>JAJSRV010000006.1:1613482-2213482 GCA_021527715.1 Neoseiulus cucumeris | reverse complement strand
TCAGAGACCGAGTGGAAAATCGAATCAGAATCGGGAACAGATGAAGAGGCTGACCCTGGAGCAGTGAGTCTTCGAGAAGCTCTCGGAGGTCTCCGCAAGATCGGACGCGACTCCTGGAAGAGACGATTCTCCATGGTCGAAATCAGAGACCTCACAAAACCGAAGGATATCAACGGAAGATCGCTGAAAGTGAAACTTGACTCTAAAGCCCGCCGGCCATCGACCTTGATCCTGATAGAACGTACTCTGAGGATCCTCCCTGCTCTAACAACGTCTTCTCGCGCTACAGTGATCGCATAACTGCCTCTGACAGCCTCGCTCTACAGAGAATCGCTCAAGTACGTACTTTCGCCTTTCAAACGCACAGAGAGCCACGTCGGCGCACGCTGACAGAGTCTCCTTTTTGTTGAAAGATTTTCAGGATTCAGACACCGAATTGGCCCTCCAGCTTCGTGAAAGTCTTATTGAAGGGGTCTCGAAACGGTGATTCATCTTGCCGAATGCTCTGGCGGTATCAGACTATATCATAAGTATGACTATGAAATGGAATCGTTGCTTGGACTGAACAAGCCTTCGAAGATTAAGATATTGGACGTTATCGCCGACTTGCTCGACGTTGATCGATCCGTGGCCATAGAGGACGTCGGCCGAAACACAGAATCTGTCGCCATAACCTGAGATTCCGTTTGCATCGACAGCCAATCAGAAGCAGTTAACAGAGGGAGAAATTGCTCAATGAAGAACTTACGGCGAGACTTCGTACTCTTTCAGGAAGGAGGCGGATGCGGACCGCTACTCGAGCGCTGCAGAAGAATTCTGCTATCGATCCCCCCAACTTCAATCCAAGCAGAGCGCGACTTCACTGTGGTCCGCTACTCGAGAACATTTTCATATTGCGCAACTTTTTCAAACAGTAAATGGAGGGGAATAAAGATGATTGCTATCCATTGCCAAGCAGTAAGGAGACTTGAAATGGAGAATATAATAAAATAAAGGGTCAGCTCGTATCGTGATGCGGGGAACGGCGAGCACGAAACTTTTCCTGCGCGACCGAAGATAAGAATAACTTCTATGAAAATGTAACATTTTAGTTGTGCGATAATAAAGCTTTGAACCGTTCGAGACTCACTTTGTCCTTGATCGCGTAAATTTACAGCAAAAATACCTCAATCCTATAAAAATACCTAAAAATCTCAATGAAAAAAAGTGCGGCTTCTGCGGTGCATAACCGTTTTTTCGGAATCTCGATTTGCGGTTATGTGCAGAACGCGTATTCCGAATTTCGCGGTTATTTGCAAGGCCCATGTCGATGCTGTTGTGAGGGGCTTCCTGGGGTGAGGGTCGAGTGCAGTACCGCGGGGTGGGTTCAATTTACCGGGAGGCTTCGCGTCCGGTGAAAAAGGAATTCTTCCAAATAACTTTCACCATAACCGGAAAACATGCCAATTCAGATTATAGAACGCTTGATTCCGAGCCGACGAAGCTCTTTATCTTATCAGTGGTTACAAAATGCTTTTCTCACGATGCAAAAGTTGGAGGAACGCGCACAGCAGCTACCCGCAATGCAAGAGCTGCTCAATGAGTGAGGTGATCGATCGCAGCAGAGCACTTTTAAGATCGTACTTCACAGGATCATTTCTGTAGTCGATCTAACGTATCCGCTTGCCGGATTCGTACACCCTGAAACTTCGATGATGCGTCGAGAGTGTGAGCCTGAGCGTGAAACTGGTGTGAGTCGAACTCTTGAAGTTTGACTCCTCCTTGAAGATCGTTCGACCCTGGAAACGGGGAAGATGGCTCGCACTCAGTCTGAGAAGTTCCAGCCCCATATAAAAAACGAAAATCATAATTCCGACGTCTAATTTCTCACGGATTGGCGACTTGATGAAAGATCTTGAAGCTTCTTCGACACCATGTCTCTTGACGAGCGATCGCTTCACGAGTTTTGAAAATCCCTGAATACAATTAAGGCGACCAGATGAAAGCGTGACAGTCTGTTTCGAATCACGAGGGGAATCCATAGAAATGTGATGGTTCGAATGATGACATCAGACTCCGGATGTAACAAATCCGGCCGCCAGCTTGAATTGCCTATCGAACTTGGGGAATGCGAGGGTGAAGTTTCGCATCTTGACCCGTTGCTGCTCATTGTTGGGGTACGGTGGTCCGTAATTTTCCGTGGAAACCAATCCGACAACATACAAGGAGTAGCCGGGTGATTGATTCCAGTGATGTATCCGGACGTTGACGAATCACTGAATGGCCTCTCAGACAGCGCAAAAACGCTCTTCGCACGCATGAGGCTCGATCCGGATCGAGCGATTCGGTAAATGCTTTCAATTGTCTGGAACTACCGCAATTTACTGAACGAACTTTCGGAGGTGTGAATCTGTATTGTTTCGAGGATTCCGCATTTCTTCGTTTTCCGTCAACACTGAAAGTGTTCAGAGTGGAATTGAAGATAATCCTTTGGATGTGTCACGACTCCATTGTAGTGAGAGGAGCTGATGAGTAAAGATCCAACTCACGTTGTTACTGGAACAAGTTTCCCTCTCGAAACAAAAACACTTCAAATTGCGCGAGAATGGTTGTCTTCCTTCCTGAGAATACGATCTAGCAACACAATTTGATAAGACGAATGTAGTCTGCTGGAAGCGGATGATCGCTTCGAGAATGCGAGACGGACATTAGCACTGTTTATGAAAATGATTTTGTGCCGTTATAATTAGCAGTCCATGATCGGATGCAGGCACCCGACCACGTCAGTTATCGGGTCGACTTGTATCGACCAAACAACGGACGGAACCAATATAGAAATTGACATCCTGAAAGATATGCCCCATGTTTCCCAACACCGATTTCGTTTCTTGTCTTGCACTCGAGCATAGGCCTTGCGACTCGGTTGTTGAGATCAGACGAGCGGCGACTTGAAAAAGAACCAGGAACCTTGCAATGGCATTCAGCGTGTTGACTAATCAATTAAGATATCGATCTAAGAATCGACCCCGAGAATTTCTGGAAACTTAATCATCAAAAAACGATCGTTTCCTTCCACTGATAACAAGCCGCGGGGCAGTACCCATGCTCTGAACCATGAAATCGTGAAGTCTCAATCCACTTACTTTCCAGAACTTCTAACTTAAGACTGATACCTCACGCACGGCAAGTTCGACCCATTTGACATCGGGAAGCCAAATGCTCCGGAATTCGAGAGAAGGATCCGCATTTTCCCGATTTCGATGTGGTCGCTCTTGTGCTAGTTCAACATACGGAGGCGGGTCTTCATTTTTCCGCTGATTGGTGATGATTTGGCCATTCTTCGGTGATCGATCAGAATGTCCGCCGATGAGGCCCTAGTTTTCGCAACAAAGACGATGCTATTTTACGGACATATCCACTACATCAATGAACGAAACGAATGATGGATGACCACAACTCTTCAAGGCGGCTTGGGGACATTCGCCAGAACGGATCTTCCAGATCTCTCCTGCATGAGAAGAAAACAACAATCCATGATGCCAAATCAACAATATCATAAAATTCGTTCGTCGTCGCCAAGGTACCCATTCCCTCAAGAACGGGTAACGGGGTTCTGCCCGGTGCTGAGGGCAAGTCGACATTCGCCCTTCGCCAACCAACTTCGTAGGCTTTCGCTTCACTTTCTCTCGCGGCTAAGCAGTCGCGCGCGCGTTGCGGGCCTTTCATTTAGCTCTAGACAGCGTTGTCTCACTTTCAGACAACGAGAGCATCATCATCTGGTTCCGCCGAAAAGCGGAAAAGGTCTCTCGGAAGCGTGCCCAGCTTCGGAGAGAGAAAGGTCCACGGGAGAGTCCGCCGACGTTCTCGAATAGAAATCGTTGCTGAAATTTCACCAAATAAGTTCTACAGTCACCAACTACGTAAATCTTGAACATTCACTCAAGTGAATCGTTCCTGGCGAAAACTCAGTTCCCTCTCGCCTTGAGCAGTTTCGTTTCGTGCGTTCGCGGAGGCAAGTTTGTGCGCAAAGAAGTTTCTTCTCTCGAGGATACAATTGTTAGTGACTGCCGTATTCAACTCTTCCCGCCTCGCTTCATCTGGATAATGTCACTCTCTGCGTGGCAAGTATGGATTCACTGACGCGTGCGAGCGTACTTCAATGAGAGAAACTTATCAGTCTTCATCGGCTTCAAAGAAAGCATTCCACCACCTCCGCCCAGATGCTGCGGCTGAAACAGTCAAGTCCGTAAGCAAGTGAAAGGAAAATCATATATCTCTCGGTTGGATCGAGTGACGGTCGGTCGGACCGACTGACAGTTAAACCCCGCTGTTGGATTGTCAACGCGTCCGCTAAGTGAAGAAGATTCGAAAATTTCCTTTGTTTCGGTGGATCTCGACACCGAGCCCAACGTGAGTGCAAAGTGCTATATGAACAGTGCTCCGAAACTCGTCCGAAAATGAGTGCCTGGTGCGGACGACGGAATGTCGTCTTTCGAGGGGTTCTGATCTTGATTTTCCTTCAAATTGGCGCAATTTGTTCTGCACAAGATGATACCACGACAGCTACGGTGAGTTTTCGTCGATGAACTTGAAATATGTTATTCGGAAACGAAAATAGGCGATGCGGCTGGCTGCATATCTGGATTCGATCCAGCTCGAGCGGCGCGTCCTTGTTGGGTAGATGAAGCGGTTACATATTCTCCGAAAAGAAACAATAGTTTAAGAAAAATGTTTCGCTTCATAAACGCAATACATATCGACGCTTCCATCAGACGAAGCCTGGACGAGAGAGCCAAAAACCACGGAGGAAAAGTAACCGTTCCATTCTTTGGTCAAGATGTCATGCTTCGGGATTTTCCGATTCGTGTCCATGGTTTTTTTTCGGCCGTTCGAAGAAGGAATCCGCTCGGTCCCAGTCTTTCACTTGGTCGATTCGAACGTTGCAGTTACACGGATTTGAAGCTTTTCGCTTGTGCTCTGACAGAGCTATCGATCGTCGTTGTCTGAAGGAGCATAAAAAAAGCGTTTAGGGCAACCATTGAAATAAGACGTTACCGTTAACGATCCATCGTGCGTTACGGCAGCCTGAGGTAGGCAAAGAGTTCACCCCCAACGGAACACGTTCTACACGATCAGCCGCTTTCAAAGTCGGCACTGTCCCCGACGACTGAGCTTGAGAAGCAAAGCTTATACGTCTCTGAATGAAATTCCCTGATTCAGTTCCATGTCGCTTCATTATGTTCAGGGAAGCGGAATCGCATCAATTGCTGCAGTGAAGGATAAATGTCCATGCTGTTCTTTGAGATTTTTTGAGTGGGAGAGACACCGAACGGTCGATGACAATCAAACCCGGGCCGTCGAAAGAGAAACTTAAATTCCCCAAGGCTCGTTTCACGAAGCGCAACCAAATTTCCCAAGATTTGCAGCCGATGACTTGAAGCTCTGATTCGCTACGATGAACTTCACCGAAAACGCGTTCTCGTTGTCCATCGGCTCGCTTCTAGATCCCCTCGATCCCGATTTCCTTACTTTTTCACTTTCACGGGAGTTTTCCGCAGTGTTCGCTTCCCCAAGTTGACACTTTGTTCAACGGTTCCGTTTCGATGTTTGGAAGTTTCACTTTTTCCCTCAACCTGGCCGTAAAGTTGAGCGCGAGCTCACAATTCCGACGTGAGTGCTGATATCTCAGCTGGAACATTTACAGAATTTTCGAAGTGCAGAAAACAGCTTCGATTATTATCCGCCACAGGATTAGACGGTTTGGTCTCTGGTTTTCCCCCATTGATTCCTAGCGGAACTCATATTCTGTCTAGATTGCCAGATATCACACGTGGCGTGTTTGACTATCGTCTAACGGTCCAGGGTGAACGGATGTTCTAGCGAAAGAACATACTGACGAACACGTGGATGGATGAATGGACACCGCAAACATCGCTCCCAACGAAAACATCGACGAAACACGTTACGGAGGCGTATTAGAAGCCGAGCGAGCTAAATGTTGTAACCGTTCAACCGATTCTTCATCGGAAGGCGCGCTCGCTCGCTCGCTCTTCGTTCACACGCGCAAACATACCACCGGACCAACGGATAGCGTTGCTTGTAATTACGTCAATTTGCAAGAGTCACAGATTCATTTCTGCCGAAAACCTCGGCGAAAGCAAAGCCACGTGATCTTGTCGAACGAGCCCGACCACGCTATGAACTCACATTAATTTGTTATCTCACGATCGAGAGTTAACCGTTGCTCAGGGAAAGAAAAACTGACTTTTTTCCAAAGAGAAAAAGGAGAAGCAGCGGGATTTCCCCGATTTCTCGGCCGACCGAGCTCAGTCCACGGCGCGACTGAAGTCGTCTTTGTTTCAAGCTCGGGTCTGGGCGGAAGGCAAGCGACCAAAAGACAGACTTTCATAACCCATCGGGCAACATTCGGAGAATTCTACTGACCACCAGCGTTGACTGGACAGCGTAGTGCAACTTCGGAGAAAAGACATAAGCTTTGTTTATTAGTTGCTTCGTTTAAAATTCAAGAGGTTCCCCGTCATCTTCCGGTCGGATTTGTGTCCGGCTAACTTGAGTCGTATTCGAATCGACCATGTCGAAGTCTTTTTTTTGGACTTGTAGTTTTTAAGCTAATGAGTTTCTTTTCTCGAGTTTTCTCGTTCGACTGAAGCGTTGCGAAGTTGGCGATTGTCTCAGAGGTTATGTCATAGCGAAAGCGCCCAAACTATGCAAGTCCGGCGACAGTTCACTGTTTCGAGTACTTCTCGACCTTCGTTATCGATGGTTTTGAGAAGAAGAAATCTCGGATCCGTGAACAGCAACATTTCAGTTTTGTTTCACGAATCTCCACCAAATTCACAACCTCCCGAGTGAAGATAGGTATTTTCTCATGCAATCGAATATCTCGAGAAAATGTGATTTTCCATTTCCATCGACATCGTCCGAACACTATCTACCTTCTTTGAGTATATTGCACTTCTGGAAATTCCGCTGACGACATCGTCGTCACTGAGGGAGGGACAACCTCGTGGCAATTAGCGAGGTCGGCTGTGATAGATTTTGTCATGAGGGTCGTCACAGAAGAAGTATTCTCGCGTTTGTGACACGAGCGGGTCGCCGACACGGGTACATCGATACCACGGCGAACAAAACGAAAGCGTTTCTGATGGCTGCATGTACGGCACGGTAATCGCCGCGGACACGCTACGCTACCCCACGTGGAAAAACGTCCTGTTTATTATTATCATTATTCTTCGGAATAACTGAAAACAAGGTTGTGCGGGTGACATTGATCCACAAACAGTTACGCGTCTGGTTAGGACAGTTAATTGGCGGAGCTAAAAAAGAAATCGTGAGTGGCTTCTGTTGGTGGAGTGATCGATCACAGTATCTCTCGCGTGTGCCGAAATCCTTGATCAGATCTGATTAATCATTCATGAGAAAAACAAACAGAAAATAAAGGAATTCAGTCGCCTCTGCTGAAGTCATTTCCACCGGCCAGCGAGAACTGGAGGATTGAAGTAACGAGAGCGAACGACGAAAATGGGTCCGGATGGAAAAAAATTTCGTTCCAAGCGATAAATCGGGAAGGTGGACGGGATCGATTCGCTTTGATTACTGCAGTGACATAGATTTGGGGCAGCCGTCAGCGAATCGCGGCACATTCCTGATGTTAATGGGTGGTTTGTCGCAGCGGAGTAACGTTAAGCGCTGTATGCGACGCAACGATTGAAAACGAGAGGAAAAAAAAGAGAAATATCGCGTACGTAATGAGAAAACAACATATCCGTTCTGAATCCAAAAACGGAAGCGGTGTTTATCAGGCGGCTGAACGCGCAATCCTTGAAACAATGCAACGCTCCAGAGCGTTGAACATGTATATCAATTACAGAAAGCTACCCGGTAACGAAACGAAGACGAGAGGGTTGGGAAAATATATCAAAACGAAAAAAATCCGGATGTTTGCCCGGGTGCTACTTCAGCCGACAAATCCTTGAATCCTGAAGGCGTTGGTATTCAAGTGGTGTCTGTCCGCCCGATTCTCACGTACTCCTCATGTCGCGGAAAACGTACGCTTTTGAGCAAACTGTGTCACCCAGCACCCCAAACATATCACGTCAAACACAAAATCAACCGACAAGCCGCTTCCAGCTCCTGTATCGGTTTTCGAGCAATAAGCTTTCAAAAGTCTCGCTGACGCCTTCGTAACATTCTGACGCGCTGCTGTTGTAGCAGAAGATGCTTTCACTCAAAGCTGTCAAGAGCGAACAGAAATTTGACGTTCGTATCAGGCAGAATAGCGGCCGAATCTCAGCCAAAGAAATGGCGATTTTACCAGCTGTCCGAACGAAATTTTTCGGTAAACACACAAGAGTGCCTACCAGGCGCCGCCACCGTTTTCCACGCTGTCCTAGTACACTTGATGCGCCGTGATTCTCCCCGAGAAACTGACAGATTGGTTCGACGTTGAGCGATAATTTGAATGCTTCGCGTCAAATCAGAGCAAGCTAGTTGAAAGATCGTCGTAAAAACGAGGAAACGCTCTGAATGAATGAAATCTCGAATGGGCACGGCTCAATTGAAAACATCAACACCCGTATACGGTCGGCTCGGACTGCGTGGAATGCCCCAACACACCGTTGGATTGACGACATGAGTACAGATCGTTTACTAATGAGATGGAATCCGTTCTTCCACAGAGCAACAATGAGGAGACGACAACGCTTCCATCAGCGGCGACAGAAGAGCCGACCACGACGCTGAAGCCCGTGCGACAAGTGTGGGCCAAAGTCGAAAATGGGATCAAGCGAATCATTGATGAACAGTTGAGGTAAGCGACCCAGGAAGCATATCGCCATTGTTGCTATCAAATGAATGAGAAGGAGAAGTTCGTGCTTCTCCGTCCGAATTCGTTATCTTTGATATATGTCATCGATGTGCGCGTCCGCAAAATGGACATCCCTGGTCAAAGCAGTTCCAACTGTCAAAATCATATAGCACGACGCGGGGATCATCACGACCCAAACCCGGATTGAAGGAAGCTTTTCTATTTCAGGAAGAATCTTCCTTCCTTGCTGAGGACCTCTTCCGAGGCGGACATGAGCGCCGAATGTCAGGCGGCGAACTTCAAGCTGTTCCAGGGACTTCGCGGCCTCAAGGCCTGGGCTGCACAAAGTGAGTTCTCGTTTTGAATCGTGTTCGTTCGTACAAACACCGCGATCCCATTCAGTTTCCTTTTTCTTTTCATTTTCTGACCGCTGCTAAAGACTCGATTCCGTATCATGACATTTCATGAGGTCTTTATCTGTCTATCTACAATCGTATATCTCCTTAATGAAGGAAATCACCACCATCGATGGTGATGATGATAGCAATTTTTCAATTCTTATCTTCGTGTGGATGCTTCGGGGCGATGCCGTGAATGGTGGCGGAGGGGACGTGTCCGATGCCTTGTAGAGAATAGCGTTGTCGGCTTCCAACTGCGTTTTCGATCACGATCATGAATCGTTTCGTTGTTGGGGTATACCTGACTTAAAAGCGCTTCGTCGTCGGTAGCATTCTATATCCTTTCTAATTCCACCCATGAAAAGGATTGTTACGTCACTCATACTTGCACCACAATCATCATCGGCGTGCCACCCTTGATCACCGGCACGAAAAGCTCACAGCTGATCCCAACAGTAATTCCAATGTCAGACCGTTTGCTCAAAGCACGAACAGGAGAGGTACGAGGGAAGAAGCCCATGTTCTGTCCAACAACTCCTACAGAGGTCCGATACTCCGCCGCTTCATTCGATGATCGTTCACAGAGTTTTTTGGCAGCTCGAGGCGTTTCCCGATTGGGGCTCGCGGTGCGTCGGATGTGCGAGTTACGACTACGATCATTTGCGGTTGTCAATTCCTGTTGTTGTTGTTGTTGTTGTTACGAAGCCGCGTCCACAGGAGAAAGTACCGCTGTTACCGACGGGTATGAGGAGCATTCGGTTGAGTCACTGATGTTATTAACGTCAAACTGCCATGAACGCGGAACAATTACAACTGTGTGAAAACGATCATGGTCACGAATTGAGGCCATTAGAAGTGCGCAACATTATTTCATACTCATTGACGCCGGCACCAAAGTCACTGCTGGATGCCATTGATTGTAAAAAGTGGAAGGTTACTTTCGACCACTGTCTACAGTTGTTCTTATTATCATCATTATTATCATATTCTCATGATAAAGCTCTAATTGTGCCTTACCGGGCGAAGAATATCGATATAAGTGGATATTTGAGTGGAATTTCTGGAGCATTTCCCACTCTGGGTTCGGGCTTTCGGCCTAGTGGCATTGAGATCGTATCTCGGTAATTGTCCTAGTTCAGAAACATATCTAGTCCGATCTTATCATCGATCATCTAGTACAGAAATCATCTGTATCAGACGATCGCTTCTCTAGCTATTTTTGTCAACATATCGACGCCAAGATCTGACCACTTGCCGTTTCATTAATTCAAACACCTCTCGATCGCTATCAGTCCGCTCATCTATCTTTCGTTAGATCGAGGTAATTCGCCGAATCGACAAACAATCGACGGAATTGCTCGATCCCGAAGGCTTCCGAACAGAAAAGCTGTTTCATGGAAATGAATGTTAATACCCTGGGAAAACTCTTCCAGAAACTATTTCGAGTGTGGTTAATTTCGTTTCGGTAGCCGGTCGAACTCTTCGCTCGCGTTCAAGGTGGTCAGCTTTTGGGATGAATGTGAAATGTGAGAATGGAAGGAAGAATCGGATAAAGGTTTGGATTCGCGAAAAGGAAAATAATGCCTGGCGACGGCGGCGGCGGCGACGGCGGGTGGACTAGTGTTGCTCGCAAGTTCGCTAGCTGGCTCGCTGGCTGCGACAGCCTTGGAGAAAAATTTATACTCAACTTGAACGTAACTCCTGCGTAACTTGAAGCCGCTTCGCTGGTGCCGGGACTAGTGGTTCGGTTTAATAGCGGGCTGGTTACTCACAAGCCGGTCAGCCAGGCAGCCAGCCATCCGTCCGAGCAGTCGGTTTGACTTCAGAACGCTCAATGTGAAACTTTCACCAAAATCGTTATCTGTTTCCGAGTTCCATTAAACAAACCGCAGGCGTCTTTAGCGGCTTAGCCCACGTTTCAGCATTTTGTTGTTACTTTCGACGACGAGCAAATACAGATGCGAATTCACCGCGACCGTGGTCCGATCGGCCGTTATAAACGATACCAACCTTTAGCCCTTATCGCCTGCGTCGTCAGATGCCTGACTCCGACGGATGTTCGGGCGTAGGGAACGTCACGCTTTTCTCGGGATCCGGAGAAATATCAACTGTTCGACCCATGCGGCGATCGAATGACAGAACATACGAAACTTGTAGAGATGTTGTCTCATCAGACACTGCAGGAGCGAAGCGTGAACCAGGGATCCGAAATCAAAGAACGCGGGGCTTCTTCTCGCGAAGATAAAGTTAATTTGATGCTGAGTGCTCGCGGGAGGATCGAAGAAGGTGCTTTAATTGCTCGCCTTGTAGAAGAATCCCGCGCCAAACATCCGTAAATATTCAACGAAAGCAGGAGCAAAAGCAACCGAAAAATAACAACATCGATTCAAGCCTCGGGGCGCTCGCGAAGTTTCAAAGATATAATTCCTGGATCGATGATTACAGATTGAAATGTTTTCGTCCGGGGTGAAGAAAAACCCGATACCAAAGTTGATTCTTCCATCCAAATCTTTACATGTCCGCTTGAACAACCGCCTTAGTCCTGGATTTTGAATCAGGTGACTTGCACCTTGACTTCTACAGCGGGAACATCAGCAAATTCAATAAGCGGTGATTGAAAGTTGCCGCGATTGTTTCAACGTCGAAGACAAGTTACCACAAGAGATTGATTGTCTTTCTCTGGGACGCATTCGGCGGTGCCCACAGTGGAGCGATATTTGGCGTGAGTCGTTCCCCCTTAGATTCTTTAACAAAACGAAAGACCGCAATGAAGAACCTGGAATCCATGTTTCGGATAGAACATCCCCCTCCCCCCCCCCCTGGGACCCCGTTATCCCGGTCATAACTCTTATTTATCTTACACCAAAAAAGCTTATGTAACTTCCACTAAAAGCGCTACCAGAAAACCAAACAACTTTGTTTTTGGGTTTAGTGAGAGAGCCCGCGTGTGTCAACATTTTTTATCATTACTGAATAACTTTCTTTTATCAGATTTTACCCTGGATTTACAAAAAAAAACGAACATGTTGAACTTAATTTGAGAGGAAAAAAACCGTCGATGAAGGGAATTCGGCATTGAATGTGGCCCAAATTCATTCGAAGGAATTATTTGGGGACGATATGACGAGTGAGGGTTTCCGTCGTTTGCCGATCAGGCTCGGGATTTTGAGCTACCACACTTCGATAACTAAAACATACACCTTTCAACTGTGGCGTCAAACTCTTGCGGAAGAGAAATTTCGGAACGAGCAGATATACCCATGATTGGATAACATTCGTCCCCGCTCTGGATGTTTTGCCCGATCGTGTCAGATGACCATTTATCCGAATTATCGGCTGTCGTTATCATTAAGACCTCAAGCTTTCGACACCGCAGAAGGAAAACAACAACAACAACAACAGCCTGTCATGTTAGATCGCGCGGCTCTCATATCCACAACCCTACCTCACTAGAATCTCCGCGCTCTAACCATGGATAAGCGAAAATCCTCACTTCAGGAAAGAATGACTCTCCTGGAATTTTCGTCCAACTTCCTTCGAATTGGCAACAGCTGATGTACGAAGCAGGAATTTTCTGGAGCCGAGTCTTACGTGTTCGGGTCCGTCCCCAAAAAAGGGAACGAGCTACATCATTAGACGAGGAGGTTTCGTGGTGATGGAATCGTTTGTTGTGACGTGTTCGCAGGCGATTGTTAGCGTCCGGTGCAGTGTTTTGAAAGTATCGAACATACGGACAAAGCAGAACGGAAGATGGAAACGTGCGCGTCGCTGAGATGACGATCGAGTCACGTGGAGCGACTTCAACCGATGGACGAGTAACTGACTGACTGATTGTCCGTTGCTCTTACGGAGCAAAAATCGCTTGCAGTAAATGCTTTGCCGGTCGGCCAGCTATCTATGTTTCCTTTTCACTTGCCAGTCAGTCAGTCAGCGAGCGAGCTATACATCGCTTCTGATAGTGATTCCGCGGCCTTCCGCGTGGTTTGGCAACAACGCCGAACCATGCTCTTCTCAGCATTTCTCCTCCTCCTCCGGAAGGAAGGAAGGAAGCAAGAAAAGAAGAGAAAGGAGAATATATTCGAAATGCGTTCGGTCATTCGGCTGCAGGGTTCGTTTTGAAAACGGAGAAGACCCCGACAGTCAGCGAGCAAGCCACGAGCACCGACCGATCAACTAATTTCAGATTGCTTCATTACGTCACGCCGAAGTGAGTTGTCCGTTCATATCGGACGCGAGCGGTTCTTTCTCGAAAAGCCCGGGGCGTAGGTTGAGAATTACGAGCGTCTATCAGTACGAGCTGTTTGAGCAAATTCGATCCGACAACATGAGACGACACAACATTTCAGGCCACACGAACGCCAGCAGGATTGTCCGCTGAAGCGAACGACTCACTTGAAGCGGGTCGTTTCGCAAAGAAAATTAATAATCGCCATCTATTGCCGCAGTCGTTTTGAGCACTGACAATCGTTCGGTGACTCTGTCTCTGTCGTGTCTTGCCTTCGCAAAACAAGCGTTCCTCCGAAAAGGAGAACAATGGAATCAAGGAGCGCTAGTATCATTCGAAAACGCAGCACCTGCCGCTACATCGCCATCGTCGTCATTCAAAACGAGAGAACAGGACGTGATATGATTGCTTGGCTTGAAAGAGACGTCAGCGGAGCAGTCAATGTTCTGCATAAACGGTCTTTTTGGTGCGGAACGCGAGAAGGAACTAGAAGTCTTGTAAGTGGAGCGATTTCTCACCGCGGTCTTTCCGCAGCGAACAAGCTGTCGCGAGCCAATGAGCGCCAAGCTAGCGAGGCAATTGCTTAAGCCAATCTACTGAATGGATCTAAATGAACCAGAATTGATGCCGGCACAACGCGACGTCCGAACAAGCTTCCCACAGGAGCTCCAAACGAGGGGCATTTCGTCGCCTGCAATCTTCAGATCACACCTTGCTCCATTTGACAACCCTTCGCAAAGCAACAGTTTACTTTCGCGGAGCAATTTGTCACTTCATGAAAGGAGAGGATTTTTCCTATTTTCGGAATAGGCTCCCGAATCAGTCTTCAACTATTCTCTCGCTCCGATTCTAAACTGCATCTTATCGATGAATATCGGGGAGATCAACTTTGGAATGAGGAATTCGCTGAGAATTCTGAGGAACAAGACATGCGCGCTATACTTGCGGTGAAACGAAACACCGAAAACTTGGGCGTAGGCTGCAAAATACCTTCGCAGAATGGAACGAGCCCTGATCACTTCTGCCACTTGCTATGAATGCGCAGCAACGTCACGCGATCAGAAATGACCACTCACGCGAACGTTTCACTTTGCTACGTCCAGCTGGGTATCATGGACATTGGCGTGAGATAAGAAAATGTACATTCTATTTTTCTTCCGGAATTTCCGACGTATTTAGTCAATCGGCTCGCCGTGTTATTCAAAATAAGTCCATGAAAGCTTCGCGGTTTTCCTCACCACGCGGGTGACAATTACTTTTTTTGGTTTTTCTCTTTTTATCACTGACAAGTGGACACATATAAACTTCTATCATGTGTCGCTACACTATAAGCAGTCGCACTTTCACTTGATCACCAACATACAATAAGATCTGTTTTGCTTTTCATCGACATCGTCATTCTGTTGATATCTTTATAGAGACCAAAGGAACCGGTTTCCTCTAGAGAATTGATGACTTTTTTTTGCCGAGGGTTCGAAATGACGCATGATGTAACGAATACTGTCCACAACTTCTAGTTTATCGTTTTTGCAACTTAGAAAACTCTTGTCTCGCGTTTTTATCGCGGTCGACTGCCGGGGCACGCACAGCAATGACAATATTGCCCCATTTAGGCTTCCTGCCAAGGGGCACAACGACAGAATTGAATAGAAGTATACAACTCTGTTGCTCGAGTATCTCGAAGAAAAGTTTCTTCAAAGAGACGTCAATGCATCCATCATCGAAGTTCCCAACTTCCGCTGCTGTGAACAATCGTGTTTGGAAATACAAAGTGCTCCATGGAGAACTCTTCCATCCTTGAATGCAGCTCGTCGAGCAATCGCACAGTTCTGAACATTCAAATAAGTGACGACTTCCATGGTGGTCATCTGTGGGGCGCCGCCGTCAGGCAGTCAGGCGTCCCATGGATTCGGATAGCCCGCCCGGCTGCCTTTTGGTCAGCCACCCGCGAGTGAGGACGCTCACACACACACACAGTCACACATCTTACGCGGGTGGCTTGATGGAAGAAATGTAAATTTATGAACACAAAAGTGCTGACAGTTCGAGACAATCGACTGGAGGATTTCTTGCACGCATCGCCGCAGGCCTCTGGTGCTGCGACGCTCCGCTGGAACTCCATTTTCTCGACCAGCTGGTAAATCGCACTCTCACGGCTGGCTTTTAGCTGCTGTGGCGGCCTATGAGGAGGCGATGTTTAGGAAATTTGAAGGAGCTTAAAAACCGGTCCGATGTGGATCAGTAACTGTCTAGGGAACATCGACGCGAGTTGCAAGCGACCACGCTCAACTGAGGCAACAGCGACAATAAGGAATCATTGTACGCGCTCGTTGTGTGAACTAGCACCGTTTCCAATCTGAACGGCGCGCGCGCGCGGCGGTGGATGGTTATGAATGGGTGGCTAGAAATGGTGGCGGAAACGAAGGCCCGGTCGCTGAATATGGTAATGAGCTCGTCTGCATTATTATCTATCAAGATGTCTCTGAGGAAATTTGTGACGGTTGGTTAACAAAACTCGATCGATGAGAGCTGTGCGCGCACACAAAACAGATGGCCATGAGACATTTATCTTTCGCTCGTCTTACGCTTTCGGCTGTTGCGCGGAAAGTGGGCAGTTTCACTTTTTTTTGTTTCGTTCGTCGGTCACATATATTATGAAGTCGGGCAGAATTGATTGCAGCCAATCGACAAAGGAGTGAACAGCTCTACGCCAAAACGGTGCCGCTGCATCGGCAGTCGATATGTTGACATGTCCATCGCTCTGTAGTTCTTCAACCAGATTATGATGGAAGATCTGACGCCGAAGTCCGTGAACGGTTTCCCATCAAGATTCAGACCGTGTTCTCCGGTCATTCATCGATGGAAAGCGAAACAAAGCCTCAAAGCCGACTTGATTCCGTGGTAGGAGAACAGTGTTATGAAATAGAAAGAGACAAAAGGATCATGGGTCCGGGAGGGTAACAATAATAAGCAAAAATAAAGCGGACTTGAATTCAATTACGAAAAGGAACAGGTGCTGCTGTTCTAGGCAGTCCGTGTTCTTCTTTTCTCGCTTCGGTTTTACGTCTCGTTGGCGTCCGACACCAATCGTCTAACGCATTATGTTGTGGCGTGATTACTGATTTCATAATCTGCCGCCGAACCCCTGGTCTAGGGATAAGCCGCAAACCCATAAATGACCGGGACGTTGGAGAAAACGAGAAAAAACATGATCAGGGTATAACGAAAACTTCCGACGGCTGACAGCGGAGAGGATTTGAATCGCGGGAAGGCGAGAGAAAAAATTATCCAATCTTATACACCATCAACAGACAGCGAATCATCGGTAAATGTGATCCACGATCACCTTTTGCGGAAAGGTCATCGAGAACGGAAGATGAAACTGCAAAGCGTATGACTCTCCTTGTAATGTCACAACGAGCAAAGTTCTTTTATGGGTGCAGCTTTTGCATGTGAGCAGAGAGAGGCTCGACGGTTGGCACGTCGATGAGAACTCGAATGCTCTTGTACAGAAGAAACTGGATTGAAGCAATCGAATTATTATATCACCTCTCTGGTATAGGTACTTATGCATCTTCATCCGTGCATGAACCCTTCTTTCCGGTGGAAGCAAGCTCAGCAGATGTCCTTGCTACGCAAACCACAGTTTTTGGGATCTGGTCACAGTCTGGTCACAGAGTGGACACCCTTGAAGCCACTCCCGATTGACAGTCGTCGAGTGTCAATCGATGCACTCATTTGCATGCTGCAGCGTTCGTCCGCAGACATGTTTTTCGGCGACGTGCACACATGTGTACATTCCGCCCAACGAGCATCCCGGCCACAACGCAATCGGCCGTTTGATCCCTTTTTCGGACACACGGGTGGAATCAACACCAACCTAACTTTGAAGATCGGCTAAGACTCGATCGATCTCATCTTCTGGTCCTAACTGAGGAAGACTGTAGAAATACTCAGCCATCAAGTTGGTCAGGCTCGCTCCCTTGAACTGAACCCATCTTGTCTTGGTGGAAACATTTCGACTCGTCAAGAAAGCCATTGAAAGCCGTCGGGTGGAGCGGGCCCAGCCAGTCCTGATGACTCAGTTGAACAACTGGGGAATCATTGAATGCCCATGAAAGAGAAAGTCAACGAGAAAATAACAAGGGGCGGCGCATATCCAGGTTCAGAAACCCACAGAAGATGTTTTCCCTCTTTTCGAACAGCCTCAAATCATGGGCTTTTTTTTCGTGTCCGAGGTCGTTATGCTTCCTCAACGATGAACCCAAAAGATTTCTAATCATACTTTAAGGTAACATAATTTCCCTTCCCAAAAACATCGAAGTTCTGCTAGTGCTCCAAGATCAACAATCCTAAACGAAGGTCTTCCTGCGACGTGGGTCGTCGAATTGGGTCATGTACCCCTCACGAGAAGATGTATCTAGCGTTCAAATGGGAAATGACGTCGATCGGCGGGCTATTTCTCACATGTACAGTCGAGCAGCTCCTGTGATATATCGACTTATTTCACTCTCAAACCCTCATACCGAAAATCATCTAAAGCTCGTTCCCTCGTTACTTCCAGTGATCGATGCGAACGGCCGTCCCGCCGCTGGAATGCTCACTGGGACCTTACGTGATTTCGGAAACTACGACGAATGCCTGAGGGTTCGAGTGAAGGATGACGACGAAGGCAACGAAATTTTCCGGTAAAATCAAGAAACGTCCATTCCACCCCTGGGGAGCGACCAATCCTTCTCGGGTTCCACTAACGACGCTCCGAATACGATCGACAATTTCAAATGAATGCATGTTCCAAAATTTCAGAGGGAAGTACTGCACTCTCAAGTTCGAGGCTCCTCTTCCACCCAAACCGGACCGTATTCACTACGACATGGTGAGTTTCTTTCGATTCTGATCGGTCGATTACTCGATTCTGCATTCGGAAGCCGCCGCGTGAGATGCCAATCGCCAGCAGGGTGTCCACAGCATGATGTAACACACCACAGTTCCGTGATAATTTTCAACGTGAGACATCGAAATACCGATACGTTCTAGCAGTGGCATGAACGGAACGAACAACGAGAAAAAATTGTTCAACTATCTCGGAATCGGAGCCAGCCAATTCATTCAACCGTAGAACGCAGATCTAATGGAGCGTTCACTTGCATAGACGCCATCGTATGGGGGGGGGGAGTTATTTTTTATGATGGCTCATCAAAGAAAATGTCGTAAGGGATCGTTCATTTCATTCCCAGGACATTTGGGCAACTCTTGGCGACAACCATACTCTCGACAAAGGTTCACTGCTCGAACACATGGCCCCTCACTCGACGTACTTTTATCATCTTCACACTCAGCTTGGAGTTTGTATTCCGAGCGAATGTTCTGCCGATGATATCGAGAAGCTCGTCAACGTCAGTAAGTGAAGTCAGGCCTCATATTGGTCATCAGACAGCGAGAATTCCTCGGTTGTCTCTTGCTACAATCTGTGGATCGATCTATTTGCAGTGCTACAGAACATAAACTGGACGGTGACCGTTCCGGATTGTGATGTTGACGGCGAACCTATCGAGATCCGCACCGCTCAGAAAATTGCTATGTAAGTCCAATCCCCGTGGAATTTCGCCCCTAAATAACTCTCGATCTTGATATGGAATCGGTGGCAAGTTGTTATGTTATGCTGTATTTCAAATCCGATTGAGATAACGAGAAAATATGTGGTGGCACGTATTGAGCTTTATCCCTTCGAAAAGGATATCGGTGTGTCGTCGATGAACGGCCTTTGACGATGGAAACAAATCGGATGATAATCTTTATTCTAGCGCGGCGCTGTCGACCATGGTCGGATTGATGATTCTGGGTACGCTGATCACCGCGTGTTATCGCCTCGCTACCGGTACCGACCGAACGCACAAACCAAATGGTACCGCGATCGTTTTGCTTCAGGATACAATATGTTTAATGATTGCTGTGTGCGACTCTCGATTAAGATAGATCACGGGTGGCGTGAGGGCAGTCAACAGAAGTCACTATTTTCGGTTTGTCCACAGGTTTCCTCATCGAGTTCTTCACTGCTTTTTCGTTCTATGAGAATTCCCTGAAATTGTTTAATACGGACCAGGCGCCAGGCGAGTGAACTTCAATGCGGTTTCCTTTTGTCATTGATTCATTTTTTCGATTCGTTCTGGCTTCAATGCGATGGCACATTTCGAGTGCGAAACTAGCGGATGCAATCACCATCAAATTCAATTACTAGTCATTGTGATTTGAATTTAAGTTGATCGAGTAATGGATCGTAAAGTCTACAACGAATCGTACTTTGAACGAATTCCAGGAACGCTAACGGTGCTTCACGGCATGAAGTTCTTCAGCATGTGCTGGGTTATGTTGTGTCACGCCTACATTTTCACCAATCCCGAAGCCGTTGGTAAGTTTTCGTTGAGCCTCAGCCAAAACGAGCGAAAATCTCCCAAAACGTAACGTCGTCACGGCGCGATGTTGTGAAAAAAAAAACCTAGAAAGGAAGAATATGCGTCCGATTCTCAAAATTCCAGTCTGTTCGCAATAAAGCCAACCAAGTTTAGATCGTCTGCCGACCAGACCGACAGGCAGTTAGATCGTCTGCGGTCGGTTGACCAAGCGACAACCAGCTCGCTTAAGGCATCCGATGTCCTAGGAAGACTCCATTCCGACCGCAAGATGCGATAATGGAGCGCCGTTTCGCAGACCTCGCGGCTGTCGTTGCTCCGGACAAACGAAAAAAAAAACCAATTTATGGCCTACAGACTACGCAAATGCTTTTGGGAAACAGTTTGCTGTAACTTCTTCTGCCGTTGAATAGATTTCGTTCTCTATAAGCCTTGTTTTTGGCTTCGTCATCAAGGCTGTCCGGTGGGGCGGGCTCAAAAAAGGTCGATGACATTCATGCTTCCGATATTTCGCTTGCGGCCATTCAGAGAGGAAAAAGTTCGCTCATTGAAGTTACTTCATTCTCAAATCTTATTACAACTGGAGGGCTTCCAATGGATTTCGGGACAAAAAGCGATCGGAGCCTAAAGATTCCAGGATTTTGTTTTCAGTTTCTCTGCAGAACATCCAGCGAGAACCATTCACTTACCCGTTTCAAATTCTCATGTCTGGCTGGTTGGCTGTGGACACTTTCTTTATGCTGGGGTAAGTTTCCCTCTCTTCTATTTCACGCGCCATATATGTCCGCGAATTTAGACGGAACCGAGAAATGCGTCTTTTGTCATCTTATTTCGACGATCGGTCTGGATGAAGGGTTCCCGACGAAACGAATGAAACGTTTTGCAAGTTTGTCGGGGTGAAGGAAATCTTTTGCTCAGATTTGAGAAGTTGCTTGACTTCTGGAAAGACGACGTCGCCCTCAGATCAAGAGCCCCATTTGCTGGAAGTCATCCTATTTGCGAACAAAGGCTTGAAACTGATTCACCTTCAATGCTTTCGAGCGCTGTTTCTCGTGAGGCGAACACGAGGCCACCGCGGTGATTAGGGAGCGGTTCGCACAACCACTGTGGACTATATTGAAACTTATGGTCAAGGCGACAGCGTGGAGTTTTCCAGCTGCAGAGAAACTGGAAATGTGAATGACTTTCCACGTGGGAGGTCCCGTGAAGACAAACAAAGTTTTTTTCTCTGCTCGAAAGCGCACGATCGGCTGGGCAAAGTTTTTTTTCGTTTCATTAGAGACGAGGTTTTGAACAACGCGAAAATAAAACGAACGAGAATTCCAAATGACCGGTTTTCTTATTCGACAGAGGCTTGACTCTTGCCTATGGCAGCATGAAGTACATGCATCAGAACGACGGAAAGCTTTCGATGTTCATGTACTTCTTCCATCGTTTGTGGAGACTCATCCCGCCCATGGGCTTCACCATCGCGATCGCGGTAAACTTCTTCTCAGTCGAATTCTGAAGTTCGTTCATGATTGATGTTTTCGTGACGTCTCATGTGGGACTTTTTTCTCCAAACAAAGGTCGTCCTGCCCTTGCTCGGACGAGGACCCATGTGGAAGGAAATGATCGAACGCCAAGGAGAGAAATGCGAAGAGTCGTGGTGGAAGACGATGCTCTTCATTGCGAATTGGTCGACAACTTTCGACTCGATTGTGAGTTTCATCTCGATTAACAGGAGGGGGGGGGCTTCCACCGAAAGAGAAGAATGTACTACGATTATGGATATGAGCTTCAATCGATCATAAAATGCATGTTTTCCAAACTTAGTGTCTGGAAACCACTTGGTACCTCCAGTGCGATCTTCAGTTCTACATAATCGCTCTGCTTGTCATCATCCCATTGTACCGTAAACCCGCTCTGGGAGCTCTTATCAACATTGGTGAGTGGTGATCACTCATTATCCACAATCAAAGTCGCTTTTGGATTGTTTGACGCCGAGAAGCACATGCAACGAACCGAAGGACCGGTATCAATACCATTCTATCTTCACAGCTCTAGTCATTATCAGCATATCCATCTCGATGGCTATAATTTTGATGTATAACTTCCCACCAATCATGATTTTCCTCCACCCGGATATTGAGTGAGTTCTGTAAATTCAGGTGCTAGTTCTGGGCGCGAATGGGCGGAGCTTGGAACTTACACAAATTGATATGAAGTGATTTTACAACACAAACTCAATGATTTTTTCTTGACTTTCATGAAGTCTTATCAAAGAGGAAGCTCATCTTATCTACTACCGGCCCTACACTCATTGGGGTCCTTATGCCGTCGGTCTTTTCGCCGGATATCTGATGTTCAAAACTCCCAAATGGCGAACAAACTCTTTCGTTGCGGTCATGGGCTGGGTGGTTGCGTTGACTTCACAATGGGCGATCATCTACGGTAAGTTATTCACTGCAAGACACGTTTCTGATAACAGCGATCGCACTCTTCTATCCCTGAGCATCTCATGAGCTCTTCCGATTTTGCCTCTGTGGCTCGTGGTTTTGCTTCTCAACGAGTGAATAAAATCCGCCTTTCTTTGTGCCAGGTATCACGCCGTGGCACTCTCACTATGATGAGCTGGGAGTCCCCCAGTATCTATACGCGGCAACTCATCGTACTGCTTGGGCAATCACGGTCGCTTACATCGTCTGGGCTGTTCACTACGGGTATGTTTAACGAGTGTGTTTTCCTCTTTGTTGATTCAGTGACAATCGCTGCTTAACCAGAAAACCTTCATCGTTTGCAGGTACGGCGGCTTCATCGGACAACTGCTGACTTGGAATGCCCTGATTCCATTGTCAAGGTTATCTTCGATTTCGAAACTAATAGATAACTCATGATTGTAGCTGATCTTCTCGTCACTCGCCCCTGAGAATATGCTGTGAACTGTCATTCAAACGTTTTCTTGTCTTTTCACTCCAGACTCGTATTCATGACGTATCTCGCTCATCCGATCGTGATGTGGTACAAACGTGGCTCGGCCAAAGAACGATTCTTCCTCCGACACTTTCCAGAAATGGTTCGTAACCACCAAGAGCTGATTGTTTTTGCCTTGAACATTCTGATCCGAAACCTGGCGTTGTCTTTTTTCGTTTCGAGGAATGATGAATATTCACTCTCCATGACCGTTACAGACGTGGGAGGTGCTCGGAGACGCAACTTTCTCGTTCGGTTGCGCTTACGCAATGTCGATGCTGTTCGAGATACCGATCATCAACTTGGAGAAATTGATTCTGAAGCCGATACTCGGTGAGATTGTTGATCCTCCTCACACAACGTATGTCATCAATCTGAATTCAAGCTAATGAGAAGAATCGTGTTTCAGGAGGCAAAGGCGGAAGCGCTCACCAGCGCCAGAACGCTCAATCAGACATGCACAAGCGAGAGAACGGCGTGGACATCTCACAGGTTCGTGAGGCAGAACGATAGCAATCTGAGCCGAATGAATCCATTCCACATCATAAATAGTGCGAATATTCAATCGATCATACTTGGTCGCAGGTGTACCGCCAGGAGAGTGATATGAACGCGCGTGAATATCAGATGGGAGAGGTGGCGACGACTGGATATCGCCGAACGGGTGCGGAAAGATTATGATGAAGCGTTCTAGAAAAGCGGGATGACAACTCCTCGTTTGAGTCATATCAATGAAGAAGACGTTCCCCGAACAGTAGCATCCATGGATCGCATCGAGGAACAGAGAAAGGCTGCACCGGTAGATCTGGTGTCGGATACTCCAGCCTTGGATAACCAAACATGCTCAAAGACTCTCGAATTCTGCATGAGTTTTGTAAATAGTAACTCCTTGTTAATAAAAGATATATCTTGTTCGCGTTTGTTACCCAAGCGCTGCCCTGAATTCTTCCGGAGCTCTCGCGAGGACCGACAGATGATATAAACGCAGTGAAGGAGCAGAGCTCGAATTCGATGACACGATACAACATTTTCTCAGATGAGCAGATAAGAATCCACTTCATCGGTGTCTGCGGGTCCAGTTGCGTCACGCCACCCTGTATGACGTTAGACCAGAAGGGAGCCAATATCAATTTTCTCCTTTGACGCTCAATTTTATTCAAGAGTCTTCGCGGTTGTCATTCAAAAAATGGAACCAGGAAATCCACCGGATCCAAATCGATATAACTGTCTGCTTCTAGTCACGATGCCTTTCTGTAAGACTCGTGATTCATGGGTGTTCCCTTCTACTCGTCAGTCCGAATGTAACAATTGGAAACACCATTTCAACGAAAGTTTCAATACGATGGTGCCACAGTCAGAACAGACTGCATGTTTTTGCGACCATCAGCGGCGGAATTGGAATTTTTATGATTTCCGCCATTTGCTGCGGAAAACTCTATAGTCCGTCTTCCGTGGCGATTATTCCGATAGTTGACATTGTGTTCGATCGGAACTCGTTCCGTAGTTATGTAGATTGCGAACGCTTCTCTTCCTCAAGAAGCTTTCCCTTATTCACGATTGGGAAGGGGTCAGATTTATCGTCGAGTGCCTTTTTCATCTTTCGCGCGAACCAAAAGAATTGCTCGAAAGCACGCTTGAGTTGCCCTTCGTAAGCCGGATTCTGGAGCGTGCCGTCTTCGGACACGGTTTTGTCAACATAAGGTAGATTGACCGACGTCTGGAGCGTGATCATGCCCAATTCCACACAGAATTGTTGGAGGCTTGCAGTGACGAGGGAGCCACCGTACTGACCTAGAACAAAAGCGATATCTGAGCGAGTCGACGGTCAGAAATGTTTGAAAGTATTCAAGAAAGCTTCATCATTAATGTTTGGATGAGAGTCATTCCGGTACCCAACGAGTAGTTGATGCAAACCACTGGTCTCGCGGCGTAGGACCATGGGGGGAAATTGGACATCACCGAGGTGCAGGCCGCTGTGGAAGAACTGAATTTCATTGTTCGACCCCAGCCTTGTCACAGAACGAGCATCCCGGAGGCGAGAATAGAGAACTTTTTGATGAACGATTCTGCATACTTCGAATTACGTAACAAGAGCAGACAAATCCAGACTCCAAGAGCCCATTCATCTATCGATTCATGTGAATGGACGGATTTTCAAACACGAACAATGATTGGACTCCAGAGCTGTAGCACTTATTGCTGGAGACAACTCACGAGGGATTGAGCGATTGTATTCTGAGCACACAACCACGAATCCATCAGCACTTTCGATAACTTTCTGATCCGCCAGGAGGTACTCGGGAGGATTGGCCTGCAAAATTGAGGTTTCCAAAGTCCGTTAAGAATGTACCCAGAAACCCAAGAAAAGAGATCCTGAGACCTCGATCGCAGTTCTAGACTAGACCGGCGACGACTATGTAG
Source organism: Neoseiulus cucumeris (assembly GCA_021527715.1). Classification (NCBI taxonomy): domain Eukaryota; kingdom Metazoa; phylum Arthropoda; class Arachnida; order Mesostigmata; family Phytoseiidae; genus Neoseiulus; species Neoseiulus cucumeris. The sequence goes on along the minus strand of JAJSRV010000006.1, from coordinate 2,188,270 downwards.
AACACCGACCAGTTTGAAATCGATTCCAACCGAGCTCACTAGATGCATACTCACCGAGAAATGAACTGGTTCTTTGACTTCGGACAGATAACTTTTTTCCAGAGGATCTGCAAAAGACGTCGGGCTGAAACACCGCTTCTCAGTGGGATCGGTCGTGTCAGAGCGTCGAAGTTGGAGAAAAAAAACCGCACAAGAATGATTGACAACAAAAAACTTCATCGAGTTCTCAGCTTCGACTCGTCGAAAAGAATTGTCATCAACCAAGGTCGCTTACCGAAAGTGATAACTTCGATGTCTCCAAACTGGGACACGTAATTGCGGACCAATGCCGCCACTCTATCTGCCATGCGTCCCGGACGCACGCTCCCCACGAACAGTACAATTTTCATCGTTTTCGGGGTTTCTCAACAACCAAATCGGGTTTCAACTTTCCAGTGCACTCGACCTTGATCTGAAAGCGAACATCGATAAGCACCTCCAACATTTAGCACCTTCTTCTATTGCAAATCGCAATCCCTTCGGACTTGATGCAAAATACTTTTTGATCAAATGAGAATGTTTTCCCGTTCGTCTTGAAGATTCTGGGGACTCTGCTGAAACTCTCCGGGTCGAACTGACGGGGCGAAGTTTCGTGGAATATCGCTCAACCGTTTTCATATTGCAGCCGGACCCCAACTTTCGTCGTTGATCGGTACGCGGGGAAGTCACATCAGTCGTCAGTCGAGGAACTGAAGAGCCCAGAACCAAAACGTCGCAAATCCATTTTTTCCCAAAATCGAGATTATTGCTCCATCGACTAGATCTCGACTGTCCGCACATTTTTGGTTTTTTGAAAAAAAAAATCTCTATGGGAAATAATATGGCGGAAAAAAATCCAGAACCAAAACGTCGCATCTCCACCCTAGACTTGCTCGTTTCTGGAAGTTCTCGATTGAGGCTCCGATGTCTATCCCCTGGAATCGAGAGCTCTCTGCGGATCTGAAATATTGGGACAATATTTTTAGATTTTCTCCCACAGTTTTTCGCGGTTTTCTCGAAAAGTAGAAAATTGGACTTGCGACGTTTTGGTTCTGGGCTCTTCAACTGTTCTTTCCTTATTCAAAGGTTTCAAAAATGCAGTTCATATGGACTTTCGTGACATCGATTCAGAGATCATATGCCATCAAGTTCGAAGGTTTCATTGGAAGGAGTCATTGATAGGTTCACACTCATCCTTCTCGGTTCCGATTGCTTCTCGATAAAGCGTGAGATACGCTGACCTACACGAGATTAGGGAAAATACGGGACCGATATCAGACCGGGGGTGACGTGAGTTGAGGTCCGACTGTATGTACATACACTCTCAGCGGTTGCTTTCCACTTTTCCCACAGGCTCACTTAGCTCCACTTGCCACACTATCAATCAGCTCTTGGATGATTTGCCATCTATGATGCACCGGGAGGATCCTCAAGACGTTTCGTGGAAGTGTTCTTCGTCGCACACAGCAACGAGAAAGACAAGTACTGGCTCCTCCGTCGTTGAGAGGGTCGAATCCTTCTCCCATGTTGAGAGCACTAGTGTTGTCAAGAGATAATGAGACATTTGCCGAAGCAATCGGTGATTTAGAGATACGAGACACCGATGCTGTTCTAACTCGAGGAATAGGCTGCTCTTACGGTCGATAGAAGGGACGTTTCGAGAAATATGGAACAACCGTGCGTCTCTGCAAAAAGGAAAGGGACTCAGTTTCACTGAATATACCCAAAAATCAATGGTTTGTCGACCCAGTCAGTTCCTGAACAAATCTAGATGAACATATGTATCGCTCTCAAAACAATCCCCTCCAGTGTCTTCCCGAACGAAAATAGCTGTCGCACCTCAACTTCCGTTGAATGCTTGATCTTTTTCCATGACTATCCATCCCGAGCAACTCGTGCCGCTGTTCGCCAGCGATGTTCTGGTTTTTTTTTATTGCTGAGTGGAGAAACATGAGGAAAAACAGAATTCCACGGAAAATCTCCAATATTCATAGTCATAAATAACAAGGTTCCCGTCGATTTCGGCGACGGGGCGCATTCTAGATCTTGCGACTGACTGTCAGCTCCCTAACAATGAAGGAAAATCTTGCGGAAGTTTGCGGATAAGCACTTTTACGAAAATGGGAGCTTTTTACTTTGACCCCAATATCGGTGTTTCTGAGTCGGCGACTGAAAATTGACGAATTTATCGGTGGTGGGAAAGTGTGTTTTCCGCTGTTACCCGCACTCATTTTTTTTTAGAAGTTCGTCTTGCAACCAACTTTCAGACGGTGAAGGCAGATCACACGCACTGCGCGATGATTGGATCCAAATGATGAGTCTCATTCAGCTCCCATGAAAGACTCCGTTTCCGACCATATTCGGTCCATTTTTTGCAAGTGCTCGCGAATCGCGTAAAAACAGCTGGGAAGTTCGAGGCTAAATGAGAAGAAAAACTCGCCAGCGTCCTTGTATCCATTAAGCGAGTGCTTTTTGGTCCCCAGAGACCCGGTATTTTTTTACTGTAACACGCATTCATCTGTCTGAACCAATAAATCTGAATGTGTGTTTGTCTGCGAAGGTGATTTCTGCCCGGCGATGTGCGGCGAAGGCTTGGAGACGAGGCAACCGATTGTGCTGATATTTGGCTATGAAACTCAGTATGGAGATCTTGGTCGGTGTGGTGCTTTTCATGACTATCGGGAAGGGTTTCCATCGGGAACAAAGGTAGAGAAAGCGGAAAATTCGAGAATAGGTGAAGCATTGCAGTAAAATCTCATTAAAACAAACACATTGGGGAAGGTGATTGTGTTCGCTGTAACGGAGTTTCTTTCAGCCAGACCAAAATTCATTTTCAATCCAATCCATCGAAAATTCGTTGTAACGACATTTGCTGCAACGAGACTTTACTGTGGTCCATTTTGTGAGATGTGCGAGTCGAACATTTCCATATGTTCACTTTGAGTTTGCTCGATGAATCCACACTTTTAATTAAATTTCTTAACATTGCTTCACAGATGAGCCTTCCCATCGTTTTGCTGATAAGAGACGTCAAAGAAACTGGCCTCTTGTTGTTTGAGTCAGTTTTGGAAGCCTTTATCTGTAATTCCCTCAAATATATTTTCCTCAAAATCGCCTCCAACTCCGGAAATAAGCATTCTCTGAGTAATTCTGATGATGTAATTGGAATTCCACACCCCAAATTAGGCCGAAAGAGCTCTCAGATAATTTTGTCTACCTAGGATCGGATTTTTGACTACTGTGCGTCGGCTTTAGATCTCCGGACTGAAAAAAAGTCCGCGAAAAAAGTATCATGCACCAAGGAAATTTGCCGGCATACGTTTCCGGAAACGAGATGGAAACCGTCACCACAATCCGTCTTTCACGAGCCGGAGACCGAATTTCGGAATTCCTGAATTGATTTTCTGCTTTTCGGGTCCGATGAGCGTTAAAGGGGTCTACGTGTCCTGTGTCAATACAACACGATTATGAAGGACCTCAAGGGACTGACGAACAAAGTCCATCATATACGAGGTCCATTATATTCAAGGTGTCCCTTCGGCACCCTCGTGATTAGAACAATTAGATGCTATCTCAGATTCTGAATTCATATCCCTCATCAACAAGCGAAGATAGTGCATTTTGTCACGGATTTAGGGTAACGGAATGATTATTACTCCAGAAGTAGCTTGTCTGGTGCATTCGATCCTACCGTCGTCGGTTGGTGAAGACATAATTTTCCAGCAAATCGATCCCTGCATGCAAACTCCCTTCGACGGAGCATTGGCGCGGCGCGGCGTTATGTTCACAAAGCATACTTAGCGTCACAGAAGCTAGGCAAAGGTGGAATCTCGATCGCTCGCGAAATAATCGCTCAGAATGGAATCACAGAAGTGTCCATTGTAACCGAGTGTCCACCATCACTGAATCCACTCTAACGGGGTTCATCTGTATGGACTTTCCGGAGCGCTTCAGTTTCGCTTCGTGTCTTGAGCCATGTCTCCCTAATCTTGATCATGTTCACCATGCAAGCGTAATCTATCCTGAATAATAGATAGGTCAAATCAACGAGAGGGTAGTATGCTACACACAGTTTATTCTGTTATACAAACGGAATTGCGACTCTAGGAATGAGTCGAAACCCGCCGTCGGGCGCATTCCAAATGAAATTCGCCGAACTCTGACCTCTCAATCCAGAACATTCCTGGAAAGCTTGGACTCTCGCCAAGAGGTGCCGTCAAAGTCTCCATGGATCTCGTGCATCCAAATTCGAGAACAATCCAAAACACAGAATTGCTCTTTGTTTTTCGGCAATTCCAGTCATTACCTCCTTCCTTGCGACGGATCAGAATTGTGTACGCACTTCTCAAAAAGCAACACAGTAGGAACAATTTGACAGCTCATTCTCCGTTACTGATGACAGGGTTAACGTTTCTAGGCTCCATTCCCGATAGGCGAGCTCCTGTCATGCGGGAAAAGGGTCATCCTGATTATTCCGGGCAACCTGCATGGCTCGAGCGTACCACAAAAACTGCGAGAACGCTCTTTTCAATTGGCCGTCGAACGCGGTATTCTCTAAAGTACCATCTTCAGAAACATTTTTGTTGACATTTGGTAGATTGACCGCTGACTGGAGCGGTATCATGCTCAGCTCGGTGCAAAATTGTCGTAGGTTCATTGTTGCGCTGACACCACCGTATTGACCTGGAATCGAATGAAACTGAGCATCAAATTGATGTCCGAATCCAAAGGACAAAATTCGAGCATATCCCCCGATCTAACCAAGATTCGTCAGTAACAAATGAAAGGAATCGCGCACCCAATGAATAATTGATGAACACAACTGGCTTGGCCGCGTAGGACTTCGGCGGGAAGTTGCACATCATCGAAGAGCAAACGGCTGGAAGTGGAACAAGTCATTTCTAATTTTCCACATCTTTAGGCGAGGGACAGGGTGAAAACAGAAGTCAAATCAGAATCGTGAGGTAAGCTTGTTTCCTGTGAACACTCACGAGGAATCGATCGATTGTATTCTCCACAAACAACCACGTAGCCATCAGCGCTCTCGATGATTTCTTGATCTGCCACGAGATTTTCGGGAGGGTTACTCTGAAAATGAGAGCAATATGGCAAAATAGTCGATTCCCCTGCATTCCCGACACGCGACCAACACACTTGAAAATCTCCAAGGAGCCTTCTCTGGTGACCTTCCTGTGACCCACAACGGAATAATTTCAGAGTCCTTTTCTGAGTATACATCTCATATTATTACAACCTTGATAAATGATCACGGCCGGACAATCGGAACAACTCGATCGATGTCAACCGCTGTATACATTACTCATTCTTAGACCGATGGAAGTTTTCGGTTATTCGAAGCAGTTTGTGATGGAGGATACTCACTGAGAAATGAACGGGCTCCTCGACGACGGCTAAATGAGTCTTTTCGAGAGGATCTGTGGAAAAATTTAAATCAGGAACTTCTCAGTCAGCTGTGCCCGGAGATGCTCCGAGTAGGTTGCAGGAAGGGCTAGGGTCTCACAACATGAGTGCACAACTTCGGAAGTCCCGGCCCTTTCATATTAAGAAATATTCTCTTGGACAGGCAACTTCGAGACTCAATATCACGACAAAAAAAAACCATCTATATAACCAATTGAGTCGCAATCATTTCTCGCGAAACCATTTTTTCCCGCTCATTTGTCGCCGAACATGACTACACTTTTGATCGGTACTGTTGAGCCCCACGCGCGTTACGGGCTACAAATGAAATCACCATCAGGAATCCTCAGAGTCGCGAAGCCGAGTAAAACGATCATTTGTGCTATTCTGGGGATATTTCGGAACCACTCATGAAAATCGTTCAGAGACGACCCCAACATTGACAGATCCATGCGAAACAGGCAAGCCGTAATCTAATATAGCTTTCTGATCGAGGCGGATGAACAACATGGAAATCTGCAGTTTTATCTAATCTTCTATCTTCTAGATTCCCAACACATGGAAATATGCGTTGGGAACAGAGATATTGGGCGTCAAAATGAGAGGTAAATCGTCACACGAAGAACGAAGTACACACTCTCTAGAAGCTGGCTCGCCGAGCTTGGAGAAGCTTCGCGTCCAAAACGGAACTCTCGGAATAATTGCTCCGAGCACATGCGCGACAAGGTGAGCGAGGTCCGTCCATCACGCAGAGCATTGTTAAGCCGCTATGACACTGTTTAGCGAATCAGAGTCCGCCGGTTCGATTTCAGCTGCCGAAAGCCTTGAGGAGGGCTTCCATGGCCGAGCCCCGCGTTGTGCTTTTCTGTTCAAGATGTATGTTTCGAGATAGCGTGGACAGCTCGAAATGAAGATGACTCACCAAAAGTTACCAACTCTATGTTCCCCAATTGAGAGACATAGTTACGGATTAGCTTTGCAACTCTCTCCGCCATGCGTCCCGGTCTGATACTTCCGATGAACAATACGACTTTCATTTTCCTGCTATGCGATTCCACAGCAAATGACTCTCACTCTGCTCGGACCCTCTTCAGCCCAAAGTCGAAATCGGAACTTCTGATCCTCGGCGAAGTCTGTGGAACAGGAAATTCTGTTGAATGGCGACCAACAATCTTCCCAGAGACTTGAGGAAACCGCAGTCGTTTACATTGTCTCTCAGTTTGTCAGCAGAATGATTTCGGCTCGAATTATCCCATTGATTGAGCTATCAGAGCAACATGATTTCGTAGTTTGGTTGGTGGGATTCGCACTCTAGAGATAAAACGACTTTATAGCTCATTCTTTGGAACGCTCTCGAATCATATTTTAGACTTTCAGGGAGCTGATTCTTGCAGCGACTTGGTGCAATGATCGGGCTTCAGAATGTCAATCAGAACATCTCGCTGGCTACGATGTTGGATAACGCATCATACGAGGTACACTAACCTTGCTTACTCTGTCGTCCGCACTGTCGGTCAGCGTTGAATTATATTGACATTCGCGAGGCCGAAATTGCGTCCTTCAAGGGTTCCCTCCCCTATTTCCACTCTCCCCTACTTTCACTGATCGCTTGGCTGTGGCCGACGCCGCGCGCCGGCTCTCTGGATATTCTCAAAACTACATCATGCAAACGGTTCTTGGCTTTGAGATTCGGCCACCTCAATTTTGGTTCGATTCCGGATTGCTCACATATCGATTTTAATATCGATCTCAGTGACTGCTACTCAAATGTTCACATTGAATGAGAGTCAGCTTCGTCCGCGGCATCTCCTATCTCATTAGACCCGCGTTCTCTAATACACAATCAAATTAACTCTGCGAGCCAACTCCTGTCACTTGAAGAGTGCGAAACTTGCAATTTATATTCTTTCCACTTTGCCCAAATGTGCTGTTGGCTGAAAATCAATGCGGTCGAAATCAACTTGGAAGCGGAGCTGTTTCCATTATTCTGCTGATGATTAAATGTCGGGAGACTCGGTATGAGGCGACATGTTCGCTATTGTCTTAGGTCTATCGGCGTAATGGCTAAGCACGGTTCATCTTTGGCGCAGTCCTTCGGAAGCCGATCCAAGAGCAGCTATATTTTTCAGCCTTTTCCCATGATCATTGATATCACGCGGTACTTGATATCACCAACATATCTGCGTTTTCTGATCCATACTAAGGGCTCTCATTTTTTTCGCTCGATAAATCGATCAGGAGAGATCTTCGTAACCATCTTATATAGTTGTAAAAATAGATTTCGAAGAAACAGGGTCGTGTTTGCATCCTAAAGAATTCCAATTCGCAAAAGTTTGACATTGCGTAATATCTCACGAATCTCTTCCGATGGTCTCCAAGATGTGATTCGATAATGCTCGGGACATCCCTGGTAAGCTCCTGTGGAGCCAAGGTACCTGTGAGAATTTCAACTTGGAAGTATAATGAGCATCGTTGCAGGCAAAGTTCGAGACTTCAGTGCTGAGATGTTGAATGTCATCGACAAACCGACATGGAAATATGAGACTCGCAAAGAGAGGCATCGAGGCAGGTTCCCATTATCGAGCAGAATTCGACCAACATCGTTGAATGAGGAGAAATTTTCCACGCAGAACTTCATTGCACTTCCTTTCGCTAGGAAATCTGGTTGGTTGTAGCTTGGTGCTACAAATGTAAAGATACTGAGCTCCGAGCTCTTGTAAACGATCACAGCGAATACTTGAAACCAGCGATATCAGATCACATCTAACAATAAGAACGACCCGCGAGAGAGCGTGGATTGAAGACTCTCTCCGCAATCGACACATCTTAACGAGTCTAATCTAGGAGTGAAAAACCAGGGGGATTCCATCGCTCAAATATTTTCCAGTGGAGTTGTGCCACTTAGGACTTCGGCTATTCAATTAAAAGACACGTTCTGATATATGACCACCTGCTTGCCCGCTGAAAATACAGGTGGGCATCCTATATCGGAAGGGAATCCTCTAAGAAGCGGGACGCTGAAACTATAGTCGGGCTGCCCTCTTATCAGATAAAATACGGTATTCCTGGTCCAGCTAGCTTCTTCACGCATTCAACTTTCGGGTTAATTCAAGACTTTTTCCTCATCTGCCTTTTCGAATAATCGGTTGCTTTGGTTGCTCGGCGATTGTCTCTGGCGATTCGCACCTCATTGTGAGACATGAGCCGTTTGAGCTCGACATCTTTCTTATGAAGAGGAACTCGAGGGCTGGATACGAGACATTACACAGCGAATTCTCAAGTTACTTTGGTTGCAACGGATCGCAGCGGGAATGACTGTCAAAGAGAGAGGAAGCTCTTCACAAAAGGTTTGTTTTCTCCAGTTTCTTAGGAGGCTTCCTTAAGCCATTAGAAGCCGAGAAGCAGAGGTCAGATGGCTGAACTCCAAACGACAACCCTGGAGAAGAGAGCCGTACTCGGGTTTTTCCCGCTGGAGCTGACAATAGAATCCCCAATCAACAGATAATTACAGAGCAAATTAATGAGAGTTTACGGCTTCAATTTTGCCCTATCTCCGGAGCATCTCCAACATCCTCGACATAGAGACTGGCGCCGTTAACACGAATCGAAGTTTCGCTTGTTCAGCGTTTCGTGTGTTGCTCAGCGACGGAACGTCTTGTGTTACAGATTGATTATCTTGATAATGCCATTCAGAACCAAGCACACGCTGCCTGAGCTTTTCTTGCAGTCTAGGAAATGAGTGTCCGGAGAAATCTAGTTCTCGACACCTCTTGACTTCAGGTGCGAACGACGAAGAGGGATCTCAACTCGACTCACGGGAGCGGCTCGTTCCGCAGCCTCTCGAGCTCCTCAGGGACGACGTAATTCCATATCTGGAAGGGATGGACGACCAATCGGAAGGGAGGTCACAGCTTTGAGCAAAGAAACTGAGGAAGGAATCGACGGAACGAAATGAAGACCTCATCAGTGGTTCTCCATATGATACACACATATAAGGGAGCGACAACCTACGGTAACGCCCACTTGAGCGCGCAACGTCCACGTCTATCCGTGGTTGGACACTACGAATTCCTTCGGTCAGACATCGGTGCGTTTGACCTGATTCCATAACCGCAAGTCGTGAATCAAAGCCTCAAAGTTATCCCAACATCTTCGAGCTCTGGATCAATGGAGGGCGAGCTGAATGTCCCAATCACTGTCATTGGTATCAAAGTCCACCGAACGCAGAGCTTAGGTGGTACCACCCCGCCGATAGAGAAACCTTATCGCCAATGGACCGTCATGGACTCATTAGAATCCGCTTCTGCAAAACATCGAGAACGGTCCCTACGATTTCTGTGCGACGTGACAGGACACCGGGTCATCGTTTGCGGGGAGAGAGAGACTGATCAATGTGTCTGACCGTATCTGTATGATTTCGGCATGCATCTCCTGTTGCGCTACCCCTGTCGTCTGTTGTCGCCTCGTAAATTGGATTTCTCGCGTAAAATTTATACGCATGTGAATGACATCCGGATATTGCCTGATGCGTGGCCGTCCCCAACATGGCTCAGCTGGCTTCTTGCAAGTGAGCGTCATTTTCGCTGTCTGGGAGTATCTGTTTGTGTGTCCATCCGCTTCTAGGCGGACTCTGACTAGCATTTGGATGGACAAACGAGCCATGTAAGTCGAGGAACCCGGCTGCATATCGTGAGCGCTCGTCTGCGTGGTCGGTGACACCCTCCTCTTGCGCGCAGAAAGAGGAATAAGAGGAGTGAATATCAATAGATACTAGCCGTCTTGTTGTCTACTCATATGGAGATACGAGACCGGTGCAAAGTATGTGTCCGCTTCCGCGTCCAACTTGAGACACGAAGAGAGAACGCGTATGTGGAATCGCCATAAAAATTCAACCGGTCAACGGTTATCCGTTCATTCATTCATTAATTCATCCATTCATTCGTTGCCCTGTAAATGTATGACGCGACGCCTTGGGTCCTGTGTAGAGGTTGGTAGAAGGGTGAAATGAAACAGGTTAGAAGGCACGTCCCGAGCATACAGGAAGAACATGGGTGACACCGTAGAGTCAGCGACCGAAAAACGTCGCAGTGCTCTGGCTCCAGCACTTCAGATGGTGTAGCGGTCGCGAGATAATTTTTATTCCAAGGCTCCTCGAAACCCCTCCTACCGGAAGCCGCGCCATTACTGACATCCGCTTTCGACGTTTGTCGTTAATTATTGAGACGAATAACGGTGCCGTTTCCTCTTTCGTTCGGAATCGCTTCGAGCCTGACAGCAGGCATCTTCTACGGAACCACATAGCTGATCGCATCCCATTTCGATTGGATTGCTTTTCTAACTTGAACCCAGTTTGTCGTCCAACTTGACGGAGATCTATCGTCTTGCTCCGACCTATTTTTTTCAGAGGGAGCGCATGACGCGGCCTTTGAGTTTTTTTCCCTCCGGCTGCTCTCGCTTTCGCTCCTTGTGGTAGAGTAACATAGGGCTCAGACCGCGACCTCGTGACCACGGGAAGGAGAACACAGAGGTCTGATGCCTAGGATCCATATGCACCGTCAAAAGAGTGCAAATTGTCTGAACAAGTAAGATGGGGCAATCCGACAGGAATAGAGTGTTCGCTGCACTAAAACTGTGATATATCCTTCATTTACCTCGTTCGCCTTGAATACGATGTGCTCATCCGAGGACTGAGAATAACGCAGATGGAAATTCCAAAGAACCCTCGAGAGCGGATGCTGTGTTAGCTATGGCTTGACAAGCAGGGTTGAACCTCTATCCGGTCAGACATTGTGGATCAAACGTTCTGCCAAACAGAGGATTTTGAGTGATCGTCGATTCTCGACTGGCAGAGCAGAAAGCTTCCAATTTCAAGTCGTCTTCCTCTGGGTCACAGCATTTTACATCCCAACGCAGCAGATAAGCGATGATGAAAGACTTCGACCCTCCATGGGTTATTCGTAAAACATCTTCTACCATTTTACACTTCGGATCGATCAAGAGACGTCACATGTAGTAAGGGGCGATGTCTCAGCTGATCGGTTTTCAATGTAGTTGTTCTCCTCCACGAAATAGAGTTTGAGCTGACTATTTGCTCTCTCATTCGTGAAATATAAGTTCCGCTGTGTTTTTACTTTCACACGCCGAGCTCTCCTGGAGAAAACTCCCCGCGACTAAGACTCTCTCGAATTCCAATAACACGTTCCCCATGAGCTGCGTGCATTGAAAAAGCTTCAATCCACGGATTTTCCAGAATCAAGGTCGCGTATTACGCAGACCAATCACCCCGTATCCGATTCGAAATATTAGTACCCACATACCGATGGCATTCTTCGGAAAGATACATAATTCAATCTCTCGCAAAGTTCCTGCGCACAGAACGTCGGTCGGAGATTACTTGCGTTACAAGGAGATTGTGGTTGCTGCCTAGCAACTAATCGGTGACAAATACCAATTGGCACAAACTTTGAGGCACTATGGCACTTGGACGACAGTCCGAAACAACGAAGTTGATGTTGTAACAAATTCGTTATCACTTCTCATGAAGTTTCATCCGTATCTCTTCGTCCGCTCTTTTCTAATTTCGTGTACGGTAGACGAAGCGCTGTGAGCTTCAAGAGCTCCCCACGAGACGGAGAAACGTCAGTTCGACACTTCTCGATTGTAAAAGATGCAGAATCAAACTGTATTCTACATCATCAGGCGGCTCGGGGAGCTCGGTGATGAAGATGATTGACCTGGTGGAGGGTGGAAGAGTAGCGCCAAAATCTACACCTATAAAAGCGAATGTATGTCTGTCGACACTGCGTTTTCGTGCTCAGTGATCTCCGAGACTACTCATTCTATGATACTAGCGCAGAGTCGAAGGGGACGTGCAAAAAGAATGAGGGTCACACGACTTGTGGCGCAAAGGAACCAAGGGCAAGGAATGATCGGGGAGTCTGCGGAGCTAGCGGTGGCGGAGCGACGCGGACTGACGTTTTGAGAAATCATAGGGAGGCGATTCGAGCAACGGGAAGGAGATGTCGATCCGCGATCTGAGGTGGTGACTGTGGACTCTCAAATCGCGGAGGAGCAAGTTTCTCTAAAGTCTCGAGCCGCAGAGGTGCAGGACAGACGAATAGCCAGAGCTGACTACGATCGAAGATGGCCGGCAGGAGGAAACAGAAGAACAACGACAGAGTCGCCTGGAAGCCGACCGAATGCGTCGCAACAGGGATCTGGCCAACGAAACCGAGGAGCAGAGAAAGGCACGACAAAACGGAAATTCCATAGTCCGCTGTCATTCTCCTATTTATCTACATTATATTTCCCCCATGAAATTTCCGTTTTCCGTTGTACGAAAGTCGGACCTACACTCCAGGTACGATTCAAACAAAATTGAAGAGGTTCATGAATATTGTGAAACATTATGTTTTCGGAGAAACCTTGCTTTCTTCCGGAAATCCTTCTTGACAACGAACTCATATGGCTCATCGTTTCTCTGTAGACCGCTTGGCACTCGAAAGCCCCGATATTTAGCACCACTCCTATCCTCAATTTCCCAAAAACATCTTCGCTCCCGTCGTCAAATCCAAGTATTTCGATGTCCATATCTCCGGCCGCCACAAACGCATATCGACGCATAAACCTCTTTGTGCTATAGCAACTACTTCATCCTGTATCTCTTTTCTTTGTTTCTTTATCTTGCACTCCATTCTCTCCTCATCCCTGCTCTAGCGGTTGTGGCGGAGCGCGACCAGGCTTCGCTAGTGTTGAATAACGGAAAGGGAAGAAACAGTAACTGCAGGTTGATTGCTTCGAGGGTCTACGATCGCAACCCCAAAAACCTAGAACGGTTTAACTCGTGAGAGATGAAGACGAAATCTTTTGCTTCTGGAGCTGCAACCAACTTTCGCGTCGAGCCACTTATACCCTGTGGGATCCGATTGTTTCCACGAATCCAAATCAGGAATAATGTTCACAGTACAACAATTCTACAATCCCCAAAATAATGGCTACTGGTGAACGCAAAACCTGCATTTTAGGTCATAGGGCGGCGTCGAAGTCTCAAGTCCATAATAGTTCGAGCGTTTCGCGCTCCGGGGAATACTCCCGTAGTTTTTGTCGAGACTGGCGTGAGATTATCCTAGAAGTCTATCGGAATGACTTTCTGGAATGCGTTCTGCTTCCTTAGGCAAGAGACTCAGGAGTTCCATCTGGACGCTCCGAAAAGATCGATCCTTTTTGTGGGAATGGGATCTTGTGAATGTGATTGAGCTGCGGCCGATGGCCAGAAATTTTTGGAGCGTCGAAAATTTTGCATAAGAAGCTGAAGGTGGCAATCATGAGATCAATTTTGAAGCTTGAACCATTTGCACTTGTAAATACTGCTGTTGATGATTTTCACGCTTTCTTGTCAACGATTAATCCCAACAATCCACGTCGTGATTCAAGTCAGAGCGCACGCAGATGCGAGGGGGTCACCATTCGTTTTTCTAAGTCACATTGGCGACGCCAAACCCTCATTCGATTGACACCCATGATTTGTTTGGGTTCTACCGGCCGGTCGTGTATCATTGACCAATTGAAGAGCCCAGTTCCATTACGTCACATTTCCACTTTTTCGGTTCTCGAGGAAACCGCAAAACATTCTACTCGATGGATTTCTCTCATATTCCTCCCTCAGTGCAAGATATCTCGATCTCAGAAAGGAAAATCAGGAATTCGATCGGGAACGACGCGAACCAGACATCGACAAGATGTAGAAGTGCCGTTTTGGAACTGGGAGTTTGAAATTCAGGAATGCAAGCTGTCCCGAGCAAAATTGGACTGTTTTTGACACAAATTGCGGAGGTCGTAACTTGGTCAACATGGAAGCGATCTTGGAAGCCTTTTTTTTCTTGGAGAGCCGAGAATGAGGCGCTCCTATCGCATCAGCTTTGACGCCGTTGGAAAGAGTGCTGAGAAGCAGATAAAAAATTTGCCTTTGAATAAGTTTGTTCCGAAACCTCGAGATATGAGAACTAGCACAGTAGCCTGATAAGCTTGCATGTCCCTTGCTCCGGGTTTAGCATGCAGAGGTGCAGGGTCAGCCGAGATACTCTAACCTGAAAAGGTTCAGTGAATGCGGCATACGATCAGCGCCCAGAAATGACCTCGAGAAATCTTCTTGGAGCCACAGACGAGATTCTGTGGCGAAACACGAGATCTGATCGATGGAGCTTCTGATATATTACCGAAAGCGTTCCAACGTTGCGCTTCCAGTGATTCCAGATGCGGTGAACTATTTCTATCAAATATCAAGAACGCACTCTTTGTCATCAGAGTCTACTTCGAGTTATTGGTTCTCGTGTCTTGAAAAACTCGATGGAACAACGTTCAACTGTTTAATTTCTTCAGAATTTGGCGTTTAGACGGAGATGGACCAAGAGCTGTCAGAGACAACACCGCACATGTTGACTCCTCTGCGGACTCTGCCGAAACCGTTCTCACCCCAGGTGGTTCCCCAGGAGTTCTTGACGATCCAGAAGTCCTTGCCGTTCTCGGAGCCGTAACCGACGACCGAAATGACGTGATCCACTTGCTGAGAGCAACGAGGATTGTCGTAGATTCCTCCTCTGTACATCTGGAAGTCCCTGTTCTCTCCAGAGATAGACATGACCAAGGTACCGTACTGAGCGATGGCCTCAGCCAGCTTCTGCTCGTTACCGGGCTTGACTTCACGGTACTTGAGGCCCTTTCCGTGAGATCCAGAGGATTTCTGGCAGGAGTAGTGTCGCTCGGACTGACCAGATCTGTATTCGTAGTTCTTCTCGAGGACGAGGCCGCGAGAGGCGACGTAATCCATGACAACGACCTCGTGACCACCATCGCAACCACCGTTCATGTCACCTTGGATGCCGTAGGAACAATCGACGACTTGCTGCTCGGAGAGATCGAGGATCTTTCCGCTGGACTGAGCGATGGCCGACTCGATGACACCGAGGGTTCCGAAAGAATAACAAGATCCGCAACTCTCTTGTTTCTGAAACATCGATAGGTTGCTCAGTCATTGCCTGTGGTTTCGTATCTGATTGTAATCATTCAAGAACGCCTCTGAGGATTCTTTGATCTGTACCTTGGGAGGGGAAACGATGCCCTTCTTTCTCCAGTCAACGCTCTGAGGGATGGAGGGCATGGAAGCCGCGGGAACCTCAGTGAAGTTCCTTCCCTGCAAGCTCATGCGCTTCTTTCCGAGCATCTTGCTCTTGAACTCGGAAGCCGACAAATCAGAGTACTCATTGTGTCCAAGAGAGTAGCTGACTTCGCCGGCGTGGAAGCGAGCATTGTGCTCCTCGATGTCGATCGTGGCTTGGAGGAAGTTGCTCAGACGGAGGTCCTCCTCGTGAGACTCATAGCTCTTGTCTGCGAGCGGCAAGATATTGATTCAGAGTGTCGAACGTCGAACGATAAGCAAATATGATCAATGTTGAATCTCTCCGAGTATCGTTCTCGAACAGTCAAACTCACCGTGTTGAGCCTTGAAGGCGGACCACTTGGCCTGGACGACACCGGGGTCGGCCCGAGCGGCAGCGACGAGCAAGCAGGCGACGATAAGCTTCATGTCGAATGGCGGGCCTTGGCTCAGACAGCGAATTTAAGGAGTTCTTGAGGATTGTGGTTTGAACGTCTCTGACTTTGAGTGATCATCGATTGTTCCCTGAAAGGGCGGAGAGCGGTCCGACACGATGGTCTGAACGCAGTATTTCTTCTCACTGACCGAACACTATTGTGACGGTCGTGCGAAATTCGATGCCCCGAACGAGTCCATTCAAATTTTGGGATCATTGTTGTCAGATCATCATTCAATACGAGCGGTGCATCATGCAGACCAGTGCGCGTTAGCACTCCGCGCCCCGAGTGATTCACTATATGCTAGTACTGAGTAATGCTCTATCCCGTCAAACTATTTTGGAATAAAGCTCTCCTTGGCGTCTGGCGAGCCAGGAAGCCCTGGATTCTTGCAAAGTTCTGTCATGGCCGGGAAAAGTATTGACTTTCAAAATAATGATGGAATTAGGAATAGCAATAAAAACCGGCCCTTTCTGTGTAATCCTCGGGAATAGTTGCACTCCGAGAAAACTTGGTGATATTGTATCGAGTCAGGCAAACAAACGGGATGTTGGAGTGATTTACGCGGTCTTTGTCCCCTCGGCACATTCGTAGGTTCTCATTGACGCTTCCTCGAGTCTAGTATCAAGGACCGATCAACCTCCGATGCCTGAGCGAGGCGACACAGCCCATGTAAGCCCTCTTGCGAAAAGTTGGATAAAGGCGGTGGAAAAAAGTGATGCAGCATCCAGCGGCGTAGCCAGGGGAAACTGCGCCCGGGGCGAGCAAGCGGAAATGCGCCCTCCCAAACAAGTTCTGCTGAGCTTGAAACCAGAATGGCCATGTAGATAGTATGAACTCAGATCCCGACTCTGCGCCCGGGTCGCGCGACCCCTCTCGCCCCCTCTAGCTGCGCCTCTGGCATCGTCATTCCGGGCCAAGTAGTGACATCCTAATGTTTGAGACGCAGGCAAAATACAATGAAAGATAAAAAGAGAATGATTGGTCCTGATGAATGGAAAGACGAACATAGAGAAAAAGCCTCAGATTTCGATGAAATGATTCCGACGCAAAGCGACCACATCTGCCGGTGCGCATACCCAGCCGACAGTCTCGACACAAATCGGTGAAATGACGATAAAACGAACCTCTCGTTTCATCAACACCGACCGAAATCTGTCAACCGTGGCGATAAAATAGATACATAGACACAGGAAGAGAGGGAGGAGGAGTTCCAAATCAGGAGGTCGACAAACTTCGCCGAGTGAAAGATTTAGGTGCGAGCCTGAAAGAAGGAGAGGAAAGTGTTTCTTGCAAAATATTGGAATGACCTCGGCGGAGCAAGACGCTGCTTGCTGACTCAAGTAGACAAGCTGTCACCACTGCTGTGTGTGCCGTTGACCTAAGGCAAATTGGGAAATGTTTCAACAGTGTATTTTGTCCTAGTCAGCCAGCCAGCCAGTCAGTCGGTTGGTCGGTTGGTGCTCGCAAGAAATACTCGATCATTGTGACGTCTTCTGGTGCCTGGTAAGTATCTTTTGATCGCTCATTTGCATGGCGTAGGGTTTCTGCTTCCTTCAAGCCGTCCGCGAACGGTCGAACAAACGGGCGGGATAGTCGTCCCTTCCTTTCTTTTGCGTGCCTGCATGCACGCGCGGCTGGTCCTTGGTCCGCTATTCAAAGAGCAAGTTTTCCGAATATATGCGCACTGACCGGGACAACGCACGTCATACCAGCTCGCCGTTCATGGGAGCGGTGGGAAAAGCGCACCCACGCACTATCGAGCAAAACAACGTCACCAAGGCCCGATCGAACGAGAGCTCTCTGATTCCGTAGGACGTAGACGTAATCTGGTGCTTAATCAGCGTCCTACTCTAAGGAGCCCCTGCGTGCGTCCTAGCATCGGTACGAGAGCGTGTGAGAAGATTGGCCGTCTGCAGTAATTCATGATGTTTAATACATGAAGCACAGCGCAGAAATTTATGGTTACGCCACAACGGCTACTCTATGGCGAGGCCAAGGATCAGCCATCTATGATATAGAGTAGGTCCGGGCGACACGATGTCCAGCTCAACAAATACACACTTCATCAAGGGACACCAGAAACGGAGGCAATTAATAATGAGGATCTCTTTGATGTAGACGCATAAAGTCTTCGGTAGTCGTAGCAACGACGTCCCACTGTCTGGCTGCTTCCTAGCAGAACAGACACGCTCTGGTCACCGAGAAAGTACTCTTTTGTCAGCCCATGCTGCGTTTTGCTCTCAACTGTTCCTCGAGAAGAGTCATCGTTGGGCGGAGATGACGAGTCGACGTCGTTCTCGAGCGTTTTTAACTGCGCCGTAAATGAAACACAAACGGAAGTGAGATGCTCTTGCTCGCAACGAAGTGAGTATCGCTGGACTTGCTACGAATGAATCGCAACACCGGTTCCTGTCGACAAAGACCTTTAACTGTCGCCAGGACGCTTGAAGATGCCGCCACCGCCGACGAAGACAAGAAGTGAGCGGAGTTAACGAAGAAATAAGAGAACAACGAGGAGAAGCGGAGGCATAGATCATTGTCCTCGACAGTGAACGTTGTCCGTGAATGATGCCAGGAGGAGGAGGAGGAGATGTCGGTGTCCTTTTGCCTGGCGTTTATGTCATATATCTTCTTCCATTTTTAGCGACAGCACGACTATCCTTCATTAACTTCAGAGCCGTTCGCCTCTGACGAATGCAGCGAGAAGAACAGCAGAGATAAAACTTTTTCCTCCAAGGAAGAACATCTACGGATATGGTGCATTTTTTGTTCGCTTCATTCTAAGCGAGTGCGGAGAAGCTACATTAGGCCGAATCTGCTCTCATTTTCGTCTCAATCGCGAGCTCGAGCCGGAGGTCAACGGGGTCGCGCGTGTAATTCAAACACTGGCGTCGGGTTGGGGTATCCGTTTTACCGTTGCGCGCCCCTCGATCGTAATGTGTTGCTCGAGTCCGATTTCGACTTGTTGCGCTCCCATCCATATTTGTGTCGGACAGCTTGATCCGCATCCGTTCCTCCTGCTGGCAAAAGGAGTATTGACACGATTTTTATTAAAGTGCCGAATTCTACGTCGGAGCGTTTTTCAATATGTGTCCAATGCTTGCGACGTCTGGCCTCGCGCTGGGAATCGTCTCTCCCGCAGGTATTCTGACTTCGATCTCGGCTCGAGCTTTCGAGACTCCTTGCTTCCATTCAGTCGCTTGTGTAATTACTCCGACAGATGGAGTTCAGTCGATGAGAGAAAAGCCGAGCACTGATCTCGGAATATCGATCTTCGATTCCTCCCTCGATAATCTGGCGTGTTCGTTCTGTTTCCAAACTGGCGTGATGTAGAGAAAAGTGCTGGAATCAGCTTTTTTTCCACTTGCTCCAGAACATTTCTGTTTCTAGAGCTCCCGAGATGAGGACAACAAACGAAGAAACGCGAGATTGCCAAGTGATGAGCGCAGCGAGCACTGCTTGCGTTCTCTCGCCCGGGATGCATTCCAATCATCATGGACCATAACTCGGAATATACCTGATTCATTCGCACAAAATGACAACAAGGTTTTAAGAGTTCAATTTTCGTTTCGAAAGAGTTCGTTTATTCATGTGGTCTCTTAATTTCTCGACGAGTTCTCGTCGAATCAATCTGAGCTGAGCAGCACAGCCGAACTGAAATCGGAAGTGCTCGAGATTCGGAAACGTTACTTGTTGAAATTCTAGCGCCGACGCGAATCCTGCATCTTCAAAAAGTTGTTCATGGTCTCTCTACAGTTTGAGTTCATGAGGTTTTTTGTTTACAGATGACTCTTGTTCCGTATACATAGCTAGAGCTCGTATTATTGTACAGCTGCACCGTTTCGACTCGTAGTAAATATCACAATTCTCACATCACATTCAAGTTCACCGATCCGACGACGAGGGCGGAAGAAGTAACCTCACTGATCATTCTGGATCACAGTGACGATGGTATCAAGGAGAACTTCTCCAGCCATCGACATTCGGATCGTCTCATTCAACCGTTACTGTTGGTTCTACTTTTTCTTGTGGTGTTGATGCTCGTGAACTAGAAAATAAAGTTTTACAATACTACGATTTTCATTTACAAATCACACAAAAAGTTTACAGTTCCTATCTAGCTCATTCATCGCTAGTTCCATTCAGTCTCGCATTGTGCTCGGTGCTTGTGTAATATTTAGTTTGAGAGTTCTAATCTAGTTTCACCACCGGTGACCATTTGAGAGGAGTTTTCCGGACAGCAAAATCTACAAACGATGAAGATCCTCCCGGAGATGAATTAGCATGGCAGTTGATTAATTTGTGTAGTTTCAGAGTTGTCCTCATCATCATCATCATACCAATGATTCGATTGACACTACGGCAGTTGGCTCATGGGTTTCTCCGGAATAATCCGGCCCTTGGATGAATGAATCCATGTCTAATTCCTGCTCTACAACTTGTGACTCGAGTCTCTCACAGAAGAAAGCCCATCGGAGAGCGTCCAGTTATCGTCGACGACGACGGATTTTTTTCCTTTGGTGAAACAGGAGTCTCCGGTGTTGCGGTGCGGCTGACATGGACTGGGTGGAGAGCTCTAGATTAGGTTTCCCAACTCTGATTCGGAACCTATCAGCTCGATCCCACAAATTATTCTGTTCCCGAAAAGACTAGACGGTAGAAGTGACTTCTTCGATGGGCGTCATGGCCGGTTGCCATTGATGCAGATGGCCGAAAGAGCCTTGAGGACGTTTGTCTTTCACTGGAGATTCGGGAGACGGGCTCAAATCCTCATCGTAGGGTTCGCATTCACAGCAATCCGAAAGGAGTATTGTGGGATCCACCTGAGCGGGAAACGAGGAAGTTTCTTAGACTTGCTGACAAGCCTCGAAGGAACGCCTCATTGAACGTTGAATCGATGTTTGGCGCTGACTCGACCTACCATTTCCACGAGACCTTCCTCCGAAATACAGGTGAGGAGCTCGGGTCGCTTCCCGATTTCGTTTAAGTCGTCGTTGTCTTCGAAATTACTGATTTGCGCGTTGAGCAGATCAACTGAAGTGGCCCATGATACCGTTCTTTGAAGCCGGTCCAAGCGCTGGCGACACGAAACGCATTCTTCTGCTGCGAATGAATAGAGTTGTTTCAAGTTTGGAATTGAGTTGAATCATCCCAACTCTCGGTGGGGAAAAGCAGGAGAATAAGAAGAAGGGAACCGCGAAGCTGTTCTTTTTTTGGGTTTGGCAACGAGCCCCACAATGAAGCATTTGCAGAGCCAGGCACGAGATGGCTTTTTAAAATGTCGCTTAGTTGTTAGACTTTCGAGAATGTCACTGAGGAAAATGAAGAGCGAGGATGTCGGAGGAACGGAAGGAGAGGAAGATGTTCTTTTGGACGAGTCAGGATACGAAACTGTCTGGCTGGTCTCTCGTTCTTTCATCTTCCGCTAAGAGATAAACCTCACACAAAATCTGGCTGTTCCTATACTGTAGTGACGACGTTATCAAGGTTCCGCCGCCACCAGAAGCCGTGTCGTCGTCGCTAAGAATAGAATTGGGACAAAAACTCTCCGAAATCAAGTTGTCGACTCGAAAAGAATCTCCGAGCGTCGCGTCGTCGAGGAAAACACTCGGTTGAACAATGCTCGGGAGAGAAAAAACGGTGAGTCGCTTACCTCGAACTTCAGGTGACCCGTTTATGCCGGAACCTGACGCAACTGGTCCCGAAGACAACGAGACTCCAATCGGGGTATGCGGTCTCTCTCTGAACCTCGCACTCCCGTTTCCAGATGCTGAGCTGCCGAGCGTGCCTTGCACACCTCCCCCGACTCCGGTTCCTACGCCCGCAACCCCCACGTTGACGTTTTGAGATGCATTTCTCCTTGATGCGCTCGAGTTATTGCGAATGCTGCTACCCGAAAGACTGCACGTATGCCAACTGCTCGACAGACTACCGTTCCTGAAAGACACGAAGCATCATTTCTACGCGGCCCATCCTCTCACTTCTTCCGATGTTTCTTATGCATCCCAGAGGAACAGGAAAGAAATCTACATTGTTGTGAGGCCGGCCAGCGAGAGGCCGGAAAGCAAAACCCACTGAGAAACAAAGTTTGATTGCACGCCGGGTCTTGCGTCATGCGGAGCTTCCTTGTTCGGGGCTGCATAGGCTCCAAATTCACTAACTCGCGTACCTATTCCAGATCCGTCAGTCACAGATAGCCCGACTACCTGCTTGACGGCATCACCGCTCACAAACACGACGCGCGGAGGAGCAAACAGTCAACAAACAAACAAACAAACAAACATACAAACCTTTGGAAGGGATCTGCATACACGATTCTACAGGCTGCCCGATGCGATACGGGCAGAGCGAACAGCAGAAGGCACGCGAGCAGAGCGCAGCCCGAGGACACGTAAAACGCCGCGCGGAAGTCCCACAGCGTGACTCCTGGAAGAACTATTCCAGGTCCTGCGGGTCCAACAGCGGACGAACCCGAAATGAATTCTGTGAATAGAAGACCTGGCTCTCAGGAAGGATTCAACGAAGAGTTTCAGCTCAATGCTCGATTACAGTGCGTTTACTTACGAGTTATGAGCACGATGAGCACGATTGGTAGACTCATGGCCCAATGGACGAAACCCCACGCCCTCGAGAAGTGCCTTGCTCGTAGACGTTCGAAAACTAATAGTTTCAGTGAGTAGCATAAACCTCCCGAAAGTGCTCCGCATAAGACAGCGAGTAACGAAAGACCTCGGAAGCCCCCAAGAGCCAGCGGAGATACACAAGAGAAGCTTAAACCGAGTAGGCCGGCCTGGAAGTTTACACAAGCTTATGTAGTCGTTGCTTTTCCGTACAGTGAGACGCTCAATTCTTCGGTAACATCCGTGCTGTGGGTATGGGTAACTTACCTGCGATAGATATCTTCTGCCGACGTAGCAGTCGTCGCTGTTCCCTACGACCAGCATCCCAAATAAACAGCTGCCGAACGCATGCGCTAATCCCACAATTGTTTGCAGCAAATAGGAGTCGACAACACCGGCTCCGCTGTCTTCACTGTCCGCCAGAGGAACCTAAGATAGAATTTTATTGCTCGTTGTCTGGTTTTACTCAGAACGAAAAAGAAAACCACCTCCGCATGATTACAGGCCATTTGACCGTGTTTCACACAACAGAATAAGCCCCCTTGATATATGCCGCTTTCATTTGAACCTCCAGCAGCCGGGCGGCGGCGGCGGCGTTGTTCCAGGATACGTTTCAAATGGTAAGGACGGAGCAGTGTTCATAACAGCTGCGCTGTTGGAGGAAATTGTACAACGCCGAGAAGCAAAAGGGAGGAGTTCGTCCAAATGGGACAACGACAGCGTTTCGACTCAGTACTCAACAAAATATACGACCGGCTGAGTGCGCTGCATGACGACCTTGCAACATTCTAGTGTCAGCGTGCGTGGCTCGAATCTCGCGGGGCAAGGAGTATTCTCGACGAGACCCTCTACGCTCTCGAGTTTTGAGTGAATTCCCCGCGAAAAGCGAGTCCCACGACGTGCTCGTGTATCGAGCTCTCGGTGTTCTTCACTTGAAAGCCCCAACAGCAGATGTCGTTTTAAAATCTCGGGTCAATCGTTGATTTCTCCCGCTCTCATTCCTATCGAGCCACGTTCAGCCGTTTCGGAAACCGATAATCGAGCCGGCTTCATCTCCAATCATTAGAGTGGACAGTGAGCTGGAGAAACTTACAATGAATAGAAATGGCGTGTGAATGGCAAAAGATGCCATGAAGCAGACTGCCATGAGAACTTTGACAGTTTTTGTTCGAAGGGTGGAGAATTCGAAGAATGGAGCCTTCTGAGTCGTTGGATTCTTCTCCTTGATCTTCCGTCGCTGGAAACACAAATCGTTTTCACGTTAGTTCGCTGAACCTTTGACGAATATCAACGTTGAAACCTCTCCTCTCCTCGGAGACTGTCAGTATTTTTCTTCTGGCTTTCCGATCGGATTTCTCCTAAAATTTCTCTCTTCCCTCATCGTCCACTGATCCATTACTTCTCTGCGTCCACGACATTCCCGTCTTCCCTTTTTGAAACGCCCGAGGGTATCTCAGGAAGCACTCTCTTTCGTTTCGTATACCTATCTTAAGTCTTCTTCCCTATATCTCGAATCTTAACGACGTCGATGAGAAACGATCTGGTTAGCGGCGTCACCTCCTTCGAAAGCGATTAGCCAAAGACACGAGAGCTTCGTGGGTGGCGAATATTTTGTCCGACTTGTTTCTGACAAACTGCTCGAGTTCTATTTCTCCTTTTTCTCCGCCACATTTCTGTACAGCTTCATCTATTCCTGAGTGCTAGCGGCTGTCCGAGTTCCGAGCCGGCAAGAAGAATTCTAGAAAACGATTCAGATACCACAAACATTATTTGTGAAGCGTTCGGTGTTCTGTCTCAATCATTCACTGTTTCTTTAGACACGCGCACCGTTTGTAGAGTCGTGTCTGTTTCGATCAGCGCAGTGAATGGGAAACGGTGGTTTTAAGCCGAGAAATCGTCTATCGCGGCGATGAGAGATTCAGATTGAGATCGAAGAGGACGAACCAGAAATCAAGTTGTTGTGAAATCGAAAATCTCACGAAAGCGCGCACGCAGATTATTATCCGAAACATCTGTACTGCGCTCTCGAGGCAGCAAGGTGGTTCTGAGTGTTTAGCGTGACATCGCGTCGCCGCTGCCACTTCCTCTCCATCACTCGTCGTTCTTTTCTCGTGACGAGTTCTTGTCTGCGAGGGTCGCTTCATGAATTTTCCCCGGTGGGTACCCGAGCCGGCAGACGAGGCGCACAAACTAGGTTTAAGTGAGACGCTTGTCGGTGTTAAGCCGCTTGCTAAGAAGCAATCGATAGGAAGAATGTCACAAGGCGACACATTCATAGATGCATAGGAGAAAAAACACTCGAAGAATGTTTCGAAAGTGTCACTGGAGAATTCTGATCTGGACGGGAGCAAAGCCTTTGGTCAGCGATTCCGCCTCCCAGACAGCGGTATGGTGTCATGATGTCTGCCAGAGATACATTTGTCGCAGAACCGGGGTAAGACCATTGTTCGTGATTTATTGCAATGTTTCCCGAATATTGCGTCACGAGAGCAGCCGGCGTCACACCTCCTATCATTAAGGAAGCCGCCGATACCGGGAGGAGATATTTCTCGAGCGACTTCCTCCCATAAGGATATTCGAGAAGGCATCCGCCTCTTTCGGAACTACCTCCGAGTGATCCGGGCTCTGCAACCTCTATTCCCGAATGGAAAACTAGAGCAACATGGGAGATCTCAAATTTTCGAGGATTCATACATATCTCGGTGAAAGAGAATTCCGGAACATTTGGAGATCGTTTGTCTTCGTTCTATGAAGCGATCTTCTCACCGATGTCAAACTCTGTCTGGTGGAACGATCCGATAAAACTAACCTGGTTCTTGAGGTGAACTATAGCCCTTCTCTGAGGATGATACAGCGAAGCGGGACGGTACAGCATCCCGATGATGAACAACGACGACAGGAGTCCCGTCATTGCTTGGAGTCCGAATCTCCAGTTGAGTTTGCTGGAATAGACGTGCAGTGAGACCAAACTCGATATCGACACCAGAATAACTTTTGCGAGAAGCGTGTGATGTGTCGCTGAATTATTTAATCCTCGTATCGGGAATGACCTTGATCTTCACCCGACGGAGGAACAGGAAACAAGAGTAATGGACTTGTTTGTTTGAAGTGGGAGGCTGACCTTCAACACCTCGTTGAAAACAGAGATGTACATACGATCGTACTTTTTTTCATAGCCTCCGAGGAACACAGACATTTGACCGAGCCAGACTTCCCGCAATTCCTCGAAGGGAATCGGTGCAGTTCAGTTTCTCGAAAAATCAGGAACCGTGGCCCGTCCTGGCCGAGGGACCGGTGGCTTTGCGATAATTCATGAAGTTCGCGTTTGTGCTTCATTATTAAGGGTTAATTACGCAAAGCCCAGACATAGAACGACCCAGAATGTTGTGCATCTGGAAAGAGTCTGTCGTTGCTCTCGTCCTTAAAGGTCCGCAAATGAATGAATGGGATGGAAGGCGGACATTGTCGAAACCGGAGTGGATACTTCTCTGTGACGAACCAACCACCTCGTTGAGATGAACCCTCAGAGCGCCCATGACAAAGAAAAACTCGCCCAGAGCCCAACTCGTCCCGTCTAATCTCTTCCTTCCTCTCCAGTATGTGCTAGGGCTCCTGCTTCGGTTGATGTCTTCTAGTTTCTCCCATGCTCGCTCTCGCAGCCTCCCTCTAAGCTTTGTGAGCACAAGGGCAGTGTTTGTTGTAATCTCAACAATCTGTCTTAGCAAAGCAGATCGTTAGCTCTGCCCAGCTGATACGAGCCGCTCATAATTTATAATGTGTTCGCTTCACTAGGGAAATCATTGGGCTCGGTTTGGGCAAAGTTTCTTTCGCTTTCATTGTCATTTTCATGTATTAGAAAACTCTCACGATCGAATACTCGCAGCGAATCGCAGAATGCGATGAAAATTGAGTGAAAATTCCCGTCCGATCGGATTCCAACAGCACTCAACCGATGTAAGATGCACCGTTGAATTAAGTTACATGTGAATTTCAGTCGCGACGTGCGCATGATATGGTTTTACTAACCTGAGCACGTATTGTAGGAAATGATTGAAAAGCGCCACTCCAACCCCAGTTCCCATGAGGCAAACTAACTCGACCGATTCTCGTCTTCTCTTGAAATACGATCCGACCATAATATTAGCAGCTTCGCGGACGATCCCGAGTCCGATGCCCACAACTGGAAAGCGACAGAAAAGAACAAAATTACATTCATAACTCGTCCCACTGAGCGTCTTCGCCGGAAGCAGTTTGCGAGACTTCTGCAGATTCTTGTTCCAACTTCAAGTATTCGGTGTGATATCCTCCAATATCGAATGCGCGTTTCAGAACACATCCAACCCAGCATGGATCGAGTTTCGATTTGACAATATCGATGATAATCACAAAAAAGTATCGAAATGCTATGAAGGAAGTTATCGTATGGAGAGATTGAGTTGTCAGTTAAGTCTTGCGTGCAGGAGCCGCATCGTTTTATAAAGACATCGTTCTGGCAGAAAGACAAAGCTACATCAATCTCGTCGGTCTAAATTGGCTTCAAATAATGGATAGGACAGATTGTGCTTGAGCGAGCTGGCTAACGGGCTGACAACGAGTCACTGTATGTACACACACTACGCTGAAACGCGGTGGAACACTCCGAAGCTCGGCCCACTCGTGTTTGTTCAGCTAAAGCATCAAGCGTTACCAACTACCGCGCGCGTCGTCTCGCCGCCGAAGATTATGACGGCGAAATCTAACACAGCAACAAGTGAGTCAAAAAAGAGAAGACAAAGAAGCGCTCACCGAAACACCACGAGACAAAAATTTGGTGGAACTGAGTCGTGAATGACGTGAAGAGACAGCCCAGGGTTGAGATGAGTCCGCCCATGATGGCGGTCACTCGCGGAGACTTCTTACGACAAGTCGCCACAATGATCGGGCTCATGAATGTTGACAGGGCCAGTGAAATCGCTCCTGGATAGACTGCAAATAAATTGGAAAACATTTAGTTCACTCGAAGGAGGGATGAATTCTCGAGAATGAAAACTCCAAGATGCTTGGCTTTGTTACAGCGAACAGCATCTCAGAGACCACATTGGAAGCCGTTGCCTTATAAGAACACTGTTGTGGAATGCAGAGATTCGGATTCTTGTGCCGTAAAATTAATAGTCGGTGGCGATAGAAGCGAGCGATGTTTTGACCGACCTGTAGATTGCTCGCTCCTTCACAGAAACAAGCCGAACTTCTCGAGCGATTGCTACTCGTTCTCTCATCAGGAAGCACGTTTTCTGTGTTCGATCAGACCACGGCACCGAGTCGTCAATAAAATCCTTTCAACGGTCTTAGGCCACAGCCGGTCACAAATATCCGCTGAGTTATCTTCGTTAATCCGAGCAAAATACTTTTGACGCATCTGAACCAGACACCGCCGTTTGCTTTGATGAGCTCGGCCGAGTGACGTCAGAAGGAGAACGGAACTAGGAATCGACTTTCTCGATGGTTGATCCTGACTTTTGTGACATTTGTTCTGGTCGTCTAGAATTTCATCTTCTGTTCGGCTCGGCCAGAAGTTCCGTCTTTGGATCAGGTCTCAGCAAAAGTTCCGAACTCTTTCTATGGAGGTTGAATCGAATTGCACAGAAAACTCGAAACATGCGACCGACTCGTATGAGTTCTTCAACAGAATTCAGAAGCTCGTGGAGAATTTTATGATTTAGAGGAGGGAGTCGGAAATCGGCCTGAGGCTTCGATCTGAGGAACAACTTGTTCGAATCGCAAATTACAACTGAATGACGATGCGGTCGATTTTGATCGGAGATGTTAGAGCTGAGAAGCGTTTGATACGACGGAAACTTTCAACGAGATACTCTCCAGTCGAGAGTAATCGTTGGCTCTCTTCGAAACGCTGTAGCTCGTTAAGGTTCGACAGCTCCGTCTCGCCGTCCAATCAATGTTATACCTGAGTTAGCGAGCTCTCGCCCACAGCCGAATGTTCTGAATATTCTCTTTGAAAGATATTCACGATATATCTTAGGGATTTTGAAGGATGGCTTTCATTTCTGACTTCAGAGCAAGGATTGTAGATTTCACGCGACAAAAAAATGTCGAAGTCATGGCGGCATCCGTCAGAAAACTCAGGCCTCGAAACGAACCACTGGAGATAATGCGCGACCTGTGGATCGATGAGCCATCCAGTTTTATACAGGAAGCGACGGAGAGCTCTTGCATGGAGATGCAAAACACCTATATAACC
Source organism: Neoseiulus cucumeris (assembly GCA_021527715.1). Lineage (NCBI taxonomy): Eukaryota > Metazoa > Arthropoda > Arachnida > Mesostigmata > Phytoseiidae > Neoseiulus > Neoseiulus cucumeris. The sequence goes on along the minus strand of JAJSRV010000006.1, from coordinate 2,159,383 downwards.
CTTCCATCGCTCTCGCTGGCTTCCCTTCAGAATATGACGGATCGCTTCATAAATATCGTACCAGAACTAGGCCGTCCGGCCGGCAGGCAGGCAGGCAGGAGGGCGGTCCGTAGTCTTTGGGTCCGTAGCCGATAACATGGAAGCGCGGAGACGACGAGCCACTCGGTGCGCTATCGCTCTGGGTTTGACTTGAGGGAGACATTGATTTTCGAAAACTAATCTCCCGAAAAAAAGTTTCCACGAATCTGACAATCTCTCCAAAAACTCACAGAATCGGAAACGGAATTTCGTTCCACACCGATGCCGCAAATGGAGCTCTGTGGAACAGGCCGGTGGTATCCGCATGATCCATTAATTTTAGCTTCCTGATCACGAAGGTGACATAATTGAACGAAAGGTGTTGCCAAATCGTTGTTACAAAACGAGGATTTATTAACTCTCTCTGGATGTGTTTTGGCCCGTCCGCCCGCCCGCCCGCCCGCATGTAGAAAAGCATCGAGAAATTTAGCTCGAACGGAATCAGTCGGCCGACTTCCCAGTGAAAAGAAGTCGGTCGGTCCTGTTTGGCCGACCCGTATATATTTGTGCTTACAAACCTTCAGGAAGCGTTCGCGGAATCTCTGACGGGCGAAGAAGAAAAATGAACAAAATGCTTCCGAAGAGTTTGCAGAATTCCTGTTCCTTCCTTTCTCCGTTCGTTGAGTTTGCACCGGTTTCCCTTCTTCCTCAGTGATTTGAAACTTTACCCCGGAAACTGCATCCCGAACTTTCGAGATGAAAGTGGAAGATCATCCTCCTACAGCGCGAGGGATATTTCATGACAACTGCGGTCGAAAACTCGGCGTCTCAGTCGGAGAATTCCGCCGGTCATGACGGATTTTTTGAATCGTTTGGAAATTCCCACGAGTAGTCAAACAGCAGACAGACACTCACTTCCTCTCTCGAGATCACTAACGACCAAGAATGTCAGTTCAGAGCCGTGTTTGAACTCGTCGCTTTGCTTGTGGGCTTAGATGTCTGTCGAGAGGTTGGTACAACGAAAAGAGCAAAGATGACGACTGACTCGTTGAGTGATTGATCGATTGTGATGAACCAAACTCGAGAGAACAAGCGCCGAGGAGATTTTCTGTTACAAACTCTCCAAAAATGCGAAGACTTCTTTCAGGTGTTCCGAACAAAACCATCGCCGACTCCGCGCAGCTAGCGGCTGTCACCAGCTTGTGACGAGACGTCAGAGCTCATCGAGTTCGCCGCCAGCAAACAGAACACGCGGAATAAACATTGCTTCAGAAAGTAGGGCTTGTCGCAATGTTTGTGATTCGGTTTGAGTGAAAAGTCCAAAAGCGTTCCTTGATTCTCATTCGAAGTCAGCTCCTACGCAACTGGAATCATGAAAGAAACTTTCGCTGCTTATAGATGACATGTTTCGACGTATTGAGAGCGATTCAGTCCTCGAATGCTTGACGCATTCGAGTTGAACTACGGTGCGAAAAATATGAAATGAATTGCTTCCCACACCGATCGGAACCTCAACTTTTTTCCTATAACGTGCGCAAATAGTCACGCTTTTGTTTATGTGCGGCACTTTACTCCCATCTGGCGGCGCGAACTTCGCGCTTGAAAAGATCTCCAGAGCGGACGAGAGAGAGAGAGGCAGCGACAGCAAACGTGGGCTCTGTCAGGGCACGAATATAGCAAAAGTCAGAGCCGAGTCGCGAAGCGCGCGCAATCATTCGAAGATTGATTTTGATGGAACATTAGATGACGGCTCGCTCGGCGATTCACCAGCTCACTCTTAAGCAGCGGCTATTCGTTTGGTTTTTTTGTTCGTCGCATTCCGCAGAACAAGAAAGCGATGCCTCGTTTTTCCACAGAACTACCGTCCTCGATTCGAATCGAGGATTCGTTTCACAAGGTCACGTGAAGTTCATGTGAAGGAAATAATTATTTTCTATATGAAGAAATCGCGAAAGCGACGATACAATGTCCGCAACGATCGATGCGATCACGTGTTCGGTAGGACGTTTGATGTTCTGGAAAGGTGCGATTTCTTCGGATCTCCGATTTGCGGTTATTATGACGCGATTTTCAAGCGACCATCTCTCACGGATCGATGTAATGCGTCATTATTAATTGATACGAACAGATTTCCATCATCGACTTCGGGGTACGGTCGACAAATTGCGGCGTCCAGAAAGCGTCGATTCATCAGTGTTCCGCAAAGAAAGATTATCAGATCCGGTTTCGCGAGTTCACACCACGCCGGCGCCGCCGACAGACTTGACAATTGAGGCAACCGAACGCCCCGACCGACCAGGTGACCAATGCTTGATTGTCTGTGGCCACCGAGGGGATTTCTTGATGCAATCTGATACTAAAGAGCGGTGTGATTGATTGGATTCTATGCTGCTGCCATGCCTTTAGGCTTTTATTCATCGCGAGTGTATAATTTCCCATCTCGAGTGAAGATCCAATGTGATTGTTATCATCGCGGTGTCGGATGTCGACACCATTCCGGTTGATTGCGTTGCCGGAGTTCCGAAGGGTTAGCTGCTAGGTCCGTTCATTTTCCTCAAAATGTCGACCTCTGGCGGGGAACATCGTTGCGGACGCATCGATTTGCAGAACACCCTCCACCTGAACGAGTTCTCAACAGAATTCACGCTCGATATAATTTATTGTTGAGAAGAATTTTCCTCTCGGTGATTCATGCCTTGTCGAGAGGAGGATGGGGGCGAGGCACTCATGTTAATTTCGCTTTCGGGACACGACTAATGAGCAGCGAGCAAGTCCTCCTGACAGCGATCCGTGCCGATAATAATTCACACTCAGGAGTAAGTCGAGGAATACCGCCCAAAGTTCAAAAATCGTTTTATTCCGTCGAAATGTCACCTCGCTCCGAGGGCATCGAGGGAAAGCGAAACACGTTTGGCATCGTCCCGAGACCAAATGCGAATCGCTTTCTTCTTTGGCAAACGCTGAAGCTGCATCCGTGGCGCGAACGATTCAGAAGCGTCGAACAGTTATTCCTCGATAACAATCTCGAGTTCCTCTCCACTTGTTTCGTTACAACTTTTCCGTCATTTTCTGGTCTTCGCGATTTTTACGGCTGTCATACGAAACGCTGCACCGATTATGGTACCGCTCGCTCTCGAATCGATGAGTCAGCTGCAATCGTCGGGTTATCTCATGTCCGAAACGGAATCACACACCCGAAGAAGAGAACCGAAACGATTTTGACGAGACTCCGCTGCCAACCCCGTTCACAACACTTTGCCGCCCATATCGTCGTCATTTTTTTTTTGTTTCATATCTCTCCTTCGTAGCTTTTATTCGTTAGACGCCTTTCTGTGGTGATATATTGGGTTGTGCCGTGATTTTCCCCACGATTTTCGCACACCGCCATATTTTTTCCTTCCTCTCGACCGACGTTGCTTCTCTGACGGTGGTGATTCAGAATAGAAATTATTCCACATTCAGAAGATTATTCATACGATCCATCGAGGAACGGTGAAATTCTGGAGTCCAAAAGCCACCGAGTCACGTCGCGCTAATGCGCTGCCCACCACTCGAGAAACTGATCGGAATTCAAGACGGCGCCGCCGCACGGAGACATCATTTGTCGTCAATTTGCTCATTATACGATGATGCTTCTGACAATGTTTGTGATGATTTCGCCACTGTCGATGATGCTGAAGCGGCTGCCTGCTCACGACGACGATGATGATAAATATCATAAAAATATCCGGAGGTTCCTGCTCCGAGCGTGGAACTCCCGCAAAAGCATCGCGACCTGCACACCGACTTCGTAGTGAACGTTCATCAGCTGTTCCCCGGAATCAATTCTGTAACGCTCGCGCTATCGTTCCGTGGACTTTTCCTCTTTCCTCCCGCGAAAATTGATCGGTGCCATAGCCTCGAGAACACAGCTGGGCGAAAGCATCCTTGCAAACACGTTGAACACGATTAATTCTCTCACCGACCGAGACCGAGAAGTGCTCAAACCTTCGAGACCAAGTGACGGATTCATCCGTTCCGTCACCGCGCCGCCGCCGTGGAAAACACTCGACGCATCGGTGCGAGATGCATTCATACAGATGCATAAAAAGCAGCAGCGGCAGATAGATTTGGCCGCGAGTCAAAGCTCACATAAAAATATTCTCGCTCGCGATGGAGGTACGTGTTGTTGTATTAGTACTCGTGTATGCCACGTAACGCTGCCGGAAGAAAATGCCGCACATGCATTGCAATGCGAGTGCTCCAAATCCTAGGCATCAGAGGTAACCTCAAGGCTGTCTGTCTTCGGGAGGATGACGACTTAGTTCACAGTTCTCTAAGAAACTCGATTTCACCGAAGTCGCACGATTGACAAAAGTATGAGGGCTGTACGGCTGTAAGAGAGTCAGAACGCACACATCTAGACCGAGGCTCGGTCCCTTCAGACGAAGGATTCATCTCCGAGGACGAACATTTTCCACTGATTCTCCTTCCGAAAGGAGAAGAAGAATCCTGTTCGGAGTTTCTATCGTTTTGGGGGTGTCGGAAGGTCGCTGCTGAGGCCCCATGGCGTTTTTATTTCGACTCGAAATATTGATGTTGAATGATTTCCTCGGGAGTTGCCCGAGCGGATCACGATGAACCAACTCCTGTCGAGAGTTGGAAATTGTTCAATATTGCGAAACACTGCATCGCCCAGACGCCGAAGCAGGAAGCGCAAATGATCTTCCGTGTTGGCAGGCTTTCCATCCGATTTCGAATCAGCCGAGTTCGCACACATTCACACAGCGGAAGAGAATCTCCAGATGAATGGATAGATGCATAAATGAATGAGTTCATGAATGGATCGAGGAAGCTCTCACTCAGAACATGGAGAGAGCGTCAGCATGCAAAATGTCCCAAAGTGTCCCCATCGATCAAAGCTACTCATCGATCGCCAACGTATCCTGTCAGAGTTTCCGCCACCGTCTTTTGAAGTCGGAGTCCACGTCGTCGTCCTCGTCTTGGTCTCGGCGGAGACATGCTCTCGAACTGGAGGTCGGGGCGTCGAGTCAGAGATCGCTCTTTTGGACGCCCTGGCGGACCAAAGAAAACCACCACCACGCTAACAAGCAACCCCTCGACCGGACTTAGGCTATGTATCAACCGGAATGTCTGGACGAGATTTGTATAGCGTTGCAAAAACACCGCTATCTACGATGACAGCGACTTTGGAGCAGCGGGGACCTCTGGTGAACTTTTCTCAAGGAACGCCCGCTCGATACCGGTAGCGATTTTAGATCTTGAGAAACTCTTCGACGAATTGACGAAGTTCCACCGTTGTGCTCAAAGGATACTTCATCAGATGCGGAACTGTGGAGGTGGAGAACGCAGAGTAGTTTTTAGGAGGAAACGCTGAACATCAATTTTCTGGGGTACAGGATGACTTCCGACGAAATGGTCTTTTGCGATCTCCTTGGAGCTACAAGCCTATTGGCACAAACCGGAGTTCGATGAACATATTTTGACTCATTTCTTAGCGTTTGGCTCCGAAAGCGGCGACAGTGCCTTGGTGTTGTTATAAATATCAGATCCTGAGCTGTTTGTCATGGCAAGTCAGCGCTACACGCTCTCGGTAAGGAATTCGAAGCAATCACTCATTGAAAAGTGATAGAGCTTCTAATCTGAAGAAGAGATTGAGCGACACGTTTGTGGAAAAGCGCACCTCTGGGAAAGTCGGAGCAAACGCATCGGAGGTGTTTGAGGGCCGATTCGTGGCACCGAACGAATGTCGAAGGGAATCACATCGAAGCCGATTCGAGTGCGTGCGCCTCATTGATCCCAATAGAGCAGCATTTGGCTCGCCCAAAGAGCGGGTTCGGCTCCCATTCAGAATTCGGGGCTCATTTCATGTAGCAGCTCCCCTGTTCTCCGCAGTAAACAATGAGTTCCCCCCTTGGAATTCAGCCCCTCATCGAATCCGCCGCTACACGATCCGTATTGACAAAGGAAACCTGTCATCTACAACGAGGACCGGAGGAGTTCATGGAAGAGACGGACGCGACGGAGACAAGAAGAAGTTTTTTTCTTTCTTTCTTCCGCCGCGGCCCCCGATACAACGGTGACAACTCCTCTCGAGTCTTTTGAACGATCCGATTCGAGGAGACACGCGTCTCCAGAGAAATGACACAAAAGTTTAGTCCGGGACCTGCTCGTCGTTCGCCTACCGAGTCGCTATGGCGTCGGGTGCGCCGTCCCCGAGCTGTCCTCGCGAGCGCGACTGACTTGGATGACTTACCGGTATGGCACCGAGCGAGCGAGCGAGCGAGCGACCGACCAACAGACAGACGTACCGCGATCCAGTCAGGGAAGGCAGCCAAAGATTCTGCCGCATCCGAGCGAGCAAACGAGTCTAGAGGCGGGTGAAAGGAGTCATAACTTATCTCGGTCAGGTAGAGGTTGATGTTTTTCGTTCGTAGATTAAGCCAACTGGAACTCACTGAACGACGACGCGTCATAGTCAGCCGTCCCATAGGCGCGGCGGCGGCGTCGCACTCTAAAACGTTTGTAGACTTTTTCAAAGTGCAGGGCCGGGTGGATCTGCCTGACGGTGCTTTGAGTGAACGAAAGAATGAATTCGAAGACGGAAGTCGCTGCAACAAAACGTCGAGGAAGTCGTGGAAAACTCGACGTATTGTTTCCTTTCCTGGCAAGAATGTGGTCCGTCTCGTGAATTTGCATCGTTTTAGAGACTTCTCGTCGCTTGTTCTACACAGCCAGATCTACACACCGTCTCGTCTTCAAAGAAATGCCACTGACCTGGTCGTGGTCGTCGTTACCAGTGCGCCTGGTTGCGACAGCGGCTCTACATTAGAAAAAGGGTTTTCTGGCGGTTTTTTTTTGGTCTGTTCACCGTAACAGCCCCTAGAGGCGGCTTCCGCGCCATCTCTGAAACCTGGCGTCAGGATTCGCCCAATAACCTTTCATTTGCATCGTGTCTATTAGCGTTGTGCCCCCCGTAGACGACGAGGACGACAAAAGAAAATAAATCGCCGTATCCCTTGTGACCAGATACCGGGAGGAGGTCGTCGTCGTCGTCGTTGGGGTGAAAATGGAGGCGAAGGACATTGGCCGCTTTGTGCAGGAGTACAATATCTCTCGGTCGGATGAAAAATCCCACAAGAGTCTCGACCTCTAGAGGAAAGCAAACGGTGGGCGGACGCTTTCTCGGCGGGAACGGTCGGCCTGGCACCGTTGGGAACTGTCGAGAGAACCTCCAGGCGCTCAGCGGGAGGGGACGCCGCACGAGGAAATATCATTCGATATCGACTCCGACATCAACACCAACTTGATGATCACAGACCGGCAAAACATTCTCACAAAGAGTTAGTCAATCGTTCCGGCGAGCCAGCAAGCAAGCAAGCCTTTCCTTCCAAGCCAGCTTATTGAAGCGATAGCCAAGAAAGCAAGTCGTGTCCACCTGACCTCTCGCCGATTGGAAGTCTGATGAATTGACCTCGCATCAGTTCGATTAGCTCGAAATCAAGTCACCCGACCGACACTTCGTTCGAGAAATAACAAACGCGACCATGATGGCTGCTGAGGAAACTTCCATTGAGAAGAAGTCTGGAAATCAAGAGGAAAAGAACGACAGAAACAAGCGTCGCCAGAAATCAGAGTCGATTCTACGACGACAGAAAATGTCTGTCGCTATTTAGTACACTCGAAATAGCAAAATTGCTCTCAGTCAGCAAACTGCTGCACTTCGTCCATGACTGAGCGATCAAACAAACGGCAACTCGGTCGCTTGCTCTGTATATTTATATAAAACCGATAAATTTGTTCACAAATCGCCTCGCAATTACACTTGGGCACCATGGAGCGAGAATCGTCAGCGAAAAACGTCGGCCCGCGGCAAACATGAAGTCGGAATTGGTGAGCTCTCGACCCCGGTGGCATCGTCTCCTTTCTTTCCTCCGTCGCGTCGTCTCCATCACGGGAGCTCAACATCAAGATCCCTATGATCTGACGGAGTCAACGGGTCCTCTGAAAAATATTCGCCCCGCATTTCGAAAAGCCTTCTCATATTCGCTTTTACGTGAGGGTGAAACGACGAGGGAGAGAATCGGAGAAAAATGGAAGAACGAAAAAAACACAACGACCAAATTGAAGTGGGGAGGCAGCGAACTCACTCGGAGGTTCACGAGACCTTTTCAACAACACCTTCGACGTACGGAATCCGAAGCGGGTTCGGTTTTCTAATTTGGTTTCAGACAATCAGCGTCGATCGTGCAGCGATATCTTGATCTGATCTCGTGGCTGCACGCAAGGATGTCTTGGGGACGTCCAGAGGACAAAATGTGGTGTAGGGAGAGTTTCGCCGAATTTCCGGAGATTGATGAGAGCGAGTTTAATCAACATAATCTGCGATGGGTCATGCTATAATCGAGCGTTGCGTTGCGGCACGCACACAGAACCATCGAGATATCCTCCCGCTCAATTTCTCTCCCTGGGTCTCCACTTTTTGTGTTCCTCGTTTACTTTTTCCCTCCGCTGTTTTGCTCGGCTTGCGAGTGTTGAGTCGAAAGTTGCGTTTTTGGAATGCTGCCCAATCGTAACCTGGGGCGTAGCGAGAGAAAAGGCTTTGCGCACGAAGATTCAAGGTACGCCACCATTATTTTGAATGATCTCCGACGAGAACAAAGATTCTCCGATGCGTTTCTGTCATCAAGTTTGTGGTTTGCGTTCCACAGCCAACGAATGGCGTCGCTTCGAGTACACATCCGGAGTCCGAATCGAGGCGGCGAGGTAAGAACGCAGCGTCTTCGTCAGGATCGTGGAAAAGTCAGCTGGAAATCTCCCCGTGAAACATTTCGAGTTCGATAATAAGCAGCAGCGGCGGGCGCGGCTAATTTCTGCCAAAGCTACCGGAGTTCTTGTGTTGGCGAGAACTGGCACCGGGACGAAGACGCTACTCCGTAAACGTCGTTCGTGCAAACGTTTCTTTTCTTTATTTTCTTCTCAGCTCGATATGTCTCTGCCTGTCCATTCGATTTCCTTCGGAGGGAAGAGAAGGTGCGAGAAAATGCAGCCAAACATCTCTGACAACGATCAGGAGAAACAGAAGCGAATGATCGCCCTTCAAATTAAATCGACACTTGCTCAGCAAGTTCGACATTCACCCGCAGAGCCAGATGGAAAAACTGATAAGAGATAAATGATTGTACGAAATTACACCGACATTTGTCCCGATGAGTTCGGATCGCACCGTTTGCTTGAACCATCAGAAGCGAAGCGTTTACCCTCATTCGATTGAGAACAGTTCCTTCTGAGTATCACTTGATTGTTCGCGATAATGCGAAATCGTTTTCGGTGGTCGGAGACAGAAGCCCGAGAGCTGAAGAAGTCAGAGCAGATCGATTTCATTCGATCGTCGCTCCTGAGATTGCAACAAATGCAGACGATTGAAACGCGCCGACACTTCGAAAGACTTAGAAGTCGCAGCCGTGACATTCTTACAACAATCAGGGTCATGCTTGTTACATCCAGAAATTCTTCTGCAACCGAAGAAAGACAACCAACGATCAGAAACTTTTATGAGAGATGCTTCTCGGACTCAAATCCCGCGGGCACGGACTATCTTTATGGCACCATGAGCAAAGACAACAACTATCGCGTTTGATAACGTGTTAGAACAAGAAAATTGGGAGAGCGAGAGAAGCATAATAGGACGAGCATGCTGGAGCAGCGGCATGATCCATTTTAAGATTCATTTCATGATTTAATCTCGAGCGTCGCTTGCTTCTCTTGTCGTGACATTGACGGTCGTCTCACAGAGACCGAGAGAAAACGTGGAGAACTAGCTCCCATCCGAATTAAACGCTGATAGCGGCACACTGTGAAATACAACAACAACAATTACAGCAGAAAACTAGAGACGACTGCCGCTACGTCGAATCGGCAACGAGCAGGGTAAATGTCGCTGTCACGAAAAAGTTATTCCTTGCCGGAGCATGAGATTGAAAAAGCCACAAAGACGTTCCTCTTTGGAGAAAATTTCCTCTGAAGATCGATCAAACCTCGCTCCCGTGTGGACCTCGATTGCAATATATTATATTTTTTTTTCCCGACAAGAGGCTCCGAGTATAATTTTTGCACACGGCAACATGGGCGGATGCGTTCGCAGCGAACACGTTGTAGCTGAATGAACATTTGGAATCGAGCTCGAATCGGAAACTGTCGATTTCCATCGCAAGATCCTTTTTGATGTTTCGTACAAAGTCTCGGGATCGCGATGTCATGGATTCGGCGTGCAGTACTGCATGCCATATATCTCGTCGTTCTCATAACAGAAGACCCTTCCGAATTCCGATGACATCATTCGCTTGGCAAACATTCTCCGATGACAGCGGCTCAGAGCTTTGAATAAAAAACGACGAGCACGAGGAGGTCATAAAAATCGTCGCGCGAAAGAGTCATGATGAAAGAGTTTGAATATGATCCCGAAGTCGAATATACTACAGCTGACTTCACGCACTGGCCTCGTCGGAGGCAGCTGATCATTGCGAATTATAAATAATCAACGTCATTGGGAGCAGCCATGGTTCAGCTGTTTTTAACCTGCTCGTCAGGAAGGACTCGGAGGAGCCTGTTCTGCGTGTCAGCGGGACCGAGAATGAACGGTGACATTTTCCACTTTCCCTCAGAATCTTCGTCGTTCTTGATCAACTCAATCCAATGTTTGACCGATCCAAACAGAGCCTCGGTGCTGTGATGGAGGACTTTGAGGATTCGCTGAAATTGAATCCTCTCAAGGAGCGTTGTTCACTCGGATTGATTGATCAATCTTTCTCCTAGACGGGGATTCCTAGAAGCATCAACAGTGAAACTTGGAACTTTCCGTCTTCCAGTGAAAATACGAAGCAAGAGGTAACTCGTCCACTCGTCGTGGGTGGGATCAAAGGTTCGGATCCCGAAACCGGGCCCAGGGATCCTCAAAGTCCACCACGTGTGCGAAGCAGCGCTATTCTCAGTTGATCAGGCCACATGTCTTACGGTCGTCTCATCGAGTTTACATCGAATTAGGTACGGACCGGGTAATGAGCAATTTGAACAGGACAAAAGCTTCCGTGGTCTACGCTGCTGTGATTTGTTGCCTCATTCTGTGATTAAGTGCCAGTATCGAACAAGATCACTTTTAATAGCAACAAATACATCAACTCCCGTGCTACGGCTTTCTTATAATCTCAATTCTCGATCTGATGAATGACTAATCGTACAGAGATTCTCGTCGATGAATTGAAGAAAACAGCGTCCATTTTCTGTTAGTACGCCGATATCTGTGATCGGTTTAAATCGGTACATTATCCGAAATTACTGTCTTTGTTTCAAAATCACAGAATTCAGAATAAACGGGACACTCACACGAATCTTGTGTAATGAGCGCTCAGCTCCATTGAAACCGTCGAGCGATGTCGGACTTCACGACGATCCGTGTCACGAGGTAATTAATTTTTTAATTTGCCTTGCGAGTGATTGGAAATGTTCTTTTTTCCAGTGAGATGATGGAATTTCGTTTTTGAATCCTCGCTTACATATTCAAAATTCGTTCCATGCTTTGTTTGTTTCTTCTCGAGCGGCTAAGGCAGAAAAAACAGACAGGGATCAGCTGTTGACGGCACCTTCCGTGAGAATCGATTTTCTTAAATTCATTTTCCTTGAGGATATTCATCGCGCCCTTTTCTCTCCCTTTTTCGTTCCGAAAATCGATGTCCTTCGTCCTTCGACGAGATCGTTCCCCCTTCCTCCCTCCTTCTATTGGGACAAATACTCGAATTATTCTCAAAATATTGTCCCGAAATGGAGGGAGAGGTGCCGACGCATCAGATTAAATTCTGCCAGACTTTTCAAAAGATGAAGACAACGGCCACAACATTTTTCTGACAGTTTTTGAGCCACCAAAGAAGAAGATATCGTCAACATCTGTGGGCGATCCGACGCCTTTCGAATTACACCGTCAAAATTGTCATTGGCTGCCTTCAACAGCGTCACGGGGTGGGTCACACCGGAGCGTAAATGGGGCTGGCTGCTTGGAAGGGAGGAGAAGCGAACGAAAAAAAAACGATAATTGTCAGCGACTTCTTGACGTTCTACTCCCGTATCAGACCATTCGGGGCTCCTCGACTCTCGCGAAAACTCCCATCGATATTCAATCGTTAGCTTGAGTGCTGTTCGTGGAGATTCGACATTTTTTGAATGTTTTTCGTGAATCAGGTAAGAAATACCTCGCGTCCGTATCCGCGGAGCTCGGAGATGAACATCTAAATCAAATGACGAGATCGAATGTATTGCGTTACCGTCATGAGACACGACTGGCATCGCTCGAGACGAGAAGTCGAAACGTCAATAGGGCGCGTAGGTCAATGTCATGTCTCGCTTCACTCCGAAATTTGAGCTCGACAAAACAAGACACAAAAATTGAAGGACAGGCGGCACCAGAATCTGTCTCCATGGATCAGAAAGAAACAGACACGAGTCTCGAAGCATTCTGTTCAGCTTCTAGAAGAAGATGCTTGGCCAGCAATCTCGTCTTGAAGCATGAACCCAATCCAGAGATCGGCCGTACACTTACTTCCAAGTTCGATAAACATCGAAATATATGAGAAGCAACTTACTGGTCGTCTCGAGCTGAAAGTTCGACTTGTGAAATGTTCATTTGTGATGACAACGATTTTCGAACGAGTTGATCGCTTGGAAAGAAGAAAAATGACGAACTTCGTTGGTAGGATACAACTTCTCTAGGAAGTTGGAGACATCCGAATCATAACGAAGTGCGTCGCAGGCTCTCAAATGATCATTCGGTTTCATCTCACTTCGGGTCGCGTTGGAGCTTCCTCGTGGTCTCCGAGCTTCTCTCAATCTTCACCGCTACTCCAGGATTCATAGTCCGATACGAAGCTCCATTGTCAGTCCGCGTTGTATTATTTGGATAGCAATGGAGTAAGTGACCCGTGTCTCATTTGGCGGGCTTGTACAACAAGAGAAAATTTCCATCGACCGTGTATGAAAACCATGAATGTCGTCTCTCTATCTCAGAACGCTCTCCGTCTCTCCCGAGACCAGACCGTTGAGAGTGGATTTCTGTTCCGTTCCGTCCTCTGTCCAACTCTATTCCTTGGCAAGAAACGGACGATTGCGGCCAGCGCTAGCCGTCAGACAGCGGCAAACTTTGTGAGTTCCATTGTTGTAGTTTTGTGGTTTCTCCCCTCAATTTCTCAGCCGCTAATGAATCAATTGAAAACTTGTTCCGAGCATGAGGAAGATACCAAGGCAAGACTACCACTCGAAAATCAGACATCTCGACCGACATTGGCTGTGGACCTTCGTTCTGTTCGGGGATCGACGATATCTCATGAATGTCGCGTGAGTAGGATGCTTGATCCTTCAACAAATGTCCGGGTGCAGTCCGTTGGATGTCGAGGAATGTTTGGGTGACGTTCGATGGACTTTCGGGTGACGTTCGCTTGGACCCAACTGCGGCAACGACATGGATGACGATGCTATTAATCCTCTAATAACTGATGAGCGAATTTAGCGAACATGTGAAGCAGAAAGACAGGTTCGCATTACGTTGGCGTCGATGCAATGGAGGCTCCATTAGCGTCGCTTTATGCAGCTCCCGTTTGCTTCCCTCCTGCCTGCCTGCCCGCCCGCCCGCTTGCTTGGTCGTGCCCGTACCCCTTCAACATAACTCACTGATTGCAGTTCACCGCTCTTCCCGATGAAAATCGTCTTTTCCTCGTCATTGTGACATCCTGATTAAGAAGCTATATTTCTTTCCTTGTTGTCCTTTTCTCGGGCCGCTTTCCGATGTCCGGAAAACGAGTATACCTACAACAAACGCCCAGCGTGAATCAATCAGATCGGTGCATGCAGAGACATCGCGTTCTTTTACGCCGAACTCGTTTGACAGACAGCGATTGGGCGTTCAATGAATTCGCGGGAAAGTTCACCGAAGCGTTATGAATTGCCAACGTTCACATTTTGATATAATTCTCATAATAATGATTACAGCTTTGGTGTTTTCGTTGTGATAGATGCGCCCTAAACGGGACGCGTGACTGGCTCTATTAGCGGAAGGTGTTTAACGACGCGAAGATCGCGATTTCCGAATTTTCAATGGAACCGCTTCGACTCGCCCCTAAAGCGAATAGCGGGATACATAGTGGATCTGCTTTGGTTTTCAATACACAGACGAGCTCGGAGATTGTCACAACATGTTGTTCTTATCTGGCATCGATCGCATCATGTCATGCTACTTCGCCCGGTCATCGATGACCGGACGAGAAAGCCGCGCCGCCACCGTACGACATCGGAGGGGTGAGCAAGAAGATGACACGAGTCACTGAAACAGCGGCCACCGAGAACACGGGGACGCTTGGTCAGGAGGACGGAGAGGAGGATTCGATGGGATCCCTTCACTGGACGAGCCGGCTACCGAGGGGACAGCTAGTCAGTCAGTCAGTCACTCGAGGAAGCCGTGCAGCCTCGAGCCGGATATTGAACAGATGACCATGCTTCATTACTCACTACAACGGAATGCTCAGGCCGCATCGACAGAACGGACGGACGGTCCTGTGAGATCGGTCGGTCGGTCGGTCAGTCAGTCAGTCAGTCAATCACTCCGTCAGTGAGGCTGGCGGACCGACAAGAGTTAGATAGGCGACGCATCTTGCATCACGGCTTTTAGCTTCTCCCTCATATGCTTCTCCCCGTCCGTCATACCTCGTTGTTTGACCGACTCCCTCGCTCGCTCGTTTGTTCGTCGGCTTGCTTCCTCCATCCATTCATAGCGGCCATGTGATCAAACCCGGTCTCCGTGATGATGCATTGTCTCCATGCAGCAGCTCATCTCCTTTCCGACAGTGAGTATTGCTACTGAACGGGTCCATTAAGTTCGATTAGCAAACACAGCCAACCCTTGTCCTCGTCTCAATCTCGCGCCTCGCCGCAACGCCACAATGGATGCTTCCTGGGAGCACGGGAACAAACGCATCGGACCGAATGCCTTGTTTGGATAGAGTTGTCGACGGCTAATCTCCGAAACTTTTCAGTCGAATCCGATAATGACAAACCATCGAGCTCGCTCACCGTTTCGAAAAGTACGCGTTTCGTTTCAGTCCGCTGAGAAAACTCACCCAAGCCACGGGTCTGAACCCAAGCTCGGGTAAAATCTCTGTGAACGAAGCCGCCTACTAATCGCTGCTATATCAAAACAGGATCTCGCCCCCGTTCCTAAGATCCTGGATTCCGTTTAAGCTTCCGCCGCCATTGAGGATTTCGCAATTCAGGACGTCCTGCGAGCCTAGCTTAAACAACGACCACAATTGCAGCTCCTCGCGGATTCCTCGCCGCTTCTCCCTTATCGCTTGTTGTTGTTGTTGTTGTCGTATGCCGCCAATTTATTGTATGTGCTTGATTGGAGCGTGCTGCACGCGTTTCTGCCCGCCACCAGTTAGTTGGGTCGCGTCCGTTTGTCCACGCGCTCGCTCGGAAGTCATTTCGGGTGTTTCTACTCACACTAAACGGGAGCCGCAGCCGCCGCCGCCCCCGCTGGAGGAGACACCTCAAGGTCTTTCTTTTTTTTATACGGAGCTCATGCGAATGATTGATGCAGGATAAGCTAAAATTGCATCATTGATTGCCGGTGTGTGTTGAGATGTATGTGTTGAGGCTGAAGTATGAAAGCTTTCTGCCGTTACGAGCGGCTAGCTGCAATGGAAACATCGTTCTTTTGAAGGCATGTCGAGCTTTCCATGGCAGCTTCCGTCATTGGCTTTTAGGGCATGAGCGAGCAGGCTCCCAAGCCACGCCGCCGGTCCGGGCCAGCGGGAACGGACTCGTCGGGCCGAGCAAGACACGTTGGAACACGGCGACGACTCGAGCCAAGAAAGAAAAGCGGGGCCCTGGATTCATTTGGGGCCAACGATCTGTCGCCCGCCGGTGTCGCCCGCCTTCTGAGTGAAGCAACTGGGCGCCAAAAACCTCGAGTCTCTTGATTTTGTATCAGCGAGTCGCCAACCGAAAGTACGAACAACTGTCCGGGCTACTTGCTGGACTGGAATTCTTTGGCCGAGACGCTGAGAAATGTTCGCTCTCGGTGTCAGCCATCTAGACTGAGTAGCCGGCTAGCCGGCTGGCTGGCTGGCTGGTTTACGGAGACGATGCGACGTAAGGATGACGTACAAGTCTCTGAGGTCAGAATCGGGCTTGCCAACCCTTAGTAAAGGAAGAAAAGCAGCCAGGCAAGCGAGCGGTTTGGCTGATAGGAAGCCGACACGGCGGCCGTTGATTCCCCAGAGTCTCTTTGATGGCCCGAGGGTTCTCGTTGGAGCAACGGGGAGACGGCGACGACGACGACCACGTGGGCTGCGGCAAGCTCAGTCACTGAAACTCGCGCTTGATCTATCGAGGATACGGAAGCCATCAAAACATCCGGTTGCACTCGGCTCGCTTTTGGTAGCCCTTCGAATGTATCCGCGATTTTCTCTCCCTGCGTCTCCATGTCTTGCAATAGCGGAAGAGGCGGACATAATTTATCTGTCGTTTGTTAAACAGCTAGAATTTCTCGCTCGATTCGAAGTTGATAGCTTTGTTGAAAGCGTGCCGAGTTTCGCTCTGGAGGCGTCGACCGATCTGCGGTGCTTTACGAGATTTACGCTCGAATTAATGGCGCCCCACGGATCCCCTTAACTATTGGTGAAAACGAGCCGATTGTTTCCTCCGGCATCTAATTGATCGTAATTTATGGGATCTCGATAAGCAGCAGGAACGCATCGAAGATTTTTAATCAAGTGCCGACTTCGCCGCTGTGGCTTTTTCGTCAACAGAGTGAATGAAGAATGCGGGAAATGCGAAGAATCGAAGGAGTGGACGACGAAGGCTTTCGGATCAGTCAGTCAGAAGATTCTATTTTTATCGCATCCGACTTAATTAACAACCGCAATTAACTCAAGTGGATCACTGAGACTGCAGCGAAGCCGCGGAAAACAATCTTGCGATCGGAGTGGCAATACATCATCGCTTTTTAAGGAAGAAATAAAAAAGCAATCGATGACCCGGCTTGTTCAGAAGAAATCTCCAAAAAACTTTCGTCTGGCACGCCGCGCTCGGTATCGACGACAACTTTCTCTTGGCCGGGCTCCCTTTTGTCCCGGAACGAAACAGATTTTTTTTTTTTTTCGAGAATTCCGAGCCACCTGGAGACCATGATGATTTGTGGTTCGTCGCTCGTTCAAGCATCGATCATCGCCAGTCAATCCGATACTGGACTCGTTTAGATAGGTTTCGGGATCAGCGTGACCATCGAACCCCTCGCCGTCAATTAGAGAATACGTTCCGTTCATCTGAGGAAATGTTCATTTTCTCGCTCACAATGGCTGCGCATACGAAAAGCATTTTGATTAGACGGGGAGTGAAAAGACGAGAGATATTTGAACGGGGAACGGCAGCCGTGTGAGTTCTGACTCCCGTGTCGGACACGAGTGCGGAGTCAACGGAGAAGACGGCGGTGATTTATGATTAACAGCACCATACAAAGAGAGGAGCTCCGTACGCAGCGAGCGTTATAATAATGCCTGAAACTTCATCATTGAGCTCCCATTGAATGAACGATGCGGGGAAGCGGCGGCGGCGGCAGCAGCTGTGCCAGCAGCATGCTGCACATTCAGAATAGGCGACTCGAGCATCAGCAGAAGTTCCGGAAACATCTTGTTCATTCAAGTTCTCAACAGACTTGCCAACTTCTACCACTGCGTCGTGTCGCTCGTTCGAGACTCGGACGGAGGATCCAAGCTGTTGGAAGGAAGGAACTCGAACGCCGTGAAGTCCCCGGACTTAGTTCCAAAGAGCGACGGCACAACAAGCCGATCATCGGAAAAATAATCAGCCTATCACTCAGCGATCTCAGATAAGAGCGCTGTTTGTGCATGTGAGAATCACAAAAGAGCGCTGCACGCTACAACACCAGCTATTCAGAATGCAGTTTTCATAGCGAATACGTTTCGGGACAATCAGTTCGACTCGAAAACTTCCAATATACCGTGCGTTATGCTGCAAAGCATCAAACACCGCCCATCTGCGTCACGCTTGTGCGTGTCGTACACGCAATGGGCGTGAAAGTCATCTTCGATAAGTCATCGACCGTTTGGCCGGGCGACGGTACAATTCTGGTTATCGCCAAACTTCGATAGGATCTGGCCGAAAAACGACAAATCGTTGACAGTCATCGCGGACCCCGTCGTCCAATCTGGGATGTGTCGCTCATCCGCGGACCGAGGTTGTGATTGTTTCCATGCGCCGAACAACGATATCGTCGACTACGATATTCATCGTTGCGTTAATCGTTTGTAGTCGGCCCACAGAGCTGTTCCGCAAATCCAAGCTCCGATCCAGGCGGCTCTTTAACAACAGGTGTAACTCCCTCGCAAGTCATCGGCCGCTAAAGTATTCCCTGGCGTGTCCACCCTTGGCGGCAGGCGGGCAGGCAGGCAGGCAGGCAGCACTATCGTCACAGCCACAAAAAACGTGTCCGCCTAAAACACGTACACATTACCCAACGTGACATCGGTGTTGTCGCGTATTCCTGCTAACGGTCAATATAAATAAGCCCCTCATATGAGTAGAGCCGAGAGCCGATGAATACGGCCAACCGGTGGTCGTCGGCTCGTGGCTATTCCCATGTCCTGAGGGAGTAGCTGACACATGCACACACTCACATTTTTCGCCTGTAACAGACACTTGGGTACAAACACACACACACACACACATACATTTAGTATAAAGTCGTTTTAATTCCCCATGACAAGAGACACCATTCTGCTGGTAATTTTTTTTTTTTTTTTTCAAAGGCTCTCTCACATAGGAACACCCGAGGGATCTTTTGGTTGCGTCGTCGCCGCGCGCCGTCTGCCCGGGCTGTTCACCAGGCTGAGCGAGCGAGCGAACGCCGCTTCGTTGGTAATTGCGGAGACTGACGGACTACAAGAGTCAGTCAGCCGCTCGGGCAGGCAGGCAGGCAGGCAAGCAATGAATTCTTGTCTATTACACTGGTTGCCATGCGTCTATAGTGAACGGGGCCCGCCGCCGAGTCTAGACTGGCTACACTGTTCGTTCGTCAACTCGCGCCTATTATGCGGACGGACCGTAGTTTCTGCCGTTCATAACTCGCAAAGAACACACCCCAGGTGTGATACGAGAGCGGTCAGTTTTCTCGCCCACGCGAGGAAGCCACTCTACTTGACTGATTTGTGACTCACTGAGCTCATCTTACTAAGCTCTTGGGAGTTTGGTAGCGCTGCATGAATCCCACCGAGACCGAATCGTCTCGCTCACCGAAAACCAAGTTCGTCTTTCATCTTCTCGAGAATCGAATTCCGAAGCCCTGCGTCTTCCTGTCCAAGGCAACATAGAGCTGCTGAACTAGTACCCCGGAAGCGTCGAAAATCCCACATCGAGCACTTCATCTGTTTCCTCGAGCATTCGTGTCGACTCTGTCTGGAAAATGTTTTTCACTCTTGCAATTTGTTTCAGATTTGCAGCAGCGGAACTGATTCGAGACTTGGGACCGCCGGCAGGAGGAAAGCGGCGGAGGGCGCTCACTTTTCACCTTTGTTTTGAACTCCGTTATGAAGGGCGCTGTTTAAAGGTTGGAGACTGTTTATGAACTTGGAGCTCGTCGAGCGGGTAAAACAGCTGGTGTTTTTTTTTTATGTCAAGCAGTATTCCGGGAGGGAAGTCCGAGTTCTCCACGGAAAGCTGAAAACGGAGATTCCTCTTGAGGACCCCGATCGATCTGACATTCACACTGATGTGTCAACTCTCAACTTCTGTAAGAACGGCGCTCCTGCTCTCATTGAGTCAATCTCGCTGGAGTTCTCATAAGTCGATGTTTGGGCCGCGGCTTTGTTGTCAACAATGAACTCCGTATTCACTTTTGCCATCGTTGAAGAACCGCGACGGCGACAGCTCAAGCAAAAGCAGTGAGAGAGACCAGCAGCAGCGGAAAGTATGACTTCCGTCGCACGAGAAAGCAAAAATAAATATCGAACCAAGAATAACAAACGTCCTTCGTATTTCCAATTGAATACTCGCCGTGAATACCATCAGCCACCGGATGTGTACAAGGCTCCACGATTTTTTTTCATTTCTTGCCCGACGAAACCTCTTTCATCGCGACGAGTTCCTCTCTATCTTCCAAGTGCTGGAGGATCCCTGCTACCCTTGGCAGCCTTTCCGATTGAAGTGAGCAAAGATTAGAGCGAACTTTGTTAAACAAACTCTGTTCCTTTATCTTTGTTTCTCTTCCGACCGGGGATGTCAACATCAATCGAGGTATTTTTAGAATTCCTATTTGTTTGCCGATGTTCCGGAGGTGGACACTGAAATCAACTGTTTTTTCCTTAATTTTTTTATTTTTTTTTTTCTTCCCTTTTTTTGTTTTTCTATTCGGATCATCACCCTTCCCCGCTTGTGGATTTCAATATCATCGAGATCGAACAATGAATTCCTCCTCGCAATTCACAATATTTGCATTGTGCGGAAACAAATCATCGCCGGCTGACTTGAAGCGTTTTACTCGACATGTGGGAGGTCGAAAAGTAGACCTCCTCTCAACAAAGCAGCTTCGATCGATTGGGGTAAAACCAATATTCGGTTCCAAAATGTTTTTATAGCACTGCGTCCCTGGCTCGTTTTCTCTCAGGCCGACGCGACGACCCGGAGGGCAAACCCGCCCATTCAAAGCAGCAACCATCTATTCTTCCAGTATCCCCATGAAATTTGACTCGAAAATTTCTCGGATATCACTCTTTCGGCTTTCTCGAAATATCGGTCTCTTAGATTTTCCCACGTTTTGAGTTTCCTCAAGTCTCGCGACGAGATTTCAGCTCCGCTCGATTTTGTTCTTGCCACGACGCAGCCAAAGGGGAAATCTTCGTCGATCCCGGGGAGAAACCCGGACGGAGGCTTTGAGAAATCGCTTTTCGATCCGTATGAAATTTGTCATTCAAGCCTTCTTCGATTCGAGACCACTTTCCTCCCAAGACGGCGGTAGTTTCCCCCTCAATGAGCTTGAAATTACCATTGAGCGAGTGCGACGCCTTGTCTCAATGGGAGAAAATTCGAAAGGCTCCCAATCAAGTTTGATTCAATGCGAAGACATTGTTCATTCGACCACTTTTCCGCTCGGCTCACTGTTTCCCTCTGTGACTGTTGCTTCTCGACGAAAATCTCCTCTCTGTTGTTCGAAGACTGTCTCTCAGTCGTCATTACTCACGCAGCGAGGACAAAGTCATCTCCCGCAAAAACTTCACCGCGTTCTGCAATCTCCGAATGGATCGCACAGCTGGTGTCGAGCCATGCTGCAATGTTAATTGCGGCTCTGGCCTCAGTCAGTCTTCCGCCTTCAACCAGAATCTGAACTTTCCTCTTTCACTCCTTTAATGGCATCTTCTGTTTCCCTTCTTCTCCTTCAATGGACGAAATACAAACGCAGACTGACTATTATTCCCCTCCGGCGCGAGGATGTCGCCTATTCGGCGAGAATTTACTTTCTTCTAACAGCTGGAATCTAACTGCTAATGGAAATGTAACGAAATCCTGTCGCGAGCATGAGACATCATTAAATCAGAAATGTAGAGACTTTGTTCTCGTTTTCCCCATAACTAACAGCTTTTCATTAAGGCAGGAAGCACGGTCTGGATTGAGGGTTCGCTCGGACGTGAATCGAGAAAGTCATCGGAGAGCGCAAGCAATACCGGCGATAGAATGACGACGATTCATATGAGACGACCTGATGATAGCCTCTCGGAAGAGCAGAACAGGATTTCCATCTTCGATAGACTTTCCACGTGAACGGAATATCGGCCATTAGCTTCCGATATTGAAACCTTTACGACTGCACAGCTGATAGCTATTCCATTACACTTCCAGCTGCCGCTTCGTCGTCAGTTAGGAGTCCAGCTGCGGCACAGGATACGTAATGCTCCTTTTCACCTTAGACTGTTCGTCCTTCTGATCCCGTTGGATGATGGCGTTGTCCTGGAGCTCGCGGACTCACAGCATTCGAGACCGATCTCGGAATGAATTCAATTATTTCGTGACTGTCATTGTCTCGACCGCAGAGTTCTGTCAAAACCTCAACTCGGTGCAGCGAGGCGATTAGACAACTCGCAGCTGTTCGATCGTTGCCGTTTCCTGGGAAGGCTTGCTTGAGGATGGTGACGTCACGAGGTACTTCCAGGTCATCGAATACCGGAGGCAATTTCGAAAACGGTTTGTGAGCTGAGAAGTCAGAGGAACGGATCGGCCCAACCGGGGAATTCCAAGAAACAGGAGAAGAGGATAATTTTGAAAGATGTAAGGATTGGAGGCTCTTGAAAACAATGGGGGAGGGGGGCTTCGAGGAGATTTTAGCCCCATCGGAATGGAGAGGAGTACCACAGTGAGATCTCCGAGAGCGGCTCCGGGTGTCTTGACAAGAGAGAGAATGAACTGAACCGATGGACGAGGGGGGCCCTATTACTGGCGAACGACGCGTGGAGGCGTCACAAACGCGCCACTTACACAAAGAAGCAAACGGTGCGTCGTGATGGACTGAAAACATCAACTAAAGGATTATGGCTTCCACGAACTTAGTTATGATCCTCTTCTGACAGCTCCCGCACCCCCTTGTTCCGAGCCTTGTCTTCTGCTGTTCCACTTTCACTTACAGGTTAACGCCTGAAAGCCCGGCTCAAATTGCTCGTTCCTTGGGAACAATCTGAACGGTACTCACAAACCTATCAACATGGAAAGTAGGCACGTACCAGGGTGCCCGATGTATGGAGTGTTTGTTGCACGACACATGTCCTCGAAATAATTTCCAAACTTGGCGTCGAGCAGCTGCGGTCCGATCCGGCCAGAAACGTTCATTTTCCTCGAAGTTTCCATATTCGCTCGGAAAATGCTTCAAGCAGATACATATGTAGGTACGTGAACAGATAGCTTAGTAATCGAGGAAATTTTTCTGAACAACACTGCGGAGCCCACTCATATTGCCAAATGTGACAGAGAACGTTCGAGCGCGTTAACTTTTCGGAACGTCCACCTCATACTTCATTCTGGGATCGGAGAACGATCTGCTCCATTTGGACTTCCGACATGCCGACACGGGAAGAGTGCTCCTGAGTTCAAAATCGAGGTAAGGAGTACAGGTTGAGCTAGTCCTGAATCCTTCCGAGCAGACTCTAAGAAACTCAAAGACCGCGAGAGAAAAACGTGGCGAGAAACAGAGAGGAGGATGAAACTCAAGGAAAGAGACATGGACTGAGGATTTGGGGAGTCAGTTTGTGACCCGTCCCGTTCATTCGTAGAAGAACCCTTTCCGCCAAATTGATATGGTGCTCTATGTTTCTTGTTGCTCGCCGCATCCTCTTCGCTTGATTAAGCGTTCAACGTACAACGATGTCAACGATGTAGACTGTTGCAATTTGTTATACTGGATTGCCGACTGCTGCTGCTCCCGCCGCCGCCGCCGTCGTTGTCTTTGCGACGCCGAAGTCCTCCACGTTCCACCCCTTGTTGCCAACATCGGAATCTTGAAAACGGTCCGTTTCTAGGTACTGTTTGTATCCGAGACAAGATACATATTATTCATATGAGACACTCGAGCTGTCCCCGCCTACTTCGCCGTCTGTGTTGGCGCTTCACCAAAGATGGCCACGGTTTCGCGGCAAATCTTCGTAGAGACAAGCTTCCGGCCTGATTCAAACCCGCTGGTTCGGGACGGATTTTCCGACATGAGGTTCGCAATTGACGGTCGAAATATTGGGGAGTGTTTTGAGACTTCCACGAAATCGTTTCGCTATCGATATATCTCATGATGATTCACTTTTCTCGTTCTCGATCTCGTCTCGCTTCCCAGGACCTCAGCCGCTTCAAGAGCCCTCGTCGTCAACTTCGTCGAATCAAACCATGCTCAAAAGACCTTAATATATCAAGCAGTGAACTCCGCGCAGGTAAGAAAAATAAATTCTCATGGATCCTCCCTCGGGAGCTCCTTTATTTACTCTCCAAAGCAGAGGAGAGAAAAAAATGCTGAAAATGAGGATAGACACAACGGGTATACGGGCGAGCGAGCGAGCGAGCGAACGAGATATGAGGAGGGTAAAGCGAAGAAGAGAGAAAGAAAGAAAGAACCCCCAGAGATCCAGTCGGAGAGTTTGTGGCTAAAATTGAATATTTTGTGAAGACCATTGTTGCCTTTTGGCGTGGCATGGCGGGACGCGGTCCGTTTGGCCGCAAGGTCGAGTGCTTCTTTTTTGAAGCAAAAATTATGAAAAAACGGGAGCAGAGGCCGTTCGGGTAGTCAGAGTAATTGTCCTCTTACCCACTCAGCTCAGCTTGCGCACTTGCTTGCTTGGATGACCGTCTCGCTAGATTCTCCGGGGTATTCGGGGAGCCAAGCGAGGACGATGCGAGGACGATGAGGGGCGCAAAGGCATGGAGTAGCTGTTCATGATGAAGGGCAACCTTTTTTAAAGAACAACGCAGCTTCGTCCGCTTCCGTCGTCCTGGACCTTATTCCAGCGCGTCGGTCGGCCAACTTGTCTGCCGGCTTGCTTGCGGGAAACTCGCTGGCGAGACCGTTTGAGAAAAGGAAACGACCCCCGGTTTGTAAACTGACTTAAGCCTCTTCCCTTAACTCTGTGCGAGTGGAGTCACTTGGCCGCGCGCACGCGTTTCTTTCCTCTTTTTAGAAACGCAGCGCCGCCGACAGACTGTCATTGCTTAATTTTGCGCAGACTTCAAACTCGAGAGATGACAATGCTCGGCAGCGACTTCCGCTTGCTCGTGGGACTTGCCTTTGATTTTATTCCCTCATGAAAGATGGTTCAACTTCGGATACGTCCCCGTCACCGGCCGTGACAGCGACCTTTTTTTTTTAATGAAAACTTTTGATTTGGGTTTCCGTGCCCCGTTTCTTATCGGCCACAGCTCCCGATCTGGTCCCCAGCGACGGTCCCCCCCATGCGGACTCCACGGTTCCGCGTGTTGGGTCTCCACATCTGTGCTTCCGGGTCCCGGCCCTGAACTGCTCCCGACCCCCGGTGGAAACCTCACTCCGAGCTCGAAACTTTGATCAAGAGTCTTGACCACAATGCCGTCGCCTCGATCGGATGTTGTTTCAATAAGTTCACGTCGAAGAGAAAGGGAAACTCTCCGTGCGGGGGTTTTCGAATGTTTGCGGACGCACGTCCATTGTTCCGAAGAATGTGAGAAACGTAACGAGAAGAATTGCTTTCTCTCTTCTCCCGCCGACAAAAAATCTGCAGTCGTCTCATATAGCGTTCTCAGGATTTGAGCGAGCCAATCGGAGATTTTGGTGTGATTTTTTTTCCTTGACCACCACCTCCTCCACTTACACGAGCCGTCGCAGGCTGCCGGCTTCACCTTTTTTTTCGGCCTACGTTCCACTCTGTGTTCATGGCCGCGTCGGTTCTACGACGTCAAAGGCTCTCACCGCACAATTCCATTTCTCAAATGCTCCTTCGAAAGCCCCAATGTTCACAATCACTCGAAGCCTACCGAGATGTCGTCTTCCCCCCCCCTCCCCTTTCTACGCCTTTTTATCGTTCTCCTACCTAAGGCTTACCGTTTCCCCTTCTCTGTTGTGGGACCCAATGCAGTACAGGTCCATTGCGAGGCTCTGACTCGGAGGCTTAACGGCCGCTTCAGAAACACGTTTTCCGAATGCCGAGTAGAATGTGGAGCTTCGTGAAAGGCTGTGAGCTCTCGGAGCGGCTATTGTTGCCCGAAATAAAAAGCTCTCGGGTCGCCGCGAGCTTTTCAATTGAATCCTTGGCTCAATTTCGAGAATTCCGCGTCGGAACCCAAGCACTGGACGTGTTGGTAACTGACCACGGATCGCCGCCACTGGGGGACATCGATTCTCTGGACGTTTTCAACCGAGTTGTCACGGGAAGGATACATCGCGGTCTGTGGCCGCCGGTCACAAGCAGTCAGGTTGAATAAATGCCTCATTAGAACGAACGAAATCGAGAACGGGCACCACATTTGGTTTCCTATCGAACCACAGTCAAACGATCGGCAGCAGTTTCGGTTGTGCACGTTACGGAGCCGTTCGTGGGTGATGATCGTAACGATCATAATGCGGGCGATAACACCGCCGCCACCACCACGTAAATAATAAGGGGTTAGATGTCTATTGTGCGAAAACCTGACCCTTGCTCGACGAATGCAACACGACGGACAAGCGGACAGGCAGGAAAGCGGGACCACGAGCGTGTGCTGAACGAGTTTCAAAACGAGCCATGACTGCGCGTGAATCGGATTTTATTCTGCTTCATCACGTATAGAGCAGATATGAGCGGAATTATCTGAAGTCAGTCGGGTTGTCTAGGGCCAACAAACGCGTCACGTGCATCACCCTCCCTAGTCCAGATACAGGTATGTAACTTTGAATTGACTGCCGGCTACGTCCAGGATGCCGGTGAATCGGAAGCGGCCGCGTTTGATTACATACGCTTTGCGTCACGTTTGCGCATCCATTCTGTCGCAAAAGCATTCGGAGAATGTTTAAACTCAGATTAACTGAGCGGCAACCTTCCCGTTCCTCGAATCGGCTCGAAAGTGAACAGCAGAGCTCCATAAATTGCACGAAATCCGAGGAGAAGGTTTTTCAGTGGTTTGATAGCTGCGGGTCAAGAGCGCGAGGAAGCCTTGGATTTCTCAACGATATTGTTGAGTGAAATGAAGTAATTTATGATTCTCGAATATAAAGTCAAACGAAGACACGCACTCTGATAAAATCGGGAGCATCATATCGAACGAGCGAGCGAGCTGAGCCCTCCCTCTGAGCCTATGATTCTCAAGCCTTTTGGCTTCGTGGTCCCCTTGGGACCAGTTGGCCCTCAGCTGGCTCCCGACTGCTCGGTCGAGAATTAGTGTTCTGATCCGTTACGCATCGAAAAGTCGTTCTCCTTGATTGATGTGGAACGAGCTCCGAAAATATTAACGTTTGCGCATAGAAGCTCCCTGGTTGGAGGGAAGTCTCCGTCAGGCACCTGAAAATATCACTGTGCGGAGCTCCTCAAAATCGGAGGGCAATCAGCTGTTTCCGACTGCGATTCACCGCAAGATTCGAGTTTGGGAAACCATCAAAGTGTGAATCGATCGATTCTGAGTTTATTGGAGAGCATTTTGTGCTCGGAGACATCGGCCCCGGAATCTCGGAAGTAACAGAAACAAACTTCCCCTCTCTCATTTGAAGTCAAGTTCTTTTGTTTTCAGAATCATCCTCTACGTGACCCCGTGGGTTTGGCTGATTTTTGGATCGCTCTTGGATGAATGAAGGAAGAGCATTGAATGACCCAAGGGGCCTTCAAGGAAGTTTCGCTGTAAATCCATATTGGTGCTAGGTACTCACATGCGAGGAAGTATTTGTCTCGTCCGTGGCGTTGAACGATGTACTTGTGCATGGCGGACGCATAATTCAGCTGCAGGCCGTAAGTGATCGCGTTGACGGTGAAGCAGCACACCATAACAACCCAGCCCCATTCTCCTTCGGGATAGTAATGCTGTCGAATGGTTGCAATTTTTTGCTCGGCTTCGCGCCTACTCAAATTGGCAGCCGTCGCTGTCGGAGGTGCGGAGTCCCTTCCAACGTACGACGAGCGCCGATGTTCCTCAAGGGTTGTCGGAGCAGGAGCTTTGAACGTCGGGGCATCGTCCCCGGTCAGCGTATTCGTTTGTTGGGTGGACGAGCTCCACGTTCGAGTTCGAGGTCCGTCATCGACGTCCGTGTTCGTACCCGAGCTCGTTGTCGAGTTGGACAGCAGTTCTTTCTTTGACATTTCTCCAAATGCTCGATACCGAATCTCACTATGGAGGATTTAGGTTTGGCCAATGTTCACGGATCATTAGAAAGTTTTTCCGTTGCTTCTGTCTGTTCCTCAAGGAGTCGACGACAACGACAACAACAACAACAACAGACACCACCACCGTCACGAAGCACCTCCAATAATTCCGCCGTGGCCACCACTACAGCCGCTGCCGCAAGCACCACCGGCGGCAGGAAGAAACGAACACAATTTTTTGATGAGCAACTTTAATGAACGAAAGCTGAGCTCTCTCGAAGGCAATGACACGAGATCTGCAGAGTTTTCAGCCGCTGCCAGCAAGAACGCGGCCCTCCAGGATTGAGTCCAATCATTTAGAACAATCACAAATCGATGCAGGCACAACCACAAACCTCGTGAGGGTCGCCTTCTCCTGATCTTTTTCGTTCCTTCACCGAGCAACACTTTTCTTCAGTTCTTCTCCACAAAAGCTTCCGCCGGATTGGACCGGAACTCGAAACTGACACTAGGGAACTGTTCGCGGTCGGGAGGTGAGATAGCACAGGTGTGGATCGAGGTGCGGAAGTGTCGAAAAATAATCTCGGAGACTGTTTTTAGTCGGCAGTGAAACGCTCTCTCACTTTTAGAGACAACAGTTCAGAAGAAGCCGGCTTAGGGGACAAGATTCGAAGCCGGCTTATTTCCACGCGCTGCTCATTCCCGCTGCTTCCCTGAGAGCCCGTGGAAAAAGGAGGCGTGGTAAGGGAGAGGTCCCTCTGCTCCCTCGCCTCAACTACCCGAATCAAGCGCCGGCCCGTGCAGCAGTAGTATCAGCAGCAGCAGCAGCAGCAGCGGACGAGGCAGCGGCCACAGCCACCATTGACGACTCACAACACAGTCATTCACACTGTGCGCTTGACTCCGTGGTCACGAAACTTCTGTTGACGTTTTCATTCACGAATCTCCTTCGAAATTCCAAGCTCTTATGCGAGGCCCGCCACGATTTCAGTTGGAAGTTGAACTTTGTCAAGATTGTTCCCTCTTTCTCTTCCCCCTGGAAACTGATGGAAATTCTAATATTCCATTGGTTCTCATCTGTAATAAACTTTTCTTTGTGATATCCCCCGGATTGAGAACTATTAAGATAATCCCCTCGGTCATTTGGCAGTCCTCTAGAATTTTTTCTTGTTCTTGTGGTTTGGTTCTCTGCTCGTCTGCGGTCCCTTAACGCTAGTTGTTCGCGAAGTCCGATTCTATTTCATTTCCATCTGAATGGTATCAATAAGGATGTCGTGAATATCAGACTCTCCCTCCGGAATCTCTTCTCGTGTCAATGACGCGATCGGAAGAGCAGAAGCAGTCCGAGGGTTTCCATTATAACAACGTTACAGACGATAGGGTTCAACGCGCGCCCTGGAGGGATTCTCGTCTATTCGCTCCGATTCCTCGGATTCCTGCATTCGAAGCCTTCACTTGAGATTATCGAATTGATGTACATATGTAGTGTCTAGTCTATAGCATCTTCACATGAGCTGGCTCATGACAGTGAAGGCGCATTTATTCCATCACTCTGAATGATCATCCGCATAATCCTCCAGAGTGAGACACCAATCAAAAAATACCATAGGAAGACGAGTTCACAGAAACATTCAAACAACGAGCATTCGTCGGAGCGATAACGACACATACTCTTGAAATCATCGACTCGCCTTGACCCTCGGAATCGTCAAAATCCTTTTCTGAGCGAGAGGACAGGACGATTGACGGGATGGCCTAGAGGTAGGCCCAGTCTGCAGCGCACGAGTAGATTCGCATGTGAGCCTGTGCTGTAAGCGTGTTGCAGAGAAGCAGAGAAGATCGGGAGCAGAGAAGATCTGTCGAGCCGACGAGGGACCGACCGGGTTCCGGCAACAGACTGGAGGCTTCTCCAACAAATTCCTGAGGATGAACAGCGAGGACAGTCGGATGGACGACATGGTCCATCCGACTTGAAACAGATTCTCAGTCTGGACGGAAAGCTGATGATGATGATGATTAGCTTGGGAAAATGAAAGTTGGAATCTCATCGTGGATGTGAAATATCTGTTTTACTTCGTGTTTCTTTGTGCTCTCAAAGTGAGACTAGACGCACTGCAAGCTGGAAACTAAAACCGCCTTCGGTTCCAGTAGGTGCTATCACGATCATGAACATGACATCATCATCATCACCTCGGCTACCATCCGCATTGTTATTGGAGTTTGGGCTTCTGTGAAGAACGGAGACGATATTTGCTCGCAGGGAGGTAGGCGTTGAAAAGATGAACACGATTTTCAACAACAGCGCGGTAGGGGCGGTACCGAAAATCTATCGATACACTCGCCATCGCCTCCTCCTACTCTCTTTCCCGCCGTCTTCCTTTCTCTTACGCTAGTAGCCACGAGAGAAGAAGCTTCGGGATAGCACACAACAGAATAATCATCAAGGCCCACTAGCACGTGGTAGCCTTATCCTGTCTCGTTGGCCGCAACGATAACGAATGAAGTCTGCCATATTTCGATGTCCTTTCGATTCCATGCCGACTCGTTTGGGAGTCAGTTCTCGAAGAAATCTTGAAAGAACCCTGTCGCTAAACGTGCTCTCGCCGTGTGAAAATCCTCGAGCACCGTAAAGAACGGTTTTCTGCGGTGCAAGTTCCTCCGGAACCCGAGTCGTTCGTCGTCGTCTCGATGACAATGACTTCCTGTGAGCGGCGCGCTTTCATAATTTCTGATCAATCGAAGAAACGGAAAAGGAAGTTTGTTTCAAGTGAGCGAGCGCTCCAACGGCCGAAGCGGTCGAACCGAAGTCGACAGACTGACGCGGGAGAGTGGCTCATAAATCCTCATTCGTTCGCTCCGTTCAGCCGACCGTTCATTCGTCGGCTGTTTGAAAACGGCGCCATGGCCGCATTAAAATTCGTTCTTGACAGGCCTCCGCCAAGAACTGTCAACGCCGCCGTCTGACCACACATGCAAACATAGAGACAGCCGGTTCCTAACTGTTCGACGCCGCGTTGTTTAGGCTAGTTCGGCGCATTTTCAATTTTTGTTCTACTTGTAAAAAAAAGACGAGAGACGCTAGTTCGTCTGCCTCGACAGCCGGGAAGGGGGTTGACGCTCAAATGATCTACCGCCGAATTCCGCGCATCTCTACAGCGTTGAATAAATGACGTGAATAAATATCCACTGACGTATTCTGCGTACATAATTATGGCTAATGTGAATGGCTCACAAGTCGTTAGACGCGCTTGACAGGCCACGAGATCCGATAAAAATCTACCGCGGCGACAATTCACGAGTTTTCAAAATGCGATTTTGCGGGGGGGAAAAACGTTTCGCGATATTCTCCGCGCTTTTTGAGAATTTTTCCAGAAACTTTCGAAATTCTCATTGGGTAACGAACTTGCCAGACAACGAACAAAGCTGATACTGATGTCGACCGTTGATGGCCTCTGGGCCAAGCGTCCATTCCGAAAATTTTCGCGCAGCAATGCGCATCTGACTATGAGAAATTAGTCTGACAAATTTCGTCGGCATAAAGATCGGAGTCAAGTTTTCCGTTCATTATCTGTGACCTCTTCTCTCCGATCAGTTGGTTACGCGCGAAAAGTTCGGTTGTTTCCTCGCGAAATCCTCGACGAAGCCTTCAGAAAGCAACGCATTGATGTAAGAAGAGGAGAATGCCATCCATTCGAAGCTCCCTTCATCCGAAGACGGTGCGGGAACGGGAAATCGAAGAACTCCTTTGTAATCGGAACTCTCTCGTATTTGAGTTCTTTTATGCGCGTGTCCCTTGTAAGGGGTTCGGATTCTATGTGAAATGGACGGTTTCATACTGTCTAAGGCTAGGTCTAGATGGAATTGACAAATACTCACTCGAAGCTTTTCAGATACTGGTTGAGTTTAATTAAATTGTTTGTAAATTTCTGCGTTCGACGTCAAGCCATATTCAACGAGCTCGACTGCATCGGAAAAACAATTCGAACTCGTAGACGAAAAAACTTGTGCATCATCAGATAATCAATGGTTATCCAATTCCTCCAAGCGATCCTCCAGCTGATCGATAACTTTCCGCAACGCGTGAACATCTTGACAGCTCTTCTGCTTGTAGGTACTGCACTCGCGAAGCAAAGTCAATATTTTCCGCACCTGTTCATCGTTTATTCTCTGGACGAGAGGCATGAAAATCATTTTGAGCACGCAGCCCGACAAACCGATGAAGGGATTCTTAGCCTGACGGAGACATGGTCCGAAAATTCTCTCGAAGTTCTTCACGAATACCGAGCAAAGCTGGTCTCGATGTCTACGAGCTCCCCATCTGTCGGCCAGGGCTAGAAGCGGCAGAAGCCATGGTTCCAAACCACGTTTCAGAACTCCTTTGTCATCGATGATTTTCGCTCGGGCGAGATCCTCGGCGTCCAGCAACGCCAGCATCTTCTCGACAAGTCTCGAATCTTCCTCGATTTGGAGCTGGAAGCCGGTTGTCGTGTGGTTGCCGAGTTTGTCCAGATCACAGAAGTCAAACACTCTCGATTTAACTGCGATAACCTTTCGATCTCTGGTGATCAAGCTCATCACTTCTGTTAGAGGCTTCACTTCTTCCTCGGACTGCAGAGATGTTCGGGAGGTACTTGTTCTGAGTGTTGCCGACGTGGTGAAAATCGTGGAACTTCTCCGTGACTTGCGTCCTGAAGACGGCATCACAGCGACAGTTTTCCTCCCAGTTGTTGCGATGTGTAGCTCGTCCACGCAGAAACCGTTTGCGCCGCTCGAAAAACGACTTTTGTCACTGACGACAGCGGATGTCAACTTCATTATTCTCTTGAGGAAAATGCCACGAAGGGAGAATCGAAATTTTCGGGCTGTTCGGGGAACCCACATCCAGATCGACTTCCTTTCCGACCTCCCTGACAAATTGTCGCGGTTCGATTTACCGGAGGAATCCCCGTCTTCAGACATCACAAATACCGGCTCCGCTTTACTGTTGCCTGCAATGCTCTCGAACATCGAAACTCGTTCTCGAGCAGTTGCTCATGAGAACAGAAAACCGGAACACTGACTTGGTCCGGTTTGGACGAGGTCTCATATTTCTCCGTGGCGGTTCGTTCAAACATCGATCATGCGTAGCACAATCTGGAGTTGTGATCTCTCAACTTTTGCATTTTCTCTCTTTGTGGATGTCCTGCGCTTGTCTCTTCTCCTCAGATTTCATCGAGGGCGCAGCAATCAAAGATAAATTTCTTCTTTGGCACCGTCTGAATTTCCGTCATTAGTGGACAAATCGCTTCAGATGGGGAAACCGTGATAAGCGGAAACGGCTCTGTCATAACGCGAGTGCAGCGAGGAGCGCTTTTGACGAAATCTCGTTTTTCAATGAGCATATGCAGATGAGAGCTGCTTTCAAAAAGGAGAGTTCGTGGGCAACCTCCGGATCGAGTGACTTTCTTCTTCAGTACGGGGAAGAGGTCATTAGACCTAGCACGGTCTGTGACCATCATTTTGAGATATGACATAATAACATATTAATTTGATCACTCGAAAGCTAGCTTGCATTCGTGAACCAACATGACAAAGAGTATGAAGGACAGATTCTGGGTGAAACAGATTCTGATCGAAGGTGGACTTTGAGATGCTTCTTGAATTTGGAGTTATACCGCCCCTTCTTGCTGATTCCAGACGAGAGCAGACCGATGATGTCCGAAACCTGGTGTATTCTGACGATGACGGAGCATAATTTGGGGCCATCATGCATTCCACGAGTGAGGAATCACGATTCGGTTGGACATTCATCATTATTATTCGAACACAAATAAAAACTTCAACACGAAGATATTTATTGGAGCCAATAACAACAGCAACAACGTCAACATCGAACGAAGCTGGTCAAAGAAGTGAACATCCCAAGGGAAAGAAGAAAACAAGGCGGCATCGTGTGGTACTTCTTTGGAGCCGCGCCTTCTCGACTCAGTTTACGGTAACGATCATTTGTCTCGAGCGCTTTCGACACCTTCGCGCCCTAACGGTGCTATAAATAAAAACAGATGAGCGCGGAATCTGATTTGGGATCGTCTTGTGTACTCCAAACTCGAAACATCAGGGGTCGAGCCGGTCGGACGGCTCGACGATTCTGTTCTCGAGACTTCTTTGCTCTAGAAATAAAACGCGCGTGGAAGAACGCATCCGCTTATGGAGTTGCTAGGATGCAGCAGGACTCCTTTTCCTCTGAATTAAATTCCGGAGTATGTTCACTTCAGAGTTGGCACACTAGAAAACGCGACTTGAATCTCAACCGAAGTCGCTGTGGATTTTCATTTCCGAGCGGTTGTTTTTCTTTATGAGACCTTGGGAAAACATCGGAGAATGTGTCACCTTGTTGAATTCATCGTTTCCTGTGTACGGATTTGCTGAGAATTGAGAGCAGACGTTCCCTCAAGTTGTAAATTCCACACTCAAATCAGAAAGACACAGGAAACGCCAACGGAACGTCGAAGTTTGAAGGGAAGAAAATTCACTCGAAGACGCTCGAATGAAATCGAACCGTGAAAACGTGTCAGCGGTAGCCATCGAGCCTTTCTTGCCTGAGACCCGACATCTCGTCGATTTGACATTCGAGTCTTTGTAACGTCATTCTGAGCGTTTCTCCAGGTGTCTTGGCAGTTTTGAAAATCCGAGGAACTGTTCACAATCAAAAGTTAAATGTCACGGGATTTTCTCTCAATCTACTGAAAAAGCTCCGTGGCCGTCCACTCTCAACGCGAGACGCTCTAGTCTGTTGACCCTTTCAGCCCTCGTGACAAACTGCCTTAGTCTCAGGTCCGTTGATTGGCTGATGGCTTGGAGAGTTAATTCTACGGTGCTCCTCAGGCTGATCGGAACTTTTTGAGTACAGGGCGGACGAGGTGTCGAACTCTGGTCCCTTCTCATATTCTTCAAAAAAGGTTCAAGGTTGAAAATTCCATCCCAAGAGCAATGTTTGATCAGCGAATCACTCAATAATTCAAACGATGGGCCAGATCAATTTTCAACGTGAAGATGATACAGTCCTAGAGAAGCCCTCAGAAATCCATATCCTTCTCGGCAGAAGTCGGATCCTGATCCTCGGAGCCTAAATCTTTAGTGCTCTCCTCCTCAATCAAAAGAAGTCTCAGATCTCACTGAGCGAAGGTACGAAAGTAAATTCCATTCGAGCGGAAAGGAACCAAGTTTCATTCGATGTTCCAGCCGCAAGTGTCAGTTTTGACCTCCCGAAACTCCAAATATTCCAGGAGGGAGGAATTCTCAGAATTCCGTGTGTATTCGAGAAAGCGAAAGTCAGACCGATTGACGGCTGCTGCTGCTGCTGCTTTGTTGTGTCTACGCCGGTTGCTACTTTGGGTTACGGCTCGAGCGATTTATCATGATATGCCGTGTACGTACGCATACACGCTCGTGTCGAGAAGTCGTATTCGACGGCGATGGAGAAGAAGAACTTTGGTGATATTTTCAAACATCCCGGGAGAGAACTGTGGAGAACGATATAGACATAGTTCTTCATTCCGCGCGAAATATTCGCCAGATCAAAACTTGACAACAACACGGTGTTTGTTACTCCTCGAATTCCCGACTTTTCCGGCACGATGCACGTCAAACGCTTCGTCCGTAACGATTCAGCCGAAGCAGCGAGAGAGGTCTGAAAGGTGCGATAACGAATGTCACACCTCCCAAGTTCATTCTTGGAGTTTATCTTGCTCGATGATCGAATCAACGCCCTGGAAGACTTTATGGATTTTATGTACCTGTACACGATTGCGAGTTTTGTGATTCTTTTAGCGAGCAACCGAACGTTCTCTTCCAACTCAATGATTTTGTTTTTAGATTCCTTTACTCTCAACAAAATGACCGCTACTTTGGAAACGCTTCATTGGCCTGGTCGAGTTTAAGAGCTGGATGTGGACAAGGGACACAAAAGTAGGATCAAACGTTTAGGACTTCGGCCAAAAAAGCAAGTTCGATTCTCAGGGACTCTCTCCTTCACAATGGCTTTTGTTGGGATTCTATTCGATGTAGGTTTTAACTTCGTTCGCTGCAGAACTAATGAACCAGCGACGTTCCGCAGAGACTGGACGCTGCATTGGCCTCCAAAACCACAACAACCACGACCCTAACCGTTCGGCTCGATTTTGTGCGGAGAGACCGACCTCTCGGTTCGTGTACGGTCCTCCTCCATAGAGAACGTCCTCGTCGTACGATAACTTCTCTGTTATGAGATTCAGATTCGTAGTATGCTTACAGCAAAGCCCTCCAGACGGCATGGTAATACCCAGACTGAGAATCAGATCGAGTACGAAATATGAAGCTGATGATTCCCGCCGAGGACAACAGACCGTAGATCATTCCGAGCGCTTTCCATGCTTGACTGTAAGACGAGAAAGAATAATGGACTGCTGACGGTCCCCCAGCTCGTGGAACACAAGCCCGAAATTCACTCGCCGAACTTTGTTCGTGACAACTCTAATGAATCGCGCACCAAATGTGCCGAGCTTATTCAAAACTTAAATGCTTGTATCATAGCCTCCTGCCTTCCGAGGGAACATCGATCGTTCAATTCCACAGGACCCTCGCAACCTGATGAGTATGTGCTCTCAAAGGGTTACTTTCAAGATAAGGGGGTCGTAGTGGCGGCTGCCGCAAACGTTCCAAACTGCTCCGGAGAGCTGAATCGTTTGGCGGATATTGTGATTGCGGCAGGAAAAGTTCTCAACACAGCCTTGGGCTTTCAATTTTGCTCAAATTCCATAATCCAGGTCTGAGTTCGTCGTTTCGGAGGGGACATTTCGAGTCCAGTTTGAGACTCGCTCCGTCTCTTTCTCGCTGGAGAAACATTCCCTAATTCGTATCCAGGGAGAATTCCTCTTTCCTTTTCGAAACTACATGTGGTTTGGTGGTGGTGGTGGAATTATCATCGGAATGTTTCGGTAACTTCTCGCCTACGGCAACGTAAGTCTGGCATCCGGATCTAATTAACGTTGAAACGTTGCGAATACCGTCACCAGATGATTTAACTTCTATGTTCTCAAACTGTACTCTTCCGATTTCATACGAGAATTTGTGTAACATCTCCGAGTTGATAGGTGTCTCAGCGCACTGCTCTTTTATTTTAACTAATTTTTATCGACTCCCCTTCCAAGAATCCTCTTCAACTCTGTTTTGGTGGGGATTTTGTACAGACCATAACCTTCGCGGAGATCGTATGCAGACAGTCTTTTCACGTTTTCGCCTTGAGCAATCCTCAAACGGTTTCTATAGAGCTCCAAGGTGTTCATGTAATTATCAGGAAGTGTCCGACGAGGCCTTGCTGGCTGAAAATTAGAAAAGAACTCTATAATTCCATCATGTATCGTTTGAGTTATGAGAGGATTGAGACAGGTGATCATGGCTCCAGATCTGAGAGTTGGAGACCAAAACTAACCGATCCGGAAAACTCTCGACCAAAAATAACACTCAATCAAAGACATGCCAGTCCTCCGGTCATCGAAACTTTTTACAGAGATGGGCCCCCAATGGAATGGTTGCTATTATAGTCAGACACAATGTGAGTGAAACGTGAAACTTCATCGGGAAGCAACAAGAACCGATAAAAGTCCATCATTCATACTCGTTGTCCTGTGGCATGGTTTTCAACGATTCCGAGACGGCTCTTCCAAGGTGGAGTCGGTGTACTATTGACTTGTGGTAAAACTTCACAACGAAGGGCATTCGAACGCGGGCTTTGTGGCAAACGGAAGATGTAGTCTACATACATTCGGGTGAAAACCGAGGCGGATCGACTCACCTCCACAGTTTCAAGTTCAATCTGCGTTCGAGCGAGAGTATTCAAGTCCTCAGACTCCGCTTTGTGCAGAACTACGACAGGTTTCGAGGCGAACTGCGATGGCGTCAGCTCCTGGACGATTTCGGGAGGACCGTTTGATTTGATAATCAGTGCCACGAACACGGTCCCAAGCAGGGCAACGAACATCAAGCTCAACACCAAAGTCTGATGGAAACGCATTGTTGCAGACGAACTTTTTGTTTCACCCTTATGCGGACAGGTAGCGTCTCATGCTCATGCCACCATGATGGTCATGCTTCTGTTCCAAACAGATGGCGGTGTTTTCGTCTCTTCTCTGACAGCGACACAACAGTACATGACTGAAACTATCCACTTGAAAGCGCAGATTTAAAAACGCAGGAAGCCTCTTCGAGAGCTCATTTTTCGATGTCTCCGCGAATCGAAACCTCAGAAGCGACGTCATTTAACGCTGCCAAGACGAGAAAGAAAGCCGTCGTCCGCCACGAAAGGGGGAAATCCGATAAAAAGATCACACACTGTCTCGAATAAAATCGGCATGTCAAACGAAGGTAACCGCAGCTTTCCGTATTTATTGTGAGTTGAAATGCTTACGCTCAAAATCGTGACATCCCGGCAGTGAGTTACAAGCGCGCCACGCAATATTTATTGATTTCTTTCTGGCGTTTCCTAACGGGAAGGTTGTCTTCGATGCCCAAACTGCGTCGTGCTCGACGACAGCTGAAGCAGACGAGCAGATTCAGAAAAATCAGGATGCTTCCGGCCACAATGACAATAAACACTTCATTGGAAAGCCATTCCTGAAGGAGATTGGCGCAGCGATAAGAGCCGTCCTCGTTCAGGCAGTTTAGGTACCACGCGCAAGCTTCGAAGCCCAGAGTGACGCATTCATCGATATCTTCACAGCGGAGCCCGTCATCGTAATGGGCTCTGAAGCCGGGCAAGCAACGACATTCGAACGATCCGATAGTGTTGATGCATTGCGAGTTCCTCGGGCACCAGCTTCGATTCGAGGAGCACTCGTTCACGTCGACGCAGCGTTCGACGCCGATGGTGAGCTCTTGCGAGATGTAGCCCGGTCGGCATCGGCAATTGTAATCTTCAAAGCCGGGAATGCGCTCACAAGTTCCGTCGAAGCAGCGCTTCTTCTTGCAGGTCACAACGGGCACGCACAACGATGTAGTAGGAATGCTCTCCGAGAGCGGTTCGTCCGGCAGATGGTAGATGAGACCCCGGTTCACCGGGCAGTATCTGCATACGGCGTAACTCTCTCCGTGCGGGATCATGCAAACCCCGGGCTCACCGTCGTAGCAATCAAGGGACTTTGTACATGGGCAGTTCAAGTGGACGCAGTTGACCCACTCCTCGAACGAGTGGACACTGCACGCAGTGCCGAGCACGAGCACAACCGCTCGCCAGTAGTTGAACATCGCTCTGCTGTAGTCAGTGGGCGGATGCGAGCGTCGAACACTGAGCGAGCCATTCAATTGGAAACTACACCGTCTCCAAGGAAAAGTCACCGCTCACGAGTCGCTGCGAGTTTTGATCAACAAGTAGACCGTACTCGCTCAATGACGGAACTGTCTGCGGACGCGAAGATGAAAGAACGCGTTGTGACTTATTGTCGAATCAATCTGTCGGAATGGGGTCAACTCTGTCAAAATTTCAGCCTTGATAATTACGTGATCGGACAAGCGAAGGCTCCATGACAACGCGTTCCTCATATAATAAGACCCACTCCCAAATTGAGGTCCAGCATTTTTCTGGAGCTCTGCTATAATCTGAACTTTTCCCCGATAATAAGCTCTGCACTGAAGCAGCGAGGGCACATTTTCGCTGACGGACGCTCGTTACTCATTGCAGCCGGACCCGTGCGTTTTTGTCCAAATGTTCGTTTAGCATGACGCAACAGGAGCGGCAATTTCATTTAGCTTGAGGTCGTGTCTTGGATGCGGATTCATGGAAGGAAATTTTCGAATGGTGTGTTCGAAACACTTTTAAAGCTGGGGACTTCGACAACTTACGTACACTCCCTGAGAGCCACACCGGTAACATCTTCGAATCATCGCAAGTGATGAAGGGCTCGTAGGGATTGCTGCGTATCGATTTTGATATGCTTTGGGCCTTATCCGAAAACTATACTCGAGCTCATTGGTGAGGACCCGAATATGGGACACTGTCCTAATATGGGACAACTCCGGATTTCTGCGAAAAGAAGATAATTCTTGAGAAGAATCTGGTTCAATTGGATGCACATCGAGTCGCCAGAGGAATATCACAAAGCAACTTCCAAAGACATCGATTTTTCCGGACCTGGTGGCTTGAAAGCTCTTCCTCGACGCTTTGAGTTTCCTGAGCACCTCCCTCGAATTTTGCGAAGAACCGCTCAAAACGAATGTTTCGGAACTGATTTTCGGGCTGAGGCATTCTCAGAGGTCCCCCGAACTTGTGGCACTCGAATCTCCGCGCTACTCAGACATTGCTGGATTTTGAAATTATTCCTTGGAAAAAGTCCTCGGTGTTCTAATATGGGATAGCTTCGGTACCCCAATATGCGACAGGGCTGAATGATCGAATTCCAACACAATCGTTGATTGCTAGTTTGAGACAGCTCCAGCGAGTGGTTCCCTCATGTTGTGATGTCGATGTCTGTCAATGACGAATTCCGATCGGGAGTGGAGTTGATTCATCGTTCAATTATTCACTTCTCAAGTTACTGGAAACTCGAGAAATGCTCGAGAACTTTGAGAATGGTGAAGAAAGGCACTCAAAAAAGGAAGAACTGGGAACCTGAGGCGATGCTGAGCGCCGCATCTGCCGTCAAAAACCAACATCTAAGCTGTTCTATATAAGGACGCCAGGGGTCCCATATTAGGCCCCCCATTTTTTTCTAGCAATTTCTCGATACAATGACTAAAAACGATTTTCCTCGAAAAATTTGAAGGGCATCGGGGACCCGCGGGCGCCCTCCTCCAGCCAAGTTCCACAAGTCATTCTTCGTCGGTCATCACACATTCCAATTTTAGGAAATGCCCTAGGGGAGGCAGAGAGGCCATGTCCCCGCCCCCTCCCGGCAGATGTTGGTTCATACTATCTCGGAAGACTCTTAGAAGTGTGTTCCGGTTTC
The DNA here is from genome assembly GCA_021527715.1 of Neoseiulus cucumeris. NCBI lineage: Eukaryota > Metazoa > Arthropoda > Arachnida > Mesostigmata > Phytoseiidae > Neoseiulus > Neoseiulus cucumeris. The sequence goes on along the minus strand of JAJSRV010000006.1, from coordinate 2,118,534 downwards.
TCAAGCTCCAATGAAATACGGGAGCAAGGTACCTGAAGCTGAACCATTTCAAGTGCTCCTCTTCCGCCGAAGAAATCCACCGATTAATATCGCCGACTCAAAGATCCTTGACGCATTATCAGAGATTGCGCGTTGAGCAAGAATACACTACAAAACACGTGTCGACTCTGGTTACAGGCCACCGTTCCGGTTTCATCTGTCGTGAAAATCTCAGACCCTCGCGAGGAAACCGACCGAGTGACTGAAGCGGATGAAGGGGCCTCATCGATACGGGGGACGTGGCGCTTTCGGAATCCGCATGTCCCCTCGGAATGAGAAGGCCCCAGAGGATTGACTCTCAATCAGCTCAGGGCACTAAGACCGGCAACAACGGCTCGGGACCGAGCTTCGGAGTCACTGAAAAGAAAGCCTTTCTCCCACCAACTCCATGCATCCCGTAGATAACCAACCTTCCTGGGAGAAGGCTCCCCCCCCCCATTCATTCGGCGGAAAATTGTTTGAACGAGTCCATTTGTCGGTCGCACTTGTATGGTAGACCCCATTTTAAAGAAGGCTCATTATCTGAGGGGTTCGTTATGCGGAAAGTTCGTTATCCAAGGGGCCGATTTCTTCCGGTGAGCTCGTTATACAGTGAAACCATCCGAGCGGGAGAAGGGCCTCCCTATGAGAATGTGTTGGGAACTACGCCCGTGTTAATGTCACGAGTGTTTCAGTCAGCCGTGTCTCGAAACCACATGGTCTCACACACGAGAAGCCGGTCGCCCAGAATCCCTCTGAGTAAGTGCAGGAGACCGGCGACACTTGGGTAATTCTCTCAGAATCTCGAAATCCGGATTCCAAGAGCGGTCTTCATGCTCAGCATCTCATTCTCTCTAAGAAAAAAGCGACAGAGGATGTGACCGAAATCTTGCGAGCTTTGTCCGCGTGATGCTCACTCGAACTTCTTAATAGCGAACCAGGAGGAGGCCGACAGCCTGGCTGGCTGACGGACTGGCGAACTAGCAAGCAAGCAAGCAAGCAAGGATCTCGCAGGCTGAGACTGTTGCGTCCTCTGTAATTTATCAAGAGTTGCTGATTGTCCCAGAACTCTCCGTCCAACAAGGACGTCTAGGAGATAGCCTTCCTTCTGGTGTCGGCCATCCCACTCTGTCTCTTTCACTGACTTTTTCTCCCGCGTTCTTACTCGCTCACTCGTAGCCCTCCTCTTCTCGGTAGATACCCTTTCATAATTATTATGTCCTGCGTTCGCCAAACGACCGTCGGCCAACCGAGCCACCCATCCCACCCATCGCAGCGAGCCACGGACTACAATGGAACAACTTTTCATCACTTGCTCCCCAAAGAAGTCCCTCTCTCTCTCTCTTTTCGTCCTTCTCAGGACTGCTCCTATTCTTCCCCGTTGTCGTCTCCGTCGAGCCATCTAAAGTTTGTTCAAACCGGTTGCCCCCCATTCAGAGGTCGTCTCCGAACTGACGTTACCAGGTTCGAGTCATTGGTCACAGTTGGCCTGCTTGTTGAATACTCACTACCGGCATTGCATGATTCAGGGCTTCTCTTTCTACCGGCGCGGCGCCAAACTCCGGCCGAGGACGAATCGATTAAACTCTAATGGGTCGGAGCATTTGTCAGCAGAGAGTTGATTGCTGCAGCTGCGAAAGGATTCCTTTGTTTTGGGACAGTGCGTCACAGGGTTTGAGAAGACAGACTCTCTCGACGAGCGTTCGCGGTCGGAATGCACTCGCTCCGCTCCTTAGTTTGATGTAAACTCGTGAGCTCAGGACTCTCAGGTCACGAACGAAAAACACGAATCATGGCTTCCATCCGAGCACTCAACGCACAGGCTCGGCTACTCTGCGACAAAAATTATCCCCCGTAGTACCTGTACTTCTGCGAAGAACCGTGCAATCGACAACTCGTTAAAATATGCAAAATATCCAAAATGTCCAGAATGAGTAGTCGCGCATCCAATGTTTCTTGTAAGGAGAATCGGTGGATCAGAAGGACGTCCGTGGAGATTTTCATTGAGCCTCTGATGGAACCCATAATCGCGAATTTTCGTTCGCCAACGAGGTACTTCTCAATGGGTTCGCATTCTCAATCAAACGGCGGAACGAGAATACAGGAAACCTTGGAGTGAACCCAAAAATATCTCTTCGAGACGAGACGGTATGGCTCAGTATAGGTTCGAGGAGGAGGAACAGGAGATAGTACACGTAAATTCCACTCAAAAGGCTTGCAACATCCGAAATATTTCCTGAAGAGTTCAGTGAACGTAACTGAGAGCGAGCCGCCGTCCGTCGTCAACGTCGCCAATAACGACAACGGTGGGTGACGTTCCGCTGAATATAAATCATCGGTCAAATGGCAGCAGACGAAGAAGAAGCCGGAGCTTCGTGAAAACTTTGCGAAAACGCCCCCTTCGTTCAGAGAGACGCGACTCGGCCGAGGGACTTTTGAAAGTTTGGCAAGATGCATGAACATCACATCGGCCGTTCTCGTCAGCGACGTCTGATTTATGCAATGCCGGTTCGAGGCGGTCGTTTGGAAGGCTTAACTCCGTTTCAAAGTCAAACGCTTCAGCATCACACTTTTCCATATGTTTTTTTTCGTTCACCATTGCTTGTCGAACAAAGCTGAGCTCAGTGGTCGCTGAGTGAAAGTTATCATCCCGGTTTGAAGTCGGTTACGGCGAACGACGGTCTGGTCGGTCGTGATGTTTGATGGGGTTCTTGAAGAGCTTGTCCATTTCAGGGCAAGAGGAGAAGCCGTGTAGAATAAACGAAGCGCAAATGCAGTTTGCTCTCGAGCGACAGGCGGACTCTTCTCTTTTCGTGTGTCAACGAAAATGCTCGTTTATACAGACTGTCACCCGGATGGCAAGACATCGACTGCAACTGGTTGTCTCGTACGTATGTACGAGTTGCCGGCTCCCCTAGGCACAAGAGAAACTGACCCACAACCAGAGAGATCGTAGAGAGTAGTAAGTGAGAGAAAGTACGGCTCGTTGACACACGAGTTTGGGCGCATGCGACAGACTCAACGTCGACAGAAGTCGTTTGCTCGCCGCTGAAGGACGCGTATAGCCGACCATTTATCTAAATATCCTTCTATCTATGCATTCATTCCGTCTTCGTGCGTCCCCATTCATCCCTTGCTGTCTGAGGAGAAATCTGCCAATTTTCTCCGAACGCCGCAACAAACTTTTAATAGACCACTCCTAGTATGTCTGCCAGCATTGCCAGTCATGGATTCCAAGGAGAGGAAGCCGGACCGCCTTGGTACAGGAAAGCATTCAGGGTTTTGATTGGCGAAAATTTCCGTTGCTTTCATAACTTTTGGCTTGAGTGCATCCTGGCCCCGATTCGTTCGAGGAGCGCACTCTGTGAGCTTTTGAAAATCTAGGAGTTTCGCTAGATAACCCAAAATCATCGCCCGTGATGTTCGTATATGCCTAGGTAATTCGGAGGAGAATGTCGTGGCACGTCGTCGTTATGTGGGTCAAGGTCCGAGTCAGAATTCATTTTCGTTCGCAAAACTCGATTCAGATCCTCGATTGCCTCCCTTTGTGCATGTTTCACCTTTACATGGAGTTTTTGTCGCTGACATTCTCTAGGCAACACAGTCAAGGACTCCCAGAAGAAATGTCGCTCTGTCGACTATGTGTACGCATTGACCGACTGAATATTCGGATAATGTCGCAGCATATCTGAAGATTGTCAGATGTCGAGGGAATGCTGATTGTGGACTTCGGCATAGTTCCGAGTATGGCGGGAACGAGCCACTCGATATAGAGTACATCGCCTATGACTGTTGGGAAACATCGATAAATTCCAGAGATCGAATGAGTATGGCCGTATACGAGCCTCCACGTCATCGGTTCGTGATGCTTAACTGAGAGCAAACATTTTTCTTGCCAAGAGTTAGCGGAAACTATTTCCGCTCCACGAATTTCCATATCCATAGACAGCATTTGAGTAAGCGAGTGCAGTTCACATTCATATGTGGAAAATCATGTACATACTTCCAGGTCCCACAAAACACAGTTGTCAGTTTGCACTGATTCGCGATGTGAGTGAACTTAGTGATCGTGTCTCGTACGGCGGTTCCCGTGACTGAGTCACTGACTGACTGACAATGAGTCTAATAAACTCATGCGACCGGCCGCAGAGTCTGAGTGAATTACAGTCGGGGAACCTGTTGGATGCACCGCGCGCTACAGATATCCACAGGCAGTTGATTTTCTGTGACAGCTCTGTGGTGGCATTTTGGAATACTGATACACAACATCGATCGAATATATTTCGGCTCCAATTCTAGTATATGAGACTGAAGGGACAGGTGCGAGATGTAAATTTATTCCATCAATATATATCTTCATATGAGAGCATGATTTGATGAACATTTGGCAGCCCCGAGCTTTGTGCTGTAGTCAATGTAGATCGTCCCGAGCGATCAAACGGTGGTCCGACAAAGTCCGTATCGATTCGAAAATTTTCTCCTCGCGATCACGAAAAGCCACGGTGTAGCGCTGATCGCGACCACGCCGCCGCAGATAACGTACATCAAAACGTAGCTTTGTATTGTGTCTCGGAAGTAGCCTATGGGAACAAATTCTTTGATACTTAGAATTAATTACGAAGTCAATTGAAATGGAATGAATAGAACTTTACGAAGAAATTATTGAACTCCAGAGAAACCAGATTATTTGGCTGAGGAGGATTAATTAGAATTGAAAAATGATCTGCTTACCGATGAAGGGAGGTTTCGCAAAGAAGGAAACTCCAGTGAAGAACATTATCAACCCAAATGCTACTTTCGTTCGTTCGAGGCCGAGATGTTCCCCCACGACGCTTTGGTATAAAATACAAGACAAACCGAAAAATGATCCCAGAGTGAGAGTTGCTACGGTCATCAAGGTGTACGAAACGAAAGGTAGAATCGCAAGGTAGACGGCGGAAATCAGTTAGCTCAGAAGTATTAGAGTATCCCGTCCGAGCCAACCCTTATCACAAAGCAGGGGAAGCAGGCAGCGACCTTGTAAGAAGTTTCGGCTTAGAACTCGACACTCATCTTTGTTTTGGTGACCAATGCATATAGAATGAGAAATTCTGAGATTCCACAAGACAGAAAACTCCTAGATTCGTGAATTACCGAACAAATCTGACACAGCGAAATAACTCAGTAGGTTGACCGCTGAGATTCTTTCGTTTCCTGTTTGTAAGCCGAGGTCGACGAAAGTCGTCAAGTATGCGTCGAAGCCCCACATGTAGCCGGCGTTGCCCACCAGGAAAACATAAAACATAGGCTCGAGGAAAAGGCTCATCTGAGCGCGGAAAAAACTGCTCTTCAGCTCTGGAGGCTCTGGAACAGGAAAACAAGGCGTGAATGAAGAAGAAAAAAGAGATGACCGTCTTCACTCGCTTCAGCCCGCTTGAATGGCGGATATTGCATTATGTGCGCACAAAGCCACCGACTATCATGTATGTATAACTATGCAGCGATAAGGCACAATGACTTACTATCTGAGTCGGTTGCTTTCGGCGCAGAGACCCACGGGGCGTCGTCGAGAAAGTACGCGATCAACACCATCGGTAGGAGGATGCATCCTATGGAAAACATCATCCAAGAGAAGCCCCAAAGATCGACCAATACCAGCATCAAGTTGGGGAAAATGAAAGCTGCCACGGTCGCGCCCGAGTTAACGATCCCTGCAAACGATAGATGAGCGAAACTAAGGTATATCCCAACCTCATTATGGAATACGAGTTGCCAGCGGTCCAGCGTGAACAACGCGGAGTACTCGAAGGCCCAGACATGTCTCATTTCCTGAACTGGCCGATATTTTGAGTCGAGGTGCGATTGTCGTTTCCCCATAAATCAACCACAGCAAGAAGACAGTCTCTCGCAATAGGAGGGCGTTTCCCCCGTGGGGCTTTGTCAGTCGACCTGAGCAATCATCGAAGCATTACCTCAATAGCGAGGCCGACTCGGTTGATCTTTCAATGAAAACTCTGCAAGTTGCTCCCGGTGTTCAGAATCGATCCATTCACTCCTGAAACTCACCGATCGCCAGTCCCCGATACTGATCGAAGTACTGTGTCACCAGGACGTTGGCGAGGAGCATGATTGCACCGGTGCCGAAACCACCGATGACTCCTTAGGTGAAAGTCAGAACAGTCGTATTACGTGCGAACGAGGAAAGAATGAATCCGAGCGAGGAAGAAAGGGTTCCGAGCAAGAGCACGGGTCGAACGGAAAAACGCTGTGATAACGGCCCGACCAGGATACCTGTGCAGGATGCGTACGGTTCGGTAGACAAGATTCCCCATTAGGTGTTGTCTCAATTATACCAACAATTTCCTGCAAAGTTTGCGCTCTCCAACCGGAAAAGTCTGTGAGCATCCCCAACGTGCTGATAGGCCAGGATGCATCGTCTGCCGAAACATTGTAATGATCTCTAATAGCGACGAAAAGGAATCCGTGAGAACGAAAAGTAGCTGACGTCAGCACAAGAAGAACGAAACAGGCCACTGCACAGCGTATTCCGACCGGTTTGTCCGGGCCTTGCTCTCGACAAGTGCACAATTTTTTAAATTTTTCAAATGGAGATAGGTCGGTCATGTTGATGACCGGTCCAGTTCGCTACTGTGCTGCTATCCAGGAATTCCGTGGAGAGCTCGACAATGCGTTATGCTCAATCTCAGTGCTTTGAAAAAGACATCTTCAACTGATTGTAGGATGCTTTGGAAGGATTATGACCGCTACTCGAAAGAGTAAAATATTTTACGAGGTCGAAGGTTCTATCCCGCTGACCCTGGAATGCTTGGGATCCACGAGTTGTTGTCAAGGTCAAGGCCACGATTGGAAGAGGTTCACGGACCTCGAGCGTTTGGTTCTCGGTTCCAACTGGAAATCTTCCGAGAGCGAAAAATAGTTCACACGGTACGGAGGAAATCACTTTGACTTCCTCGACTTACCTCGGATTCCTGACCGCTAGACGGCTCGGTATCCCGAAAACTTATGTTCCAAAATCCACTGTCCCGAAGCCCGAAATCGCGAATACCTTGCATCCCTAAAAACCCTCTCCCTCTAGAAACTCCCACGGCGAACTTCGGTAAACCCGGGAATCAGCCACTGATTCAAACCAAACATCATACGTTTATTTGGTGCACATGACAATGTTTGCGCTCTCGGATGTTTTTGAATATCCCAGACTCGTCTCCACTTCGCGTGCCACGATCGGACCGCTGGGAGTGAACGTTTAGGAAGGCCAGAATCCTTCCTCTCGTCGAGGATTTCCCTCATGGAATCGAACGGAAAGTGTGCGAAAGATGTTGGTGCCGCTGTGCGCGGGCGAGAGCAATCATCGATAAGGTAAGGAGAGCGAAACATTCTATTGAGAATGGAATGTTCCCTCGAAATCAAACACATTCCTTCGTGATGTGAATTACACTCTTTCAAATGATATGTACTTCTTCTAAATGCCAGACCCCGGATCAAGTCTACGCGAAACAGACTAAGGAACATTGTCACGCAAACGCACAGCACGAAATGATGAGGCGTCATGCAGTTCTCAAAACTGGAAGATGGTTTTTCGGAATGCCACGTATGCGAGATAGTTGGTTTCGGTTGTGTGAATGTACCAGTAATAGACCTATTGACCAGTCATGGATCCCCTTCCAGTCATGAACCCCGTCCATTACTGGTCAGGGGCCCGAATACCCTCACCAGTCATGAACCCCCATCAGTTTTGTACATGTTTCGTGGATGGTATGGGGTCCAAGACTAGTCAGAAGGTCAGAACCCGCTGACCATTCATGGACCCCATTAGTTTTGCGCACGGTCCAATCACCCGTTTAAAAACGGGGGGGAAACGGGTTTTCTCAGTTTCAGTCCACGGAAATCGATTTCAATGCATTCACTCTCACTCAGGCACTCAGGTTTGCCGCTTTCGCGATGCCTGAGTCATCTTGATAGAGTTTGAGGAATGCGTACCTGGACAATGGAGTAATCGATATAAATAGTAAAAGACACACTTCGGCCGATCGCATGACGGAGTTTCACGCTAAAACCACGGCGTGGCGACTAATCAATTGCCAAGATGACATCACAAGAAAGAAGCGCAACGTCACACTTATCGACGATTCCTTCAAGACCGTCATGTTGGGCCTCTGGCCGAATTCACCCTAATGCTGCACTCCTATGAGGGAAAAGCAATCATGTTCCAGAACCTTCAAGATCAGAAGTACCAAGGGAAAGTGATGCTATCGAGCACAATTAACACAATCATCTCCAAGGAAAGCACTGATCAAACAGAACAGGCGCTGCAAAAATGGTTTCGGAATGAAAGTCTCTCATGACAAGAAAGAACTTAAAGTTATGGCTGCCATGTGAAAATTCACGAATCCTGCATGAAACCCACGAGCGTCGGTTCTTCATGCGGAACTATGTATACGATTCCCAGTGCTCGAACAATTACAATTAGTTCGACTGCCGAATAAATATCAGAGTATACACCCTATACCAGCGATCAGCGACCAATGCGAGGTATTTGTGAACCATCGATGGCTATTTGAACCTTCCATCCTCTGTTTGATGGTAACAACTCGAGTATGTAGTCTGTGTTTGTCGAGACTGCACTGCAGCCAACGCCCTGATATAGGTACCAAAACTAACATACGCAAACGCAGTGCTAGTCATGGGCAAGACGCTGAAACAAAAACTCGAAAAATCCCAGCGATCGGCCGGGATATGGGCTCTGGGAATTGCAGAGGCAAGAGTCGCTCGGCCGGTCATCATTCAAAGCAAACTGACAACTTGAAACTTGAAAACTTGTGAGATACCTTGAAAGGGTGAGAACAATGCCCGATTACAGACGGCCAAAGGTGATCTTGAAAATGATGGAGGAAGTGGAGGATGGGAAACCAGAGGACAAAGATGTATCAAGAAACGGAGCGTTTGAGAGCAGAAAACAAGTGCAAGAATTTTGCAATCCAATCTGACGATACCGGCGGACTTCTCTTGGGACAGTTCGGTAAGCTCATTAAAAAGAGAATCTTGGAAGCCAGGAGCGTTTCTGGAAGCAAAATATGCTGCTGAAAACGAGTCTACAGAGCTACAGCAAGGGTAAAACAACCCGCGGTGTACCTAGCAACCTCTAAGATAACAGTCGAGGGAGCGCCCTATTGGCACCGGTTCGGGCCAACATGCTGCCCTGAAAAGCCCACGAGATGAACTCTGGAGATGACAAAACATGTCCTAGATATGGATTACACGAGGAAACGACAAAACACGTCGTCTTCGTCTGCAACGACGTCCATTACACGGAGGAAGAACTTCTGTGCCGTCTCGGACTCATCGCGGAAACAAACAACGCAACTGACGTCCTGAAGTAGTGGGATAAGAATCGATCTGCTGAGACAACTCACGCTTGACATGTAAGGCTGATTATCTGTGTATATATGGAAAACATATATGTTCGTAGATCTCTAGATCTAGTGGAGTGGATTGGTCGTTTATTGGAGCGAGTCGATAGGCTTTCGACTACTTACATATTTTCCTCAAATATCTTCCTGGCCTTTTTTGGTGCATGGCTCCGCGCGATGCACCCGAACAGTCGAAGATGGCTCCAGTCAGGTTTCTTCCCGCTCCAGGTCTCCACTGGGGCTTTGTCTGGAAGAGCTGCTGTTGGACCCACATTCTTCAATTTGCACGCCGTGTGAACAGCCTCGATCCAATACGACCGATCCGGTCTTTAGTTTGCCAACATAGCTCTTGCTCCCTCGACCAACGTCCTATTCGCCTCCTCCGCAACACCACATTGTTCCGCATTGTACGTTACGTTGCTGGATCCCTGTTTCAAGTTGGTAGTTCTGGAAGGACCATTGGTGTGCCATCATCGGTTCTGAGAGTCTTCAGCTTCTTGCCTGTATCTCGCTGTGAAATCGCCATGAAATGGAGAAATCCGAAAACCTAGGACTTTTTCTCTGAGGGAGTAGACGGAAGACATTCTGGAATAGTAGTTTATAACAGTCATCGAATATTATTTCCCGCTGCATTTTCGAAACATCTCAAAATTAGTCAACTGCTGTTGTTGAATTAGACTTTTTCGGAGTCTTCCCCTTAACTTACGTCCTTACCAAGAGACTAAGGGGGCGGAACGCGAGACGTGTGATCCAGAATCGAGTTGGTGCTGCAAGAAGGGGGAAATCGTTTCTCGAAACGATCATGCGCCGTCCTCAACACATGGCAGTCAATTGTAGGTGCCAGGATCCATTCTCGTTCGCAAAACTCAGTTCATGCCTCCCCTCTGTACATGTTTCACCTTTACATGGAGTCTTTGTCGCTGGCATTCTCTAGGCAACACATTTTGGGACCTCCGCCTCGGAACAAATGTCGCTTTGTCGACGATGGGTACACATTGACCGACTGAATAATCGGATAATATCGCAGCATATCTGAATATTGTCGGATTTCAAGGGAATGCTCATAGTGGACTTCGGCATAGTTCCGAGTATGGCGGGAACGAGCCACTCGATATAGAGTACATCGCCCATGACTGTTGGGAAACATCGATAAATTCCAGAGATCGAATGATTATGGCCGTATACGAGCCTCCACGTCATCGGTTCGTGATGCTTTATTGAGAGCAGACATTTTTCTTGCCGAGAGTTAGCGAAGACGATTCCCGCTCCACGAATTTCCATATCTTGTTTAGACATTTCTATCCGTAAACAAACAAACTTATGCGACCGGCCGCGGAGTCCGAGTTACAGTAGGGGAACCTGTTGGATGCATCGCGCGCTACAGATATCCGCAGGCGGAGGAGTTTGATTGACAGTTCTGTGATGGCATTTTGGGATACTGATACACAACATCGATCGAATATGTTTCGGCTTCAGTTCCAGTACATGAGAATGAAGGGACAGGTGAGAGATGTAAATTTATTCCATCACGAGATATCGTCATATGAGAACATGATTTGATGTACATTTGGCAGCCCCGAGCTTTGTGCTGCGATCAATGCAGATAGGCCCGAATGATCACACGGTCGTCCGACAAAGTTTGTATTGCTTCGATAATTTTCTTCTAGCGATCACGAAAAGCCACGGTGCAGCGCTGATCGCGATCACGCCGCCGCATATAACGTACATCCAAACGTAGCTTTGTATTGTGTCTCGGAAGTAACCTGTGAGGACAAAGTCGTTGATACTCTGAGTCTATTGCGAAGACTATCGGAATGGAATGAGTGGAACTCCCCAATCGAACCAGATTATTCGACTCAGAAGGCGAGATCAGAATTGAAAAATGATCTGCTTACCGATGAAGGGAGGTTTCGCGAAGAAGGAAACACCAGTGAAGAACATTATCAACCCAAAAGCAACCTTCGTGCGTTCGGGGCCGAGATGTTCCCCCACGACGCTTTGGTAGAAAATACAAGACAAACCGAAAAATGATCCCAGAGTGAGAGTTGCTACGGTCATCAAAGCGTAAGAAACAAAAGGTAGAATTGTCAGGTAGACGGCGGAAATCAGGTAGCTCAAGAACATGAGAGTATCCCGTCCGAGCCAACCTTTATCACAAACCAGAGGGAGGAGGCAGCGACCTTGAAAGAAGTTTTGGCTTACAACTCGATACTCATCTTTGTTTTAGTGACCAATGCATATATGTAGAATGAGAAATTCTGAGATTCCACAAGACAGAAAACTCCTAGATTCCTGAATTACCGAACAAATCTGACACAGCGAAATAACTCAGTAGGTTGACCGCTGAGATTCTTTCGTTTCCTGTCTGTAAGCCGAGGTCGACGAAAGTCGTCAAGTATGCGTCGAAGCCCCACATGTAGCCGGCGTTGCCCACCAGGAAAACATAAAACATAGGCTCGAGGAAAAGGCTCATCTGAGCGCGGAAAAAACTGCTCTTCAGCTCTGGAGGCTCTGGAACAGGAAAACAAGGCGTGAATGAGGAAGAAAAAAGAGATGACCGTCCTCACTCGCTTCAGCCCGCTTGAATGGCGGATATTGCATTATGTGCGCACAAAGCCACCGACTATCATCATCATCATCCCCACCAAATGAAAGAGCAATGTCCGTCCGTCTGTGCGCAGAACTCTGCCTCCAAGAATTCATTTTTCGGCGACTTAGAAGCCAAATCGCTCATTCCAAAGCTTGAGGAAAATCCTCCTAGAAAACTGGAGAGCTCACACTTCGGAATCACGAAAACGTTCGGTTTTGACGGCCTGTTCCCAAACTCAGAAAAGTACTGAAAGTCGCCGATAGGCGGCCTCGCAGCTCGATCTATCGCATAAGAATTGAATGCAACGAAGTCGCCGACCTGTTTAGAATTAGGCGGCCTCACAGTTCGATCTATCGTCTGAAGGCAACGAAGTCGCCGATCAACTCAAGAGTTCAAGAGACTACAGTATTACACGAACTCCATCAAGACACTACTGACTGTTAACGCTGTATACCAGCGGTGGGCAACTTTCCGCGGCCCGCAAATAGACCCCGTGCTGGAGGCCCACGTGCGGCCCGCGGATAGATCCCAGGCCTGTCCCGCATGCGGTCCGCGGGACGCCCACCCCTGCTGTATACTCTCCGGACTGCTAGAGGTCCATGATGATACTCAGGGGGTACAAAAATTGAGACTGAATCTTTGGGCTCCAGGTGAAGCTGGCGGGGGTCCAAGAGAGACAGATTATTGTTCCGCGGGAGGGAGATCTTCCGGTTTGCATATGCATGTAGAAACGTACACGGAAATTACATGGAGGACTCATATCTTCCAGTGACACGAATTGCATGTTTCGACTCAGACCGAAAATAGAGAGGGGTAGAACCCCGCTTCCCCCGAGTCTTTGGGTCATACTATCTAAGTCAGTGGTCCGCCACCTGTTAATCACGCTCACTCACATTCAAAGATCAAACCCCCCCAAACCCAGAAAAGATCCTGGATACGCATACGGTCGTCGATTCCTCGCAAAAAAAGGATTTATTTGCGAAACGATCCCTGTCCCCGCCGGCTGTGGCGACGATGGAATCAAGCCTGCAATTTGAGGCCATACTCACCAAGCTCCGGTGGGAAGACCTCCGCGGCCTTCGGCCGCTCCGGTGGCTGGTGTATGTATAACTATGCAGCGATAAGGCACAATGACTTACTATCTGAGTCGGTTGCTTTCGGCGCAGAGACCCACGGGGCGTCGTCGAGAAAGTACGCGATCAACACCATCGGTAGGAGGATGCATCCTATGGAAAACATCATCCAAGAGAAGCCCCAAAGATCGACCAATACCAGCATCAAGTTGGGGAAAATGAAAGCTGCCGTTGTTGAGCCTGCATTCACGATTCCTGCGAACGATCGATGAGCAAAACTTAGGTGTATCCTGAACTCATCATTGGGTATAAGCTACTCAAAAGCGAGTATGTCAGGGATCCGGCGTGAATGGCCCCGAGATGTCTTATTTTCTGAACTGGCAGAGTCGAGATGCGATCGGAGTATCCCCATAAATCAACCACAGGAAGAAAAAAGTCTCTCGCGCCAGACGGCCACTCGCCCCGAGGAGTTTTGCGAGGCTACCTGAGCCATCGACGCATCATCTAAATAACGAGGCCGAGGGCGATGTCCAGAATCGATTCATTCCTCCCTGAAACTCACCGATCGCCAGTCCTCGATACTGATCGAAGTACTGCGTCATCAGGACGTTCGCAAGGAGCATGATTGCACCAGTGCCGAAACCACCGATGACTCCGTAGGTGAAAGTCAGAATAGTCGTGTTACGTGCGAACGAGGAGAGAATGAATCCGAGCGAAGAAAAAAGGGTTCCAAGCAGGAGCACGGGTCGCAGGGAAAAACGCTGCGATAATGGCCCGACCAGGATACCTGTGCAGGATGCATACGGTTCGGTAGACAAGATTCCCCATTAGGTGTTGTCTCAACTATACCAACAATTTCCTGCAAAGTTTGCGCTCTCTAACCGGAAAAGTAAGTGAGCATCCCCAACGTGCTGATAGGCCAGGATGCATCGTCTGCCGAAACATTGTAATGATCTCTAATAGCGACGAACAGGAATCCGTGAGAACGAAAAGTAGCTGACGTCAGCACAAGAAGAACGAAACAGGCCACTGCACAGCGAATTCCGACCGGTTTGTCTGGGCCTTGTTCTCGACAAGTGCACAAGTTTTTGAATTTTTCGAACGGAGATCTGTACGTCATGTTGATGACCGGTCCAGTTCGCTACTGTGCTGCCATCCAGGATGCTGTAGAGAGCTCGACAACGCGTTATGCTCAATCTCAGAGCTTCGAAATAGATATCTTCAACTGATTGTGGATGCTTGAAAGGATTATGACTGCTACTTGGAGGAGTAAAATATTTTACGAGGTCGAATGTTCGATCCAGCTAACCCTGGAATACTTGAACTGCCACCGTGAGAATCGGAAAAAGAATCCAAGCGTTATTTCAAGGTCAAGGCTAAGATTGGAGGAGGTTTTTACGCGCCTCGAGAATTTGGTTCTCGTTTCCGACTGAGAATGTCGGTTCTGGATTCATCGACCGAAATCTCTGCAGACATTCTGAGAGCCGAAAATAGGTCACTCGGTGCTGAGGCTATCACTTTGACTCACCTCGAGTCCCTGACTGCGCCTTAAATCTGAAATCTTCGACACCGGATCAGGTTGGGTTTCGGAACGCTCTGCCTAAGGAAGACGCTTCGAGGATTCCTGGTGATGGGTTCGGTTTACAAAAAACAGAAACAGCGAGAGCCTTCAGCAACATGATACGAGACAACCCGACCATCGGCTTCCTGGCTGGTCAGCCGACCACCCAACCCAGGCAGGCCGGCTGCGATCCCATTATGTAGCCGATGTTGTTAGTTATGTTTGGCTAGCTAGTAATGAAGCAAGCTGGGTGACTCATCCATCTTTAAACCGATAAGATCTATTTACGAGTTCGGATCCAACTCCTAATGGTGTATTACATTACATGCAAGTGGTAACGAGAGACTTCTTTCAGAAGAATTCGTTTGCATTTACAACATGGATTACTGAAATCCGCAGAGTAATCCCAAAAAAAATACAAAATAGCGTTGTCACTTGTCTCGGAAAAAAAGCTTACGTCATCATGAATTCTGCATGCGGGATCGCTACGACGCGACGCCTGTGGAATGCAACGAATTCATGCAAACAAGTCCTTTACAAATGATGACAGTCAGACGGAGAGAGTGAGGGACAGGAAGAGAGTTTTTTTCCGAGCCGAAACTGGAGCAGCTATGATTGTTGATTGCGTCAAAGATGCCCCCGGCTCGACGCCTTCCGTGTGGCCTCGGCTGACAAGATTCTCTTGGGAAAAGTCGGGCATTAACGTGCATCGTTCTCAAATGCCGCCTCCCAAACGTTGTACATTACGGAAACAATTCCGTTGCAAAGAGCCAATTTTCGAGATTACATGAGCTGTACGAAGTAGAGCCACGCATACGTTTGATGGTACCAGACGCCTAAATCCAAATGAACGGCCACAGTAAGGTAAGTGATCCCGTCGTTCCTGGCCGTGCCTCCTGATAATGGCCCGCGCTCAAAATGGTTGTTCTTGGGAGGGTTGCCGTTTGCGTATGTGCTTCTACCTCGAAAGAATGCGTCGCACCCTATGCTGGGAACGATTCAATCGGAGAAACCGTTGGGACCCCCTCACGCAGCTGTGGTTGATAGCAACGCAACCAATCGACGCTGAGCTTTCGAATGCTGTGACACAATGAGTAGTAGTTTTGCGGAAGCCCCGATGTTTTCGCGACCTCCCGAACGTCAGGGAGAATTCTTTCCCTTACCCTCCCCCCCGCACATCACTCGCCACTGATTTCCGGGAGTACTCAGAAGAAAGGCCGCGAACCTCAGAAGAACTTCTATTCAATTTGGATCGTTGTATGAAAACGTTCGATTGGCATTGTTTCCCATAATGGTCAAAAATGTCAGTGGAATATGCGTGTTCGTTGGAACGAGCTCCTGCTTCAGCTCAATTGACTTGTTGAGACTGTTCAGAGGATCTTAATCGGCTCGATGGCGTTCCCGTCTCCGTGGCTCAACTATTTGAGCACCCGCTTTCGTCTGATTTCCTCCGCTCGTGGAAAACATGAGCGATTTGACTTGGATTCGCGAACTTCAGATTTCTCCCGCACCTAGCCGGTGAGGTGTACCCCCCTCGTAAGGAACTTCTACCCCTTTCCTAAATATTCATTTTGATTCAAGCGATCGAAGCCAATCGGTGTCCATCAGCCGAGAGCGGATTATATGCGTTGAGTCTGGAGAATGTGAACGCGAAAAAACGGTAAATTTTATCAATCACCTGAAGTCCAAATGCCCTAAAAGTCAATATGAAAATTAAAGTTCAGACCATCCTCGGAAATCTCTCTTTGGGACTCAATAGGAATGGAATGATGAAACCGAATTGACAATCGTCGCCTCAACATCTGAAATCAATCCTCAATCAAGTTCGGTTACGATCCCGCTAAGCAAAGGAAAGGACGGTCTCTAGCCGCCAGCTATTCGACCTTCATGACCGCGCGGACGGTACCAATGACAGTACTTTGCGATACTGGAGTTGATTCGGCGGGAATCGTGTATTTCAATCGGCTTATCAGAATGAGTCATCTACAGCTATAATATATCCGACCGCTTCCATTCGGAAAATGTATTTTCTCCGCCTTGATATCCCACGCTTTGCCTGTCATTGGTGGCTAAGAACCTCGAGAAACACTCACGGGCACGACAGGAAGTGCTCAGCATAGATGTCCATCGCGGCGCGCGGTGCGTTTTTCCGTCGTTTCATCGCTCTGATGACAACCTTCGGGGATCAGGTCTTGATGAGCTGCCACGTCACAGCCGGTAACAGGAAAAAAAAGATCAAATAGATCTAGGGCAGAAGAGCCTCTTGCTGCATCTGACGACCGAGTTTTCGGTGGAGAAGTGTGTATTTATCTTATTTATTTTAGAGAGCTCTTCCCTCGCTCTCGGTTGGCGATCGACTTCCTGACATTCCTAATCAAAGACTCCTTGGAACTCTCTTGGAGAAGGATAGCTGGTTTTCTAGGTTGCTTATGAGGTTCTAGGTTGCTTAAGAGATCGTCGAGAGACCAAGGATTTTGTCACAAGATCGAACTGGAATAGAGAGTCTGCGGTATTCAAGGCCTGCCGCCAGTGAGAATCAAAATCATCCGCGAGCGTAGCGAGCGGTACTGTCCAGCAGAGAGCTGGAAGGAAGAACCGCGGATTCGAAATCATCGGGCTTTGGATCGGAAGTTACAGCCATAGTTTCCCTGTGCCGGAACGAAAACTCTTTCCCCTTGCCTTTTGTTTCAAATCATGACAAATGTACGTCTCAGCAATAGTGCGGTTCTCCGGCTTCCGATGTCATCCTCCACGCAATCGCGCGGTGGAACCGTTCATGTTCCACACCCTCGCTTTCTTGGATTCATCCCGCTATGCCGCCGAGCGCATTCCAGTCAAGTACCGAAGGGAACACGTCAGTGCTCGGACCACTGAAGAATCGGAACACTTGTAATGTGAAGAGACAACGAATCTACTGTTTTGAATACGTCGTTCAAGCTCAACGGTTATCAAGGAACTTCTTGAATCGGGGGGAAGTTGCAGTGAAGTCTGATTGGAGTTTCTTGAGAGCGTCTCGCCCGCGAAGCTCTTCGAAACCTGAACCGTAGTCTTCGCTGGCTTGATGGGCTATCTTTTGTAACGAAAGAGGAACATCGTCGCTGACGATGTGGTTGCTCGAAGCAACCATTTTCGAGTCTGAAATCCCCCTCATGAAACCTAGAAAGAATCGAGTGTTGGGCTCTCCTCGTGCAAGCATTCCGCGCGTTTCGAATTCAGGATCAGGGGACGAGTCCCAGTGCTGAACGATAGCTCCTATGCGAACGAATCTCCTTCCGCTTGAGATAGCAGACCAAGTAGGCACACATTGTTCGAAGATCCGTACAATATCTGTTTGGCATGGCAGTCGAGAACAATCTCTATGAGCTCCGTGGGGCGGATAAGCTGCAGATACATTTCTCCGCTTCTTGCAGCCGTCCAGCGTATGATTCGTCTTTTTGAGAGCCAGCACGGAATCCACCGACGAACAAAACCGTCTGACCCACTGTCATGATCGAGCTGGAGGGCAAAGTCACGAATAACGGCCTCTCGAGGGAATTGCGGCAGCACAGTGAAAACCCTAACTATCAAGATCCCTGATTGTTTCGTCTCATGATTAGTCAGTCGTTCTTCACAAAAGAACCCGCCACATCGAGTTCCCGAACTTCGACGAGGAACTCTACCTAGAACGTGGTGAACAAATTTTTGTGATTTTGGAAGAGGAAACTGTGTTCGCGGCAAAACATGTGTTGCCAGATCAGATCAGATAAGATGCAAGCTCGATTTTGAGGTTGCGTCTTATTTCCCCCGAAAATGAAGCGCGTCTTATTCGTTGGGGTACACGGTGCATGCACTGAGGTTACGGGTCGTGCTTGCAGCTTGAAGAGTCAGTGGCGTACCGTGCTCAAGTGGCGCCCGGGGCCCCACCTGAAAAATTCTAAATGCCGCCCTCCCGAGCCGAGAATTCTGAGATGCCGCCCTCCCAATCTGAAAATTCTGAGATGCCGCCCCCCAACTCGAGAATTCGGAAAGGCCGTTTCTCCGACGAGTGCATGCACAAGAGAACACGAAGTAGATCAAACAAGAGTCCAATACGTTTTTTATTGGAGCGCGATTCTTCTCGCTTTTTTTTGAGCGAAGCTTCTTATTACATCGTCGAAATCCATGGCATCCGTGACTTCATGCTCGATGGACAATATGGAAAGGTTTGTCAAACGGAGCTGTCCCATGGTAGAACGTAGGTGGTTTTTGATTAACTTAAGCTTGGAGAAACTCCTTTCCTTTCTACTGGTTCGAGCGCACACCCTCGAAAAACTGTGGCACCATCGACCAGAAATGCCGCCCCCAAAAGCTGGCGCCCGGGGCCCGGGGCCCCCCCCGCCCCCCCCCACGGTACGCCACTGTGAAGAGTTGCCCTCCGGCGAGAGCCCGTTCCGTATCTCTTTGAGACGCGAGTCGAGAGAGTTGATTTTCATTGGTATTGGTAGTCATGCATCTTCATCCGTGGATGACCCCTTCGTTTCGGGGGAAGGAAGCTCAGCAGATGCCCTTGCTACACAAACCACAGTTTTTGGGATCTGGTCACAGTCTGGTAACAGAGTGGACTTTGTTGAATCAACTCCTGATTGACAGTCGTCGAGTGGCAATCGATGCACTCATTTGCATGCTGCAGCGTTCGTCCGCAGACATGTTTTTTAGCGACGTGCATACCTGTGTATTTACATTCCACCTAGCGTGCATGCCGGCGGCCGTCGAGATTCGAACCACCGCCATCGAGTTCTGGTTACAAGATTAGCCATGTGACCACAAGACAATCGGCCGTTTGATCCCTTTTTCGGACACACGGGTTGAATCAACTCCAACCAACGGTGCCTAGGTGAAGGGAGGGTCCTTATGGACACCCTACCGGACACAACCCGACACCAGAGGGAATGAACCGAATCGTCATGGGTGCTCCATGACGCCAGAACTCAGCCCTGCCGAAGCACGGTTACAGTACCATGCCAAGGGGACCGCAATGGTTTCAAAGCTCTAGTTAATATGAATGGCCGAGCTCGATGTCCAACGGCTTTGATCCTCATTCAAACACAGCAGCTCCATCCAGGGACTCGGTGACGTCTCGGGTTCCTACGGGCAACGTTGGAGCGAGATAGGGCGGAGTTTTTTCGCCCAAATGGTTGAGTCACAAGCCGAGCCCCGTTGGGGCTTTTCTCGAGAGCGAATAAGTCCGGATCCGCGGCAGCCGAAATCACGTCCTGAAGTTTCCAGAGAAAGGAATTGTTTTCCGATACTTTACTGCCTAGCAGGAGTAAGTAGGCAGCTAGCAAAACGAACTCATATTTCTCCAAGACCGTAGTTGCCCCTGATTGTGATGTATCTGGAATTTACCGGGATAGGATCGACGGTGAACATCACCTCCAACACCTCGGACGGTATCATTTCTTTCACGCAAACGGCCATCGGACAGTCGATTTGCGCTCCGCATTATCTGGAAATCACAGCATAGAATCGATCGCTCAACACTCGGGCGGTCGAACAACTCGAAAATCCGCGCTGAATTCTTGTGTCAAGGCGCGAGGATTCCCAATGTTTTACACCAGAGGTCTCCGAACACGATCACCGGGCCCGTCGGTTACGTATGGTTAGTGATTAGTGGTTAATGATTATTAGCTAGTGATTTCATCCTCAGCACATCGGTCACGGATTCCGATCTCATACCTCCTGTATTGGACGGCAACGAACGAAAACTGACTCGCCCAGCATTTCGCAGCAACTGTGGCGTAGATGTTCCAGAGTCCTTTTAGTCCGAAAATAGTTTCTATCTGACCGGCGGCTGAGATGTCCTCCGAGTCTTCCCCGCATGCGGTTGAGCGCGTAGCGAATTTAGCATTATCGATGTTCCTGAAGATCTCTTCAAGTTTCCTCAGGAGATCCTCCTTGACGCAGTCCGACAGCGGCTGAGCACCAATTGAAGCTTCAGCTCTGAAAAGTTGAACGTATCATTGGAACCCGTTGCTTGTTTGCGGAATGAACTTCTCTGTTTCCATTGTTTCGAGTCATTTGAAGGTCGTGTTGGAGTAGGCCTCGCATTTGAACTCAATCAGCACAAACTGATCGCTGTTCGATTCTGAAAATGGAAGAAGGCCGAACTCAATAGTTTCTCCTCGCGTATCATACCGATCAGAGAGATAGCGGTGAGGGTGGCCAACGAATTCGCCTTTCGCCCGCTCAATGGTTCTGCTGAGCAAGTTCCATCGTCAAAGGCTAGCACATTCTTCCTCTCGGTTGTGGCTAGACTGGCAGTTTGTAGGAAGTGCTTGAGAACATCCGGAATCTCCGGCGTCAGTTTTTCCTGCCTGTAGAACTCTTGACTGAAAAGCACGGACTCTTCCTTCAGATTCCATTGTTTGATGGCTGCACTCAACCATGAGCTCAGAGAAGAATACCAAATCCTACCTTTTCGTCGTCGAAAGGGAGCTTGGAAAGGCGGAATTTCCGACTGCGGAATTCATTTTTGGAGGAGCCCGTGAACGATGAGTTATCCAATACTTCTCCCACAGTCAGGCTCATCATAATTAGCGTCTCTGCGAAGGAGAAGCTGAGAAAGAGTTGAAAACTGCGAGCGATTAAATCCTTCCGAAATCAGCTCCGGATGAGTGCAGTCACCGGATGGTTGGTTGTGATTCTGGCTCGGTCGACTTGGTTCTCAGATCACCTACCGGTCCCGAGTTCAAAAGATCTCTCGTTGTCGTTCCCTTCCATTAGGTTTGAGCGTCCGTAATCTATGTGGCTCTGATCGGTCGGCGGGTAGAGGAACACTCCGGTCGTCAACGATGGAACGAAATTTGCAACATTGATCTCCTTGAGATAAACAGAGATCCCGTTCTGCGGCAGTGAATTTGTGAATAATTCGCTCTCATTCAATCGGATCTTCTTCATGCGATCAAGAGATTCGAGCGCGCAAATGACGCTGCGCTCGTGTAAGCCATCAGGATGCCTCGAGATTCCACAGCTGATGATTCCTTTTCGAGACTTCGCTCCTTCTGTCCGAAGAGATAAACTTCCTCCTCGTAAACATCTGCCTAGGCCGTGTGGTCAGTCGACCTCACTTTTCCGACAAACGACATTATTTGAATCAGCGGATCCGATTCCATCAGGTGACGGTTGATGCGTTGTGGATCCGAGACCACTCGAACCAAGTCGGACCGACTCTTTTTGGCACCCTTGCAGCGCCAAAAAGCAATAGGAGTGAAATCCCGTCAAGTCAGCGAGGGTGCTGATTTTCCTCGCCCTGCGAACAGGAGTTTGTGTGGAGTGAAACACGGATTCTTTATCATTCAGCTCTCGGCAGCGAGTTCGACACAAAAGATATCCATCCATCCACAAGCGCATCATTGTCATTTCGATCAAGAATGCACATTTATTAGCAGCGGAAAACCCGTGAATGCAAGGACGATACGTTAATAGAGGAATTCCCATTCTCCATCTCACGTGGAGAGGTCGACGTGGGAGGGACGACGGAGAAACTTCGCCACGTTGGCGTTGGCGTAGACATCGCGTTGGCGAAGTTTCTGCGAAATCCGAGTGTTCACATCAGCGAGCTCTCCTCGTCAATCAGCGCGCTGAACCATCATTGGTTTTGACGGATCCAGACATGCGTGATAGTTCGAATCTTCTGAGTCGATGAGTCACGATCTCCAGAGCTCATGAATGCATTTGCATTCTGAGGTATCTCAATCCAGGCAAAAACCTCAACCGAGAGCCACGCTTTGAGCCAGGTTTGCACTACTTGAAAAGGGCTACCAAGGCACCATGATTCCGCCGTTCAACTTTCAAGGTTCTCCAAATATGAGAAATCGATAATTCCCATCATGAAACGGCTTCAAAACATTCTGCATTCGCGACATATCACGTGTCCGGACCGTGATACTCACTGCGAGGGGGAATAAAGCCGACACTCGGTTATTCTGTCGAACTATAAGCCCGCTTAGTGCTGTCCAGTGTGGTGAAGAACAGGAAGAGAGTGACTGATCGATTGTCCCGATCTGCGCGAACAGGATTTGATCGATACGGCTCATCTGGTTGGTAATTTGGCTTCGAGTAACTCCAAAAGCCCCAGATTCCCCGACTTCGAGAGAGAAATTTCAGCAACGAGCTGGATCCGACACTGGTGAAAGCAACGAGGTGTTTTCTCCGGGTGCTTCCGCGTGAATTGTGAGCCTGATTATTGGAAATAGAGGTCGAATTTGATATGAAAGAAAATAATCCGCTCTGTTGGGCTCGGCTGGCCGACCGGTCCTAGAGATAGAACATGTGCTACCTTTACCTGGAAAAAACTTCCCTAACCTTGCTCCCTGATTTCAAGAGTCGGAGGAATAAACGAAGCAGTCCGGTTACGGAGAGTCTACGCTGGACAAGTGTTTCCTCTTTAATTGAGTGCAGTGCACGTGAAGAGGGTCAGGGACATTTCGTCCTCCGCAGGACACAACAGCGGGAGGTCGAGGGAACGACGAGGAGGCGTCAATAGAAAGAAAAAATCGATTCTGCACACGAACGCGCTCAAGTTGGGCAATATACCGGAATTTGGTGCATGCAATAACCGGCTTCGCTAATCATTGATGGCTGACGAGACGTGCAATCAAACCGAGTACCCCACGAGAAATCTCGGGAACCGTATGCAAGCAGATCATTTCGCAAGTTTCCTGTCCAGTTATCGCGAAACCGACGGAAGACTCGTTTCCCGTGGCGATTGCCCTTCCACATCTCAACGCCACTCAGAATAACGTCCTTATGGCCTCCAATCTATCTCGATCACAATGAATGCTTGAGAGGATCAAGAGGTTCGTTGATTCTTCAAGTGATTGACAGCGCGAATGCACTGAGGCAGAGAAGAGGCTATGACGAAATGATCTTTTGCCCGAAGAGAGCGAGAAACGCGGGGAACAACACCACCTGGTCGGTCAAAGAAACATTAAACAATCCCCAAATAATCGAAAATTCAATTTATTCAGACTTTGAGTTTAAGATTGTGGTCTCTAAAACAGCTATTTGGAACAACGAGGCTCCTAACTTTCCGTGACCTCTTCATTCGACAGTCTGTAAGACTCCTTTGGTTCCGTCAAGAAGGACTTTCTCTCCCGATCGGAACATCTGAGTTGCTCCGTGAGCCGCGACGATGCATGGCAAACCAAATTCCCGAGCGACGACAGCTCCTTGAAGTGGAAAACAAAAAAAAAATATTTGTCAAGCATCCATCTTACTCAGGAAGCTCACAAGCCCAGTGATTTTTGAGGAGCTTACCATGGGATATCAGGCCTCCGAGTTCGGTGACGATCCCTCCGAGGAGAGGGAAATAGGGGCTCCAACCGATGTCGGTGGCATACGTAATGAGAACATCGCCTTTCTGAATTTGATGAGCATCCTCTATCGACATCACAACACGCGCCGTGGCCACCACCGTCCCTTGCGATACCGGTGTGCCTCTCATCTGTCGAGATCCCTTGACGTCGTGGGACACCGGAGCCCAATTTATCTGAGAAATGGGTTCTTCCATTGTGAATACGTTGTTGGGCGCGGCCATGGTGTCTATCTTCAGATAGAGCTCCGAGAAAACTTTTTCGAGGACTTTCCCTCTTGGTTTTCAAACTCTGATTTCGATGAATTTTCCGAGTGTCACCATCGACTCATACTCACCGGCTTGACAGGAAGACCGCTCACATGCTCGGGGTAGATATCCTTCGCCGCTTTCTCCCTGATTCGCATCCGATTCATGGCTCGAATGATGATTTTTGGGGAACGGGTCTTCATCAGTTGATAGATTTCAGACGGAACCAGGAAAAACATCAAGTCCGGATCTGGAAGAATGCCCTCACGAACCATTTGGTTCGCGAGTTGCCGGAAAAGAAGACGATATTTGTGGGAGGCCAGGATCAGGTTGGACTTGGCTCGCTCCCGGTTCGCGATTCCTTTGCGTACTCGATGCAGCAGGAAACGGAGCGCCAACCTCTTCGGTAGGTTCATCTTGATTTGGAGACTTTTGATTAGTTCGTCCACGCTCGTCTCGCTCCTCTCAACGAGCTCCGTGGTTCCGATCATCGATTGAATCGTTTTGACGACTGGTGTAGGATCCATAACCCAAGGACGTGTGACCAGATCGAACTGAAACAATCAATACATGAGATCAACGACTCAAGAGTGTTGTTTTCCCGTCCAACAAGCGAATGTGATTCTATTGAATTTCAAAGCGGCCCAACCTCGTTTAGACAACGGTGTCCGTGATCCTTCAGAAACTTTGCGAACATGTTTGCGGTCTCTGTCGAGTCCTCTCTGAGTTTCAGGAGAGCCTCCTCGACGGAAAGGTCTTTAAATCTCAATCCATAATCTTCGAGCGCCTGATGGCTCAGCTTTTGCAGAGAAAGCGGAACATCAGCGCTAACGAGATTGTTGCATGAAGCGACCATCCTCGCAAAATCGCCGTAAACGCTTGGCGTGTAACCTAATTGAGAGAAGGAAGCTTAGCTCGGACCGCACTTCTTGAGGAAATTGCATCCGACGATTTCCTTCCAGAGTGGCAGGCGATTGAAACGAAGTATCTATTTCAAATAGGACGCAAATAGCTGAAATCTGACCTCCTTCGGTGTGCGACAACAGAGTCAATGCCAGGACGTTGTTGATTGTTCCGTAGAACATCTGTTTCGAGTGACCGTCGATGGCTCTTTCTTGGAGATCCGTCGCCGATAGGATCCGGAGAAGCATTTGTTCACTTGTTTTGCAATCATCCAGCGAGTGTTCCTTGTTCCTGACGTACGTTTCTGCGCTTTCGAGGCTCTTATCAGCGTACCACACGTCCTGGGAAACGAAACGGGATTAAGAACGCTCCACACATTCTTTTCCCTTCCCCAGACCTTTATAGAAAACCAGCAGAAACTCACGCGGATCAAGTGAAGCAAATTGGGTCGAATCGGACGGATCACATAACGCTTCTTATTCTCAGCTCCGATGATCACGACCTCGTCGTCGATTATACGGCCGCACATTGATATCGAAAAACCTTTCGATACAACGTCGTCTCTTGTGTAATCAGTCATTATCTGGGGAGACATGATCCTAATTCATTTAGTGGCGGTCCAAGAATCGACATGTCATCTCCTATCACGCCGAGTCGGAGCTTGGAAGGCTACCAAAACAGTTGATTGCATCCACTCACCGTGAAAGTGCCGAAAAAGCACTGAGCGTTCTGTCGGAAGAAGAACTGATCTCTGGAGAAGTGAGCTTCCGATGGCTTTATGCCGTGCATTCTCACCGATAGAGCCTGCAGTTGAGAGCTTTATGATTCATTGGCCGCCGATTTCGGTTCGATGAAGATACTTCAAACATAGGAATATATGGATATATGTATGAAGACATATTCTTCTCAGTCGTTTCGCTGCAAATCGAAGGAAGGGAGCGTCAAAACTCACTTTGAACATGCGGAAGAACGATCTGAAAGTTGTGTCGAGCGTCAGCGGTGAAACGCTGCCACCGAAGACCTCTCCAACATTTGCCTTCGAAAGACAATCGTACTCGCAGACGACTCCTTCGTCCGCCTCATGATAGAATTCGAATTCGGAGTCGAGTACGTGAGCTGACGTCACTGGACGAGCTTGAAGCATGAACAATTGACCTCCGGCCGCGAACGCCCATTCGGTATCTCGTTGAGATGCGTAGTGTTTCTCGACCGCTAAGGCAGCCTCAGCCAGCTGAGACAGACGGCTCTCGGTCAGGCACGATTCCGAGCTTCCTTCCTGAATGTCTGTGATATCTCGGGTCCCGCCCTCTTCGAGCATCACGGTGCGAAGTTTCTTGGAACCGATTGTGGAGGAAATCACCCGTCCCCCTGAAGGTGTTTTCTCGAGAACAAACGTATCAGGATCAGCTGTGGCGGCAACGACGCTCTGAAAGATTGAGATAGCGCGTTTCATTCAGACCGTCTTGGTATCCTAATCCGATGTATCTCAAGTTCGTGATCCGAGGGGAGTCATGGCACGCACCTCTCCGAGTCCGTAGTTGGCGGTGATTGTTATGTAAGCGGGGTTGGCAGTGACTGGGTCCACGGTGAACATCACTCCGGACACCTCGGAGTCAACCATTTCTTGGACGCAAACAGCCATTGGACAATCGATGGGCTGCCCGTAACGTCTGGAAGGTACAGAGAGCTCGGATTGTCATTCGTATCACCCGGAAACCTCGCCAGGTAGAAGCCCCATTGCTGGCTTGATACTGGCTGCACACTTAACTCGAAGAAGAACTTAAGATCCGATAATAATCTGACCGCTTATCCCAAGTTCTGATCACAAATGATCTGAACAATCAGGTTTCGCCATGCTCACAAGTTTCGAGTGCGATTTTTCGGAAAGCTCTGTTTGAAAATTTTAAAAAGGAGCTCACCTTCTGTACTGTACTGCGACGAAGGAGAACTGGCTCGCCCAGCATTTCACCACGGCTTCGAATATGTTGGGGAGACCCTTAACTCCGAGCAGCGTCTCCATTTGACCAGCAGCGGACATTTCTTCGGAATCTTCTCCGCAAGCTGATGATCGGACCGCGAATCTGGTTCCATCGATGTTGTCGAAGACTCCGCGCAGATGCTCCTCGAGCTCATCTTTGATTTGCTTAGGTAAGGTCTGCTTGCCGAGAGTTTCCACTGTCCTGAGAAGTAGAGATTCGCCTTCAACACGCGGCATCACGAAGAATCCTCGCAACTCGTTGCATCAAGTGCTGACAAACGGTCGCGTTCGGTTTTGCATGGAGTGTGAGCGCGATATTGGCTGCAATCGGAAACTCACTTTGCGCAAATCCCTTGCAGCTCTCCTGATCCCACTTGGTTTACGACAGCATCGCGGAGTTTTTCGATCGCTTCGGACACAGCACTTTGTTTTGTGAACTTTGAGTACGCTACCGTTGTCACCGCTACACCCCTCGCAACTTTGAACTGAAATCAACCCCAAGTTATCGTATGGCTTCTTAAGGGAGGCATTCATTCCTCGTTCCTGGATTGAAGCATCTTCCTGAGAGAACTCACTTTCTTCGATTCAGACGCGAGATTCGTCAGAACGGCCAGCGAACTTGCTTTGCCTCCAGTTAGGTTCCCGTTCGAGCAACTTTCGTCCTCGAAGCTCACAACGTTTGATGTACTCTGCGGGAACGAGTTGAGCAAGTGCCTCGCAACCTTGGGAAGCTCGGGTGTCGCTCGAGGCCTTCAAATAAAAGACAGAATGACAACTCGTCTCAATTTTCTCCGCTTTCAATCTGCTTGACAAGGCTTGACATGACTTTGTTGAGTTTCGCGCACTCTCTCTCTCCCGAGCGATACGGTAGAAATTTGCAATGCATCATCAGGGCGCGTCCTGATTCGATTCCAATCCACTCACCCAAGAGCTCCTATGAAGACTGCGAAGCCCTCTCTGTCATCAAAAGACATTTTGAAGAAGCGAACTTGTCTGATACGGTATTCCGAATTGAATTTGTCGATGAAACTGCTCTTGTCCATCTCTTCTTGAAGCTTGATCTTCATCACCGGAAGACGAGCTGCAAATTCGAATGTCGTCACTTGCCGGACAGTAATTGCGCGCGCAAAAATCGTTCGCAATCACTCCTGATGATACTCACCGCTTTGTATCTCGAAATAATCCTTGATTTTGTCACCGCTCATGATATTCTCATGGATGGAGTCGAACGAAGTGTGAACGAAGGATGGGTAGTGAATCACTCCGATAGGCAGAGAAGGTGCGAAATTAGCGATGTTTACATCCTCAAAATAACACGAGATTCCGTTCTGGAAATAAATGAATTCCGCACGTTTTCGCAATTGTTCGCTCGATTGAGACTCGATCCAAAACAGAGATCCCACCGTACCCTAGTGTAACCCATGAAGCAACCGCGCGATTCCACAGCTGATGAGTCTTTCTCATGACTTCGCGTCTTCTGTCCAAAAGCGTAAACTTCCTCTTCGTGACTGTCAGCTTCTGGGACATTTTCCGTCGTTCTGACTTTTCCCACGAACGAGAACGTCTGCACTAGAGAATCTATTTCTCCAAGGTGCTCATTGATGCTGTTCGGGTTGAGAATCGTTGGAATCAGTTGGACAGAGGGACTTCTACAAAGCGTCAGGGCCAGGAGGCGTTCGGATTGGAATGCGCCGAGATCCGCCAAGTTGTTGGTGAAGTTCGCGCTGAGGAACAAGAGTTCATGTTACCATCTGATATTCGGATCATTACATCACGTTTCTTCATGATTTCAACTCACGTGAACACAAAGCGCACGTGTTCCTTCTTCCCCGTGTTTTGATTCCTGTGTTAAAAGAATCGGAGTGCGAGTTTTAGTCAGAATTACGGAATCGTTTCTCGGCATAGATTTCGTTCTCTGAATGATCAGCCGTCTGAGCCGGAGAAGCTGTGCAAATACAGTAGAAAGAAACTCTCTGAGAATCGAACAAAGGGCTCCATAGGTACCTGAGTGGTCCGTTGAAAGAAATTCTCCACCGGCGCATGGGAATGACACATTCGAGTTTCAATCCGTCGACGGCGAAAGTGTCTTCGGCCGACAGATCAGTCCTGATTTCATTCACGGAAACGTAGGCTGCCTTTTGTGTTCTCAAGTAGATGAAAATCGAAGCTACTTTGTCCGGTCGTCTCGTGAACTTCACAGTCAATATCTGCCCCGAGGGAGAGGTACAGAATACAGTGAGTCTGTCGTCGATTTTTTTAGCTTTCAATCGTTCCTCGGGGTAAGGCCACTCCTCCTCGAATTCACGGGGGTGCGGTATGGCACCGTATGTGAACGGATCATCGCTGAGGAAGTCGACGAGAGCGGCGAATCTCGAACTCCTCGAGTTTCTCGTCAGCCACAAAACCAAGCGAAGTATCACATATCGGAAATAAGCGATCCAGTCCAAATGTTTCGGTTCCGGTAGAGCGGCCATGATCGCCAGAGCTGTCTTTCGGCGGTCAGCACACAACTAGCCGACTTTGACAATGGGAGTCATTAACTTCTAGGCCGTCACAGTCGAAATCGACGACGTCAGGGCGCAAGGCGGCGTAAATCCCTCTCACAGCGACGTCACGGCACCGATGTGGGACAAGTTGAGTCGAAATCGAGACGACGTTCTCGAAAATTGTTGAATCAGTTGAACGAACCAGACTGATGGTCGCTTGGCGGTCCGTCGCTGGCTGATCCGCTGTCATTCTGAGCCAGCGAGAGGCAAAACGGCCCTCACCGCTCTCACTCCGTTTCGAAAGTGACGACCTTGATGGCACTGATCATTTGCGACACAGAAATTGTGGTTGCTGACATTCTTCCAGCTCGTCTCCCGTGTTCCCTCCCTAATTTCCTCTGGCGCCAACCATCACCGAATAACTCTTTCATTCTGAGATATTTGAGCACAGCTAAACGGATAAGCAACGATTTGACTCGGTGCCTCGATTGGCGAATCCGGCTTTCCGATTGTTCTTATTTCTGTTCAATTTTCGTTCAGGGGCTTCGGCGCTTTATCAACTCTGAGATCGGCGCTTGGGTATCTGTCACTCATCTTGATAGGAAACACGATTCAACATTTTCTACTGGAACTTCGACCTTCCAAAGTCGAGTATTTGAGCTTTAATGCTGCTGGACGTTGATCGATTCAAGAATGACACAGCGGTTTTGAAAGGATGACGGAATTCGTCATGAACTCGACATTCGATCGACGTTGAGAGGACTGGAAAGAGATGTGTGTCGAGCAGTCTCTTTGTACTCCGGGAGCCTTATACGCTCGACTCGGAGACGCTTATCTGAATCCATCCGACTTTCAATTTTGATTCTGGCAGCCAACTTCTCTCGAGTTGGTTTTCATGATTCCCATTCTTTTCGAGCGTGCCTCCAACTGGATTTCCTGAGCCGCCTGGTAGGCGGTGGCGGATGTCCCGCGCTGAAGTACCGCTAACACTATATTTCGGTTCTTCTTGCAACGCACATATGTACATCACAATCCCGAGATGCTTGTTTGAAAGAGATGCCGAATTCCACCGAATGATAAAATGAGCTCAGCGAGACGAATATAATGATATCAGGGATAATGTCTTTAGAATCATAAACTGCTTCATCCGTTAGTTGCTCAGCCAGAAAGTGGGGATTTGCACCGGCTGAACTTCAACCTTCCAACAATCGAGCTACTCGATCGTGATTCGGAGCAATGACGCTCAAGCGATAGGGCAGAGAGTTAAGGGAAAGCGACGATATGATCTTTTTGCCCGGGATCAAACGATTTCAAGAAATCGATGGAAGATCGATTATCATTGTATGATAATCTCGACGGCGGGGAAGCAAGCACGTTTTTGACCAGAAGAACATTCGAAGAATGTCTATTTATCTTAGGCTGTTAGCGCTGCGAGAGGAGGGCCACTTGAACGATTCGGAAATCGATCACTCATCGAAACTTCGGGATTCGAGATGCACCGCACTCATTGTCGGCGAATTTCGAGGGATGCCACGTGGAAACTTCGCCCGTTTCCAGAATGAAGGTTTAGAGTGGCAGAGTGTACGAACCGTTTATTTATTAAGGATAGAAATCCACTTTTCCCATTGTTCTAGAATCATCTATCATCCCTGACACTGGAGGGCAGCGCTTCAGGGTAGGTTCCCTATTACAAACTTGAGAAAATCTCCCAACGGGATATTTGAGGCCTCTATGAGTCTCACACCATCTTACAGAGCTGTTCTGCGAACTACTGGATTAAATTGCGCTTGAAATATTCGCTCGTGGCTACATTGAGAGAATCCTTCCATACTAGGAATTTGTCCGAAGCGGAACTCAAAACCACCGGGGAGACCTTTTCGGCCCTTTCTATGTAGTAGTCAGTGCAGTTGCCTCCAGGCGACGATCACTGGGATCTGCGAGAATGGAGCACGTAACGAGTATTTTTTTTGGAAAAACGTAGAGTGTGGAACTATTACCTTCTCTCGGCTTGCGGAACTCGATTAAACTAACAATGAACGAACTCGTAATTTCCACCGCAGTCAACTTGGAATCACTCCGAGCCTCCAGAGAACAATGGCTCGGATGCAGCCTTCGAACGCGATGACACTTTGAGTACCAGGAGGAGGCATCAGGGAGGGTTGATGGAAACCGTGCACCACCGAGGCAATCTCGGCCACGGGATTCGCGGCAAGTTCGGGGTTGAATCCAAGATTTGCGAGCTCGACGGAAATGAGTAGTTTATGCAGGAGTCCCACACACATTCTGACATCGTTTCGAGCTACACGAAACCTATGAGCAAGAGATTCAGATTGCTCACTCGACGGTTTGCAGAAAGCCTTTCGTTCCGTCGAGTAGTATCTTGTCCCCTGATCGGAACAACTGAGTGGCCCCGTGAGCAGCAACAACGCAAGGTAGACCGTATTCTCTCGCGACAACAGCTCCTGAAAATCGACAACCTCTTCAAGATTTCGTTCAAACTAAGATTGTTTCGCGAGAGCTTCATCGATCCGCTGAGATCAATCAATCGTCAGACTAACCGTGAGAAATCAAGCCCCCGAGCTCGGTCACAATCCCACCGAGGAGTGGAAAATAAGGACTCCAGCCGATGTCAGTCGCATACGTAATGAGAATGTCACCCTTCTCAATTTGATGGGCGTCCTCGAGTGCCATGACCACACGTGCGGTGGCCACAACAGTTCCTTGAGAAACCGGAGTTCCTTCCATACGACGGGATCCTTGCTTGAGGATCGGGGCAGGCTCGGCGTTGATCTAGGGTTCCAGGCGACGCATTGTTAATTTTCAAAATTAACGAATCGCAAAATGCTTCAAAGTATTCCGAACATCTCACCGGCTTGAAAGGAAGTCCCGTCGAAAGTTCCGGATAGATATCTTTGCTCGCTCGATCTCGATTCCGCTGACGCTGAGTTGCTCGTACGATTATTTTTGGAGACCGAGTGTCCAGTAGTTGTAGAATCTCGGATGGAAGCAAGAAGAACAGCAAGTCGGGATCGGGCAACATACCTTCCTGGACCATTCGCTCCGCCAGCTGGCGGAACAGCAATCGATATTTGTGAGTGGCCAGTATCAGGACACTCTTTCCCCGCTCCCTGTTGGCGATTCCTTTCCGGACTCGATGGACCAGGAATCTCAACAACTGTCTCCTCGGGTAGTTCAGTCTGATCTGCATCGTTTCTAACAATTCTCCGACAGAGACATCGGATTTCTCAACGACGCCGGTGCTTCCAACCAATGCTTGGATGGTTTTCACGACCGGCAGCGGATCCATCGCCCACGGACGCGATATGAGGTCGAACTGAGGACGAAATATGAACAACGTACAGCATTATTGGAAACAAACTCGAAATTTCCGACAATCTAAGCAGCAGGAAAACACTCGATTGAAGATGGAAAAGAAGCCTTCCAATCTGAGAAATGAATACCTCATTGAGACATCGGTGCCCGTGATTTCTCAGGAAATCTCTGAACAACTCTCCTGTCCTCGTGGAATCCGTTTTGAGAATTTCCAAGACCTCCTCCGGTTTCTGTTCCTTCAACGACGAACCGTAGTCGATGGAAGCTTGATGACTCATATCCTGGAGCAAGTGGGGAACATCTGCACTTTCGATGTTGTTGCAGGAAGCAACCATTTTAGCAAAGTCCGAGTATACTCTCTGGGTAAAGCCTAGAAGAAAGAGAGAATTCGTCACGAACTCTGAAGCGAGAGCGCACAAGCAATTGAAAAATGGGTGAAGCGATTGACTCGAGTCGTGGGACGGGTCCAACCTCCTTCTGCGCGAGACAGTAAACTGAGAACAAAAACATTGTTGATTGTTCCGTAGAACAGCTGCTTTGAGTGAGATTCGAAGGCTGTTTGCTGACACAGAGGAGAGCTCATGATGCGAATCAGCATTTCTCGGCTCGTTTCGCAGTCGTCGATTCGATATTCGGTTTCTTTGACGAATTTCTCCGCCTCCTCCAGAACGCTCTCAGCAAACCACATGTCCTGGAAGCAATTGATTGCCCACATTCAGAAAAATGGCTCCTGGACGACGTTGAACTAGCCTCTGAGTTTTCCGGATATTTTCTCCTCTAGAGCTTAACTCACGTAGATCAATTTCAGGAGACCCGGTCGAACGTTTGTTCGTGTGTATCGCTTCTTGTTCTCGGCTCCTCTGAGCATGATCTCATCATCAACGACGCGTCCAGACATGGCTACCGACAAGCCCTTGGAAAAAACGTCGTCTCGGGCAAAATCAACGGTCATCTGAAACCCGGAGTCCGAATCTTCATTCGAGTTTTTGAATGTTGAGCTCTCATTGGGACGAGACTCGTGCTCAGGAGTCATTACCACAACAGAGATTATGTATTTCATACCGTGAAAGTTCCGAAGAAGGTCTGGCTATTCTGTCGGAAGAAGAACTGCTCCCTCGAAAAGATCGCTTCCCATTCTTTCAAGCCTTGAGCTTTCATGAGGGCTTCCTGGAAAGAAGATCATGGCTCTCCGCAAGGGCTCAACAGTGATTTCCATTCATTTCTTCAATACATTGGATAGATTTGCTCACCTTGAAACGCCGCATGAACGATCGGAACGTGGTATCGAGCGTCAAAGGCGTTGTGCTGCCACCAAACACCTCACCGACGTTGGCTTTCGTGAAACAGTCGTATTCGCTAACCAGACCCTCGTCTCCTTCGTGATACATTTCAAACTCCGAGTCCAGCACGTGAGCGGAGGTGACGGGCCGCGCCTGAAGCATGAAAAGTTGTTTCCCCACGAACGCCCACTCTGTGTCTCTCTGAGACGCATAATGTTCCTCTATGGCGATAGCTGCGCGCGCCAATTGAGAAATCTGATTCTCATCGAGGCAAGCCTTTGAATCTTCATCTCGACCACCGGTGATGTCTTTCGTGCCGCCCTCTTCGAGCAACACGGTACGGAGCGTCTTCGACCCTATCGAGCAGCTGACCAATCGTCCTCCAGAGGGAGCACGCTTCTCGAGCACGAAAGTATCGGGGTCGGCAGTTGCGGAGACAACGCTCTGGAACGGACAATTCAGATTCAGAACGACTTTTGTTTCGCTAAAAGTCACATGGAGGGCCCCAGGAGTCCATCTCATGATCTCGAACACACCTCGCCAAGACCGTAGTTCGCCGTGATCGTGATGTAATTGGGATTGGCTGTCACCGGGTCAACTGTGAACATCACTCCAGACACCTCGGATGAAACCATTTCTTGGACGCAAACTGCCATCTGGCCGTCTATTGCCTGGTCATAACGCCTGGAAGAACCATTGATCCACTCGTGGAAGTCGACTTTGGAAATTTTTCCGGAAAACTCTTGGTCATGACTCTGAGAGCACGGAACAAGTTGACAGGATCACGAACCTTCTGTACTGGACCGCGACGAACGAAAATTGGCTTGCCCAACATTTGGCTACGGCCTGGAAAACATTGGGTAGTCCCTTCACGCCCAGAAACGTTTCCATCTGACCAGCTGCCGACATTTCCTCCGAATCTTCTCCACAAGCTGAAGATCGGATCGCGAATTTCGTGTCGTTCATGTCATCGCCGAATCTCTCCCTTAGATGCTCCGTGAGGTCGTCCTTGATGGACTCTGGTAACGGCTGGCGACCAATTACCGCCACCACCCTTTAAAGTTACGGAACAAATGTTCAATGGGTTGCCTATACTTTGATGGGGAGAAGAAAGGAATACTTTCAGTGCGAGGCAACTCACTCTTCGCAGATCGATTGTATTTTAGGATTGTCATTCCGGTCCCTCAGCGCGGTCAGCAGCTTCCCGATGGCTGCGTTTACTTCCGGCTGCGTGAAAAACTTCTCGTAGGCAGAAGTGGTCACTGCAAATCCTCTCGGCACCTTCATCTGGAGTCATGGACATCGATTGTGTCAAAAACTTGAAGTGCGAGCCTCTGATTTCAGGTTGGCAATTGTCAGTGAATTTCCGAAACGCAACATCAAAAACCCTACCAGACCATCACTTTCAACGGATTTGCTGAGCGCCGTGAGAACCGCCAATGAGCTAGCTTTACCACCTGTAAGGCTCCCGTCCGCACAGATTTCGTCATCGAAACTCACGACGTTCGGTCTGTTATCCGGATCGAATGTTTGTAGAAGGTGTTTGGGAACTTTCGGAGCTTCCCAGGTGACCGGTGCCCTTGAAAATTGTTTCCATATTTCCGGTTAGATATCGCTTGCAACCACCCGTGACACACATCAAGTTAGGACTCGACGGCGAAATGGTGGGAATAAGAAAGTCAGTCATATAAGTCAAGAATCCCATCCATGTCATTTGAACAGATGGAAGTGCACGCACCCAATGCGTCCTATGAACACGGCAAAACCCTCGCGGTCGTCCAAATTCATTTTGACGAGCCGCACTTTGCGAAATCTGAATTCATCGTTGTATCTGAACGTAGCCAGGCGACTGAACAATTCTTCCTCGATTCGCATTCGCAGCAGCGGGTAACCATCTGAAATCGTATTCTCATCCATGAATCTCCTCTAATCAAACCACGCTGGCCCATCGATGACTCTCTGGAGTTGCTGAGTTCGGCGTTACCAGTTTGAAGTTCGAAGTTTTCTCCGACGTCGCAGCTCTCTACGACTGACGAACAAGCTCTGTCGATTTTACAATGCTCGAATGAAGGATAGTGTATCACTCCTGTTGTCAGGCATCGTATGACATCGTAAACTTTCACTTCTTCGAGATACAATGAGATGCCGTTCTGCAAGTTCAACCTGCTCACTTAGATTTACGATGGCTGCGCGAGATCGCGACTACTCATGTTGCTGATTCTCGATTTTTACCCTCGTGTATGCCATGATTGTTCCGCGTGATTCGATCGGCGACGAGTCCTTTTCGTGGCTCCTGATTTTCTGTCCGAAGGCGAAGACATCTTCCTCGTAGTCTTCGGCATCGGGGAAATTCGCTCTGGTCCGCACTTTGCCAACAAAGGAACAAGTTTGCACCAAACGATCGATTTGCTTCAACTGGAGATTGATGCTTTCAGGGTTGAATATCGTTTGCCACAATTTCACACAGGGACTTTTACAGAGCTGGAAAGCGAGGAGACGTTCCGAATGGAACGAGCCGAGATCCGCGAGATTGTTCG
This sequence comes from Neoseiulus cucumeris, assembly GCA_021527715.1. NCBI lineage: Eukaryota > Metazoa > Arthropoda > Arachnida > Mesostigmata > Phytoseiidae > Neoseiulus > Neoseiulus cucumeris. Next base: position 2,081,788 of record JAJSRV010000006.1, on the reverse strand, counting down.
TGTAGTTCGCGCTGGAAACCGTAATCGAGTTCAAGTCACCTGAGTCATAATCTATGGCCACAGAATGAGATTTGAATTCAATCATCTCCTCGAGTCTGGAAACCGCTCTCCACAAAGAATCCGAGGAACTCGACTCACGTGAAAACGAAGCGCACGTGCTCCGCCCTCTGCGCGGTTAGATTCCTGCGAGAAAAGTCAGTCGGTCAGTCACTCACAGATTTCCGAACCAAAAAAAACTGTCTGGACTCAAGAATAACAATCAAAGTAAAATGAAATGGCGAATCCTTAGCTTCACGAACTCGAGCAAACCGTTGAATGAGATCCTCCATCGACGCATCGGAACGACACATTCGAGTTTCAGGCCATCGATGGCAAAGGTATCATCAGCCGTAAGATCGACGTTACAATCTTTCGTATTCTCATAATTCGCTCTGAGAGTTCGAAGGAATAAAGAAACACAAGCGATTTTCTCCCTCGTTCGGATGAAATTCACCGTCAAAATTTGCCCTTGAGCCGAAGTGCAGAAAATCGTCACTCTGTCGTCGATTCTTCTCGCTTCCAGCATCTCCCGCTTATAGGGCCATTCTTCTTGAAACTCGAGACCGCTCGGTAAAGCTCCGTATTTGAAAGCGTTAGTCTCGCGCAGGCTGTGAACTCCAGCGAATCTCGAAACTCTCGAACTCCTCGTGAACCACAGCACAATCCGGAGCACAACATATCGCGCATACTCAGCCCAGCTGAGCTCTCTCACTTCCGCAGGAGTCATGTTGGAGCACTGAGCACTCGGAGGATTTCGAGCCGTCTCAACTTGGAAAAATGCCGTCAATTTCTGGCCGATGCGGTCATTGCTTGGGAAAGTGTAAGTAATTGCTTCTCCTTTCGTTTGCGTGAATGCGCTCTCTCCACGACAGCGATGAGACAGATTGATCAAACGATCGGCGAGCATGTCGGCGCGGGAGCGAGTTTTCTCTCTTTTGTCCTTGCTCTCCGTGGCTGAGGAACATGCACGGATGCAAAGATCTAGACTTATCTGATGATCGGTCCCATCGGCTGAAAAAATGAACTCTCACTGAAGAAACTGAGTTGCGTATCAGGAGTCAGGCAGATGAAGTTTTCAATATCTCAGCCCCGATCTTAGATTCTGTCGAACGGAATCGTTTTCAGCTGATCTTGAGATTATCTTCTCGCTTCTCCACGGGGCCGGTCCAAGCCTCCACTCAAAGATATTGGTGATAGTGTCGGGCCAGCTCTAAGAATCCTGCCCTTTGAACCGACAAAAGCTCACCCACGGTTTGTTGTAAAGCTTCACAACAATGAGACAACAACTTTCTTGTCTCGATAGGACGACCAAGATTTGAAATATTCTTCAGAGACCCTTCGACCGCTTTCTGTCGCGTTAATGAATGAATTCCGTCTATAGTAGTCGTCGGTATTAGCGTGATATCGTATCCCGGATATCTTCCAATAGATGAGTCAGAGATTCATGGAGCAATCGCTGCAGTCCAAAAAATTCTAGAAGATCCGAAACTCTTCCAAGGATCACTCACGGCGTTTTTTGAGCCTCAGAAACTAGCGTAGATGAGTTTGGAGCGTTTCGTCGACAGTCACGTCAGGGTTCAAGGGAGGAGAAGCTGTGTTAGACTCGTAGGTCGTTGAACCTCGGACTTCGGATCGGTTGGCTTAATTGATGAAGCCGTATGAAAACTGCGTCTTCCCGAAGTTCACTACAGCTCTCCGCGTTCTCGAACAGTCTCACATCGTGAGCCCTTTCCTCCTGGCTTCACGAAAAGGTCGGTCATTTAGGAACTTTCCGACAGGATTACAACCGAGCGAACGAGAGAGGAATTGAAAAACGCGTTCAGAGTGCGCTTATACAGTGAGAAGACGATTGTTCTTCGGGGAAAACACCTCGTCGAGACACTGTCGATGGATAATTTGTGAAAATAATTTGGCTTCTGTTCCTCATTTTGGCTTCAGTGAGGAAAGGCGTCGTCATTGATTCAACCCCCGAGCAGCGAGAGTCGAAAAAATGAAAGAATCTCAGTGATTCCTTGTTACGTTCTCCGTCGAATATATTCGATTGATTCCGCCCGCCGCAATCCGAATAAGGAGCAATTAGTCAACATACGTCGATTGATCTCACTGATCTGATAAATAAGTGAGCTCATCTCGTGTCAGGAATTCTGAATTAAATTGATTTCCACGTCCGCTCTACCTAACGAGGTCTGCGCCATCCCGATTCGCAGTTAGCCATGAGATTCGATTTTATTTCAAATTGAATTTCCTGCCGATCTCAGAGGGCAGACTGAACGCGATTGGCAGCAGAGATGATATAGCGCGAGAGCTGTGCGGAATCACGTGCGGAAAACGTTGACTTGAAGAGTCGGAGTACGATACTTCAGCGACTCCGCCAGATGAAACATGCGATTCCCCGCAATTGACTGTGTTTTCCTACAGATCATCGCCTCACCATTCAGCTTAGCTCCATATGCACCGAACAAGGTGATTAGACGTCTTCTGTTCGTATACCGCATTCTGCTCTTCGCTTACGCAACATTGTCGCTCTTGCAAGACATCTCGTTCACTTTGAGATACCAAGGTGAGATCTAAGGACTTAACATGAAATTGGAGAGAGGAAAAAGAGAAATTATGCAGTTCTACTCTGAATTGGTTTTTACGCTTACGTTTTGTGTACAGAGTGGAAACCGCTGCTGAGTGGGTATCTATACCTCTTCCAACTCTGCGTCTGGCAATTCTACTTCACTACCAGCACCTTGATCTGCTTCTCAATCAAGGAAACTGAAATAAATAAGTCCTTGGCGCACTTTCATCAACTTCTTCGAAGCAGACCCCTGTCATTCAAAAGATTCCTTCTCCTCCTATTTGGGCTCTTCGTTTTCGCTTACTTCTATTGGACAGTATTCCTCCTAGTGAGGTTCGCCCTGGATTATGCAGCGCTCTTGGCGAACAGAGCCAGTAACCCGCCGGCGCCGTTAAGCAACCAAAGCATATCGAACGGCTCAACCTCTCCGCTGCGCGCATTCTCGATTCGAACAACAACCCCCCTTGTGATCACGACACAAAACTTCTCTACGAAGAAACCGAAAAACTTCTCGGGTTATTTACGGCGTCCTCGAAAAGTCAAAAATGCAATTCTCAATTTGCTCGCATCCCCCGGTCTTGCCCTAAGTATGTTCGCGAGACGGACGTTCGGGTTAGTGTGTACCTACTTGATTGTCAGTCTCAGGGTAAGTGAGCCATCCTTACGGGTAAATTTCCAACTAGAAGATACTATATTTGAAGAATTTCTACTCGTTTTTACCATTTACTCGTTTTCTTGTTCCAAGAAAGGGCTTTATCCTCAACTCAACTTGATAGTCACTCTGATCATCGCAACGGTATCCTCATACTTCGCTCTGAGGATCAAGATATTTGCCGAGGAGATCGACAAGGGCTCGTGGACGTTTGCAGAAGTACTCGCGATCAGGAAAGACATCAAGTCTCTAAACAAAACTCTAAGAATCGTCATTTTCAACAGGTTCGTCGAGCTCAGGAGAGTTAAACATGCATGTATCTGATGCGGATTTCTTTCGTCTCATAGTTGGATATTTATGTCAAGACGATTCGTTCCCAGCTTTGTGACGGCTCTCATAGCAGTGGCTCAACAAACTTTTGCATCCGTTAGTTACCTCTTAGACGAGGATTCTCGAGGGATGCTATTCTTCATAGTGTCAATAACAAGCTCCTTTGATATCGTGTTGTCATTCATCGTTGCCGAAACTGTTTCGTCGGTCAGCTCAAATTGGAATAAGCTTTTCCCCATTATCTACGTGGTAAGTTTAATCACATTTGCCCTTTACCATTTCTTGTGCGCCGTCGTGCGATTTTTTTCATGTCAAAAGCCACTCCCCATTTCAAGAAATTCATCGAGCTGAGTGATGAGGATCAAAGCGAACTCCGAATGTTTTCTCCGACGTCGAGATACTGGGAGAGCATCCGAGGTGAACTTCCGGCTGACACTCTCGTCAATCATCGGTTCGTTCAGACCGTTTATAAATTGGAGAAAAGTAACTCCAAGCGTTTCAACACTCGCAAAAGTACCGACGATGTAAGTGCAAGGCATAAGTTGCACAAACTCTCGTACATTGTTGAAAAAGAGTTGGGCTTCACCGTTCTCGGGGCGTTCACAGTAAATAGAGCCCTGCTGGTCAGTTTCGTTATGACGACGTTTAGCAATATCGTCCTCTTCCTACAAACATCGAAGGATTACCAAATGCTGATGGAGGTTCCTAGGTCCTCGTTTCCGTCTCAGACGTCGGGCCTATGAACAACGCAAGTGATGGGCGAAATCGGAGAGAGAAGCTTGTTGAATGTTTGTATCGAAAAAAACCGTGTTAATGTCGTATATATGGGAGTGGGGAATCGGTCGTTGAAAGGAGGGGACTTCCCCTCAACGGAAAATGCTGTTTTTGTTCGTATGCCCAATAAAAAGAGAACAGATGCACGATGAATTGGATATTTCCTGATGTTTGAGTTTCACAACCGTCGAACTCTCATCGTTAGAACGTTGTTGATATCGTCTTTGAAGAACTCGATGGCTCCGTTGCCGCAAACGAGGCATTGCCTGATTCGTAAGAGCCTGTTTCGTGTTTACGATCTCGAAAACAAATCAGCAGGGACATGGGGTGAACTCCAGTGGGGAAAGCGGAGTGTTCTCAGAGTAGCCGAGATTCTTGATATGACGATGAGGCAAACTGACGGGCTAAATCAAACGAATATCCCCTCTACTGGAGCACGCAGCTAGGCCAGTCAATGTGGTGATCAATAGAGGTCAGCTGACGATCAGAAAAGGAAGATTGGTCTGCCTGATCAAAATTATCGATGAGCGTTTCTCGTGATAGGGATCTAATAACAAGGGGACCGCTCTTGGAAGGAGATCAGGAATTTCCTGGTTACGATGTTCTGAATACTAGGGGCTTCTGAATTGATGTTTCTAGGCAACATAATTTCTCGCTTCTGGAATATTTTGGGGTTGTCACATGATCACGTATTGCCGCACCACGCGCCAAAGGCTCCGTCTTGGGGCAAAATTGCTCGGGAAAACATCCCCCCGCAGCTTGGCATTTCAGGGTGGGACATGAGAAGTTTTCCAACTTGCCATCTACATGGAAAGCTCGAACTGAGAGAAAATTTGCCAACCTGGATATACCATATATAGAGACAAAGATGGATTGTTCTGACGATGTCTTCGTCAACGCGATCCGCCTTCTAGCAATTCCTTTTGGTCGTAGAAGAAATCACGAAGAAGCGAATTAAAGAAAACGGAATTGTCGTTCTGTGAATGATCAGAGAAATAATTTCCTCAATGATAAAGGAACACATGAGCTGCCTCGACAAACTGGCTGCTACCGTAAGTGAACTAGGCAATGGAAAAATATTTTGGTCAGGAATCGAATTCTGGAACGATCTTGGAATGTCACTATTTTCCGGAATCTGTTGATGTCGTGATGCAGCCGGCGTGTTAGCCTCTCGGTTGATAACCTTTTTCATCTCCGTTTTTTCCAAATCGTCAGTTGCTTATAGTGGTTCTCTCTAACCCAACCTAACAGTGGGTTCTGGTGCAACGACATCCAACGAACATTGACAGGGATACTCAGCATAGATTTCAGAATGATAAAGAATGGAATTTTCGCTCAATGAAACACGGAGTTTTTGTATTTATGTTGAATGAGAAGCGATAGTATGTACAATGATGCGAGTGCTCCTGGCCGTCGAGACTTGCATTTCACATCCCTCTACCCCTTGGAGCTCCTCCGCGACCTCGGTGACCACCTCGTCCTCCTCGGAAGTTTCCGCGTCCCCGTCCGCCTCGTCCTCCGCCACCGCTGTTCATATCGTCCTTGACCATCTCGATAACCTCATCGGGAATCCGTAAAAAGCGGACGGTGTTGCCCCGAATGTAACACTCGGCGATTCGCCAGAACTTGTCACCTTCCTGGTGTGCACAGCAAACGATTAGTTCAGTCACAGTTATTCATATCGAGAGCCCATCTGCGAGCCGAACGAGGCTCACAGAATCAAGAACGGAGAGTACTCGTTTCAATCGATTCAGAATTCTTCATCGACTCACCCTTGATGTGCAAATGACTTCTCTGAGATGAATATTCATCCATCCATCGCAGCTGACCAAGTGGCCGTTGTAGGTTTCGCCGTTTTTCAACTCAACCAACTGAAAAATAGCAGATATTATTCCGATCTGAGCCCAAACTTTCACTCGATAGAGAGGTGGGCAAAACCAAAGTGAAAACGTTTCTCATCAGCGCATGTCAAGATGATGTGCTTTGAAAGAGTTCTGAAGACCGGTCGAAAAACGAAATGACGTGAGTTAGGCAGAAGTTGTGGAAGAGAATTCAATCTGCCCGAAATAACGCAGCCAAGCCGATGATAACGGCGATCGATAGCGACGAGTCCCGCCGTGGACATCACTCACCATAGGATGATTCTGAGCGGTTTTCAAAAGCGATAGAGGAAGCTGTGAAAAGAAAACACGTTATTCCTCACCCGCGACTAAGTCAGATTATCATGAAACCAAAGACCATTCTACACAAGAGCTTCTCCCGCGGCGCGTTTTGATGAAGTCGGCTCACCATGATGTCGGGAGATCGGCATAAGTTTTCACGAAACCCTTCGACTTGCAGTTATATAGCCGGAGCGCCGCTAGTTTTTCTCGTATCCTCTCCTCCCGTGCAGCGCTGATTGTTTACAATCTAAGAGATGCGACTGGCACGATTTTGAACGCATGTGAGCTGCCGGAAGTAAGCACCGAAAGCACCTCGTCCAACGCCTCAGCTTTGATCGGAACTTGAGTCCAGAATTATGGTCGGAAGGTTTGTGACTCAGCATCGCTAAATTTCTGATGCAAAATTAAGAAACTTCGGGGAGTCGGTATAATCCAACAGTGCTTCCCGGCGAGTCGGCCGCTACCGTCTGTCAATAAAACCGCAGGGTGAGAGACCCTCACATAACACAAGCAGTAGTAACTCTCCCGAGGAGGAGTAGCGGAGTTCAGAAGAATATTGTGCTATATGGCATTCCCAAAGTAATACTTTCTCAGGACCGTGTCCTGGAAGAGCTCTGTTGTACGAGTCATTTGACTCGAGTCGCACGAAATGAGCAAATGTGGTTATAAGGTGACTGGTGCCTCTTAGTCAAGCTCCTCTGAGAGGAGTCTTCGTCTATCGAGCGGTAGTACTGCGTGAAGTACGCAACTGGTCAAGAACGATCTGGGAAGCTCAGCTCTACCCGCCCAACAATTCGAGGTTCGTTCCCTAGAATTTCCACGGGAAAGGCTCTGAATTTTCTTTCAACAAAGCACGGAAGCGCACCTGACATTCTTCTCTGTGGTCTCAAGCGTTACAGCTGTTACGAGGCCGTTCGAGGTCGCGCACTCTCAAATCTTGGCTTGTGGTGCTTTCCGGAAGTCGACGTCTTATTTGGATGAGATGTGCAAACTCTGAGCTATATGTGATGAAGACCTGAATCCTGTCATTCCAATTTACTATCATTGAGCCTGATCTGAGGTTCTCATCTCTGACAGAGAAGATTTTTTTTCATTGAAGGATGCAGAGCTCATACGAATGGTCCCTGAAAGCACTGAAGAGCAACGATGGGAAATGGCAGCGAGTGGACCTGCAAGAAGTATTCCAGGAGTCGGAAGCGACGAAATTGTGGTTTTACCTCTTGGCGGACGGAGAAATCAATGCTTGCGATTTGAGCAGAGGTGGGTTCTCCACCTGATCACTCGGCGTCTCTTGAAGTGCCCGGCGTGAATTTGATAAATTTTGATGATGACGTTTTCCCCAGGGTGCAATGGACGACATGGGACGGGGATGTGCGATAAGTGCTTCCCACTAACGGGTCCTCCAAGTGATGTCGATGGCTATCTTTGCTCTGCACATCTCATGGACAGCTGGACATGGTCTGAACGACCAAGTGAGTTTGAATCTCCCATTTTCTTTCGAGATAGAAATCACTGTTCATAACTCGCTAACCAGTGAGCTCTGATGTGCGGTTGACACGAGTTTCTCCGTTCTTACCTTCCACCGAGCCGGTCCGCCTTGTGGGCCAGATGTCGTGAGCTCCAAGAGCAACTCTCCAGAATGGGCTCTCCTCATACTTGTTTTCATTTAAGGTGCCGCCCACATCGGGAAATATCTTAATGAGCTCGAAAACGAAGAGTATTCAATCGCTTGTGAGTCAGCCTGCACTACGCTATGGTCCCAACGTTTGCGACAACAACTGATTCTCGTTGAAAGATTCTTCCTCGCTCACAAAAGACTCGCAAATGAGGCCAATAGAAATTCGCCCAATAGGAACCACGCTTCAGGAAACCTCACCAAGGAGTGGTAAGACATCGAAAGTCGCAGGGCCGGTTTTCAGGAAACGTCCTATTTTCCTATGGGAGTTCGAGATAAGCGTTAGGATTTTCAGCCCAATAAAATCGTTCTCAAACGCAGTTCGACAGAAACTCAAGCCTCTTCGATGACCTCTGGCTCGGTGGGTGCTCCAACAACTAACCTCGCTGAGGTCAAACCAACGGAAGCTCTAGCTCGTCTTGGATCCAAAGCTGCGTTGGGATTCGCGTTTGCCTTCCTCAAACGCGCTTGGCGTTGCGGCGAAGATGGGGACCTGTGCTCGGATCTTCTGCGTGACGCGCTCCAGGCTCTCCAAGTGTTGCCGCCAGCAACTTTGTTCCGACATGAAAATTCGGTTTGGCTAGAAGTGGTTGCGATGAGCCACAAATTTCTTCGAAATGTCATATTAGGGTGAGTTAGACATCGGTTAAGAAAATTCTGCTTTTCATCTGCGTGAGAACGAAAATCTAGTCTATTTGCTAAGTTTCCGGTGATTTGTCAAAACGCGGTGTGCAGCTAAAGATTTTTCGACCCTCAGGGAGCTCAATATGAACGTTCCTGACGTGGATCGTCAGCTTGCATTACGTCTAATGTTCGAACTGGTACTGCAACAAGCTTCTCTTAGCCAAGTTCTATCAGCTGTGCAACTGCTCTGGATGCTCTGGGGTAAAGCCGACAACCGTCAACCGAAAGCAATGTGCGCACCTCTAGTCTCTGTCCTTCAAAAGTTTCACCAGATAGCTACCGAGAGCGAGGTTTGTCCAAAAAAAAAGGGAATAGATGTCAGGAAGAACGTTGGTGTTATCATTGGTTTTCTTCACGGTCTCGTATCACTCGTTTCAGTGGCCTACCGACGATGAACGTATTAATCCCAATCGAGCTCTGTTACAATTCCTCACGTTACCGACAATTGACTCGGAAGCGGAAACTGAGGAGATTCTTGTTGACTTGAAACAATGCGCCATGATAATCATGGCACTGCTCGACAAAATGGCCGCACCTCACCTACCGAAGTCGCCGAGAGGTCGAATCGAGATTTATAATCCTGTGAGTAGAACCGGTTTCCTTTATATTCGCTCTCATCTCTTTTGGAACTTCTCTGCGACTGAGAAACTCGGGCAAGCAAATTCTTCGAAACTAAAGTCAACAAAATTCAACTTCCAGCCACACGAGAAGCGTCAACAAATTTTCTACTGTGGTAGCCGTAGAATCTGTAGTAGTTTTGAGGAAGCTCAAGTCCCCACTCGTTTGAGTGATTTACACTTCGACATCAAGGACGTGATAGCCTGCGATTCATGGATGATTTTCCTCGGAAGGGACGGAAACGTTTACAGGCAGGACTTCGATGCAATGTTTCTGGTAAGTTACTGAAGTGGTCGGCTCCGCTCGGTACTCCAACTCGTTCAAGGAATCATTCTTGAAGGCCAACTGATCGAGAGTATATTTTCCTATCCACCTACGATAGACGTTTGGGAGGTTCGTTGAGCTTGAATCTACTCATTCCAGTTCCCGCAGCACCTAGTCCACGTGAAGGAGAAGATGAACCTCATATGTTGTAAGCAGAATGAAATGTTCGCAGTGAGCGTTGACGGGAAGCTCTACAAGTGGTCATTAAAAGACGCGAGGTTTGTGTTCTCAGTGATGAAAATCATAGGCTCCCTATTCGACCTCATGAGTCATATAATCATTCGCGTTTGCGTTCTCAAAAACTGCAATCAAACTTTTCTTCCAAAGAGCATTATGTTTCCAGTGATATAAGGCGGGTACCGAATGTGCCTGATGGAATCGAAGGTATGGACTTGTGTCCGGAGTACGGTCTGTTAATCTGCGGTAAAGGACAGCGGTTGATCGTTCTCAAAACTCATGAAGAAACACCTGGAGAAGTGAGGAATTTGGGCAACGCGCGTCTGGTCAAAGTTACCATAGGACAAAACGTCAACCTAGCTCTCACGCAACACGGTAAAACCCTTGATGCTGACATTGCTCGAATTCGTGTCGTTTCAACTCATTAGCCCGTGATGCTCAAAAGCGAATCTAATGATGCTGCCTCCAAGTTTGACTTTCTCTAATATTCGATTCCGCCTCTCAACGCAGGTGGTTTGTACATTTGGGGCAGCGATCAGCCATTCCCAGAACTAAGTTGTCTTCATAAAAACGTGGAAAACATCTTCGGCGGTTTTGGACGTTGCATTGCATTGCACAAGGATGGGCCGATGTACATGTGGACCAACTCGTGTCATTCCCCAGTTCATCTCGAGAGTGTGATGAAGGGCCAGAGAACCAAGCATTGTGAACTCGGGCCGACCCGATGCACATTCGTCACAGACGATAATTCGTACTGGTTGTGGGACTATCAGACTCCATCTGCCACTCGCCTAGAAGCCCTCGATGGCGTGCCTCTTGGCGGCGTGTGCTGTCGGTTCGCCTCGGTAAGTGAATTAAGCATGAATAAGCTTGAATGCTCCCCGAAGCTTTCGGTTTGTGGGTGGACTACATGGGCGTCAAACAACACGCCCGATCTGTTGTGATCTGGATGCGTCGCCAGATTTTGTGGATATCTTTGAGGGGAGTTTTTTCCTTCATATATAGAAGTGCGATCTAATGGGGTTGAGTACAACGATCATTTATTAAGGTCCGCAGTTTTTACGTTAGGTTCCTATACTCACTGGAATCATACCACGATTACTACAACGACTAGGTTCGGAAAAGTCAGTTACAGTTCACAGAACGGCTTGTAGACAGAAAAATATTTGTGACACCTAAAACATGGCTGGCAGTTCCACTCCAGGGGCGCTATTTGTTTGTTGAAAGACTTATCCCTTCAATCGGAACACGGGACGGGATCACAACATTCGAACGATAGTAACGTGAATGTCCAAGGGCTGACAGGCATATGAGTTTTGTGGACGCCTGGGACTGTTCCTAAGAAAGATTCCACGGTATCTTCTTCCATTCATAACTCCAACCTAAAAGATTCTCGACATCGACTCAGTTGTCGGAATCAAAACGGTTCTGGTCCTCTGATCTGACAGCTATGGTCTCGGAATACTACTGGTCTACAATGTCGCTACGAGAGACGAATGTCGAACACCTTAAACGAGGTGAGATCTTGTTCGGAGTCGCTGAGCTTCATTGCTTGAGCTTCATTTCAAGCCCAGAAGCTTTTCTGCCACTCCCAAGTAGTACACAGTCTGAGCAATACCGAAAAGGGGAGCGATGACGATCATTCGACATCCGGCCCCCTTGAAAAATGCTTTCGGGCCTTCGTTTCTGATGATTTTCCTGCAATGGTAATACATCAATTCTTTGAGATTTGATTCGGAACACAACCATCTCTCCCGAGGAGGACAGAATCGATAGTGATGAGATAAAATGTCGGAATTCCGAGGCAACTTACGTTACAGCGTCGAGGACGCCGTTGTAGTTTTCTTCGCCGCTGCCTTTCGTCAAAAGCTGAAGTCTTGTCTTCACCACATCTAGCGGATTCACAGAGAACGCCGCCGTCGAACCTGCCGCGCAGCCGGCTAAAAGGGTCGCCCAGAAAACAGTTGTCCCGTCGTCTCGTTTGGGTCCTAATTCGTTCAGATTGGCAAATAAGGGGAAGTAGATCACTGAGAAAGAGACATCGCGCAACATTGTGGCTCCGGTGCCCTTGTAGAGGCCGGCGATACCCTTGGTCTTGATCAAGTCGAGCGCGATCTTTGTAGCTGAAAGTTTGGGACTGCTGCCGCCCGCCGCTAGCCGCAGGAATCTTCTGTTAGTTGGGATTTCAGAGTAACGCTCAGACGGCTGGTTTATTCTTCCACTCTGATTCTACGAAACGTTCTGGCACCGTCACGGACTCACCGACCCGACCGGCATCCTGGAGTTGAATTTTGAGCAGCTCCATCGGGGTCGTAATGATGATTTGGCAGAAGCCAGCGCCGCCTCCAGCAAGCATTTCGTTCGTTATTGAGAGTTTGCTGTGGAAATTCCGAGGTCAGAAGCGAAGACTACTTGGTTCCGTTATGATCATCGAGGAGAATTCGGATTCCTTTCATACTTCGTTTTCGTGTCCGTAAGATGGTGTCGAAACAGATCGTTCGCGGTCAACTTGATAGCTTTCTCCGGAGTGATCAGAAGAATGTTCACGGCGGAGCCTCGGTACATCCCGAAGTATCCTTCGCGAGCGTACGTTTTCCGGAAACAGTCCAACATCGACTTGTATTGCGCTTCTCCATTGGGACCGACCTGGAAGCGAAGCAAATAGTCGAGCTCCGAGAAACCTCATATGAATAATTTATCTGAGCTTCCGGCACGCTCCGCCTTCCGTTGAAAAATATTTCAAAAAAATCTAGTTTTGGAGTCCCGAAGGTTTGCGACGCAAGCTCCGAGAAAAGGTTCGTCTGGAAGCAGAGCTCGAGGGCGGTTGCGCATATCCTGGACGTGACACTTGTCTGTCTACGTGATTTGCGGTCGGTAGACGCAACGTCACAAATGCGATCGACTTGAGGCTCCCAATATCGCCTGATATGCGTTGTGGTATCGTGGCATCACTTATGAATGACGCAGAGCATCATATGCACTGGGTTCGCAATTTGGAACATTTTTGCGAATCTGAAAATCATCCCCTGACTTCATTTCCCTCTATATCGGATCTCGTTGCAGCGGAATTCCGACTGGCTCAGTCTGCAGTCGTTGGTGGTAAGCCAAACGGGCATGGTCCTGTGGCGCCGTCGTTTCCGTCTAGTTTTACGACGGAACATGAGTGGAGTAGTCCGCCATATTGTGGTTTCTCTCACTTTGGATACAAAGTCAATCGAACACAGATGCTCAGTCCCTGAGAAAACTTACCTTTTGATTTTGTAGTCGAGTTTTGACGAGATCTATCGGGAATACGCACGTCACTCCGATGATTCCGGCGATGCCTCCATTAACAATTTTTGGCACTAATCTGCGTTCCGAGAAATAGCGTCAGTATCGACGATATTGCTCCGTATAAACAATCAAGGACTCGAGCTCCATAGACATTTTGCACCGGTACCTATGAGAACTAAAAGTTTCTGTGGCTCGTGAGCCTGGTTGGGTGGGGTCACTTCTTTTTTACGGACTTTGCTCCGGAGCAGAGGGGAAAAACAGTGACCGGAGCTTATTTCCAATGGTTTCACTCCCGTTATTAGGATCGGAACAACTCTGAGCTCCATGACGTCAGGTCACAGCTTGCACGCCACACGCGCGCCTGAGAGACAATTTTGAGTGACCTCGAGCCTTCCAGTGTTGACAGCGCGACCTTGATTAAACTCAAAGCTGTCATCTATCGCAAACTATCCAACAGAGACTCCGATCTTGCTTCTCTAAGAAGTGTTTCGAAGATAATCTTCTCCTTCTACAGACGATCTTGAAGATACAGTTGCGTGTGATCGCGGTGAGGGTTTCGACTAATCTGAGACAACGAGATGATCCGAATTATGATAAAAGAGATGAGGGTTTCGTGATCGGTGAGCACTGAACCATTTAAAAATAGCGGATCGATACTCAGAGACGTAACTCTCACCCACCGAGAGCGAATTGTTTCATAGGAATCGTCCGCTAATAGTCTGAACTAATGGGCCATTGTTTTGCGTACGCTAAATACAGCGAATGCATCGGATTCATTGATAGCGGCACGCACCGAATCTTCAGAGAGCGTGATCCACGCGAGCGGAGTTCAGCCCAGAGCTTTATCATGACGATTGACGGTATCTTATTCGAGCAGTCTATCGATTACAATCGATTCCTCTGAGAAACACCTTTCCTCCGCGTAGATATGATCATTTCTCACGATTCGAGTGAGCTGTACGAGTTGTTCGAGTGAGCACATTCTGCTGTGTTCAACTCGAGATGAGGGAATGTCAGCTGCGTGGGAGTCTAGCATAGGAATGGTACTCAATCAGTGTATTCGGGGCTGAGTGAATCAGTTCGAATCAATGTTTGCGGACGATGAACCGTTGGTTTACTCTCAGCAATTGGAACCCCACCCCAAGGATCGTAATCTAACTTGTTGTGGGCGCGCGAAGTTTGCAATACTGAAATGAGTTTCTATGAGTCTTGGGTAGTGCACCACGGGTTCACAGAGGTGTTGTCTTCTCCGCTTCCTGGAATGTATCGCATACAATATCTCTCGGGCGCTATCATCAACAGCAGACTTTGCTCTCTCGACTATTCTTTAGGGCAGAGCGCTATATTTCGGCCGTGACTGCGAGCGCGGGAGAGTTACGAGGAAATATTCAGACGGAAGAGCCTCTCATGTTCTCTGTCAATAATTTACGCCTCTCTGATTCATTCGCTTCGTCGAACATTCACAAATCTGCGACTCCAGGATATGATTCCCCATATTCCTCTTTCCGAGTGATTTCTAAAACTCATCGGGTACTCACGGAAAATGCTGCTGTTTCGTCTGTTGGGCAGCGCTCATTTCTTGGCAGAATCCGAGGAACGAAAACAAAAAGATTCCAAGAAGTGCACTCAAGAACACAGGGCGCCAACGACATACATTATGAAAATCGAATACTGTCTCTCAGCAGCTGAGGCGATAAAAAAGAAGAGAGCAGGCAGTCTGTCTGGCAGACAGATAGATCGACAGCCACTACGATGAAGAGAGAAAGACGTCGTTTTCGTCTGTTATCCACTGCAGCGGCAGCACCAGCAGCAGCAACAACGACGGCGACGGCGGCAGCCACTGGAGAGGGCTCCCAGCTGTAGTGAGACCTGCCGTCTGTCTGTGTTTGAGAGCGTGTTTGGCGATAGTGGCGGAGGGCATGGGCAAGGGCAGACCCAAAAGCGCGAGCGAGCGACCTGCCGAGCGAGTCATGGCTGTCAGACCCGACAAAGCATTTCAAGTCTGTCATCGCGCGTTGCCCGAGGCATCCGAGTTAGCCGTCGTGGACTCCCAGACCGTTCCATACGTTGTCGAATTCAATTTTTCCGAATTTAGAGACACTTCAAGCAATCGAACAGAAATGTAGAGTAGGGCACCATTTTCCGGACCTAGGGTTGCGCTGATCCTCATTGTGTAGAACGTGTTCTCGGAGCGGCTGTCTATATTTCATAAAATCTTTATAATTCGCCAGCCTCCGGAAAGACGTCTGTAGCTTCAAGGCGGTCTCAGAATGATCGCTGTCAAGTGACAAACAGCCTTAGAGATCTACTCTGGTATGGACAGGTTGCATCCAACGGAGACGGACCTGTCCAAAGAAGAATGGAAGCAACGTCAATATGGTCATGGAACCCCACATCCGTATCCGCCGACGAATCGGCCGCGTCGGGCATAGAAATGCATGAAATGACTCACAGTAAACACTGATTTGAATTCCGCGAACTTTTTTCCAGATGATTGTCTGGAGCGAGTCATGCAATCTTCCCGATCCTAAGCCGCTACCGTTCCTCCTCGATCTCAATTCGTCCACAATCGAACACATCGAGAGGTTGCTCGCAGTTTGCGGCTCCGAAGATGGAGAAGAACCATTAGGACAAGAAAAGGAAGCCATTGCTGTGGCAGCGCTAAATCTCTTGACACTTCAACTTCACAGTGTTTTCAAACACGGTATTCAAATCCCTGGCTTGGAATCGGGAACAAAGTGAGTCGAATTTTCGTCAACTTTGGGTGGAAAACTTCGGGGATACTTGACAATGACTAAGCACGAACCCTTCTTCCTTGCAGACTCCTGACGCAGATAAGGCAGCGCATACTGAGCATGGCGAGCGCTCAAAATCCGTACGAGAGCATTCAGTTGGCTGCCCAGAACTGTTTGATTCATTGCTGGAGAGTTCTCATGCCTTCAGCTGACGAACGCGCGAGAACCTTATCACTTCTGTTGCCTCTGAAGTCCAGTTTTTTGATAGGTGCGTTAATTTGTTGGTATCGTCTCTGAGCTTCTCGGTCGCCAAAGACTGGAGTTCAGAACTCCTCCGAGTCCAATCGAATCTTCACGTACGTTTCCATTTCAGGCCTTCTTGTCCAAACGTTGATGTGTGATGGAACACTTGAATCGTTTTTGTATCGAGCTCAGCTAGAAATCGTCGCCTCGTCCGGTGACACCTCTCACCAAGGCGTGGCTTATATCCTCAACGAGCACCTCACGGAATCGGCTCAGATAGAAGCTCATTCGAAATGTCAGAGCGTACCGTTGTTGTATCTTGTCCGGCAATTACTCAAAAGTGTTACTCAAAGTACCCTTCAGCAAGTCGAAGCACCCCTTGAACATGAAAAGCCAGAGGTAGGCGTCGCAAAATAGTCGTGTTTTCGTGTTTTCCATCGCTTGCATGTCGTCGGTATAGTCGATCGTCCACATTATGAAGTTTAGAAACGATTGTTTTGACTCACGATTTTTCATCCTCTACCCGCAGTTTTGTGGAGTGGCGATCAAGTTTCTCCTGAAATTCCAACGGATTATTTTCGCGGAGCTTTTGAACTCCAGCGGAGAATGTCAAGATCCTCAGGAAGAGCCGATGTTGGTCCTGTTGCTACGATACACGAAACTGCTAGTTGGTCATTGTGGACAAATTCTACAAGCCTGTCAGAGCAACAGTGTCACACTACCCCGATTCATGAAAACACTGGTTGACGTGGTGGCTGGGAAGCACACCATCGTCGGCAACCTCCTGCCAGAGTTCATCCTGTCGTGCCTTGTTCTCGAGAGCCGCGGCAGGAGGAGTGAATTGGCGGCTCTCGTGTCCCCGTTATTGGACCAACTCGACGCCCTGAACCGTCTGACCCCTGCTGCCAACAAGGAGGATGCGGACAACCTCTCCTGGACGGGTCTCAGCTCGCTGACCTGCAGCGCCAAAGAACGGTGAGACGGAGCTTCAACATTCAACACATTTTTCAACGATCCTCCATGAATCGTGAATAACAGAGATTTCCGATTTGATTGATGAGATTTGTCATTGTTCCGCAGAGTTTCGGCGGCTACGGCATCCGATCAGAACCCCAGTCATCCTACGCGACTGATACAGAATGCCGACTTGGAAAACATAAAACGGGAAGGTAGTTCCGTATGGGTCGTGATTCGTGGGGTGGTTTACGACGTCGGAGCGTTCAGTGCGTTATCACCACCATGCGGCGAGTCGTCCATCAATGCCTTGAACGGCGAAGACGCGACAAAGAGTTTCGAAGCGGTGGCGCACTCGGCCGAAGCGAAGAATCTTCTACAAAACATGGCGATTGGAACTTACGTTGATCCTGACACTGACCCGGTTCTAGAGTGCGATGTGCATTCGATGGGATCCCCTCTCACCGATACTGAATACGTTCTCGCGTATTATTTGGCCCTCAACTCGCGCAATTCGGCGGCTGTAGAAACCGGAGCGGAGAAGTCTGTTCTGCAGTGGCTGAAATCGCCGCTTTTTCATGGGGGCCTTTTCGAAGTACCGTACGAAGAGGAGAAGGTTCGTTCGAATCGGAAATAGTTGACGCATCTTGTTTTTCCGTTTTTCCCCCCTGAGAAGTCTAATGAGAGCGATTCCGTCGATCAGGGTGAAGTCCGGAGTTGTGGCTCGAGCAACGCAACATCCCCAACCGACGAGAATCAACCGAATTCCTGTTTGGATTCGGATATTTTCATCAATGCGTTGGCATCAAACTCAGATGGAGCTACAAATCTACCTTCACTCGAACGGTCGGTATACTCTGTCGGTGGCTATCTCCATAGCCAAACCGAACCTCGATGAAGTCGAAATAGAACCTCACATGACAATCTCGCTTCTCTCAACAGGTTCCTGGTGCTGTGGAGCTCCTATGCCAAGCAAGAACGATTGTCTTTGCCCTTGGAGCTCTCTGTGGACCATCCCATCGAAGAATTATCTCGACTTTTCATGGCTGTTCTCCTGAAACACACAGGCGAAGAGTACAACGCGATGTCAGCAGCGATCCCGATGGATTTGAGCGATCCGATTAAGAATTTTATCAAAATAATTCAGCAAGTCAAGTGGACCCTGATCAAAACTCGGCAAGAAACAGGGGGTTCATACAAAGAAGTATGCTTCCCCGCTGTCGAGCGTGCTCGCTTTCTCTTACACGAGCTCCGTCCGGCGATTCAGGCAGAAGCCATCCTTACGGCTCCTTGTCCATCGTTGAGGTCTCGTTGGACATGGGCTTTTGACAAGGTTCGAAACATCCAGCAAGACCAGGAGCCTCGAAAGGTTGACATCGAAGTCGACTGGAAAACAATCATGCAATCCGTCCAGGATTTCGTTCTTCAAACGGACACTCAACTCACTGATCTCGAGCAACTACGAAAGCTTTACTTCAAACAAACGGCTCTTGCGTTGACGCAGCAGGCGGGTTTGGAACGAATGGTCCAATTGTTCTCGAAAAAAGATTACCTTCTCTCGACAAAGTACGCTCTGCATTGCGGATGGCAAGACCTGTTGAAGATCTCTCAAGTTTCCACTAGTCAATGTTGTCCCGATCTTACTCTGATCTGTCCGAAACAACGTCGTCAGATAAAGAACACGTGCTCGAGTCTGTTCGAGTGGTGTCTGCAGGAGTTGCGCAAACTCCTGGTGGAGTGCATCGGCATGGACGGCGTCTACGGTCCTTCCAACCGACACGCTACCACGAGCAAACTCGTTTCACTGGACAGCGCCACGGGTTGGTCTCTGACCTCGCCCGCGGTTTTCACTCGCTGTCGGTTGCTGATTTGTCTTCTGTCCTACTTGCTGCAAGGAGTCGCGCGTCATTTGGACCTGTTTCTATCAAAAAATCTCACCGCCCATCTTTTGACGCTCCTGCGACTCCTTGGGCCGGATCCGAACGGGTCGTTTGCGAGTCAGAACGTTTCGCTGTGTGCTGTGATGGAAGAGTCCATGAAAAAGTCTGCGAAAGGCTCCGCATCTACACCGGTCATATCAGGTGAGCATCTCATGAGTGTTGGATACAGGTTACTCAACAGAAACTGTGGCTTCGAATACCTAGAATAATTTTAGTCTCCAGTTGAGCATCTGAATTATCATCCTCTTCCTCCAAAAGTATGTTTGAGTTTCGGTTCTGATTTCTAGGACCCGAACTCGCCGCGTTGATGAAGATCGGAACGAGAGTTCGTCGTGGCGCCGATTGGAAATGGGCGAATCAGGACGGGACACCACCTGGGGAAGGAAGGGTCATAGGGGAGCTCGGAGATGACGGCTGGATCAGGGTGCAGTGGGATACGGGAATGACGAATTCCTACAGAATGGGAAAAGAGGGAAAATACGATCTCAAGCTATCGGAGAGCCCGCCGGCTGCGAACAACGCTCTGGTGAGCTTCTCATCTCCGGATTTGTCGCTGAGTGATGAAGATCTGGATCAACCTCCTCAGAGGCCTATAACCATGCTGCATTCATCTTCGGTGAACCTTCTCAAAGCCATTCCTCTGGCAACTGCACAATTCCAAGGCCAAATCGCCCAACACAACATCAGAGCGCTATCAAAGCTTCTGTTCAATGTCATCTCCAGTGGTTTCACTAGTCAGCTACAGGTGAAGTGCCTAAAAATAATGAACTAATAACACAATGATTTCGTTAATCGGAAGAGCCTTGAATTTTGTTGGCCCCAGCATGTACTCATGATTCATGAATCTTTTCAGGTGTCTGAGAACGGATGGCTGTTGGAAGAGCAGTGCCTCAAGTGGTGCAGTCTGAGCTATGTTCGAGCGTGTTTCGCTAACAAAGCGTTCTCGCAAAGTCTTGCCTCAGGAGCCTGGGTGAAGCTGATCGTGTCGGTAGCTGCGAAATTCCAACCGGCCAGCCTTTCGGCTCAAGTTCAGTCACTCAGATTGCTCGAAGCGGCTGTGCCGCACTGGGAGTGCACTCCTGAAGAGCGGAGCGAATTCGTCGAAAGTATCCTCCAAGTCATCGGAGATTGTTTGACCGAAGCGTGCGCCAACGACGCGACGATTCAAATCCGGAACAACTCGAATTATGCTCGTATGAGAGTGTGCCTCACAGCAAGTCATTGTTCGAGTGTTGCTGAAGAGTGCGTGGAACTCCTAAGAAAACTGGGAACATTCCCCGACTGGTTGGAAGCGATCACCAACTTTCTTTCATCGAATCTGAACATTGTCACAAACTGTGCGGAGTTTCACCATTTTTCCTATGGAGACGACTTCAAGAAGAGTCTCGCAGCGTGCGCTCTGTTGGGGCAGCTCGACTCGCGTCTACGGCTCGGATCAACGGTCGAACATTTGGAAACTTTTGGCGAGGAGCACGAGAAGATAACCGGCACCGTTTGCAAGATCGGTATCAAAGGAAAAATCACCATAACGAACAATTTCGAGAAAAGCACTCACCTCTTAGGAAACCTGAAAATGATCCAGCCGCCACCGTTCAACATCCGGAACTTCGTTTCTTCCAGTTCCTCGAATTTCCGCAGTATGTACTCGTTGGTCAAGACCGCAATAACGATGACAGACCTCCCCTCTGGCTCACAACCAGAAGCGGTCCAACCGTTTCAATACATGTACGGTCTCATACGATCTGTCAACGGACTGTTGTCGGACCAAACAACACTACGCGCCATCCTAAACCACGAGAACCTGCTCGAGAGCGTGCTCAGCGTAGCAATCAGACCATCGACACTGCGAGCGATCTTCACGAAGCAAGAGATCGAAGCCGCGATTCTGACCACGATTCAACATCTCGTCGGTCAGATTTTCACGGTGCCGGAACCCGCTGAACGTACAGTGTCCCCGGAACCGACCGCGAGTCGAAGCGCCAGGACCCGGAGCGGCCACTCGCGTCCAAGCTCGGGTCTGATGCTGAGCGCAGCTCACGCTCAATTGACCGAGATGGGTTTCCCGCGAAAAAGCATCGAAGCCGCCGTCAAGGTGATCAAAGCCCAACTTGGAACCAACGGCATAGTGCACGCGACCAGTCCCAGCCCCGAGAGCATTGTCGCGTGGATTCTGGAGAACCAGGAGTTCTTCTTGTCGGAGACCATGTCCGAACAGGAGGAGGATTGCGATTCGAGTTCGTTTGAGGAACACTCTTCGAGCAGCAGTCTCTCAGGCGAGCTGGGACTTTGTGAAACCCAGAGCGGGGTACCGGGTAGTGCGGGAAGCATCTACAGAAGGTACGCGGAATTTCAAGACGAGGAGGATTACGCCAGATACATTCGTGATTGTATCCGCGTTGGGATGGTTGTTCGTTGCTGCAAAAGTTTCGAAGATGTTCAAGAGGGCGATGTCGGCGAAGTTGTCGGTCTAGATTTCGATCGCCTCCAGGATCTCAACGTGAAGGTCAACTGGCAGAAGCGAGGGAGTAATTACTGGATGAGATATGTCAATGTCGAGCTCCTAGAAGAGGGCGTAGAGCAGTTGATCAAACCCGGCGACCACGTTCAGGTCAAGTCGACCGTCAATAACCCCCGCTATCGTTGGGGTTCCATCACACACGCGAGCGTCGGTACTGTCACGAAAATCAAAGGTCAGCGTGTGATTGTGGACTTTTACGAGCAACGGTCGTGGGCGGGTTTGCTGTCAGAAATTGAACTTGCCCGAACAGGTTGTTCGGGAAGACAGCATTTCTGTCGAAGCAGAACCGCCCAAAGCCACGAGGCCGAACTACTATACGAGCTATCCGAGTGCATCAAGAACTTCACGGTGTCTTCAGGAACGATGACCGCTCACTTTCTGTTCGAACAGAACCACGAAGCGTGGCAGAGTATCGGTCAGCAGGGCAGACACTGGATTCGACTCGAGATGCATGACGGAGTCGCCATCGAAAAGTTGTCAATGGACGTAGATCCGGCCGACGCTTCCTATATGCCGTGTTCTGTCGTGGTCTCGGTGGGCCACTCGTTACATCACCTGAAACCGATCCGGGATCTCTACATCGGCTCCACTGAGACCCGGGTCGTGCTTCTCGAGGAAATGACCGAATACTATCGCTACATCGAAGTCGGCATCAAGCAATGTCGAAGCGCAGGTATCGACTGTAAGGTTCGAGGCCTGAATGTTGTTGGCAGACACATCCAGACGTTGGACGAAGCGGCTAATTATCGATTCTTGGCGCAAGAAACGGAATGCAAGTTGGGCATTGTTAATCAAATGGGGGCTCCCGGCATGCGGGAGAATATCGAATGCAAAGTTTTCGTCTGGGGTCTCAACGATAAGGATCAGCTGGGAGGATTGAAAGGAAGCAAAATCAAGGAACCGAAGTTCTCTGAATCGATTTCCAACTTGAAACCCATGAACATAGCCGGAGGGTCCAAGAGTTTATTTATTGGTAAGTTCCCGTGAGTCCGGAAACACACGTAGATCCTAGTCGCGGAACGATCGATTCTCATGGTTTGATCTTCTTTCTCAAGTATCCCACGACGGAAAGGTGTTCGCCTGTGGTGAAGGAACCAATGGACGTCTGGGCTTAGGTCATTCACACAATGTCGCACAACCGAAGCCCCTCACCGATCTCAGTCCGTATTACATCAAGAAAGTGGCGGTGCATTCTGGGGGGCGACACGCATTGGCACTCACAATAGACGGTAGAGTGTTCTCCTGGGGAGAGGGTGAAGATGGTAAACTTGGACATGGCAACAAAATGTGAGTTTTCCGATGCGTTTTTCCAATCTAGATTCGTTCACAATATGCTCGGTTGCAATTGACCCCGTATCTTATGTTTGCAGTTCGTACGATCGTCCGAAACTGGTCGAGTCTCTGAAATGCAAACGGATTCGTGATGTGGCGTGCGGAAGTTCACACTCAGCAGCCGTAACGTCCTCAGGAGAACTGTACACTTGGGGCAGCGGTGAATACGGCAGACTTGGACATGGAGACAACGTAACTCAACTTAAACCGAAGCAGGTACGGCCTGGCCGATCAACATCCAGAGCTCTTTTACATCGATGGATCGAACGAAAAGATCGATTTCCGTCCTCCATCCGTCGTCGGCCTCGATCGATGATGACTTTTGCTCCTTTCCAGGTTCAAGCCTTGAATCACGAGCGCGTCGTTCAAGTGGCCTGTGGGAGCCGC
Organism: Neoseiulus cucumeris; assembly: GCA_021527715.1. Classification (NCBI taxonomy): domain Eukaryota; kingdom Metazoa; phylum Arthropoda; class Arachnida; order Mesostigmata; family Phytoseiidae; genus Neoseiulus; species Neoseiulus cucumeris. The sequence goes on along the minus strand of JAJSRV010000006.1, from coordinate 2,058,408 downwards.
GACGCGCAAACGCTTGCATTGACGGAACGGCACTGGGTTTACTCGTGGGGCGACGGAGATTTCGGAAAACTCGGTCGAGGAGGATCGGACGGTTCCTCGTTGCCCCAAAATGTGGAAACCCTGAACACCCAGCAAGTGATTCAAGTTGAGTGCGGCGCGCAGTTTTCTTTAGCGCTATCGAAGAACGGAAAAGTTTGGACTTGGGGCAAAGGCGATTACTTCAGGCTCGGACACGGATCGGATTCCCACGTTCGATGGCCACAAGTCGTCGAAGAACTCGCCGACAAAAATGTCGTCCAAGTGTCTGTCGGTGCTCTGCATTGCATCGCCGTCTCCGATAGGGGCGAAGTCTACGCGTGGGGAGACAACGATCATGGACAACAGGTTTGAGCTCTTTGTCAGTTTGAGAAAATGAGAGATCGAGTTGACCTCGGGCATTGTGGATTGACTGTTGGAAACTCAACAGGGCAATGGCAACACGACGGTGAACAGGAAACCCGCAATAGTTCGTGGGCTGGACGCCATCACCAACGTGGCGTGTGGATCCTCGCATTCGGTGGCGTGGTCATCGACAGGAAGTTCTCCACAAAAGCTCCATGATCCAATTTTGTTCCCCGTTGTCAGGGATCCTTTGGGAGAAACGTTGTTGACCCGAGATCCACCGAGACAAGAGAAAGAGGAATCGATTCCGTTCGTGAATGCCGACAGGCCATCGCTGAGTCGAGTTTTTCTCTCGCTGGACTCCGTACAGGCCAAGATCGACGCTCTGTACCAAGCGATCCAAGCCCTGCAGATCCTGACTGCCAGGTTGGCCGTTCGCGCTTGTCAAATTATTATTCACAAGTACCAGCATTCTGTTCGGTATCTCTTGCCGGCGAAACAGCAGTTCACGTTCGTAGAGTTCTAAGTGATGCATTTGTTTACAGAGAAATCGTCATGGCTTCGTTGATGCCGCATTCGCAGACTATGGCCATCAATTCGGCCTCTCTCGCGAATTTGTGCTCTCGGGAACCCACTCCGCTGCGCGGCGAAAGCACCGAAAGACTTCTGCATCTTCAACGACAGACCAGTGAAGAACATCCAACTACTCTTTCGTCACTGCCCTCATCAACCAGTCTGTCCTCTAGAGTTTCGGCCGCTAGCATGTTGGCGGCCGCCACGTTCTCACCGACTTACGAAAAGGTAAAACAGAACGAATCTTGTCTTCGATTCGCCTCCCAAATGTCAAAATCAGGGGAATTCAATGCTGATCTTTTTACAGGACACTGTCATCGACACTCGGAGACCGTTTACGGACGATTTCATTTTGCAACTCACTCCGGACGACGCCAGACAGTTGGTGGATCTCTTGAAGATTTTCCTCTGCGGACGAACACCGCTTCGAGAAGATGTGCTGACACCGGCTCTGCTGTCATTAGCAGCTGCCAACGTTCACGTCAAGGAAATGCTGCTGGAAGTTTGCGTGACCGAGCTGGAAGACGTTTGTGTTGATCAGAATGCTTCGCATTGCATTCTTCAACCAATCGTTCAAGAGAGTCCCCATCCATACAAAGTGCGATTTTGATTCGAATATGTCAACGAATATGTTCTCAGAGTGTCAGAACCTGTTCCTCTGATCTTTGCCCTCTTGCAGGACGACACAGTTTTGACCGGGCAAGTGAGAATACCCGGCGCGGACTCGCTGCGCGTGGAGTTTGATCAACAATGCTCGACTGAAAGACGCCATGATCCCTTGTGTATCATGGATTGGTCCGGAAGAATCGTAGCGAACCGGTCGGGCCGCGAATGGTCAGATTGGTCCGCAGAATTAGTGATCCCCGGCAGTGAACTCAGATGGCGATTCTGCTCGGACGGCAGCGTCAACGGCTGGGGTTGGAAGTTCACCGTTTATCCGATTGTGCTCTCGGATCAGAAGTCTCGGTTCTCTGAACTGGAGAACGTTTCAGACCGTGCAGTCATCTCTCGTCCGTCTATCGCGCTTGTCGTCTCATTGCTTAACTCGGAGCAGGTGTTGTTGACAAACGCCAAGAAACCCACCGTGCTCCGTCTGGCTGCAGCTTTGGCTTCTTGTGCTCAACTGAATTATCTGAGCCCTTCTCAAAGAATGTGGGTGCTGGAAAAACTGCGACAGCTCGTAACTTCCACCGCTGGACAGAGACTCAAGATCATGGCGCAAAGTCCAACAAGTCCTACGAAAGCATTGCTGCCCCAAGATGAGCTCGGTTTGCATGGCAGCATGGCCCTGTCGTTGTTGCTCAAACACCTACCGGAGATGCTTCTGCGCCAGTTCGAGTATGAAGATCCACTGGTTCGAGCAGGAAAGCATTTGATGCACACTCAGTTCTTCAAAGTGCTCGTAGCTCTTGCCTGCGATCTCGAACTAGACCTCGCTCGTGCCACCGAAGGTCATCGCTGGATTTGGTTCAAACGTTTCTGCATGACGAGCCGTGTGGCGCAGGCTCTCATTCAAAGAACACCTCTGCCGCTCTGTTTCTGTGATGAAGTCAAGAGAAAACTTCGGGAGCTGTTCCCAGATGAAGTCTTCGACGAGAAGGAATATGAAAACAATGTTGTTTTCAAGCAGGAGCAGGTGCGTCTGATGAGTCTATCGTCGTGAATCCCTATCTGATGTCTATCCATTCGATCATCCGAAATTATCTTCATCTTTATAGGACGAACAACTGGTGCTGTGGGTGAACAGATCCCCGGACGAGTGGACTCTTTCATGGGGAGGGAGTGGGGTCATTTATGGCTGGGGACACAACCACAGAGGACAACTCGGAGGTGTCGAAGGCGCTAAAGTCAAAACTGCAACGATCTGCGACGCTTTGACTGCTCTTCGGTGAGTAATCTCCACATTCGCCTCCACCTCAACTCGAGAAACGACGGAGACGCGATCTTCTCGAAGTATTCATCCCGAAGATTCTCCTTCCTCCCCCATTTCGAATGAACCTGGTTCCATCGGAGACTTCTGCTCTAAAGAATTGCTTGCGTTTCAGACCCGTACAAATTGTGGGAGGAGAGCAAACGTTATTCGCGCTGACAAGTGACGGAAAGATTTACGCTACTGGGTATGGGGCTGGCGGACGTCTCGGTATCGGCGGCACCGAATCCGTCTCAACGCCGACTTTGATCGAGACCTTACAGCACGTCATCGTCACCCAAGTGGCGGTGAATTCAGGCGGGAAGCACTGCCTGGCCCTGACGTCATCCGGGGATGTATTTTCGTGGGGTGAAGGCGACGATGGAAAACTCGGACACGGATCCAAAGCTCACTGTGAGCGACCTAAACTGATAGAATCACTGAGAGATAAACACGTGGTTTCCGTTGCTTGTGGCGGGGCTCACTCCGCGTGCATCACAGCGTCCGGAGAGCTTTACACGTGGGGCAAAGGAAGGTTTGTTGAACGGAGCCTGTATCTATGGATTTTCCTTAAGCTCATCCGAAACTTCGTCAGATTTCATTTCTGAGTCAGCAAGATCGGGTAATTGGTTCCTTTTTTTCCGATGACAGATACGGTCGATTGGGACACGGGGACTCGGAAGATCAACTGAAGCCGAAAAAAGTTGAAGAACTGGCCGGACACAACGTAATGGACGTTGCTTGCGGTAGCGGCGACGCCCAAACTCTCTGTGTTTCTCGAGACGGCCTCGTCTGGTCTTGGGGAGACGGTGACTATGGGAAACTCGGCAGAGGCGGTTCTGACGGTTGCAAATTCCCCCAGAAGATCGATGCACTACAGAATGCCGGAGTTATCAAAGTCGAATGTGGATCTCAGTTCTCAGTAGCACTCACGGCTGCAGGTAAGTTGTTGAAACGTGGCGAGAGAACGAGTCGAGGAGCTTGCATTCCGAACCGAACCATCAACTCTTCCAGGGGTCGTTTACACTTGGGGAAAAGGCGATTACCACCGACTCGGTCACGGGAGCGAAGATCACGTCCGCCGTCCTCAAGCAGTCCAAGGCGCTCTGCAAGGAAAACGTGTCACCCAGGTTGCTGTTGGGTCGCTGCATTGCGTCGCATGCACTGATTCAGGTGAAGTTTTCACTTGGGGCGATAACGATGAAGGACAACTGGGCGACGGCTCCACGAACGCCATTCAACGCCCTAAACTTGTGGCTAGCCTCAAAGGGAAGAAAATGAACCGAGTAGCCTGCGGCTCCGCTCACACGGTGTCGTGGTCAACTTCGAAGAGTGCTCACAAAACAGTCACCCAGCTTCCGACGCAAATTCCATTGGAATACGATCACCTGAAAGACATTTCGATGCAGCAATTGCGGAACAGGTACTGTCTCCTGTATCTGTTCAACGAGATGTTCTGTCCGACGATCCCGCTCCTGGATCTGTCACCGGGGTCACCTTTCAACGCCCTCAAGGGCCTGCTCATGCTCAACGGCAAAGAAAGCGCTTTCCGAAAGATCGTCCAAACGACTATGGTTCGAGATCGACAACACGGGCCTGTTGTCGAATTGAATCGAATGAGCAATCCAGCAACTCGAAAGACCGTATTCGCACAGATGGTGGCGAAGATGTCCCTCTTAACACCGGAATGTCTTCTGCTTCCCCATCGAGTCTGGAAAGTGAAGTTTGTCGGGGAAAGCGTAGACGACTGCGGAGGAGGCTACAGCGAAAGCATTGCCGAAATGTGCGAAGAACTTCAAAAGGTAGGTTTTGGAATCCTTCGGAACGGAAGAATTCGAAACTTCCACGAAACGGTGAGATTCTCCCCACGTTCCCTAATATTCTTCGGGAGTTTATGAGTTGCTTCCCATCCGCAGGGCATCGTACCTCTCCTGACGCTCACGCCAAACGGCCGCGAGGAAGCCGGAACTTCGAGGGATTGCTTCCTCTTCAACCCGGAAGCCTGTTCGCCGTACAGGGAGTGGTTCAAATTCCTTGGTATACTTATGGGCGTAGCGATCCGCACGGGAAGTCCCTTGTCAATCAACCTGGCAGAACCTATGTGGAAATTGCTCACCGGGGATTCCCTAACCGTGACGGATTTGAATGAAGTCGATAGAGATTACGTTCCGGGTCTCATGTACATCAGAGATCTGGATGCAGAAGCCTTCAGTCGACTGGAGAGCATCCCGTTCGTCACGCATTCCTGTATTGGAAATCAGGTTGCCCTGAGTTCGAAATTCGTCAACGTGACAATCGAAAACCGACTCGAGTACATCAGACTCGCGATCAACTACAGGTGAGTTTAGGTTACTTGGTGCAATATGACTTCAACTTGCAAACCCGGGCTCCACTGAAATTGTCGGCTCTCGTTTTCAGGCTGCATGAGTTCGACGAACAAGCAAATCTGATCCGCGAGGGCCTCGCTAAAGTCATCCCGGTACCGTACCTCGCGCTCTTTACGGCTCATGAGCTGGAACTCATGGTTTGCGGAAGTCCAGACATTCCAATCGGCCTTCTGAAATCGGTTGCTACCTACAAAGGTATTCCTATCGGCTCCGTCCTCGAGAGAATAGGACTCTTGCCATGATTAAAAACAATGCAACATCATCGAGGTGGAACTTTCGAATTCGTTTGTTTGAACGGCGAGCTCCTTACAGGTGTCGAGCCGGATTCATCGCTCGTCCAATGGTTTTGGGAAGTCATGGAGGAGCTGAGCCAAGAAGAGCGAGGTCTGTTCCTCCGATTCGTCTGGGGTCGAACTCGTTTGCCCCGAACCATCGCAGACTTCCGAGGACGTGACTTCGTGCTGCAAGTTTTGGACAAATATTCTCCACCGGACAGTTTCCTTCCGGAGAGCTACACTTGTTTCTTCCTGCTGAAAATGCCACGATATTCCTGTAAACTGGTCTTGAAAGAAAAACTCAGATATGCGATACACTTCTGCAAATCAATTGACACCGATGATTACGCCCGCGTTGCGATGGAGGCCGACCCGGGAGCTGCCGGTGGCGACGACAACCTGTCAACGGAGAGTTTCTCCGAAGTCGGTTCAATCGCGGGCTCGGACGATCAACTTACTGGAAGCTCGTCACAACATTTTCGAGGACCACAGCCCATGTACATGTGAATAGCTGGCAATCCTCAAGACTCGCTGATGAACACAGAAACAGTGATTGATGAACACACTTGTTGAGAATTTAAAGCGCAATCACGGAGCATTGGTTCTCCGGAACAGTTGCTCGTGCTCGTGTACATAAAAGGTAATATATTAAATAGATATTTCAAGTAGAAGCCCACTTCTCCGTGAATTCGGCTGACGAAATGTTTGAGGGGATGTATTCTCCACAAACAGAGAGATCTCGTTGAATTTTCGCTGTTGGGTCCAGCAACGAATGTGAAATGATTTCAATTCCGTTGAAAGCAACCGAAACTATTGATGGATCTTGGTTCTTTGACTAGAAATGTTAATCTAAAGTAACTCGAAATGTCTCCTCGATCCTTCTGTGAGCTGTCAGCTTAGGCCTGACTATAGACTGATGTTCGGATCGAACTCGAAAAGCTTCACAATAAACATTCGAGCAACAGAGCACTCGCAGCTTGTATAACAATTGTCTGTCGACGTTATTTTTTGCAATATGTATATCTGTATATTGTCGATACTGATGCTGAACGCAACGGTAAGGATTTTCACTATGCATCTCTGTTGCACGGGACCGGGAAACTTGAGAAAGTTCCGTCAGATTTCTCCACGCTGCGTCGCTGTGTCTCCGTGGTCCATGACGAATCCGGCGAACCTGCTTCTGAAAAATGCAAGTATATATTGTGGGGAAGGCTGCCCCCGCTATCATGCTGTAATCTGTGAGGCGAGACCCGGTCTCGAAAAACTGGGAAGTACGAAGTACGATGTGTAATTCACACGCAATAGACATTATTGATTGAAAAATGCAATTCAACCTCCTGGAGCTGAAGTCAAGGGAACGGGGTTTGAGCCAGGGCGGACAACGCGTCCAAAACAGATCTGCTCGCCCACACGTCAACAGCCTTGCGGTGCCCATTCCGGACCAGACTTCGACTGAGCCACCTGCTGGATCAGGACTTTCGCCTGGACTGTCATGCTCTCTTCTCTTGCCTACTTTTGACGAAGGTGCCAGGGCATCCTCCAGGCTGATTTCTGTGCCCGAAAGGTAGACTACCGTCAGCGCTCGACGCTTGCCTCGGACTCAGTGATTCGATCCATCCTTTTCTGTGGACTCCTTTCGATTCAGAAAGCAGTCAAGTCGTGAAGTAGCGCCGACCCCGTGAGCACGTCGCACAGGGCTCAATGTTAATCTTCGTACCATCGTGGGTCGCGGCCAGGAAGGAAACGCGGAACGAGAACTATGTATGCGCAAATTGACGCAAATATACCTCATGGTTGGAGCAGTAAGCTTGTCGCGAAACGCGACTTCTTTGCGATATTCGTGGCATTTTCTCGGCGATTCTCCATGGTAGTTCAAGAGGAGCCGCCATTTTCCACTCTTTTTTGCTGCGAGAAACTTACAGCCCTACTGACGGTTCAAGTCCCAAGAAAAGCTTGCAACAAGTTCTCGCAAATTCCCGACTCCGTCTAACCTCAGCGAAAATCTAGAAAAAGAAAATACTTGAATCATCGCGGCGAAGCGCGACCGGGTACAGGACAACTAGATCAGGTTCTGTAGAGCCTGCAGAGGAAGCAACTCTAAGCGGATTCGCGACAAAATAAAGCTTCAGCACTCGAGGAATTGTATGTTCTCTTTTATTTCTCTTCCGTCAAGCCTACAAACACGTTCGAAGTATTCAAAGGGGCTCGAAGTCAAATACCGGCGTGTACATCGCTACCGGAGAAGACGTGATTTACGGCGGCGAAGTGCGAAAGGGCCGCAAGTGTATTTAATATAGGGGACGATCGTCTCACTTGGTGCTGTTGTGGATAGCGTGAGCGAGGTAGTCGACATTGTTGGAGGAGATTCCGGCCACCGAAATGCGACCATCTTTGGTGAGGTAAACAGAGTAGTCTTTCGTGAGCTTGGCAACCTGGTCGGGAGTCATGCCGGTGAAGCAGAACATGCCGATTTGGTCGGTGATGTGGTTCCAGTCTTTGGTGCTGCCTTCTTTCTTGAGTCCTTCCTTCAGACGGTGTCGCATCGTGATGATGCGGTCGGCCATCAGTTTGACGTCCTTCAACCACTGCGCGCGAAGCTCTGGGTCGTTGAGGATCAGGGTGGCGATGCGGGCTCCGTGGACCGGAGGGTTCGAATACAGAGGTCGGATGAGAATCTTGATCTGACTCATGCATCGCGCGGCCTCTTCCTTCGACTCACAGACGAGCGTAAATGCGCCGACACGTTCTCCGTACAGACCCATGTTTTTCGCAAATGATTGCGCCAAACACATTGGACCACTCTGCGAGAACAGACGCACTGCGGCAGCGTCTCGATCGATGTCTCCCGTGGCGAAGCCTTGGTATGCCATATCCAAGAACGGGAAGAGATTTCTCTCGCGAACGAGTTTGTCGATTTCAAGCCACTCTTTCGGTTTCGGGTCGACTCCGGTTGGATTGTGAGCACACGCGTGGAGAAGGATAACTGAGCCTTCTGGAATCTTCGAAATGTCTTCGAGAGCGCCTTGGAAGTCCAAACCGCAAGTCCTCGGATCATAATAACGGTATTGCTTGACCTCGAAGTTGCAATGTTTGAAAATAGGGATATGATTGCCCCAGGTCGGGTTTGGCATATATACGGTTTTGCGCCCTTTCAGATGCTTCTCGAGAAACGCGGCTCCAATTCGCAGAGATCCCGTTCCCGAGATTCCCTGAAAAGAACATATGTAGCACTCATCGACACAACTTATTTGGCGATTCGAGTTCACGATCTCATTTCGAGAGCAACAGGCTGATAGCTTTTTTTCTTTTTACAACTTTTGCTGATATTGCCGCAGTGGAACTCACTTGAACGGTGGCATTGCGCTCGGTCTTGTGGACGAATGATTCTTCGCCGAAAGCGAGCTTGGCGGCACTGCTGCGGAATTCGTCCAGACCAGTGATTGGGAGGTACTCTTTGTTGTGCGACTGTTCGAAGAGTTTCTGTTCCGCCAGACGAACCGAAGGGAGGACAAATGGTTTTCCCTCATCGTCTCGATAGGCACCTGGAAACGGTAGCCATTTCAGAAATTCCGGGAGATCAAAAGTTCGACGGAGCATTCAGCGTAGAAGCAGAGAGAACAGAACTAATCTTATCAGTGAATACGTTGAAAACATCAAGGTTCCATAATCTAGGTGATAATCTTCGTTGATCCAATCAAGATGAGATCGACGACGGCAACTCCATCGCGCCTTGATAATGCTCAACTGGTTCTATCCGCTCCCAACTGATTTCTTGAGCTACAACTATTTAGACGTCTAGAGTGGTGAATTCCGGTGCTCTTGAGATATTCCCCCGGACCATATAGAGCGCGAAGCAATGAGAGCAACTCAGGGGAAGTGGGAGTAGTGTGCTCGGTTCTCGCCAGAGAAACCATATCTTGCGCGCAGCCATCATTTGTTACTTGCTATTTTTGAATTTGATGATTAAGTCAACCTCCAAGCAACTTGTCATTCAAAAATATTCATTTGCAGAGCCAAGATTATTTCTTGAAACGATACGACGAGTTGTTCAAAACTCGGAAATTGAATATAGCGGAACATTCAATCAGAAAATGGAATGCGCAAGCTTGTCAGTGCGGCTGTCATGAGTCTAGAGACGTTCAGAGAGGTTCTTCGACTTCAAGAGAGTTTGTTCAAATGGCTTCTCAAGCTTCTGGCCGTGGGTTCAATTTGCTTTTGGAGGTGATGTCACTTGTCGCCTAGGATGATTAATGTTCAGAAAGACCTGGCAATGAGATTCAGAAAAACCTGGCACCGGTAGCTCCCACATTGCAAGTGGTGGAAACTGCAAGTTTCGCGCCAGATTAAAAATTCAATTGTTCCACAGAGAACTGACAAGTCGTTTATGTTTAATTTCTTCTCGACATACCGACGCCGAGGTTCATCTTCTTTTGATTGGTGTCCTTCTTGAAGGCCTCGGTCACACCGAGAATAGCATCCGGAGGGCCCATCTCCACGTGGGAAAATACCGACTGAGATCTTGTTCCCAGAACCTGAACACTTCTGGGGATCAGAATTGCACTCCGCATCGCCATTATGATGATAATAATGGAGCTACGCGAAATCGGTGGATCACTGTTCGTCAATGCGCTGAACGACTGTGCGACTGTGCGAAACAAGGTCGAAGTGGCGGGTCCATATCACGAGCACCCGATGTTTACGTCATGAACGCAAAGCACCGCCAACTTTTGAATTCTGGAAATTCGTCGCCTTTTCTTGTTTCATATTGAGTAAACGGAACGGATGTGAGATTTCTCAGGTTCCTCTGTACATACACGGATGACATAGTTTTGCCCAGCTCTACAGCCTCTGGACGCGTGGGGTTCTGATCGGGGTTCCCTCGATATCACACTGGAATGGTGCCTTGACAAAAAAGCGCGAGCAGCGTTTCAAGCTCCTCGCAGGGAACAGTTAAGCGCGTGATCATTCCTCGGCTGATATCAAAATCGAACTAATTAATCGCGGTAATATGCTAATGATCTTTCTCTCACTACTGAAGTTTTCCTATTTCATTGTAATCGTCCATACACAGCGCGACATTGTTCTTTTCGACATGCTCATTAACAACTGGGACCTCCAGCTACGTTCATTTTCCAGTGCTTCCGCGATTTGATTGTATTGGCATTCCTCCGGTAGAGCTCCTCGACGCTTGCAAGGTTTCCGCATCTTTCAACTGACATCGACCTGAAAGTGCTCGGATTTCGGCCACATTCCATCACCACTCCACCACCTCTCTAAAGACTCCCGCTTCTCGGCTAAGATCGATCTTACTCTGGGCACAATAGTGCTTTTGAAGGTTTTCGGACGCATCGCTGTCGAAGGTTCTCGAATGGCTTAACTTACTTTGCCGATGCTTTCAGCAGCCGTCGGCACTCAAAAATATGCCTTTAAAACGATCGGATTATGCACCCAAGCCCGGAATATATGCACTTCTGCCACATCTGGTTTGTTTCCCTCGCGACAGCAGCAGCGACTGAACGGCTGCGGATTTCGGTCTCTTTGGTCTGGATTCCAGAGAAGCACTGAATACGAATCGTTTGGTTTGAGAACCAGGAGTGCTGACCGGTTTCACTGACCGACCGTCATATGATCGAGATTGGGAGGGTCTCTCATCGTTCCTGCGCGACGGCGGCCGCGACCACTTCATTGGAGCAGCATGCAAAATCCGAAACTTGACGGAATCTTAACCAGTCAAAATCACTGATTATGCAAATATGTGCTCTCATTCTGATTTCGTGCTCGAAAAAGACCCAGAATATGCATTTTTATGCATTTCCCGAACCTTGAGTGAGATCGCAAGACTCAGTAAGAGCGTCAGCTTCTTCGTTCCTGCGTTCCATCAACCTCCTGATTAAGACACATTCTCCATCTCCGAATCAGATTCTCTTAATGAATCGCGGCAAAGACCTAGCTTATCTGATGATTGAAGGGCGGACCGTGGATAGTCGTAACTTCGCAAGGAGACACAGGGATCGCCTTTTATTCATTGCCTCCAGAACACGAGCACAGAGACAAATATTTCGGTGTGCTCTACTGTACAAATGTTTTACACATGTTTCGACACGGATCACTCCTTATTCCTGCTCCCACAAGTCACTGTCATTCTGGAGGAAGCCGAAGATACCTTCAGCCTTCGCCGCGATCGATTCTCCTTGCCAAAGGATTGGCTTCGATGAAATCGATCTCTTGCTCTTGTCCGCTTCGTCAGCGATATCGGCAGCGTCCCGCTTCGAGAATGCTCCGTAAACCTGCGCCGGAGTTGCCTTGCTCAGATTCAACACAAACTTATCTGAAGAGAGAATTCATCGTCACGATCACAAAAAGCATTGAATGCAAAAAGTATGATAAATTCGGAATTATGATATTCTGCTGAATTTCGGGTGATAAGCAGACCTACCTGGGAGCCCGGAGCTTCCTTCGGCTATGAGAGCCGCGAAACGTCTCACCATCGGAACGTAATGTTTCGTGAGCAAAGTGGTTTCCCAAGCAGTCGCGCTGGCTGCGTTGCAGTGCTCGGGATCCTGCAGCTCCGGATTGAAATGTCCGGATCCGACCTCGTTATCAAGCAGGATGTCCAGCTGTTTGTGCGACGTGAAGAGGGTTCTCGCCATCGATAATAGAGCCAAAGAACTGGCGTCGTTCGTCTGAAAATCAGGATCGTTCTCATATCTCCCGTATCGAAGATCATTCAAGTTATTTTAGAACGGATGGGGAGAAGATCACACGAGTACCTGTAGAGCCGTGGTGAGCAGTCTCTTCGTGAAGGCTAGAAGCCTCTGTTGACTGGCATCCTTTTTCTTCAGAAGAGTCAAGTCAAGACATTGAAGGATCGTTGGAGTGAAGTCATGACTGACACAATTACTGAGACTGAGCAACGTCGAATACATCAGGGTGTAGTACCTCGTTGGATCAACATTCAGTACTTGTCCTTGACCACCTAGGATTTTGAAGACTGTCAATAGACAGTGGCAGGTCTGGCTCTCGTTAAGCTCCTCCTGATCGATGAGGTTGTAGAGAACATTGAGCAGATCGTCAAAGAACTCGATATTCACAAGATGCGCGTATTTCGAAAGTCCCTCAAGCAACGGTGTGAGCAGCTGCGTGGGCTTGTCGTCTCTCTTGAGTATCCAGAAGTAAATGTTCATCAACTGCTTCAAGATCTCAGTGTGTACTTTGCTTTTGCGTTCCTCGCTGTCTTCAGCGCGTGCTTCGAGAAGCTGCTTCTCAAGTTTTTGCATATCCTTATGTTGTCGACGTTCTTGACGCGACATTTTGTTGATTTTCTGTCGAACTCTTTTCAAGTCGACAGCTTGCTGTTCCGCTGACTTCGCTTTATTGATTCGAAGATTCAGAAGCGAATACAAAACTTTTGGCGGCAACTTTGCGGTGTACGATTTCACGAGAAGTTTGGTTCTCTTCACACACTCGAACACTGTTTCACCTGCAGTGGGATAAATCCGTATAATAGTCTTCCACGACCGAAACCAGCTCAGGATGTCATTCTGTCTCTTTCATTATTCATCTCACTTCAAGCGGGGAATCTATAGCATACCATATTGATCTTCTTTGTAGATCTGTTTCAAGCAGTTGTAACAGATATCAGAGATTTCGGCGTCCCGGTTGACGAGATTGTTGACAACCAATGTTGACACTTGCTCTCTGTAGTTGAAGTACGGCCTTGCGACAAACACTCGACAGATGGCTTGGATGGCGGCTTTCGAAAGCTGTAACAGATGCGGCGGTAGATGGAACTTCGGAGGTTTCCTCTTGTTTTTCAAGTCCTTGCGACCTCTGTGTTTCTGACGCTGCTTCCGGAGAGCCCGATACTGCAGTTGAACGAAGTCTTCGCAAACCAACAGGAAACGTTTGTAGCTGCAATATTGAATTAGAGAATCAGTCACGTGAGTTTCCCGACCGCCGACGCGTCAGGTGTCCCAGACGTTGGAACTCACAGTTTGAGGAGAGTTCTCTCGTAAGCCATGAGCTGCCGAGTTTCCTTCTTCAATTTCGGTCCGTCAGCGTTAGGCTTAACATCTTCTTTAACCTTGTAGTCTGGCAGAATGTCTGCGAAAACCTCCGATAATGACAGAATCGCGAGTTTTTTGATCGCGAAACCAGCCGCGCCGGCCATTTTCGTCATTTGAAGGAGTTCGTTCAGTCTTTTATAATGAACTTCAGGGTTCTCGACAATATCGGCGCAAGTATTTCCTGAAGAGAACAATCACACCAAGGTTGCATAATGGGTTTTCCTTCGTCATTTATCGTTGAGTCTGCGGCTTCAGTGAGATGGTCCAGCTCACCTATTTTCAAGATATATTGGTCCACCTTGGCTTTCCGTTCGGCCAGTTTTTCTGCTTCGCTTTTCTCGTTCTCATCCTCCTCCTCTTCAGAAGCCTCTTGAAGTTTCTCCACGTATTCAGTGTCGTCTTCAGAGTCGACAAATTCATCAAAAACCTTAGCCATTGCCAATCCTTCCTCGTCTTCGGATTCCTTTTCTGATTCATCGAGGTCGACATTTTTTGCCGGTTCTATCGTGGGGACGTCCAACTCCTTGAGTGAATCGAGGTTTGCATCAGATAACCACCTCGATATAAATTTTGTGACTCCAGAGTAAGAGAATAAAAGAATGAGATACATGTGGAGTTCTATGATTACTTGCCTTCTGAACGAGTTTTCCCTTCTGCTTTATGGGCAACAGGAGTTTCTTCTGCTTCTTCGCTTCATTCTGTCTTCTGAACGTCGTCCTTGTCCTCTCGAATTTGGAAGCCTCATCTTCGGAAGCAGAGGAAACCCCGAGATCCACCTCTTCATCATAAACGCGTTTCCTTTTGTAAGAGATGCCCATTCTCTACCACCGCCTGCAAGGTTCACAGTCGATAAAGAAAGATTCGGGCTCGCCTAATAACCATCGCGCACAGGTCCCCCATGCATTCCAGGCGGCAGCCAAGTCGAGTCCGAGCGTGTCAATGCCAGGTTCACATGAAAAATGCATTGTCTGACTGAAAGAATACTCTGAGAGTTCGAGTATCACTTATTGCCTGTATGAGTTATTCCGCGTCTAGAACCTCCCGCAGCTGATCGTGTCTGCGAGAAATGAGCAATCGAGGCGAAAAATCCATTCTCCGGCGCCCAGATCCTTCCAGGCTCTATGGACACATTCTTTTTCTCCCCCGTAGTTCCTCACCTTGCTCTGCCTTGCAGTATTTGAGATGACACAGAACGCACTTCTAATTCCCAACTGAGATAAAGTAGCTTCCTCTTCGAATGCCAAAACACGTGTATTTGTTTTCAAAGGTATAAGGCGACCTGGGGTTGTTCAATACCAGGTTCTCGAGTCGAACCCGCGTAACAAGACAAACGTGCCTTGAGGAATACTTGACCGTCCGTGAAAGTTATGAATTTTATTGCGCGAGCGATTAGCGTCGATGGAACCTTAGGTGCATATTCGCACCGCCGTCCGTCGCGGCCTTGAGATATAGATCAGAAGGAGAGCAGTGGTTTCGATCCCAGCAGCCGGCTGCTCCCACGATTTGTATTCTTCATCGGGTTTTCTTTCCGTCTGGAGAGGCAAATGAACGTCTTGTATTCATTCATCTACTGGGCTAGAAGAGCTTCTTCCGACGACCCTTAGGGCGGTGTTGAGATATCATCTTGATGCCGATGAATTCGTGCTTTGTCGTGATGCCGAAGACAGAGGAAAGGACTTCTACCACAGTATAGATACCTACCGAAGTCTTGAAAATAAAATTAGTATTCTATCTCCTGCCTCCAGGGATCGCTGTTTCGCCATTCACGATAACTTCTGTTTCGATTGTGTACGGCCTTTAATGTCCGAAAGTAGAAGGATATGATAAACACGAGTCCTCGACCGCCTTTTTCTTAGGAAAACTTTTATTGAATGCCTACAATCCATACTGACGCCATAACTTCGGAATTGTCCCGTCTAAACGATCTCGCATGTTCCTCCAGCTCCTTCCACAGAGCTTTTCAGCGCCTCTGCCTCCTCCTTTGTCAGATCACCCTTGACGATTTGCGGAGCGCTCTCGACGAATTTCTTTGCCTGGTGGATGACATCGGGACTTTAGTGTCAAGAACATTTCAAGCTCATTCATGTGATACTGCCTTCCAAGAAGACGCAGCGTCTTATCCCCACCTGCACAAGATTTGTTCCTTCCATCAAGTTTTTCAATTCCTTGATGAGGTTGATTTTCTTTGTTTCATCGAACTTTGTGAGTTTCACTGCAAAGGTCGTTTGGATCCTCTTTATTTGGGGCTCATCATCTTCTTCGGCTGGAGAAGCAGCCGAAGCAGGAGCTGCAGCTGCGACTACCGTGGCTTCCTGAGGATTGAAGAAGCCGTGTTAGCGTCCATTGAAAGGGATCACGACGGCTTCTGAGAATCGCATGACCGTTTACTCACTTGGATATTGAGCGTTCTTTTCAACAGTTCGTTTAGATCAGCAACCTCAACTAAGGTCAACTTTGAAATCTCTGAAACAATGTTCGTGATTTTCTCGGGGTACTGTTTACTCGCAGCGTCCGGAACGGGTTGTGGTATCGCCGACATACATCTGCCAAGAGATGAAGAATGGATTCTGATTTAGGGTGACCACGATTGTACACACGAGGAAAAACATGCCACGGGAGAAATGAATGCTAGGTTAGGATGGGAAGAGTCAACTTTCTCTCCTAGACAACAAATCGCACAAAAACGAGGCTTCCGGTGAGATTGATAGGTGAAGAGATTCTCGAACAGCGTCTAAGTTTAAAACCAGATCTAGATTCGAATCTACAGGGATAGAGGAATAGCGGGTTGATCACGCCGGGACGATGCGCGAATCTCGCATCGGGGTGACTAATGGAACTGCACGAGGTTTTTTCACGGATCTCGATCATCCGCTCATCAAATGATCAGTCCGATCAAATATTACCTGTGCAGAGAGACATTCTGTCCGTTTCTGAGGAATTTCGCAAAACGAACGGCCAACGCACGCGAAGCCATGGTCACACCGGATCTTTCGGCTTATTTTGCTCAAGACTAGATACAACAGACCATCCAGGCGGCCGCAAGAGCGCCTAGCTCTGTGCGTCCGCGCGAGGACTCTAAACTTCGTGATGACTCCAGAAAACATGACTTCACGATCATCTCCGAGGCCACTGTCTTTTTTCGCAGATTTCTCGATGAGCCATGCAATCGAATGAGATACGAGCAGTGATTCTGGCCGAACCGAAGAGGGATCTTGTTGACTGCGAGGAGCACGCCCCGCTCATGCGGTCGGCTCTTGACTATCTACCGCAGTGGTGTGTTGAGCCCCAAAATATAAAGATGTCGTTCGACAACTCTCCGGACGGAGATGGTCAAAAAAGTAAGTTCTCTCAAGCTTGATGGGGTTGCTTGTATAAGTTTTCTCGGATCGGTGGCTGAACCAACGTGGTCCAAGATCCCCTCGGATCGAGAGAGTTTCGGGTGGCAGCTGTTTTCCGAATCTGAGTTCCTGTCACGTCAGGGAGATGTCATGGTTTCTCCCTCCCTTCCGAGCGGCTGATTCCTGAAGGGAGGCAGCAGGATGCTTGTATCTTTTCTGGAGCCCCAGATCGATCGGTGGAAATCACCCGATCGATCCTTTCTGGCCTGGAGAGCACATTTCGGATAATAATATACAGAGTGGCTTTTGAGAGGAGACAAACAATTCTTCCGTTACGAAATATTACAAAATCCTTAGCTCAGGTGATTTGACATTAGCAACCAGATGAGAGATAAGGAGAATTTCAAGTTTTTCACTGATGGGATACTAGCTATTAGGGGGCATGTGATCCCGGATGAATCTGGGGAATTCCCGCAATGGTAACGGTTCATCCGTGAGAGATAAGCTGAAATTCCCTCACTGCGGCTCCTGGAACATTGATCAGAGAGCGATCCGCGTCTGGTTTCTGAGGGACGAACCATCGAAGTGCGGATAATTACTCTTGACGAAGATTTTGTGACCAGAGTGGTGATCTTCATGTTTCTCAATTTCTAGTGCAACGAAGAACCCAATTACGACTCTCGTTTGGCAGCGGGCACGCGCGGAGGGATCCCCCACTGCCCAACACGTTTCCTGCGAGCACTACCATCGTTACACAGTGAGTTTAGACGATGTGGTCACCGACAATTCGGATAAGCCATAGGTATCACATTTCCACGAACTGTAAAGATAGCATAGCAGGAATTCCTTTGTTTCATGAATAGCAGTAACGAGATTGGGTCATTCAAGTGAACCGTCCACTCGTTTCGAGCACCAGGAGAATTTCACGCGGCTTAGTGGTCGATATTCCCATGCTCTATTAGCTTTCTGATATCGCAAGGTTACCTAATATGTGTACTTCTCTTCTCCAAGAGATGTCATGGCCCATCAATGGTTGCCGCCGCGAACTGCGGGTTCCGGCACGCTCCGACTTTCTCCACAAGTTGAGTTCACCACAACAGCTGAAGACCTCAAGGATCTAGGAGAAATTGGAGCTGGAAACTTCGGTTGCGTCAACCGTATGAAACACGTCAGGTAACCTTCTGCTCCGAACTTACTGTCTTTGAAGCCGGAGCTCTTCGGCTTTCAACTTCAAGTTTTCGGAACATTTTGTCATTCGGGCTAACTGCGTGATTCACTTCCAGCACGGGACATGAGATGGCAGTGAAACGCATTCGTATGACCATGGATGAACAAGACCAGCAGAAACTCAAAACCGAACTAAGCATCGTTATGAAAAATGATAACGACTTCACGTACATCGTACAGTTTTATGGAACTCTCTTCCGAGAGGGCGACTGTTGGATATGCATGGAGCTTATGGATACTTCATTACACGAGCTGTACAAACGGGTTTTTGGTCGAGGCAGACGCATTCCTGAGACCGTTCTCACTCAAGTTGCCTTCAGCACAGTCAAGGCTCTGAATTACCTGAAAGGGACCCTTCAAATGATTCACCGAGATATTAAGCCAAGTAATATCTTGCTCAACAGAAAGGTAAATATCGATACGTCTGAAAAATCGGGGTTTGTAGATGCCTTGTCGTTCAAACTTTCATTTGACTCCGACATTATGTTCGATGGGTTCTCGATTTTTCAGGGAGGCATCGAAGAGAACGAATTCGGAATTTCTGGGTCGTCTCATTGATTCTATGGCCAAAACTCACGGAGAAACTTCATTTCAGGGAGAAATCAAAATGTGCGATTTCGGAATATCCGGTCGTCTCATTGATTCTATTGCGAAAACTCGCGACGCGGGTTGCCAAGCCTACATGGCGCCAGAACGAATAGATCCGTCTAAGGCTATCAACGGGTGAGTTTTCTTCAAGGATCCTGTTCTTGAGTCCAGGTTTCTAAGCGAACTTTTTATTAGCACAACTGTTGAACTCGGCTCGTTCGAAAATGAAAGGGAATGAGAATTTCATTCCATTGCTGACTGTGATTCTTGCAGATACGATGTTCGGTCGGACGTTTGGAGTCTGGGAATAACTCTAGTGGAGGTTTCCAGAGGCCAGTTTCCCTACCCTGAATTCACAACAATATTCGAACAACTGAATTGTGTTGTTTCGGGTGAACCTCCCCTCTTGCATGAATCGGATGGTTTCAGCGAGAACTACACGAATTTCGTGAATCAATGTCTCATCAAAGAGTTCGGAAACCGACCGAAATATGACGCATTACTCAGAACTCCTCTGTTGGCGAACCTACAGCGTAACACGATAGTTGTCGCCGAATTCCTGTCGACAGTACTTCCTCCTCCGGCGATCACTCCGCGACCTAGTTAAGCTAAACGAGAATCTACATTTAACTGTCCGTAATAATAATATATTGAATAAATGACCAGTCAATAGCTCACAAAAAAGGTCCTCGAACTCATTACTTGATCACATATCCATTTCTGTCCAGATTTCATTCTGAAATCTGTCACCACAGCGTTTCCTGAACTTTTTTGGAGTCCGGCTCCCTTCCAGAGTTTTCGATTTCCTTTGGGTCCCCTGCATTTTACCTTCTGGACTCTCATCGGAAGTCAGAGTTCGTTGCGAACGATTCAAGTACCTAATTTGGATCAAATCGAAATCGTACGATAAAAAATTGGGAATTTCACTTGGTTTCTTCTGGGCGTCGATAGTTTGTCTTGTAGAAATAGGTTACTCCGAGGCTCAGGCAATTTTTTTGAAAACGTCGTCATCCATCAATTCCTCTACCTCGCACAAAATTCAGTCATAGTGCGCTGCTCTGTTATTTATAGGTCGCCCGGTGCAAGGTAGTCATTGAATATTTCGGGCTGCATGATCGAATGCGGCGAGAGGTCCGAAGTGAATACACATGGTGCATCGCTGTGTGAGCGCGACGTCATGGGTCTCGATCTCGAGGAAAATTTATCGAAGATATGTGAGATTCAGACATCCCTGCGATTTGGTATTTCGACTGCCTCGCTCGTTCGGTTGCCTGATCCTCTGGTTTCCAAACTGTTCGGTCGTCCCACAGACTTCCTATGGCGCGGGTTATCCGCGGAACACCGTTTGAGAACGTATTTATACATAGATTTTCTGACATGTACACATGATTTTTTTTTGCATTCCTGTCACCAAGTATGTACGCAAAAATGCACTCCATCTGACTTTGTTCAAATAATGAAATAAAATGATACATCTCGCATTTGATAACGAAGCGCAGTACTTTCCACAGCTGCACCTATTACATTAACATGTAAACTCATCATGTTCATGAGAACTCTCTGATTCTCATTCCATATTCATGGAAATCTCTGAACATGATGTATAACCGCAAGCCGGTCTCTTCCCCGTCAATAAATATGGGTGTTAACTGGAAATAATGGAGTCCATAATGGAAATCTTGTTTATACTACACTATCATCCACATCGTAATCTGATCACAATTCGGAATGATGGAAGACATCGCTGTAGATGAACTGGTTGAGAGCGTCATCAGCCTTGCTGTCCGATACCTCAAGCGGGTCTTGAAGAGGTCCCTGGATTCTTCACTCATCCTCTGTCTAAGCACCTCCACAATCCAGACGGATCTACATACATGGATCGCATACAAACATCTTCCGTGCATTCGCTCGGGACTCATCTTTTTTGGTTCAAGCACACGAAGGTGCTTTAAAATGACAAACTATGATTCGAGTGTTCGGTACAAACAGTGGCGGCTCGGGGCCTCGAGGCGGAGCACGTCGATTATGCCCCGAGGATAACCTGTCCCCGGCGCCAACTGGGCCTCAGCGTCACTTTTTCATCGTCTTTGATGTCCAAAAACATTGATAGAGGGTCAGGCCGACTCCGAATCCCGACTTTCGGATTTCGATTTGGCATCAGAACAAAATCTCTAATCCGCCAGGAATCTCTGCAATCCACAAAATCAGCTGTGGCCAACTTTTTTACCTTCGCGGCCCCCTTGGCCGCAAGTATTGAATCCGCCTGTAGAATTTCCCCCTGTAGACCTTCTTTGAATGCAAAAAGGAACAGAAAGAAAACATTGTTGTGGCACTTGCTCTCCTTACTGTTCCTGAGGCTTTCGAGGTAGCGGATTCGATGGTCCCACCGCTCGCCCAAAAACTTTGAATAGTCGTTTTCGAATCGAGTGAGGATTCTCGAGAGCCCAATGATTTGGTGAGTTTAGGTTAGGTTCAAACTTTAGAGCGACCGAGCGAGCGCAGCGAGTGAGCCGTCCGGGAAGCCAGAGCCTGGAAGCGAAAAGCCAAATAATCGGGTGAATATCCATGGAATGGAATGCGCTCTTTTTGACGCCCAGTTGTCGTGCTCTGGGTCTGGGGGGGGGGGGCGCAGATTTCATCATCTGGGTTACGGAACTGGAAGTCCGCTTGTTTTCAACAAACGTCATCACTCATCACTATCGAAACTGACCATTTTGAAGGATCTGCGCTCCTGATCAAAATGAAGAAGCTGTGCCCCAAGGGAATCGAAGAGTTTTCTTTGCAAAATACAGATTCGGCTCAAGATCTCGTTTGAGTGAATCTGTGAGCCCCTGTAAAGGATGGTTGACTGAATCAAGCTCGGAATCGAGATGCGATCGGCTGGTTTCAAGACCGCGATAGAAAATTTTGTAGATGTAGAAACAACCAGAAACAAGTAGGTAATTCGAACCTTAAGGTGGTGTGTGATTTTCAAATCGGTGGGAAGATCCCCCAATGATGAGAGGGGAACGGGTGGAGTGGGGGGCATGCCAGCTGGTCAATGCTAGATCCGCAACTGGGCACAAATACACGGCCCGTACATATTTTTTCCACTGTGGCACACTTTGGGTAGGTGCCACAGTGGAAAAAATATGTACGGGCCGTGTATTTGTTCACATGCCCGGCTCTAAAACCCAACCCAGGGAAGATCCTGGCGAGGAGGGGGGGGGGCTGGAACCCCGGCGGCACTTTGCCCGGCGATGTCCGGGCCTGCGCCCGCACCAAGAACTGTAGTTTGCTTCAACCACAAAGTATTATTCCCGGATAATTCCAACTTGCCTCGAGTCTTGCGGCCTTGGCGAAACCCCGATCGCTGTTTTGCGAGAATTCGATATTGCTGGAGCGGAAACAATTGAGATGTTCGATTTGCTGCATTCATGAGAATGCCTTGTGCACTCCGGCTGCTGTCAATGAGGATGATTAGAAAGCGTCAATGTCAAAACAGCAAGAGATGAGTTTAAGCATTGGAATGTCTTTCGTCGGAACCGTAGATAAGTTGTGGATTCATCATTCTTCTGAGGCCCAGCGGCTGAGAGCTTTTTGAGTTGCTCCCTTTGAAACCTTGTCATGGGCCATCTGCGGAAAACGAATTTCCGGTCTATGTTGTCCCTTGAACTGCTCCAACGTGACCCAGTCTAGGATGACAAAAAAATAAAAACGCTCTGTCCGTTGCTTCCGTCGAGTACTCTTATTATAAGGTTTGGACACGACTGAACGTGCTCCCACTGATGAGTGGTATTTACGTCGTACAGAAGCAGCTGCTCAATTCGTCGTAATGGCTTTTTTTCAGCAAGAGGTGATCACTCCGCCAGAGATGATCTGGAACTTATTATGAACAATCTGGAACAATGAGTCTGTACACCTGACTGTTTTGAAATGACAGATGTTCTCCTCTCTGTGGTGAAATAAGATTGTTGATCGGAAAGTGGAAGTCGTAGCTCCCGGCTTTCAGAAGTCCAGCCTTGTCGACCACGGGGAAATCAAATGAGATCAATTGAATTGGACGGATCGGTCTCCTTATGAGCGAATGAGATTCTCCCCTCGGAATCCTGGGCTCATAGCTTCGAAGAACGGTATAAATATCGTTCAATATGGTTTAAATGAATTCGAAACATGGTGGAGAATCTACCGCGAGTCGAGTTCCATCAACTCAAGGGTATCGATTTTTTCACAACGCTGAGAATCAAGAAATACGCGACCGCTCTAGGAGAGAGCAATCGATCGCTTGTCATTCAAGCCAAAAACATTCACTCTCATAGCTCGTGCTGAACTCTAGGCGGATTGATTTGCGTGGCTTGAATCACAGCGAACTAGAGAGTGCGAAGTGTTGATCCAGATCGAAATGCTTCTCCAGCTTATGTTCCGTATCTCTGGGGTTGATTTCGGTTCGAGAAGAAATTGTAGAATCCGGATCACTTGTGCGCTTCTTGCGATTTCCGTGACATTCGTTCATTCGGTGATTTCGACTTTTTCGATAATTGACTTCTTGAATAGACCATGGTACCAAACGTTCATCCACAATTTCGCCTACATCTCTCACGTAGTTACTTGTGGTCTCGTCTATGTCTGGGTTTTGAAGAACAAGACTCTCATCGAACCTCTGATCAACACGAGCTTCACAGACCAAATACTGTTCTGTTCTTGCGCGTCCTTGAACATCTTCTTTTTCGTGTCGTTGACAGTGTTCTCCTTCACAGACGACGGATTGGATTCGAAACCACTATTTCGTGCTTTATTTTGCGTTGGCGAAAGTAGCTACTGGCTGGTTGTCGGGCTCCTGGGAATCGCTACCAGGCTTCTACTTTGTGGCCTCTTCAGGACAGTATTGGAGAACATCAAGGAAATGATTGAGTCACCCTCGCCTCTCGAGGATACTTGTATCGCTGCTCGTCGCTGTCTGGCAGAAACCGATGCCTTGGTTTCTTCACCTTTAATGTTGTTGCACTTTGACTACTTCATTTGGGGCGTTGCGAGCTTCGCTTCTGATTTACCCGCCTTAGAGTGTCCTGGAAACAGCATATTCTACTTAGTTTCTGATGCGTTCATCCAATCAATATCTCTGTTCCGAATTCTATACACGGGATCATTGATAGATGAACAAGTACGAGACCTTCGTCGGCGCTCGCGGATGCATTTCCTGAAGGCGGGGCCACTGACGTCCGATACGAAGACGTGGTGTCCCGCGTGTCTCGTGACTCTTGAAGGCAACGATCTAGGCATCACGTTCGACGGAGTCCACGCACTCAATAAGCGAAACGTCGCAGGGTTTTTTGGGGTTTGCTGGTCGGCTGGCTTCATATTGTTCCAGATAAGTGTAGCGACCGCTCGGGCGAACTATGACTCGTTTTGCCCCAGCCTTATTTGACAAACTCTCCAGCTGTCGCGAGCGCTCAATTCTTTGGATCCCAGAATTGAATCCTCGAATTTCGATCAAACTCCGAAACAAGGTTTGTAACGAAGGCGGAAGGCAGAGCCATTCTTCTCAACGCTTCTTCAAGCTTCTGGGACTTTTATGCACAAAAATTGGATCGCGCGTTCGTACATCGACGCGGTTCTCAGATCAGATAAGTAACGATCGCACAAATGCGCTTCACACTGCAGAAATGGCTTCCGTCTCCTTGAGTCACCTGCGGCGACGCAGACTGGTGAACGATCTTATCTCACAAGGGTCGACGACCTGGCCTTGTCTGTCAGCTGAGAATCATATGGTTCAGAATCGTAATCAAAATTTACAGTAGCGCCCAATAACCATCGCCATCTTCCAGAATCGGGCATCATTTCTCACAGTCTGTATCCAAACGAAATTTGAACCGATTTGAGCAAATAAAAAGATAAAATCGAAAAAAGTGAGATTCTTGATCTACCTAGCCTTGTCTCCGGAGGTTTATGATGAAGATGACTAAGAACTCTTCCTCTTTCTACCTTGTGCATCTGCAGGATGAACTGAACTCCGATTTCTGCTGATCGGATCTCGAAGCTGAGGAGAAAATTTCTGAGTGGGGTCTTACATCGTCGAATTGGTGCGCTTCTTTGTCGTGTCCCGGTCGCTTCAGAATATCTTCCTCCTCGTAGTGTGCGGCGTTGCATCCGCAGACGATGTAGCTCGAGGTCTACGGAGTTATTCCGCATTTCTCGAATGTTGGTTCCGGTCCCGACTCAGAATGTTTTGTTGTCAGAAGCCCTGCTCGACTGAGCACCGGTGATGCAGGACCTAAGCCAGAGTTTGCCAACGGTGACCCTACGGTGGGTCAGGACAATTTTTCCGGAGAGTACGGCTTTTTCATAGAGACTCTTCCATACTATCGAATTCCGACTTTATCTCAAATACCTTTCAATTTGTATCGAACAAAGCACGCACAGGGTCTCGAGGACTTTTTGTTGACAAATGTAATCTCTGTAACCTTTGGCACTACAGTGTTAAAATTGACTCCTGTCAAGCTTCAGATAAAGCGGCTGTGTGTTGAGCAAGAAGCACAGTTTCCGTATTAACACATCAGAATGAGACGTGAATCATTTCATGTCGTTCAATATCGCTTCTTCGCTCGGCAAAGCCGTCCTAAAATATGAATGAGCGGCTCTATCTCCTTCTCACTCTCCGCATGTCTACAACAAATAAAGAAAAGTAGAGTCAAGAAGCGCGCAACTCTGACGTTAAGAAAAGAAACAGTCGGAGAGGATTCGGTTTCGAGTTAATCCTGCAGACCCACAAGGCGGAAAATGGAGGGGGGTGCCGGAATCGGGGCCGCATCGTGCTTCCGAAATATGCTCTCTGGCGGAAAGCGTCCCGTACCAAAAGTGGTCAAAACTATTCTTCTATTTAGAGATTTTGGGATTCAGAGAATTAAGACTGGTTATGAAGCTCTAATTTAGAATTCCGTACGCACAGGAAAGTTTAGGGCTTCTGTAGCTTTATTGCTTGGCAAGATAATAGCCGTATGTCGTTGAGTTTTCTATGACTGCTGCTTTTTCCTATCTGGAGGAGATATTTGAGAGCGAAAAGAGAAAATAATCATCCGGAGAAATCATGAGTGTCGCCCCGGCGCGAAGTCGACCAAAAACAAAAGCATCTGCACTTGCGACGCGATTTTCTCAACGTTCTGCGTCAACGCATCGTGAAAAGAGACTATATCCTTTCGGAAATCCGAACTTTGCTGACTCTCTGACTCTGCGTATTCGCTACTTCTCCTGTGACAGATGGTTTCGAATAATGAAGACTGTGATCAAAAGGACAGAGAGTGGACTTACAGGTTAGCCATTCACGGAACCGATAGCATGTTAGCAGTTCGCTTTCTTTTTATTGATTCGATGACACGTTCCCCGGTCAAACCTACCCATAGTTAAATCGCCACTGCACTCCCAGACAAGCGAATGAAGCGGGCACGAGTGGTTTTTGAGTCTGATTCTCTCACTCAGGATTTTCTGAAATAGAATCAGAAGTTCTGCTGTTTCTCGCGACGTCGGCTCGGTTTGGCGCCGGAAAAGCTGTAGTTCATCTTGGAAACGGAAATCAATCATTCCAGTCGGGAGGCTTTGCGATTTTCGATATTTTTCCGCCATGCTTTCCTCGTAACCAGAGAAAGTCGAATTTGCTACATCTGGAATTCCCGTGCCGAAGCAATTCCAGACATCCGTGCTCGCGGTAGAAGCCCTCAATTCTCAACTCATGAATATTAATGTGCAAGGTACTGGAAAAAAGGAAAGTACACGACGCGGCTAGAGGATCATCTCACATAATGATTCCACTCTTCTGTGGGAGACAATTGAGCGTCGTAAATCGGTCCCCCAAATTCAGATAATAGCAAGAATAAACGGAGTTCTCGTTGGCATCGCGTCAGAATCTCCTTCTAACATAACGGCTTCTCTCTGCGTTAGAGGTTTCTGTTTACGACGTAAAAGTCAAAACGCCGTCTACGGAACGAGCCTATGCGAGCCGAGTGTCGTCGATCATGTTTCTCTCTCGCGTCAATTTTCAGAAGATGTGAATAAGCGATCCAAATTTGCTTCTCGGACCAACAGATAAAATTACCCACAAAGCGCTCAGAACCGATCAGGGCTGAGATGCTTGTATGAGCTCAAGCATTGCCAACATATTAGGCATCGCTGTCGTCGCAGTCTGAAGGAAGATCAGAAAAATCTGAATGGCGTTTCACTGGTTCCAGAAAGCAGGGTCCCGACTGCAGTTTTTATGCGATTTCCGCCGCGGTGATGGATTGGTGTTTGATTTGTTTTCGATGCTGCTCCTCGTCGGCTGTGCCAACGTGACCGACAGAAGGAACGAGTGTGCACTTGAAACAAAAGGGGCAACCAGAAGGCGGATGGGACTACTCACCCACAAGGAAACCGCTCTGGGCTTCGGAACAGGATATTCCATAAAAGAAAAATGCGTCGTAAGTGACACGGCCGCCGACCTCCGAGAAACCCACTGTTGCTCATAGATTCTTCAGTGATCTTGATCATTCCAAACCAATTTGTTGTTGGCTTAAAGCCATCGGACCGCTGATAGTACATGCTATGATATCAACACCGCTCACGAGAAGCCGAACGTAACCGTCATCGACTCGCACGTAGCGTCTTCCGCTAAAGAACTAGAAACAAAGCATCATCGAGACGCGGTTTAACGTAGCTTTTCCTTCAGCTAATGCTGACGAGGCACTGTATCGCTCAACTTCGGTAAACTCTCACAATGGGAAGGTCGACCGGCGGGTTATCGATGAAATTCATCCCAAAAATTCCTCTTTCAGACTCCGCCCGCTCCTCTCTCAAGTGCAGAATGACATGGCGTTCTCGTAGCGTGCCGGCAGCTCACATCGATTCGCGAATCGAGAAGGAAAAGTCTGTGGTGTGCTTTAGAATCTTTCCCCACAAAGCCTGAGTGTGGAACTTCCGAATCACGAGCTCGTAGTGATAATTTCGAGAAGCCGCGCGCTGTCAAGATCCGCCATGGAGGCCTTAACAAATCTTTCGCGTTTTCAAGTCGGCATGTTGATCACTTCTGTGTTGTGGGGTCTCTACGGCCTCGGTGTACTCCAACCGATTTTCAACTTGTTACCTGTGCTCGTAGCGGTGCCCGCGATCTTCAGTTTGAGTGAAATCATCCGAAGAATCGTTGAAAACCATTTAGGGAAACGCACAGTCCCTTGCAATGGAGAATACGTGCTCGTCACAGGTTGTGGCTCAGGGTTCGGTTACGCTTTGTGCAAGATCCTCGCAGATAGAGGGTACGTATAATGGAAACGCATGAAATCGCCGCCGAAGAATAACTCCATCGTGAGCATGAGCCAATAGTGGTGCAAACAAAACTCTATTCCTTTCCGACACTCCCCCCAACACTCGACTCTTGATTTCACTCAATTCAACACTGAGGAAGCCCTCGCTCGATCAGAATTCCATATTTCCCGATCTTGATCTTCGAGAAGTGCACATGTCTCGGCGAGCTACTTGGTCGTAATTTGCAGAGCTCACGCTGGGCTATCGATATCAGTCCGGTAGAGGTAGCAGGGAAGATGGATTCTTCAACGAGCGAAAACAGTAATTGACGTTCCTAAACTCGAAAGGTGAAGTGTTTGGAGAAAAGTGGAGCGATCGTTGTGCCCCAAATATCTATGACGAATGAGATATCTCATTGTCGTCGCGGAACTTCCCGAAACTTTGGATGCTTTCAGCTCAATGGGACAGTCTGTTGATAATGGCGCCTTGGGTTTAGAAAATACATAAATCTCGATACGGAACCAGTGCCAAAAAGTGCGTTCGTCAGATGCAGAAAACCTTGTAAACAGTTCAGAAATTTATGTTCGGAGAACCTGCCCCGCCACAGGAAATCGAAATCGCTAACGAGGGCTTAGCGCGTAAAACGACCATTGTTTATTCTTAAAAACTGTAACCACATTTCCAGATATAATGTTTTCGCCGGATGTCATTCACTCACTTGTCAGGGAGCTAAGGAACTGCAGGAATATTCGAAGCGAATCGAAGTTATTGGCATGGACGTTTGCTCAGACGAATCGATGAAATCTTCCAGAGTGCACATTGAGTCGAAGTTAGGCAGCACAGGTGAGACCGATAGATCGATCAATCGATCGATTCTCCGACTCATCGTTGCTGGCTCAGGGAGTGATTCGAAACCCATTATAAAGACATTAACGAGAGATTTGCTCACGTCGGTTTTGCGCCGCTTTTCTCTTGCGTTTCTTTTTCGGAACGTTCAGGACAACTGTGGGCGGTTGTTGCGAACGCTGGCGTAGCGAATCAAGGACCTCTCGAATGGACATCAATGGCAGAGATCGAGCATATCTTTCAAGTGAACACATTCGGTGTTCTGAGAACTGTGAAAGAGTTTCTGCCTTTCATCCGAAAATCCAAAGGTGACCAGACTCTGCTCGAGAAGAATTTCTTGCAATCAGCAATTCTCTGACGGATGCGAAATCTTATTGACTATAACCGTCGAGCAACAAAAAACTTTCTGCTTCCATGCAGGACGAATCATCGTGACAAACTCATTGCTCTCTACCATGGCGAATCCATTCGTGATACCCTATTCGATGAGCAAAGCAGCATCCAAAGCACTTGTTGAGGGTCTACAGAGAGAATTGTGTGCTTTCGGGATCTACTGTTCATCTGTCGAACCCACCTACTACGTGTGAGTTGGAAATACTTCTGTTCGAGTGGATCTCTGGTTTGAGTGAGTTGCCCTAGATGGGGCCGCTCGTGCCATAAACCTTACTAATGGTTAGATCGTCGTTGCAGCACAAAGATGACCCGCACACGAACCGTGGAGGACTACCACCTGAAATATGACTCGATCGACGAATCGATGAAGAAAGATTATGAGGGCTATTTGAAAATCTGCAGCGAATACTTGGACAGTGTGTCCAGTGTTCTTGCATCAACAAAGGTTTGTTCCTTGGACAAAAAGAAGTCATGATTTCAAAATCACTTTTCGAGCAAGTTCAGTCCCAGAGAGAGCAGCCTAGAGTGCAAAATCGCTGAAATTTCGTTGTTCCAGATGGAGGAGCCTATAAATGCTTTGGTGCACGCAGTCTGTTCCGTCCGACCGCTGCCGTACTACTTTGTTGATAGTCCAACCATGAGTTTCCTGAGGGAAGTCGGACGCCATGTCAACATTGAAGTCATGGACGCTGCGATAGGCTACGCGAAACACTTGGCATCCTTGAAGAAAAAGTTTTCCACCTCCAAATAAGTTACAACATTATTAGCTTAGAATCCCTGTATAGAAAATCCTACTCATAACAATAAATGTTCTACGGGCTGAGAAGCGCAAGTGAGGGAATCATATCTTTAATTCAACAATGAAGTGTACATTGTGAGTTTTCAATGGCGTTTTCACTAATTCGACGTTTCGCACGCAGAATACAGAGGTAATATTCTCTGTGGAGTTCCGAATGAGCTTCGAGATCTGAAATCGCTGGACCGGGTTGAATGTCTTTCCACTGGTTGAATCTATTTTTGGCATCCCGATGTTCACGGCTCGCCCGCATATTTTTTTTTCTCTGATAACGTAAATCCGCGACTTCCCGACATCCAAGGCCAACACCACGTGACGAAGAGTAAAGAAAGGGTTGACAGAATCATTCAATTAAGAAGCTACAGTTCAGCTGCCGGTGTGTTCCCCGATAAAAATCATTTCCTACATTGACGGCCGACAGGACGCATTCGTAATCGAAGCCAGCGAAAACAGAATTATTGAATACAAACTGCAGGAAGGTCGAGATGTTCGAAATCCTTCGATGGGCTTGATCTTCATTCTCTGATAAGAATCACTTCCGATATTCTTACGTGATGATCGGGTAAAGTGACGTTCCGGCAACCGAGCGAAGGAGGCGGAGCCATTACATCATGCACCGTAACTTTATTTCGTCGTGAATTCAACGCTCTTGCTCTAGATCGTGTAGCCGTCCCGTAGGGCGTCTCACGATAAGGGAAGCACCACTTCCCTGAAGTCCCGGCATCTTTTCAGATTATTCAGTACTTCCGAGTTCAAGAATCAACCAATGTGGATCTTCGTCCCCCTCGCGGGAATATTCAAATGTCTTCTGGTGTTTTGCGCGACGTGTTTCTCTCTCCTCCCAATTGATAACGGCGGACACCAACTGCGTAATTCCTGTGGGCACCTCAGACGAGCAAAACCTCGTCATCATGACAACGACAGATATCGTTTGCGGCCACTTCATCGCAGCGCGTCGATTCCCCGGTATTCGAAGAAACGTTTCCAACGCCCGCAGACTCGCTCACGGAATCCCCAAATTATTCTTTCCGTACCGTCAAACATCAAATGAGCGCCGTTCGGTTTCCATTCCAGCCATTTCGGGGCGTCATGGATGAAGGATCCCAATAGGAATTGAAAATTGACCTGAACTCGCTTGATCTCGAAGTTCTCTGCCTCATGAATGAACGCGAATTGGTCGGCGCTCATGATAGCGGGGACACGCGCGTTGTACTTATTGACGAACACGTAGAAGTACACTCGGAGTCCAACATCGTCTCTCAAGAACTTTGCCAGCTCGTACATCGGACAAACGATCAAGAAGTCGTGGAGAATTGTTGGACCATCAGGCAAAGTTCCGTAGATTGCCATCAAGTTCTCCTCTACTATTAACGGCTGATTGTGAGCTTTTGAAAAATTTGAAATCTCCGACAAAGCAGTGCCGACATCTGGAAAACTCGAGAATCTTTCGGGAGGAGTCTTCGAGAGTCCAAGTAGTACCCGTTGGCGTCCATCTCTCAAAGGTTCGGCTGCTCCCAATCTAGGCAACAACGGAATGTCGTTTTCCAGCGAGTCGAGAATCATGGAAAGTTTCGTGAAATCAAGCCTCTCGAAGCATTCCTTGTAATCTGGATAATTCGCAGGATTCGGATCGAAGTCGCAAATCTGTTCCACATCATCCGCAGTGGAAAATTCGGTCGTCGCTGTGAAAATGTTAGTTTCCAGATTAAAAGCTGCTCGATTCGATCACGAGTTAGTAGTAGTTGAAGCCTGTTCCGTCGAGAGATTTTGGATCCCCTCACCATTCGTCGGTCCCAAGTCCAGCGCAAAGTATGCTTTCAGAATTTTCTGAAGATTGGCGTTCGAATCACCCGAAGACCTGGTTATCTCAGGTCTGAACGGAGATCCGCCCTGAATGATGTAGGCGGCGACCGCCGAATCGTTCTCCCTGTGCCCAAGAAGGTTCATAGCAGCCAAGGCACCGGCATCGCCGCCTCCCACTATCGCGACCTTCTCTCTATGAATCCCGAACATCATATGATTATCAGTCAGGAAACGCACAGCGGTTTTCAGGTCTCCAAGAGCCGCGCAACTTTCGGCCGGATCAGAAACTCGTAAGAATCCCGGGGCTCCGTCGCGGTACGCAACGAGAGCAACGACGGCCTGCCGAATACGAACTTTGCGCTCATTGCAGAAAGGAGATTCGATCGCTCTCGTGGCCTACCTTAAGACGTCCAGCGAGCCGATACATGTTTTCTAATCTCAAAGACTTGGGACCTTTCCTTGAGATGCTACGAGCGATCACGACCAAGGGCACGAACTTTTCGTAATTCCAGTTAGGTTCCTCTGAAGTATCATCGCGATGGTGAGCTCACATTACATGTTTTGCCGGCACCACCCATCGATGAATTGCAGAAAATTAGGTTTTTTCAAATGGCTTCACTCACCACTCAGCGGATTAAGGTGATAAAGTTTGATGGCGGTGAAGACGTCGGAGGGCAAGAACACATTCATGGATAGACATTTCGAGTCCATCACATCGGGGCAAAGTTTTTCCGGACGAAGTTTCAATGAGAATCCTGCCATAACAACACGTTCACATGCAGAATATCACATTTAATGGTTTCAGGAGGAAGTCCCTCGTGATTCGTTGAATTCATGTACGTTTCGGGGATGGCATATGTTTAGGTGGAGCAAAGATTGTCGAGCATGTACTCACCCCATGGGTTTTCAGGCGGATCCCATTGGATGCCAAACACACCGTTGGCATACCGAGCATAGGGCAAGCCATAGAAGGCTGTGACGCAAAATTCATCCGAGCACCTCGCAGCGCCCCGGAAGCTCCCTGGCGGACCCCTGATGTCTCTGTAAGTTCGATTAGCCAGAACCACAAGGAGTATGGCAGTCAGCATCGATATGTGCAGGGAGATCGTGATCAAAGCGAAAACAGAGTACGGCTCGGAGCTCCTTTGGAACCTCCCGATGAGGAAAGCCTTCCCCGCTGGTTTCTCGATCGTCCTACGGCCATTTCTTCAAGGAAAAGAAGAATGATGTCTCTTAAGCAGAAATTCACTGAAATCCCGTGACTAACATTCGCGACAAGCGATAACAAAATTGCGTGATCAGCCGGGAAGGTTCTTGCCTGTGGGAAGTCCGGCTCTCCGACATGCTTCTAAACTTCGTTCTAACCCTGAAACGATGAATTGTCGTGGAAATATTCTAGTGTTCTTGACAGATATCCGAAGTGTATCCCACGCAAAGAGTTGATCGGGTATCGTAAAGCAATACAAACAATAATATAGCAATATACTGTGAAAGCTTGGTACAACGAACCGAGCTCTCACTGTACCATTATTTCTGTATGCTCCCAGAATTCCCGCGGACCCTCCCGTTGAACTCCTAGGACCCGGAGAATGCTCCGAGGTTCCGCGAAACCCAGGTTGAGAATCACTGCGTCGAACAATCCTTCCTTCAATCAATTGAAAGATGCTGATTGATGAGAAATGCACGAACTCCCAAGCTCTGACTATGGGAGCCGCAACCTTGACTTTTGACGAGCTCGTGTTGCCTCGAAAAGCGGAAACCGCAAGCGTTCAGGGTCACCTAAACCTAACCGGTGGCATCATAAATATTTCATTCTTGCAGCCAGTAGCCATAATGTTTCCCCTTGCTACCTTCAATCAGCGCGAGATAGCGTTTGCGAACGACCTAGATTTAGCATCAAGCGAGGTTCAGTTCACAGAATCGCCTTCAAATCATAGCGGAGTGGTTCTCTGGAGCAGTCGAAACCATGAAAGTTCGTCCAACGTTGATGAAATTCGAAAAAGTGTGGACGTGTCAAGAAGGAGGTCCCGACAAACCGGTCGGTATCCGTTGTGCGGTCGCCTGTTTTGTTCTTCTTCTGCTGACCTCAGCGAGTTTCCGATCACATGGATTTCTGTTTGTCGCCATCAGGGAGCATTACAAAGTTCCGGCAGATGATGCGTCCTGGCCCATCAGCACATTGGGGATGCTCACATTTTTTTCCGGTTAGAGATTCCCGTTTTTGTATGAAACCGTGGGCATGATTGAGGGAATCCTGTCTAACGAGCCGACACTTCCTGCACAGGTGTCCTGGTCGGGCCTTTATCCGAGCGTTTCTCTCTGCGACCGGTTCTTCTGGTAGGAACGCTTTGCTCCTCGCTCGGATTTGTTCTCTCTTCGTTCGCGCACAACACGACAGTTCTGACTTTCACTTATGGTGTCATCGGTGGTTTCGGCAATGGTGCTATCATACTCCTAGTTAACGTGCTTATGACGCAGTATTTCGACCAGTATCGAGGACTAGCCTTCGGTGAGCTCCAGAACGAAGAGGGTGGATTCTGAAAGCGCTGACCAACACAAAGAGGTTTCTCAGGTTTGGTCACATGGGCTCGCCAATCGAGTTATGCTTCGGCCTCCGAAACTTCCCTGGCCAAGTGTCTCATCGGTCTCCTTTATTGGTCTGTTGCAGGTGTCACGGCTGCGGGTTCAACCATAGCCTCTTTCATCTTTCCTAATTTGATGCTGGTATTGGTCGACCTATGGGGTTTCCCCTGGATGATGTTATACATAGGCTGTATCCTCCTTCCAATGGTGTTCATTGCTTACTTTCTCGACGACGCGCCGTGGATCTCTGCACAGAAGAAACCCGACTCAGACAGTAGGTCACAGCGTTTCATTGCTGAAGAGTTATACATACATATGCGAGATGTTCGGGGTACTATGACATGAGGAATCGATGCGATATTTCCCAGTTTCAGAGGCCAAGGACCTGAAGGAAGATTTACGCTTTCAAATGAGTCTTTTTCGCGAACCTCTTCTCTATATTCTCCTGTTGGGCAACGTTGGCTTCCAGTGGGGCTTTGATGCCTATCTACAGACCTTTGTTGATCTCGGCTTGCGAAAAGGAATCGAAAAGCTCCTCGCGGTCAACCTGATGAGTTACTTCGCCGTCGCAGATCTATTCGGTGATTATTTCCCCATTCCAATACAGTGAGCTATGCTTATTCGGACTCCCGGACGAGGGGACCAACCGCCTATTCGGACCAAAAATCAAATTTTACCGCTTAATCAGACCGTTCGCCTAATCTGAACGCGATGGCGCGGTCCCCATATGGTGCTATTAAGCGGAGCTCACTATACTACCTTCATTCAAATAGATCGGATGCTGTAAATTGAGTTGTAACCTAGAGCACTCTCCAAGGTCGGTGCCTACTGCCCCTCCTTTGCGATAAAGGCTGGCTGGGAAGAGATGTTCTGGTGTTTGTGAGCTACATGATATCCGCCGTCTACCTATGCATCCTACCTTTCGTATCGTACACTTTGATGGCCGCGGCAACCTTCACGCTGGGATCGTTCTTCGGTTTGTCTGCGATTTTCTATCAGAGTCTCGTCGGAGAATATCTCGGTGCGGATCGCGCAAAAGTTGCTTTCGGTTTGATCATGTTCTTCAAGGGAATTTTCTTCTTCGCCAAGCCTCCATTCATCGGTGAGTCAGAGAACTGTATATACATGCCACTGCTCTGACTGATTCCCATCAATGACGACACCTTGCACGGTCGTTTCCTTCAACTCTGTTCCCGCAGGTTATTTCCGTGACAGAATACAAAGCTACGTGGGAATGTACGTCATATGCGGAGCCCTGATTGCGCTTTGTTGTCTACCGTGGCTTTTGGTGATCGTGAGAAGGAAATTCGCAGAACACAATACTGTCGAACAGCCGTGTGATTGCTCGCACCAGGGAGCCTAAATATCTAGATACTCATCGCGTCGACCTGCTGTCGACAACAACCAGCTGAGAAGACTCGCCCCCGCGCAAGGGGTACCTTACATTTAACAAAATGTATATAGCTGAGGAATGGTTAATAAACAAATCAATCAATCAATCGATATAAAATCGAGTTGTTTTGTATTCATATGGATCTGGCCTCTGCACTTTTCCGTTGATTTCTCATTTCCATCATCTGGACCGTCATCTGAGGAATTGAATGCTGCGGAAAAGTTTTCCGCTCCTCTCTGTCCTGCACCCCGGTAGGATTATCTACAAACCGTCGGTGATTCTTTCGCGAGACTGTCAACGAGGAAAGCCGTCGCACGTCCTAGCTCAGAGTGACGAAGAAGCGCTTCCGATATGTTTACATGAAGTATCCCGCGGACTATTTCTACCAATATATTATTGCTGATGAAGTACAGCGTATGGATTTTTCACGACGGGAACAATCCGACTGCTCACATTACACATCAGTCCAACATGGGTAGCGGTAGTTCTTCGCGGATAAAAATGCAAGGCAAACGGAGCTCGCAGCGATTAGAGAGAATATTCATCGACATGAGTCTTGGAAAGTAGGAGTGTTTGTCCTCAGTTTTGCACCTCGGATGCTGGGATAGGTTCGAAGGAGATCAGATGTAGATCTCTCATCAGAAGGGTCACGAACGGGTGCTACGTTGGTAAGTTCCGTCACTTTCCGAATCCCGTCAACTCGCTGATGGGTCCCAATTCGACGCAGTATTCGGCTGTATTTGTCTGTTCCGCGTACTCGGATATCGAATCTTCGCTATAATCCTGCATTTAGTGGTTCTCAACACTTTTCCCAGGTGTAAAGATCATACACGGAAAGAGTATTTCTCTCTTGGTGAATGAGCATGCGGGATTTCCGTCTCGTTCTCCCTATTTGTTCCTACTCAGCATGCCGCGGGAGCATGCGGGACATAGATGGGTCTGATTTTCCTTGTTCTCTTCTTTTGTTCCTACTCAGCTAACCGATCCATCCGTCGGCGTTGGCTCCTCGGAGGTGCCGACTCCGTTGTACACACTCCGCTTACTGACATCTGGCTTCTACCCCTGACACCCGTCGTCCGGCTTTCATCTCATGCCGCACCATCTCCCTGAGTGCTTTCCAACATCTCGGGTCTAGACCTCAGTTCCCGTTAAACGGAAATTAATTTCCGTTTGCCGTTCCCTCAGCTCTCATCTGATCGCGTATCCACGTCATTATCGTCTTTCCAGCTCGAACTCTGACTGTTACACACGGAGCTGTCGTTCTTTATCGTCGGGGATGATGGAGAAAATAATGACAAAGCTGCGGAGGTCACCGCGGCAGTAGGGTAGCGAGATCAAGTGCCGCCCTATCCATTGGAAATCGGAACATGCTGCCCCCGTCGACCCATACCGAGCTGGAATGACGACCGAAAAAAAACAAAAAAAAGTCCGGGAAAACTCAGAATGTCGCCCTCTGGAGATGTGCCATCCGGTGCGGACCGCAACAAGTTTCTTCCTACAATATGATCGAGGAAATTCACTGACAAGACGTCCGATCGGACGATTTCTACGATGACGCTTGCGAGTTGGATGAAGAAAATGAAGGATCAATCCACTCCGTAGTTTGTCGCATGAATTGGGTGCTGATCAAGCCTGGACATCTCCGTGTTTAGTGGCTCACATTGTGATCAAGTCACAGAGTCTGTAATCACGGCGCCCCTAGAAAAGAATGTATCCACGCTTGTGTTCGGCGTTCGCGACGCGCCCACCCGAGAATGGCATCCATGAAGAGCGTTTTGAAGGCTTCCTGTTACCGATATTAAACCCAGGGCTTACGTTGACCTCCTAGTCGGGACATCGTCTATTGAGCCCCGTCCCGGCTCTTCATCGGTTTTGCCCAAAGAAGCAATCTTATACCCTCCGGACTAATCACCCATGATTCGACGATGTTCGAACGAAGTTTCTGAAATATCGTTATAATTGTATCGTTCGAACGCTGCTGTTCAACGGCTCATCCAGTTTGCGTTTCTGTGATTTCCGTCTAATCCTAATGTTTTGCATTATTTTTCTACTTGTCACACTCCATCTCCTGCGGAATCGGGATCAAATGTGGTCTCCAGAACTGGAAAAGTACTGAAAAACCTCCGATTTTCTTCTATCTCGGGTGTCAGAGCCTGTCACGAGATTCCACCGAGTTGCTCCTGGACTAACTCTAACGCCACAAATAGGCTTTGACATCTGCTCATTACTGGGCGGTCGCAATCATTCTGAACAGATGAAGTCTGGCCCTCTTCCTCCGTTTCTTTTTTCTCGAAAAAAAAATTCTCCGGGAAACCCTCCCAGAATAGACTGTCTTCTGATGAAGAGACAATCATACGTAAGGAGAATTTTGCTCCAGCGCTGCCTGTAGATCTGGAAAAAAGAAAATCAAGCACGTCGGAGTTCTCTCGATTCATCCGATTGTTCTTGTTCGCCCGCGTTTTGAAATTGTCGCAGCTATTTTGAAGTCTCGGTCTCAAATCCGCAAGGGAAGCAACCAACTAAGAAGTTCAAATTATTAACTCGGGTCCAGAAAGCGTAATCACCGCGCTTTCACGAAACGTGCCAAGGTCCCTTAAGCACTAAAAAACAATGTCGTGTAACGTGAGAGCTCATTCCGGGGCACTGTCAGCATCGAGTCAGAGCGAATGCATCCGTTTTCCGCCATATTCACGACATCCCTTGGATCAAGGGGATGAATGCATAAAAAAGATGGACGGAACAGCCGGATACTGGCGAGCGGCATCCATAACACTTCTCAAGTCTGCCAGCTGCGGTGATTCTTCTCATTTCTGCTCAAGCACAAAGCTCAGATTCAAGCGTTCATCCAGAATCGACCCGGGTTTCGTAAAAACTTCTTTCCGGTAGATTTCTCGAATGTCTTCCAGGATGATACGAACCGGTCGAAAACAGATTCTCGCATTTTCGATTCGCCATTCCGGTACCGCACGAAGTAGCAAACACTTGAGATATGTTTCCTCGTCAACAGAAATTGGATTTACCGCCTCTAGAATATTTCCGGCAGTATTGGACTTCATGCCTCGGACTTATCTTCACAATGGGCGCTCCTTCATTCAGCTCCAAACTTCATCGTGTCGATATGTACTACATTCTTCTGCATTTTCGATTCTTTGAACCATAATCAGCGGCAGTATCAGTCTGAGTTCTGTTGAGATAAATAACGTCCAGTCCATCCAGGAGCTGGTGTTATAGCGTAGAATCACGGCCTACAGCTCGATCTGTCTCGCCCCAGTTATTCTCAATCCAAAAGGAGTCTTTGATAACGTGTTCACTGCACCAAGCCATGAACCTTTGCGAGGATTGTTGTGAACAATTTCAACGAGTGAACTGCCGCGCGCCGTGTCATGGTGCAGCCATCGTCAGTTGCACTCTCCAGAGCTAAGTCGCCTTCTTGCAGTGAGCATCCTGTCCGTCGTCAACTACCGCGCGCGGGGACAATATTCACGCAGCTGCTCAGAAGTCATCCAGTTCTCAGCCTCACGTCGTGCACTCTCTTCTTGAGCTTCTGAGTTGAGTCCAGACCGACTTCAGACATGGATGTGCTCGCTAATCTTTCTCGTTTCAAGATCGGGATTTTGATTTTCATCACTTTGTGGTGTCTATACTTCTGGGGTGTGCTCCAGCCCTTGTTCGCGTTCTTGCCTCTGTTGGTAGCGATACCGACCATTACGATGCTCAGTGAAGTTATCAGAAGACTGGTCGAGTATCAGCTCGGCAAACGCACAGTGGCGGTCGGAAACGATGCCGTTCTCATCACTGGCTGTGATAGCGGGTTCGGATACCTTCTGAGTAAAAGACTCGCCGATAAGGGGTAAGATTTCACGCACTGATCGCCAGGAATGCTGTCATTCCAACAATGGAGCAACATTTGTTGACGCTCAATTAACGTTCATCTCTTCGTTCTATTCACAAGATATGCTGTGTTTGCCGGCTGCTACATCAAAGACGGCGCCGGAGCCAAAGAACTTCAGGAATACTCATCGCGAATTCAAGTGCTGCACATGGACGTCTCTTCTGACGCTTCCGTGAAAGATGCGAGACTACAAATCGAAGAAAAGTTGTCTGGACAAGGTAACTGTGGTCAGTGTGAGGAGATAGCTTGCGGAATGACAGCTCAATCGTAGAAACGGGTTACGTCGATTTTTATCGGACATTTGAGATATCTCCAGACTTTGTCGCCTTTAAAGGCCCCAAGGCTGTTTCTGATGATCCCTCCACGATCAACGAATGAGGAAACCCGCGGAGCCTCCTAACGAAGGGCTTGGAGAACGAGTTCGGGCCCGAGCGATATTTCACAATAATTTGGTTTTGCTCCAGAAGAAAACAGAGAAGATTTATAGCTTGTGACCGCGTCAACAGTCTCTGGTTTTGCGGGCTACGAAAATTCGAAACAGACTCTCAGAACCGTTGGCCCAATCAAAAATTATCGTATATGTTCCTCTTGGAAACGATAATATCCGATTGGGACCACCGGCAGCTGTTTCGCCGCTGGGCTTTCATTTCGCTTTCGGGTCTCACAAAGTTTGTTGTGAATATGTGGCTAAGGGTCAGTTTCACCTGCTGACATTTTCACATTGTAATTACTCCAAAATTTCCAGACGTATGAAGATGGACGAAACTGTTCACGTGGCAGTTTCGTCTGGTGTTTCTACACTTCATTACTTCGTCTGTATTCCGGTCAAGCGGTGTGAGAAGTAAACAGTTTTCTGTTTTCTCTGCCGCTCTAGCACTCCAGGCTGATTGTCGATTCATCGAGACCATGGGGCTCCTAGGGCTCAACGCAAACTCGAAGAGTCTCGCTTCCTCTATAGCTTCACCTGAATAAGCGGTGCGGATATTTACTTTGGCGTCTGAAGTCAATAACGATGCCTGACGGCACTCCTTGCTACAGCTCAAGGTTCCAAACAAGTGGTCCGAAAATCAATGATATGGAGAATCAATATTGAACCAAAAGGCTCACTCAACTTCTGACTGCCAACATGCGCGTCGTTCGTTCTTCCTTTCTTTCTATAACATCATGAAAATATCGGCGAATTTTTCAAATGTAACTTCCAAGAAATCTCTTCATACCTTGAAGTGCTCTCATCGTTATTGTATTTAGAACTGGTTTCGTTCCCTTTTCAGGATTATGGGCAGTCGTTGCTAATGCTGGGGTCGCCGAACAAGGCCCCCTCGAATGGACGAGCATGGAAGAAATCCACAGGATATTCGACGTGAACACTTACGGTGTTCTGAGGACCGTGAAAGAATTTTTGCCGATGATCCGGAAGACAAAAGGTAGACAAAAACCCACCTCAATCCGAAGACGCAGACGCAGTTTCATCTTTGCAGCGAACGAAATCTCCGATGGCCGGAAACGCGGGATACTGATTTTTGTTTTCTTCAGGGCGAGTTGTTGTCACGACATCCATGCTTGCCACGCTCGCTAATCCGATGGTGATCCCATATTCGATGAGTAAAGCAGCCGCGCGGTCACTGGTCGATGGTTTACAAAGAGAATTGCGAGGTTTTGGAATTTACTGCACCTCGATCGAGCCCAACTATTACAGGTGAGTCGAATCGTGACGGGAGAGAGACATCTGTTCTGCTCTCATAAATTATTTTGGAACAAGAGAGA
This sequence comes from Neoseiulus cucumeris, assembly GCA_021527715.1. Lineage (NCBI taxonomy): Eukaryota > Metazoa > Arthropoda > Arachnida > Mesostigmata > Phytoseiidae > Neoseiulus > Neoseiulus cucumeris. The sequence continues at coordinate 2,016,948 of JAJSRV010000006.1, read as the reverse complement.
TATGCGCAATCATCAGGACGCTGAATGTCGAACTTTTCCACAGGACGAACATAGTGGAGAATCGCAAGATGGAAGATTACCAAAAAAAGTTTGCTGCTCTTGATGAGCGAGTGAAAGCGGACTATGAGGGTTTTCTGGATGTCTGCAAGAACTATCTTGATAGCGTGAACGCAGTGATCATGTCGGACAAGGTAAACGATTTTGTCATCCTCCATCAACGAGCTTCTCCTTGAATTTGGAAGACGGACTTGGCTTGTGATGTAATTGCCGGTCTCGCAGAATTGATTCATCGAAATTCATTGGATGGCAATCTGAATGCGTTTTGTTCCAGATGAATGAGCCTCTTGAGGCGTTTGAGCATGCCATCTGCTCCGTTCGTCCACGTCCCTACTACTTGGTGGACAGCCCAATATCATGTTTTGGCCGAGAGCTTCTAAAGCATTTCAACGTTGAGGTTTCCGACGCAATTATCTATTCAGCTCAGCATCTGGCCGGTCTCAAAAGAAGAATTTCGCCTTCAAAGTGAATTTATCTATTCTGTTCGTGTGATACTCGAGCGGTGGTTGAAGAGCTCAAAAGGTTGTACTCCATGCAGCTTAGATGCAGCTGCTGACGGTTCCTGAAAACACAGGATTCCCTATTTGTCATATTTTGTCTATCGCTATTCTGATAAAAGTTGAAGTTTGAGTTCGCGAGGGAAAAACGGATATTTCTGGTCTTTCACGTAATCCTCTTACTCAAAGTTCACGAGGTTCCCGACCTCTGGAGATTCCGCGGTTATCTTGTCCTTCATCTTCTGGAACAAGTCTTGTTGGGCCTTGCCCCACTCGTACGTCGCCCTCGTCAACAAGTCGTATAAGGGTGCGGCCAGTGTATCGACGAGAGAACTTCGCGAAGGTCAGAAATGTGTGACTCGAAGTCCTTCGAATAGATGATAATGTCATCCGAATACACAAGTGCCATCTGGTACTTCAACAATCCGATGACCCTGTCCATCATGCGTTGAAAAGTCGCTGGAGCATTAGCCAACCCGAATGGCATCCTCCTGAACTGAATAAGTCCGTCCGGAGTACAAAACGCGGTCTTCTCCTTGTGGTCAGGGGCCATCTCCACTTCCGACAATCCACAGAAAACCGAATCGACCCGTCTTTCTTCTTGACCAGCACCACCGCAGCAGCCCAGGGACTTGATGATGGCTCGATAACTCCGGCGTCCAACATTTCCTTTACCTCCTTTGCGATCGTCTGTCTCTGCACGGGCGCGACTCTTCTGGCCGGGAATGCAATAGGTGAAGTATCACGGGTTGGGATGGAATGTTGGACTTGGTTCGTGCACGTCAGCTGGCTCGGCTTTCCGAATAAGTCACCGAAGTCTTTCGAAAGGAGGGACGTCAATCTTTGTCGCTGCGGTGTAGTCAAGTCTTTTCCGAGCCGCAGCTCATCTTGTTTCACTCCGGCAGTTACAGCGGCCTCGCTGGGTGATCACGTCGGGGCGATGAAGACGACCTAGCGGCACGCCGCCCTTCAGGTAGATTGGAGAGTTTCCCAGGTTGACCACGAGGATCTTACAGCACCCTTCCGCATCAGATTGCTACGGCGTGATGTACTGACTATTCGGTGAACAATTAAGAACGCCGTCCGCCTGTAAGGTCACTGACGGTTCCCCTCGCGCGTACGAATCAGAGCCCGTCAGGTGTTCTTTGTTAGAAAAAGCGAAAGTTTTCGATAAGAAAAGCTTTCCCAGGATGACATCTTTGGAGAGATTGTCGATAACGAAGAAAGGCTCAGGATTAGCATTGACATCCAGTTCCACAGCGACGATGACATTCATGGCTTGACGTTGGGCATCTGTGACGCGTGTATTCCGATCAGGCGGGATCATACCGTGGGTCGTTTCGCCCAAGTCAATGACCGAAGCGCGTTTACGTCAGCCCCAGAGTCGAGTGTCGCGATCCTCCGATGCCCAAGAAAGTTGACGACCATCTCGAAGGGTTTTGCATTGAACCTTTAGTCCTTTACCCCTTTTGGTGCAAGTTGCCTTGAAGTGTCCAGTCTCTCCGCATTTGAAACAAACACGCCCGGTGCGCTATGGGCTCGCCGTTGCTGATTTCTCTGCGTTTACGGGATAACGGGTGTCTTGTCGCGTCTTATCCCGCCCGTTCGACGAGGTTGATGGTCGAGGTCCTTGAACTTTCTTGAATTTTTCTGCAATCTCCATGAGTGCTTCGAAGATATCTGGGTTTGCGGCGACAACGAAATTCCTGAAGTCCAGTAAACTGCAGGAGTTAAGGATTTCGGATCCATTTCGAGCCGTTTCATCCTGTTCTTCGGTTCGTTCGGTTCGAAGCGCGGCAGATCTCCGACAGGTATCAGGGCTTCGAACAAGCTGGCCATCTGGCCCATGATCACCGTCCATGCCGGTAACGAAGCTAGCTTATATATGGTCTGTAGGTGGCGCCCCTGTCGCGGCTTCAATAGATGGAAGGAAGTTCAATCCCGATCTGGCGCCCCCTCTGCTCTGCGCCCGGTGCTCGAGCCCCCTTTTGCCCGCCCTTGCTACGTCACTACCCACAACACAGATGTGATCAACATGCCGACTTGAAAACGCGAAAGATTTGTTAAGGCCTCCATGGCGGATCTTGACAGCGCGCGGCTTCTCGAAATTATCACTACGAGCTCGTGATTCGGAAGTTCCACACTCAGGCTTTGTGGGGAAAGATTCTAAAGCACACCGCAGATTTTCCTTCTCGATTCGCGAATCGATGTGAGCCGCCGGCACGCTACGAGAACGCCATGTCATTCTGCACTTGAGGGAGGAGCGGGCGGAGTCTGAAGGAGGATTTTTTGGGATGAATTCCATCGATAACCCGCCGGTCGACCCTCCCATTATGAGAGTCACTCAGAAATTACCGAAGTTGCGCGATACAGTGCTTCGTCAGCATTAGCTGAAGGAATAGCAACGTCAAACCGCGTCTTTATGATGTTGAGGTGTTGATATGAGAGCTCAAGTGATCTGGGTGAGTCAAGATCCTAGCGTTTGGCTCATCCTTGGGAAAAAATCCGTCCTCGTCCCAACTACCTTTCCATTTAAAATCCATGGATATATTTGTTGATTTATCGCTTTGTTTGTTGGTTACTTACTTGCTACTTGATTTTATTGGTGTTCATTGGGCAATCGCCAGAATGTTTCCTCGAGATGAAATCGTTTCCAAAGCCATCTAGTTGCGAACGACGCTAGGATTGAGAACGGGAAGAACGGGGGGAACAAGCTCAGCAGATGTCACAGTTTTTGGGGTCTGGTCACAGAATGGACACCGTCGAACCAACTCCCGATTGACAGTCGTCGAGTGTCAATCGATGCACTCATTTGCATGCTGCAGCGTTCGTCCGCAGACATGTTTTTCGGCGACGTGCACACATGTGTACATTCCGCCTAGTGTGCATCCCGGTGGCCGTCGAGATTCGAACCGCCGCCATCAAGTTCTGGTTACAAGATTAGCCGTGTGACCACAAGACAATCGGCCGTTTGATCCCCTTTTCGGACACACCGGTTGAATCAACTCCAACCAACGGTGTCCAGGTGAAGGGAGGGTCCTTATGGACACCCTACCGGACACAACCCGACACCAGAGGGAACGACGCGAATTGTCATTGGTGCTCCATGACGCCAGAAACTCAGCCCCGCCGAAGCACGGTTACAGTCCCATGTTAAGAGGACCGGTGTTTTTCCGCTTTTGCGTATGATACTCCCCGTGCGCGGCTGCGCACTGTTCGGAAAAAAAAACGCGCGCGAACCATTTTCATTCTGCACGGAACGACCCAATTCTATCCAAGCGTTTTATTTTACCTCAAGCGAGATAAATGAATATTCCTCCATATTAATGTCCGCCTTCTCGATTTATCGTCTTCGCCTCAAATAGTGACTACTCGTCCTGTTGGGTCCTTTCAACTCGCCGTTCGTCAGAGCATTTTATAGAATTTCGGATCGACCTTCGCCCGTTTCGTCCCGTGTGCCGTCGCAAACTCTCGATAGGCTTCTGGTCGAATCTCCTCTTCAGTACCGACACGAAGAAAGGCGTGTCAACAGAAAACTACGTCAAATGGTTCTTCATGGGGACAAAACGCTCATTTCGAGTTCGTCTCCACAGAGGGCGTACTCGTGGCTTTGCGCCGAAAAAAAAGCAATATTGTTAGCAACGATGACGAAGTTTCTCTTTCCAAGCGCTGCGTCTCCAGACCCATGAACTTCAAACAAAGCTCCAGCAGCTTCACTGCCCTGTTCCTTTCTCGCCCAAGTTTTACACATGCAAAATACGCGAGTTCCGAACGGGTCTGTTTTCATGGCGCCGCTAACCACTCCCTACCTGGCCATACCCTTTTTTAAATTCTTGGGTGTCGTAATAGACGATGATTTCTCTGGTAATTCTTACTTCGCCTTTGGGGCGCTCTTGCTTCTCTGGCCCGTGTAAGGCATGTTCTCTTCTCCGATCTTCCTCTTCTTGCGTCGTATCTCGTATCATGCATGCTTTTCCTCGCTTCTCGCTTATGGAATCGAGGCCTTTGGACTGAATCTATAAGGATTTGCACAACTTACCTTGAATTCTGAAAGGGATTTTTTTACAGTACATATCCCAATCCCAATATTTCATATCATTTAGCTGAAGCGGCTACGCGGTTTTCCCTTCGTGGACTAGGCCGACCTTCGAAGGTCGCGATCAGGCTCGGAACCGTTTATTCCGCCTACGTCGGCGTTGTGAAACTCGTCATCTGAACTTGGACTCTGTTGTTGATCCTTCATCATCGTAGGCGAACAGAACGGACTTGCAGATTCCTTAATGTTGTCAGCCCAAACGTTTCTAACTCAGTAAAATACGAGAATCGATTTTGTGCTTTAAAACAAAATTCATTGGATTAGTGACCACTCTCGAGTTCTGTCTCGACAGGCCGCGAATTAGCAGTGCCAATTCAACGAAGTTATCAAGTTGCCTTGAGAACAAAATCGATTCACAAGTCGATTCTACCACCTCTCTAACCGAACTACTTTCAAGTGACTTGAACGTCACGATGTCCATGCTTGCCACGCTCGCGAATCCGATGGTGATCCTATATTCGATGATTTAAGCAGCTGCGCGGTCATTGGTTGACGGTTTACTAAGAGAATTGCTGGGTTTCGGAATTCACTGCACCTCGATCGAGCCCACTTATTACAGGTGAGTCGAATCGTGACGGGAGAGAGACATCGTTTCTGCTCTCATAAATGATTTTAGAACAAGAGAGATATGCGCAATCATCAGGACGCTGAATGTCGAACTTTTCCACAGGACGAACATAGTGGAGAATCGCAAGATGGAAGATTACCAAAAAAAGTTTGCTGCTCTTGATGAGCGAGTGAAAGCGGAGGATGAGGATTTTCTGGATGTCTGCAAGAACTATCTTGATAGTATGAACGCAGTGGTCATGTTGAAATGCTTGAAAATCTAAAGCATTTCAACGTTGAGATTTCCGACGCAATTATCTATTCAGCTCAGCATCTGGCCGGTCTCAAAAGAAGAATTTCGCCTTCAAAGTGAATTCATCTATTCTGTTCGTGTGATACTCGAGCGGTGGTTGAAAAGCTCAAAAGGTTGTACTCCATGCAGCTTAGATGCAGCTGCTGACGGTTCCTGAAAACACAGGATTCCCTATTTGTCATATTTTGTCTATTCTGATAAAAGTTGAAGTTTGAGTTCGCGAGGGAAAAACGAATATTTCTGGTCTTTCACGGAATCCTCGTACTCTAAGTTCACGAGGTTTCCGACCTCTGGAGATTCCATGAGCAACAACATCTAGATTCGATCCTTCCAACATGGCAGCGATAACGCGCGATCCTTATCACCTCAAAATAGAGCAAGACGATGTTATGTCAACTCGGAAAAGTATAGACATCGGGGTGGAATAGCAGCGCAACAAACTATTTCGTTTAGAGAGCCGTGTAGGTAGAGTTCGACCACTGGCTGTGACCTTTGTTTCTGAGGATGCTACGCTTGATTGGGAGCGCTGTCATCCTGCCGCAAAGGGTGTCGGGAAAGAATATTGAGGAATGTTCCGGTTGTCAAGATTGGGAATTCGGAATCTCTCAAAAGTTTTGTTCTCGATTCAGAGGACGCTTCATTCATGAACAGAAAGTGAGAACTCAATTCTCGTGGCTGACAGTGGGGAGATGAGCCTTTCCTAATCCTTCGTTCCTTTAAATCTTTAGTTCCACATTCTACTCACGAATGGGGGCGATAGAAATGCCGCCGACCTGAGGGCGATCCGCCCCGGGCGGCACTCCCGATCTGGGTCAAGCGTGGAGAGGGAAGATGTCATGGATGAATGCATGATTATGCTGGCGATTAGTGAGCGCCGAACTTCTAACAAAAAGAGAGATGAGGATGGAAAGGTTGCCGCGCAGTAGCCAGGTGCCAACTCAAGGCCCGAGCGCAACCGGAGAGTCCGCTTTGTTTCCACTCAAGCTTATTGATTAAGGAGAGGAAATGAATCCAGCTCATATTCGCACCGTTTCGAGCGTTGCAGGGAGCTGATACGGTTGGAAGTCTCCACGTTCCAGCGGTATTGTCACCTCTGTGGTTACGAGGCGGATACTCGCCCCTGAGGCAGTCAGATTGTGACGTATTCTAAGGGAAAGGACTTCAAATGGAGCGCGGTTGACGAAGAACGACGCAGAAAGCCAAGTCGAAGATAGCTGAGCCGTAAGACGATCCAACTTAATGGCTCACCTTGTAAAAACAGGTGTCTTTTTATGAGGATTTGAAAGCTAGTTAGTCTTCAGTATACAGCACCCTGTTGTTGAATGCAAAGGGCGACGACCAGCAGTGTTTTCTTAGGTGGTTTCGACCTTTGGAACAGTGCGGAGTTGAGGAGTATGCGCGTAATTGTTTCGTTCCTACGTTGGCTGAGGAAAGAGTCGTTTCGATCCGTTTTCTTCTCTATTCAGTGGGACTGACCAGTGTCTGTATAATGAAGACCTTCAAATCTTCTCTAATGTATTGCTGGCAATCTCCAGAGAAGTGTAAGGAAAAGATACTCGCTTGATCTCGGTGTTCGTGCTATTCCGATGACGCGAGGCCGCCTTAGACGTCAAAAGATGATTGCAGATAGAAGCGACTCAAAGTCAAAGCTTCACCGCCATCCGCGTGTTCTGCAAAGAGACAACGAGTGTCGGACGCTCAGAGTACAGGTCACGATTCGCCGACTGAAATCTGAGCCACGACTCGGTGAATTCATCCCTGAAGCAGAGTCAGTCATCGAAAAGTCTCGAGCCCTGGTTATCTACGTTTCGTCGTTTACGCAAAACTGCGTTTCTCTCTTCATGGAAACATTCCCTCAGCTCCTAAGACTCATGGCCAATCCTTTGTTTGCATCTAGGTGCAATAAGAAGACACTTCCGACGGTGTCATTTTTGTAGAGTGCCGGCAAGGTTGGCGCTGATACGGCGCCAGTAAGACGTAATGTTACCTTTTGCACTCCCGAACGTACACGCTTGACGTCACGCGACAATCAAACAAGTGTGCATCGGAGCTGCGGTTCTTGTTGAAACTTTCGACCACTAGATCCTTATCTCGTTGGAGTTAGGATCGCCTCCTCGAGTTGAGATAAGAGACTCACTAACGTCCAAATGCTCGATGACGAGGACGCTCCAATGGCGCAGGTGGAACGTATAGTCCAGAGCAGAACGCGTGTTTTATTTGATCCACACGAACGGTCTTCCTGTTTCCACAATGGAGGCACACATAGGCAGATAAGTGTTTCGAAGAGAGCTGTGACGTTATTCTGAAAGCACATGAGGTATGTATCAGTAAAAGAACCGAGCCTTCTCGTAAATGTCAACGCAACTCTGTGTAGTAACCTGACCGATTTAGTTTCCCTTGTTTGACAGCGATGTAATCTTTTGAACTTGAGAACTTTCGGAGCGCATTCGAGCGCTCTGAGATGATTGATGTAAGTTGAAATTCCCACAACATTTACTGGTGACAGTGTTGTTGCAGATCGTTCCCCTGGCAGACAGCCAATCATATTGAAGCTGTGAGGCACCATGAGGTCCTCGTTATCTGAGGGTCTGATCGATCGGACTCAACCGCGCTCGGACTCGACAACGAGGAGTTCGTACGCAGTGTTCACAGCAGTCGTTGGCAGGGTTCATGAGGAGAGAAAGAAAGCGAGACCAATGTTCGATAGCATGCTGCCCTCTCCGCCTGAGGCGAAAGTTTCAGGGAAGACTCATACTCTAGAGACCGACGTTTTCTTAACATGCTACAAAAGCATCAAGAGACGCACGCAAGCAAGACTACAATTCAGTTTAGTGCCGATATAAGACTTCGCGAGTGATTGTTCTTCACGGCCAAGTTCGTCCCAAATTCTGTTCAAAATGACGAACCTCGTGATACCAGATTCACCCCAGTGTTGGGCTGTCGCATTCTCAATGATGATATACACTTTCTTCGCAATGGCCGTGCTGAAGTGTTCATCAGTGCTTTATGTAGGTTCGATGCAGATGCTCGACCTCACGCGGGAACAGGCATCATGGCCTGCGACGTTCGTGCTGATGCTCTCGCAGTTGGCTGGTAAGTTGGAATCGAGTTCTCGACGATTTCGTTTTCCAAATTATCCCAAAGCACTGGAATAAATTGTCATCCTAGGCCCGAGGCAGACTCATCGATTCTTTGTGCCTTTGACAGTTTTTCACTCGTCTGACCCGCTAGCGCATGATTTCCAGGTTTTTCCTGTACATGCCGTAATTCTAAGAACTATCATGTTGCAGGTCCCGCGTACGGGATGATGTTGAAGCACACGTCGGAGCGCTCTTGCCTGATTCTCGGCGCACTTCTGTGTTCCCTACCGATGATGGTGGCAGCCGTGTGGGCAACCGAGGTGGTGACACTTTGTGCCTTTGTGGGTGTCATTCAGGGTAAGTGAAAGGGAAACTCATCGAATGAAATTCAGGACGATGTGTTCAGGAGTCGGGAATGCTCTAGATTCTAGAGCATTCCCGACTCCTGAACACATCTAGAGTCTAGAAGCTGATAGAGCAGGAGCAAGTCTCATGTCGTCTTCCAGAAAGGATTGCGTGAGGCTCATCGACTAATATTTTTTTTCATAATACCCTGGCATTGTCGTCATCTCTCGGAATTACGCGATTTATGCGAAGTTGTCGAGTTCACGTCGGTCGCTAATGACAGGAGTTGCAAAGAGGATGTGTGCATCCTCCATCACGATCTTACTCGTACCTAGATCCTGATGAAGCGTAGCGTTCACGCACGGCTATCGTAATCAAGATTAGAATCATATGACGGGATCTTACGGAAGTTCGCGATTTGATGCCGACGCCGGTCGAGTTCTTAGACAGTTCGCTGGATTCTGAGTCGTACTTCTTGTCAGCATCGAACCATTGTTATTTCACAAAACCGAGTCAAGTTTCGGTGCCGGACGCGTGGTATTGACTCTAAGTCTTTAGCGAGTGGTCTCGATCTGTGTGATCAGATGATGGAGCCGAAAGCCAGTTCTGAGGTTCAGTTTGATACTTTGGACTCTGGAATGCAAAGCAATGGTATCTACTCGGCTCCATGTGTAATGGGTCGGAGCTAACACAGCGTTCCTCCCTCTTATCTCATGAAAACTTGATAAGACTCTTGCGGTTGACTGAGCAAAGTCTCCATCAAATCTTGAATCTCTCTCAGGATCTTGGAACTCTTTTTTCAAATCGAATTCCGCGGATATCTCTCTGCTGTGCCTGAACAACAGAATTGAATCATTCCTCTCCTCTCAGGTCTCGGGGCGGCATGCAGTGAGGTCATCCCTTTCGTGATCCTGATGCGCCATTTCCAGAAATATCGCGGCACTGTGATATCCGGCATGTACATCATAACCGCAGTATCTGGCTTCTTGATGCCTGTGCTCTACGAATACATCCGACAAACTTGGAATTTCCGAGTTTGTCTTTTCACCATGGGTGAGGAAATCAATAATTATGTTGCCGTGGCAAACGCTCACAGCCAAGAGGCGCAAGAGAGCTGATAACGAAAGTTTAATTGCAGGTGCTGTTAATCTCGGAATGTTGCTCGGTTGCATCGTGGTCAATCGTGTGCCTATCGCCGATAAATCAGATGAAGTTCAGAGTGTAACAGAGTCAACCTCACACTTCGCGGAAATCAGCCTCAGCACAGATAACTACCTGGTTGGGAGCATCTTGCTGAAGAGTCATGTAGGTTTCGGTTCAAAATCACCTCGGGCATGGCGAACGAATCGGTTCACGGCATCCGGCGCATTTGGTCATTGCGGAATTCAAAGGACTGTTTCTATTTCCAGCATAGCCACAATGGATCATTCGTGGACATTGAGTCTTTCCGAGAGAAAAGACCACTCGTTCCAGGAGCATCCAAGCCACTGCCACTAGAGAACAAGAAAAAAGGAGTTTTTTCGTTGAGCTTCATCCATATAACGATCTCGAGGTTTGTCAAGAGGATCAATGTCCGAAAAACGATCTCTGAGTCTTTTTCGAGAATATGCCTCTCGAAAACTCCCCGCTTGACGCAAATAATAAATCTTGACCAACCTCTTCCAGGGCGCTCACGGTCTTCTCGCTGGCTGCGTATCTTTTGGTCATCTTGGATTACGCCGTGGATAGACACCTTGATTCTGTGCAAGGTGTTCTCATTCTGACGGTGTTTACAGTGGGAGATTTGATGTCACGAGTTCTGTCGGGCACGTTGATCGACATGAAATTGATCGCCCACTCCTGGTTGATGTCTGCCACCTTCCTCGTACAAGGTGCCTCTTACCTTCTCTTGATCTATGTGGACGTCTACGGAATCATGCTGGTAGCCTCATTCCTTGTCGGACTTAGTGGAGGTTGCCGTAACATTCTTGCAACCGTGATGGTGACCGAAGAGAGCGAGGACTCACAATTGGCTATCAATCTGGGCGTGATGAACTTCGTGACGGGTCTCACCATAGTGTTCCAGCCTGCTCTCATCGGTGAGTCTTAGTGATCTCACAGGCTATCTGGTTTTCTATTTAATTTGAGACGTCTTGGGTTTCTCCCCGCTAAACGAAACTTTCTGATCGATTTTACCTTTCTTCAGGCTTCATCAGGGACACTCTCGGGTCATACGAGCCCCTGTTGCTCGGCTTCGTCCTAGCCAACGTGATATTTTTCGCCACATGGCTCACGAGTGTCATTTGCGACTGCCGCAAGAGGATTCAAGATTCCATCTGATGAGCAGTCGAATCAGCTGTACACACGGACAAGACCTCTCATTTTCTCAAATGTATTTTCATGTATATAATGCACCAGAATGCAGAGAATGCACATACTTCAGGAGTATCACACATACAAGCGTTTATTCACTCTGTTCGAGTAGATCGGTACCTAAAGATGAGAGTTTTACAAAGAAGTATGCCGCGTGACGGCCTGGCCGGCGAGACTGCCCAGTGAGGGCACGAGAGGACAATCAGTAGCGCGGTGAGCTGTAGTAGGTGATAAGCTGTACATAGGCTTCCACACCTGCTGCAAATGCAAGCGGGATCAGGAGTACATTAATGTACGGCTCCTTGTTATTAGAGCGCAGGGGTGATTGGAGCGCAGCCGTATTTGGAGCGCAAGTAATTGGAGCGCAAGCGATAAGAACGCAGTTGATTGGAGCGCGAGTAATCAGAGCGCAGGTATTTGATGCACAAGTGATTGGGGCGCGAGTAAATGGAGCGCGAGTTATTGGAGCGCAACTATTTCCCGGAATTCGACATTAGTCAAGTATTTCCCGCGAAATAGTTCGTGTGCGAGTAAAAGCTGAAGCAGGTGACTCACGGACCTTACTGACTCTTTTTGTCGCCCGTTCAAAACCGTTTCTCACTCAAATTCCAAGATGATCTCCTTGTAAAACTTCTTTCTAACCAGATCTTTGTCTGAAATGTTCCTATCTGGGATTAGATTTTGGAAAAACATCCTCCTAAAGAGAGCGCTCATCCATTCGACGGTTGACATGAGACCACACATGCATTCAGCGTCGGAATTCTTTGTGAGCCGAGCTCTCAATGTAGGTGATCGTTCGACATCACGTTTCGAATCAATTTCACGTAAGAGAGTCAGTATGTACTGCAAACTGAAGTGCAATGTCATGCGAGCATCGAGATGGGAAGCGATACGGGAACTCGTCAATATAAGGATCGTTTTGTCGCGTCATCATTGAAGTCTCTCGTCTCATCCAGATTAACGCAAGAACGCATGATTCGGAAACTTATCGTCTGCATTGTAAATAAAAGAATCACTCTATGTGAGCCGGTCAAAACGAACGGTCGTGTGTTCTCAATCTCCTCCTAACCCAACATTAGTGACCCGGACGTGATCGCGAGAGCCCTCAAAATGCCGCCTCCCGAACTTCCAATCGATGACGAGTCAGGTTCAGCAGCTGATTCAACGACAGCCGGAAAAAATATCGAAAATATCGATTTTAGTCTGATCTGGACGGTTAGGGCTATGACGATGCACGCCAGCAGCACGTCGACAATTCCAAGTTTCTGCGTGTCGAACGAGTTTGGTCGATCGTCGTCGCTGTCCGCGCCGTGGATGCTCGAATAGTCTTCCGGTGGGAGCGGTGAGACTTGAAGGAACGAGCCGGGCACTTGTGGGGAAACCTCGAGCAGTACTCTCCTCAGTAGGGGAGAAATCTGCCGTTGGATTGGAGCCGATTGGCTCGACCGACCCATGATCCGGAGAGGGCAAGTCTATTTTAGAGTGTGGCCACTATATGCGAGCACATCCGCTTCTGCGCGTGGGTGAGATTCTACCGACTTGAGATCATTGCTACCATCACCGGACGATGTGGCCGCGTCCCCGGAAAGACAGTGGACGGAACACTTTGAGTCTCCGTTTCACGATTCGCGTGTTCAGTGGCATCAGCCGTCATCATGCCTGAATCAAGATGAAAGAGATTCACTCTATCTGTCTATCAGGTTCGAATCTAGGGTTCCTCGCTGGAAAGCTCGATTTCGAATTGCTGAAAATTCGTTCCGCCGTTTACAACGGGCACGGGATGGACAAGTACTTTGACTTGGCGTACTCTGAGAGAGTTATCGGTGCCTTCTGATTCTCTGCGAACAACCTTCTCACCTTCAACATCAACTCCCATCCAGCCAACATGAAGTTCTCGCATTTAACTTCTTTCACAGAAGTCTCGTCCCCAGTCTGTTGGATTCAAATAGAGAGGAAACGGTTTTAATATTGACATATTATTATCAATGGATCCATCCGTGAAACGGCTCAATGAAGCGAGCGCAAAGTATCTTGTTGTAACGTACCCTGACAGCTATCTGATTTACTATGTTCTGCCCGACGGATCCATTATCGATGTAGGTAAATCCCTACATAGCGTATTATGACACCTAGCGCGCCCTTGATTTGGATGAACTTAGTTTTGTTCCTGTTTGCAGCCATCTTTTACAGAGGGAACGGCACTCGGGAATGGGCCATGACTTTCAAAATCGATTCCAAAAACTGGTGGAACGTCGCTTGCAGAAGGAACGCCATGTATTGGTCGCAGGCTGGAATTTCCATAAAAGCGCTGGAAAAGCTTCATTCATGAGCACAGAGAAACGAAAAACTCTTGAACGCCGGACAGAAATCGGTTGCTGTGAGATACACATAATTTCGTCACACGGAACCGATTTCCGTAACGAGAGTTCACCCTATTCCGACTCATAGAACATCGAAATGATGCAGGCAGCTCACCGAATGCGAGATCTTTGGGGGAATGGTTGAAGAGGCAGACGATCTCGTCGTCTGTATTCGCGTGGTTCGTACCACTGCTTAGCGAGCTAACGAAACACCAGAGCATGCAGGCAGGTGGACTGCGACACACTGTGCAGGAGCACTCGCATGGCCTGCAAGGCACCACTCGACTGGTGGGCAATCTGAGGACAGCCTCGGGATGGGGGAGATCGTTCGAGACACACTCGCCGCTCTGTAACGGTGATCGGATTCAACTATGGCATGAAACTTTTCCTCTCGGCTTTCTCAGGACTTTTCGGTCCCAATCTTCGGTGCCATCGTTGAACGATTCTTCTCACGGTCAACACCACGCTGACGATCGCTTGGTAGAAATCTTTCACGAATTCATATCAAAGGTGAGTTGTCCCTCTGAAAGCTTCATTCAAATATATCCGATGGGAGGATCGTTGAACGATTCTTCAACTTTACAAGCCCCACCGATCGTTACCCGGCTGGACGTCCCTGCGATTAAAAAAGTGCTGCGCATGAGTGCTCGCATCGGGACGGGAGTGTCGCTGAAGAAAAAGGCACGCATCTTCCAACACAAGACGACCTGCGGTTCGCTCATTCAGAAGTGTTTAAAATGGTGACAAGTTGCTTTCATCACGTCGCTCATGCCCCTTGACTCCAAATTAAATTAAAATAGATCCGCAACCCTGACAAGTGATGCTCGAAGTGGTGGGAGCGAGTGATCGCTGAGATGAACAGGTAAATAATTGGATGCCCACTTCGAGTAACGTTGCAGAAATATGAGTTCTTCTAGAGCGTAGTTGAAGAATTCCTCCCTCGTGGAAATAGTTTGAGCTTTTACTGAAGTATGAATCCGAGGAAATTCACATCCGAGGCATTCGAGGACCGACGTTGAGTTTCCAGCACTCGGTGGCAATCAAGAGCCCTGAGCAGCTTTGTGATGCCCTGCTTGAATGATGGCCCGAGGAAAACACGGAATTCCCCCGCTAGAAAGATGAAACAAAAAATGCTTGCTCTCCATTTGGGTCATGAGTAACGCTCAATGAGTAAATAAGGTCAATTGGTCCATGAATTTGCATTCACTGATGGCGTTGCCCTCTGAATCTAAAGCGAATCGAAGAGATAGGTTTGTTCTCTCGGAGGGAAAATCATTCTGAAGCACGGTCGCGTGCCATATAGATCATGTCCACAAACCTCGGTTTTCCGCGACGTAGTTTCGGAACCTGGCTGTCAATTTTCGTCTTAGCGTCATTGTACGAAGAAGTGCTACCGCAAGCTCGTGTGATCTGCCAAGGCAACCGAATCGTTACGAACATCATCTATCGTGCGAGAGACGTGTGGGCTCCACGAATTGCCGCTAACTTCACCCCTTTGTACCTGAAAGACCCCTTGGACATCGTATTCATCATTCTCAAGAATTCAAGAGTCTACAATGCTAGCAACGTTTATCTCGAGGGCGAAGTCGGTGAGATATCGGTGACCCAAAATTCGAGTTTTGGATATATCTCATTCAATTCCTATAGTTCGGAGTTAGCATTCGTATCATAGATGCCCAAACAGTGTTCTCAAAGTGGAAACAATTTGTGAAGGGTCCTCTAACCGCTAATTTTCCCAAGAGGTCAACTGCACGGATAGTTTCTTCATCGAATTGACTTTTCACGTGGGCCTATTCAACCCATCCATCCTCTTCGATATGCATCTCCCGTTGTATCCTGGGCCGGTGAGAAGTCTGTCTGAAATCGGTGAAATTCGTTCAAGACTACAGCTGAAAGTACACAATCGACACAATATCTCATCAGAACGTTCCGTTCCAGGTCGGCAAATTGACTGCTCAATTCGATGACGTTTTTGGTGACGTAGTTTTGAGATTTCCTCGCGTGCGCAATGCCAGCGTGCCATCTTCAGTGACCAGTCTGCAACTGCTGACAGCCTTCAATCAAAGACTGACTTTCCGTGGATTGGGTCCGCTGAGTGCTGGCATATCAACTATCCTCAACGCATTTCACAGGGTCCATTTTCAGGTCATCTATATAATCATGCAAACCGTTCTCCGGAATATGTTCAAGAATTTCTTCGATAGGTACTCCATACCGGTGTGATTCAGCGCCTCTTCGAACAAGCGAGGTCGTAGAATAAAATCCAGAACATTCGAAGCTTTCGCCGTCCCCGTTCTGAATATCGGTCATTCTCTGAAGTTGATAGGGAGAGGAGAACTTCCCAGTCTCTTCAAATCGCAGACGATATCGCACGACAAATCTGAAGAAGGGTTCCATAACGACGAATCATCGAATCCCAGCTCCGAATCTTTTCTGTCCCAGGAGAAGGGCTCGACTTATTGTACGACTTGTGATTCGGATCAGCTCATCATCGCATGAACAGGGCTCGCCAGAGATGTTGCAATACCGTGGCGTCAACATTACCCACACGAATCTCAGCTTCCTGAAGATTTCCAATCATGCTTTGCGCCATGATATTGGTTAGCATGCGATGAGTTGTTCACGTAGATTCGGAACGAGATACGATGGTTCTGGGAGCTTCGAATTCATCATTTCTTCTCGTAGCTATGGCAGCACAGTACAATCAAACACCCGCAGATGTGTTATTCAATGATTTTGAAGTTTCCAAAAGAATACACCAGATGTCTGTAAGCTATCCTACTACTCGATATTAACGCGCGTCTGCGTCGTATCCTGATCGATGGAAGTTCGTCTCCCGATCCCCGGAAGTTTAGACTTGAGTAGCTCACGGAACCGGTGACCGATACAGAAATCTTCTAATTCTTCAACGATGGACACAAATGGGTTCGAAAGAGGAAATTTCTGGGAATTAAAGGATTCCCCCTCCTGTTGAAATCCTCGTCGAGCCATTTTCTTTAAAGTATCACTTCGTTGTTCTTCCCTGCATGTCATCCGCATGTGTGCATAACAAACTCGATCGTTCTCAGGTTATCATCGTCTGTCGTTCGATCGTGGAGAACTCTCTCACCTACCTTCATTTCCCAACAAGTTCCGCAAAACTTCGACTATCTCGTCTGTTATGTGCCTCAGAGGGGATTACTGTGTTTGCTGGAGACACTTCTGTACTGTGGTCGTGTTAAAGCTCCGAATGGCTTTCCGGACACCAACGCTGCAGTTTATTTTGAGCTATTTTCTGCTTTCCGGAATGTTGACTGTTGCAACCGTCCAGGTAGCGAGAGCGGAGGTATTCCAATCCGGACTTCGACCGGGGAGTCTCCCGGAATTGAACACAACTGATACGGTCGAATTCAGTTTCCCGAAGAAGCGCGCAGTCAAGGTCCTCAAGACCTTCCATTACCTTGGACCTGTAGCAAACGCGCTCTCAATAACGCGGTGAGAAATCACCCTTGGAGCTCCTCAAGTTATACTCAAGCTTTCGACATGTCCTGCCGAGGTTGATCGAGATGAAATGTGGCCATTGTGCGCCCTTCATTGCTCGGTTTCCTGAAACAATTTTTCATCCCTGTTGGCTGAAGCTCTTCTCCAGCTGCGATCAAAACTCTGCCGTTTGGATCCGCTCTTACCATTTGTGTCGCGTCGCTCGCGTTTCATAATCTCTACGGCGTCGATTGAAATCGTGAAATTGAGTGTATCAGAATAATAGGGGAAACTGGGAAAAATGTTGATTCTAGATAATCGAGTTCAATTTCGCAGAACGATCAGTATATTCCTTCTGAAGAGCGATGTTAACTACGGCAGAATGACCCAGCTGCGAGTGTGCGGGGTTTCAAGTGCAGTCTACTGGCTGGCTGACATCGTTACGTACGCCGTAATCTCAACAATCGCAGGTTTCCCGTTGATTTTCGTCACTGCCGTTTATTTCACAGCCGTTGAAGAAATTCACAAGTAGGTACGCGATCTATGAGACGCTATTCTTGTGATTATCGGATATGCTCATCGAGCGCTCAAGGAACCTTGCTTGAGAAACGGCAAACAGCAGCGTCGAAACGGAGGGCGGAAGAGGCGATACATTTGGGGTAGCCATATGAGATTTCCAAATGAGGAACCCACGAAGATGTCTCGTTGAAGAAAGTGCTTCGGAGATGGTCTTTCACTCGTGTGACCACATTTTCCGCAGAACGTTACCCAGATCATAAGGCATTCTTCATGGATGCAGATCTGTAGATGTTCCCCCCCCTCGAGAATTCAGCGGTTTCTAAAGGGCCATATCTCCTGATTCGCCCATTTCCGTAGAAAATACCGACAGAGTCCTTCTACGGAAGGAAGTTCCTTGCAAATAATTTTCAACATACTTAACTTTTTGTGGCTCTCCCGCCACGGGTCACAATAATTGTCATCTCCAGAGAGGAATTGATGCTTCCATTGCAAATAGTTTTGGGAAGTTCGAGATTAGGGATACCTGGCTGGGAGTAGTGTTAGAGTAGATCAGCCATCCGAACAAATGCTCAATATCGCGGTGATTTCATCTTCATGATTGAAGTTTTCCGGCGACGGAGGCTGAAATTCGATGACGATTAGTTCCTTGGACCTTGAAATCAGTGTATTGATTCTCGGCTTTCAATCATTGGGTGACGATATCACCTGGATCATGGTGCTGAATTCGATTTAGGTTCCGCTCGATTCTCATCGGTCATATCTGCTTGACTGCGCACAATTACGCCTTGATTTTGTTCATTGCGAGTGCAGTATCCTCTGTCAAGACATCTGTAGGCATCGACTCCATACTGCAGGTGAATTTGTGTTTCGAATGATTCAGGTATGGCCTAACCATACCTCACGGTTTTGAGAATCTAACACGAAATCGGACGTAACTCTCACAGATCATACAACCCCTGATGCACAGGATAATTTGTACGGAACTTCTGATGACGGACTCGCTCACAAGAAATTTCGTATATTGCCTCCTTGCTCTATTCCCGAGCGAAATCATGTTCTTCACCATGACCAATTTGTGGCGAACAGACCAGCAAGTATTCGCTTTTCTCTTGTACTCCAATCGCTCTGTAGTTATCACGTATTCTTTCTCTCATTCGGACGATGCGATACGAGAGCTTCTGGATATTTTTCAGAGGAAGAGGCGCTTTCTGGAAAGATGAATACCTGATGCTTGTCCACCAGATTTTCCCGGCTATACTCTTATATGCAAGCGTTGTTTTCATGCGGAGCTCCAAAGCCTCGTGCAACTACGGCCTCGGGAAGTCGTACGTGACTTCATTCATCGAAAAAGGTGCAAATTGGTGATACATGGCTTGATCGAATTGACTCTATATATTTTCTAGTCGTTTTGAATTTGCACAAGTATTTTAGAAGTGCGCAGAACATGCCATTCGCATTCCAGTGCACAAAGAGGATCCTGTTTTCGAAGCAGCGAGGTTGACCGTGAAAGTTAGAGAGCAAGTGAGCTGTGGTTTATCCAACGTGACTTTCCAAGCGACTGTAAGAGGTTCCTCTCAAGTCTTGCTGCAAGTCGTAGACCTAGAATTCGGAGTCGGAGAGGTGGGCAAGGGCATCTTGTGGAAAATGAAAGCAGGAGTTTCTTGCTAAGTTGGTAAACAGATAAATCTTCCAGTTAACAGCGATTGTTGGTGATGCTGCGGTGGCTCAGGCCGTACGAGCCCTCCTTCTCGGCCTCATGATGCCAGACGACGGAACGATCGTGCTTTCTGACCTACCATCACATCAGTGGAGCCGTTTCCGACATTCCGACAAAATGGGTTAGGCTACTTCTGACAGCTGTTCCATCTCAAAACCGATTGAATGATGAGCCTGCCGGCATTCTCATAATTCTCTAGCTCTCATGCTCAGCCACCATTCTGGAAGTTGAATAATCGGATAT
This sequence comes from Neoseiulus cucumeris, assembly GCA_021527715.1. Classification (NCBI taxonomy): domain Eukaryota; kingdom Metazoa; phylum Arthropoda; class Arachnida; order Mesostigmata; family Phytoseiidae; genus Neoseiulus; species Neoseiulus cucumeris. The sequence goes on along the minus strand of JAJSRV010000006.1, from coordinate 1,997,364 downwards.
TTAAGGTTATACGGGAGGCAGCTCAACACTCTTCGCGAGGATGACAGTTCTCGAAAACCTCAGATTGTTCGCTCGGCTGAAGTACAGGCAAGAAGAAAACAAAACACCTGAGGATGCAGTGCAAGCTGTGTTGAGCGTGTTTCAGGAAGCTAAACTGGACTTGGAAGCGATTCTGGAAATGTTCTTCGGAGACCTCAAGCCTTACAACAAGCTGCTTGCGAAACTGGCGGTGATGCTTTTGCATGAACCAGAGGTACGAAACGACAGATTCAATGATTAAATCCGATTAATATGAAGCGGCTTTGCCTGTGCCCATTGGGATCGAAATCTTCGTTGCAGAACCTGATCCTCGAGCACCCCTTCCGCGGCTTGACGGCTTCGGAAAATGAAACAATTATCGAATTCCTGAAAAGGTTCGAAACAACGCACTGCATAATTGTGTTCTGCAAGCACAACCATCGGCAGCCGCATTATTGGGCGTCACATGTGGTTGTTTGTGCGCAAGGTTACCCACCATGCCACGGATTTGCATGCGAATTGCCTTCGAAGTATGGTTTGGGATACCATTTCACGCTCCGCGGGGTCGCCATGGTGAATAATATCTCCCTCAATCCTACTAGCAAGAGAAAGAAACAAATACCGATCATACTAGCTGTTCAATTGCAGACGGCCGCTGAGCGTTCAAATTTCATCGAAACCGCCCAACAATTTTGTAAAGGTGTGAGAATTCTGACCGAAACGACGTCGACGCTTGTTATTGTCACGGGGAGCTTGGTTAGGGTCAAACAGCTAGAACGGATTTTGGACGCAGTCCATCGACTCCAGGAGGAGAAAAAGATCCAGCAGTGGCAGGTGAGCCGATACCAAGAACTGACATGTACACTTTCCCTCTGATACGATTCTGACAAATATGTGTAGTTGGAGTTGAAGAGAAACAAGTAGCTGTTCATTTTCAGTTTTGACTTCTTGTTTCGTTCGTCCAGGTTTCTGCGAGTACCATATCCGATGTCATCGAAAACTTACGACCGGAGAGGCTCACTACAACGGATCCGCATCCAAAGGAAATCCAACCGACACCAGAGAACAGAATTCACCATAGAGAACAGAAATCCAATCAAGTGATCTGTTCATTAATCAGATCTCGTTTGCAGCATTCGAATTCCCAAACCTCTAGCGTCTTCCTGGTGACCTCGGTACTCAGCGTTTTCATGCTGAAAATGTTCGACGATCAGTACGAAACAGAAGATATGTCGAGTGAGCGCCGCCTTTGTATCGAGTCTCCCAATCCTAGAATCTAACTATCTAATGGAAGTCAGGGATCTTTCTACTGAGCGCAATCGTGGCTCATGAACATCATTTCAACTCAGGCGAACTCATGGTTCCTCCTTTGCTTCCAGGAGGTGTCATCAGCTACTTTGAGAGCGGATTCGATCAAGAAATTGCGGGGATGTTAATGCGGGCCTTTGATAAATGGCAAAACCAAGTGGGTCCGGAGCAGCGTCATTTTCCGATCATATCGCGTTCTTTGATTGAATCCAATCACTCTATCAAGTCCCCTATATGAGGAGCTCTCCGTGAGAGGAACCTTTTCAAATAATCGAGAGGTTTCTCACACAGAAAGTTCCTTACGGACAGGAGATTCTGGTGCAGTGGAGATTTTCATTATAAGCGGGACTGTAGGTTATTTATTTCAAAATCGAGCTTTCCTCGTTCATGCTGCCTGAAAATCGGATAACTTCCGTCGACAGATCGTAGGAGCGATAGTGGTTCTCATCTCGACTTTCCAAGGGTTCCTGTGCGGCAATCAGGTCTTGCAAGAGAACCGGGCGGGCTTCAGAAAGGTGATTACTCTACACTCCAAAGGATCGGGCTCAGAATTCGGGAAACCCGATTCGACTGACACTTTTCCTTGAGTGCAGTCTCTTGAGCTCATGCCCCCGCTGGAAGTCCAGGGATCACAAAATTCCGTCTCAAAATAATCCGATGTCAGACTTGAAAGTTTGGTAACATGAGGAGAGAGAAAATCGATGGGAGTCGAATACAGGAGACGGAATCCCAGGCTTTTGCAGAATATTCAGGGGCTTCAAAATCACGCGCGCAATCTCAAAGACTTGTCGAAAGGCCATGTCGGGGCTGTCAGAGCCGCATTTTTGTCATTCGAAAAAAAAATGATCAAAGGCGACGAGATCATGGATTCTGGAAGAAGTTCTGGTCGAGAATCACACTGAGCTTGATCATTTCCACAGTTTCAAGAACAAACTGGGTGCAAACGAGGAAACATCCACTTTTCTGTTGCATTCAACGACGCTCTGCTAGGCCTCTTCATGAGTTCCGTTCTGACCGCGACCATGTGCGCTCTGTTCTTCGAGAGTCAGATGTGGCACACTTGTTTCTGGACATGGGGACAGAGGATACTCTCCCTTAATTTCATTTTCTGTGAGTACCGATGTCACCCATGATGTTCACTTCACACCAATTCTCAGAAACGTCCTTTTCTAATGCTCAGAGTTAGAAATTGTCTCGTGTTGCAGGGTTTCATAATATGCTGATCGGCTATGTCATGGCCGGTTTTCTGGAAAAAGAAGCTGATCTTTTCTGGACATTGCTCATAGTGAATGTCTTCCAGTTCTCAGTATATAACAGCTTGCCCCAAATGCAAGAGCGGTGGCTCATTTCCCCAATCGTCAATCACATAACGGGGCTGACGTCGTGTATGTTTCCCCTTTACAAAATGTGTTGCCTGAATCAAGCAAACAGACTGATTCCGATCGCGAGGAGCTTTCCGCCGAGTCTGAGGAAGAGCATTTGTTTTGGCGTTGAGTGCGACAGACAATCCACGCTCGTTTGTTCGAACTCCGGTCTTGTAATTTTCTTGATTTGTTGTGACATCATCCTGCTAATTGCCGTTGCCTGTTTATTGAGAACAATGGTGGACAATGATCCAAACACGATGAAAGGGAAAAATTCCACGCAGAAGCGTACCTCGAATGCGAATGACGATATTTTGGAAGGTCTCCAACCGTCGGATCCTTTTCTGAGAAGAGGCGGAATACAATCCCTGGGATTTACCGGACACATTACGGATAACATTCCGGAGCCTTTGAAGTTTTCTTTGGAAGCGGGAACCATAGTCATGAGTTCCGAAGTGTCGGCTGATTCAGGGCTGGAAGCTTTCTTGAAAGCTTTGACACGGGAGTCGAATGAGCTCATCTTCAAGCATCCGTTTAGGACCCACTATCCGTTGCCCTGGGATGTTTCATCGATGTTCGACGAGAGGCTCCTGCACAGGAACCTCTCTCCTTACTGTGTACTGATGCACATAAGTGCATTGCGAGGGGTCGTCAACAAACGGGAGCACATCATCGGCATTCTCGACCTGTTCGAGCTGACGAGCGTTGCTCATGTTCCCTCAATTTTTCTCAGTAGAGAAGAGAGAAGCTGTCTGAGGATGGCGCTCGGTATAGTGGGCTACCCTCTACTCAGTATTATAAAAGATCCTCTGATAGAGGTTTCGCTCTTCCGTAGTTACCGAGTTCTCAGGTTTGTGATCGAGACTGATTTGGAATTTGATTCAACAACTGCGATATGCAACTCGAAGCTTGCGTCAGGAGACTCGATATAGAAAAGCGAACTTCATTGCAGCAAGTTGGAGGCATTGATTCGAGCGCAGAAGATGTGTTTGATTCTCTGGGGTGGGGAATCGCGAGATGTGCAAATTGCTGCCACCGACTTTTTGATGATGAAAGAAAATGCAATCATTTGCCACGAGCGCATCGATAGCTTACTCGCAACATTTTCCGCTACTGATGTAACGGTGAGTTCAAATTTCGAGTTTTTTTCTTCTTCACATGTTGATAATCGATGAATCTTCCCTCGTGAATAATATTCCCGCTTTTCCACCGCAGATTATACGAAAGCAGGGCTTCGATTCTCATTCCAAGAAATATGGAGAGATTTTCGGTCGCGTGTACGGTCGAGAGCCTGAACTTCTGATGAAACGACGCCATTTGGTGCGATTCCGTTTCCATGAGTTAACTGCTGCGTCGAAACTGGTGGAATTGATGAGAGAAGTCATCAAGCAGTCGGAAATCGACGATTCGTACGATATTTACGTCGAGGCATGTATGCTACACTGCTTTTCGAAAGCAACTCGAGAGATGTGACTGACATTCTGATATTTGATAGGCACTCGAGCCTTGCTCAAAGAGCAGATGACGATATAGCTCTGGTCCCAAGGCGATAGATCTCAAATAACTAACATTTCGAATGATTCATTGATTGATTCGCTTAATGGTCACGTTCTTCCCAGGTAGGCGCTAAAAACAGGCTAAAATGGGAACCTTCAGGGAGGAATAGGCATTCCACGTAGAACATGGGATACTGCTACGAACTGCCTTGCTAACTTAGCGTGAAATCTTTGCTCTTTCACAGACGGTACCCTTGAGCGAAATTCTTGGAGATCCATACGTCACTCAAAGAAAAATTCCACATCTGATGGAAGTAAAAGAGACGTCAGCGCAGGAGCCGAGTCGACATCCCGCTCCCGCTGTCGGAGTTTCCGAGACGGGCGGCGCGGCCGACATCCTCCCCGACAGAGCTCCGGATAAAACTACGGCCGCTATTCCGGAATCGCTCACGATTTGAAACCGAGATATTTTGGAATAAACCCTCATTGTTCTTCAAGGCAGATGTCGTGGCTTATCCGCAATCGTGACTCGACCCCACCGTAACTCCGATCGAAACTTTCTGTCCGTCCCCAACAAGTAACCAATTTTGCTCAAGTCCGTGGTATGCTCAGAACATGCACGTGACCTTCACGTCCACAGCTGGACGCCTTCGAGGAGCGTACAAGGCTCCATTTCAAGGTTCCCTTGACCTTCTGGACTCCACTTCCAGTTGGAGGGAAAGGAAAACCGCGGTCGAGCACGTGACAAGATCTCGCCTCCGGGTTCTTGCCCTCGTTCGAACTCTTGCCTCGAGTGCGTTCCCTTCCCCCACTCTTGACTGCTATGCGTATGTGTTTCGTAGCCGACGTTGAGGAATTTATCGAGCGTCGGTAAAAAGACCGAACAGTTTCTCAGAGATTGTTGTTCAGCAGAGTTCTTCCATGAGATCGGGCCCGACTCCAAGAAATCAACGAGCGGTTGATCAGCAAATTTCCGCTTCTGAGGATCTGAAATCAGTTCGAGCTCGACTCAGATTCGCAGAGAGCTCTGCGTCGTTTTTCTCTGTCAATGAGAAAGAGCATGTGAGTCCTAGACGATACGAACCACGCCACGCCGGTGTCCGTAGACTACCCGGTGCGCGTAACCCTTGGCACGTCGACGCTACGATCTCCCATCAACGTGAGTTCAGCCCCCGAACTTGACCGAAGTTTCCATATTTTTAAACTGTCTGTTGGATATTCTTCGAGAAAACCCTCAAGTGAGATGTCATCTGAAATCCAAGGCGTCCAAAAACTTCTCTGAGAATTTTTTCAATCCTGTGGGACCTTGCCTGACGCTAGTGAACATCACACAAGCCATGCGAATGCCTCCCTCGACGCCACGGGAGTGTTGTCATTGAGCGAAGCCATTTCTGAGTGGAGAATCATGTAACTGTTCGCTTTCGCGCATGTCAACTTAGCCGCCAGAGAGTGGGCGCTCATCGCGCCACACTCTAAATAGAAACCTCGACCGTGAAACAGGTTGTAGAGGCGAATCAAGGTGGCCACTTCGAATGATGCTCATCACGAACTTTATTGTTTCGGTGTCGGGCTTTCAAATGTTCAGGGCATTCCTCCGCTTCGAGGCTGCGGTTATTTGAAACCAACGCTTCTGACCACGATATCCCTTTTTAGTTCCCCTGAAATCATCATGTTGACACCCCGTCTAGTCGGCTGTAGAACCGAGCCTCGATTCACCGTCAGAGTTGTTGATGCGTCCGCGTCTGCCGAGAGCGTGGACTTTCCACCTTTTTCACTTTTTCGGTCAAATGATTCTTTCCAATTTGTGAATGCCGGCGCGATTCGCTGACTTTAGCCAGCTGGAAAATTGTATCATTCCGAAACCCATCATTCTGAAAAGAGTTGCTTCTTATTGCAGTTCGTTCTGGGAGATGCTCTGATAGTGAACTACCGTAATGGATATTGTGCGCCGCTCTAGAATTCTATGCGCCGCGCCGCCGGTCATTCTTACTAACCACTTGTTGTACGGAGAGCGATCAGAAGAGAGCTCAGAGCCGAAACAGTTGAATTTTTTCCTGAAATCCCTCCACGCTTCCAGCGAGCGATTGCCGAGGACGTGGGTTCCGACGACTGCTTTGAGCTCTCGTGCGCTCCACAACTCAAAGATGAAGCTCGAAGAAGAGGAATCGAAAAATGAGCTGTGTGGCATCATTAATCGACGGCTGCTGCCTGTCAAAATCCACATTTTTCTCAACGGTGGCGGTGAGTCAATGGAAGAGTCTTCCCTACTTGAACGGAATGCTTATTCTGTCGATCGAATCATTATGCAGCACTGGCTTGCTGGGTTGAAAGTGTCGTCGGAAGAGCTGAAGGACTGAGGCCAGAAAAGTCACAAAACCTTCGGAGTGGAACCCCCATGCGAATTCTTGCTGACAAGATCATCGTCAGTTCTTTCTGGAACTTCATAGCGTCGTAGCACTGCCTGGTCATTATGCAACATATAGATCATCTAAGCAGAGTACAGTCTTGACGTTTGCTTCGAACCAACATTTCAGCTCTGGTGGGTGTTATGCCGTTCATTGTCATCCATGCCGAATCTCTAGGGATTTCCGCGGGGCTTGCCGGCATCACTAATGCCATCATGCTCATGGTGTCGGTGTTCCTCAAGTTTTTCATGGGAACTCTCGCCGACAAGTATTCAGCTGTTAAATTCATACTTTTCAAGGTCAGCCAGCTCAGTTAAGAAGGACTAATGAACTTATTGAGGTCAACCCTACTCCTAACAACTAACAACATTTTCAAGAGGTTTCGATCGATTCAGGTGGTTCTACTTCAAGCAGCGTTTCATATCGCTATTTACACGTGTATTACCCCCATCGAGAAGACAGACTACTGGAAAGTGCACAGAAACGATTCGGCTGTGCTTTACAGCGATAAATTGGACTACAGAACAATTTGTCATTGCAACGGCACCCAACCCTTTATGTGAGTTCGTGTAGGAGTGAAATCAGGCTTTAGAAAACTGAGCTGCGAATTCCAACAAATTCCGATTTCTCGATGACTAGATGCGAACAGACAGTCCTGAACTCGATGGCTCTGAGCCACTGTGATACAATGAGTCGCGGTTGCTGCTCGCTGGAAGTCCGTCAAGCACAGCAATCAGCTCTGAACACATGGCAGTTCTGGGTTTTCTTCGTCTTGCGAATCGGCGCGGGAGGATTGGCGGCAGTGACATTCTCTCTTTCGGACACGGCCACTTACGCCATCTTGGGCGATCAAAAGGAGCTCTACGGAAGACAGAGGCTTTGGGGTGAGTCGGTGCACTTCTGACAGAGCCGATTTTAGTGAACAACAGAGCCGCCGAGGGGTGACTTTCCAGGCCCGATTGTTGTCACACTGTTTTTCCAGGAACCTTGGCATGGGGAGCTTTGGCGCCAGCCGTCGGAGCTGTCAACGAGTATTTTGCAAATGGCCGGAAACACTACTATGGACCTGGATTTTACTTGAATGCTATGGTCTCACTTTTGGATCTCGTCGCCGTATGCTTTTTAGACATTCCAGAAACTTCTCGGACCTCGCAGAACATGCTGAGCGATCTGAGAAAGTTATTCAAATCGAAGCACATACTCTTCTTCACGCTGACAGTTTTCATCCAAGGAACCCTCATGGGCCCTATATGGTCTTACGCATTCACGTACTTCAACGGTCTGGGGGCCCCTCAGAGTCTGCTCGGACTCCAGTTGGCAGTTCAATGTTTCGTGGGTGAAACGCCAGTGTTTTTCTTCGCCGGTTGGATTATTTCCAAGCTTGGCTTCAAAAACTCGATCGCCTTGGCCGTTGCTGGAACCGTTCTGCGACTCGGAGTCTACGCCTTTGGGACCAACCCTTGGATGATGCTACCAGCTGAAACTCTTCACGGTCTTTCCTTCGGACTCTTCTACTCGGCAATGACTCTCTATGCGAATCGCATCGCTCCCAAGGGGACCGAAGCCACCGTTCAAGGCATCATGAGCGGGATGTTCGAAGGAGCCGGTAAGTATATGAGATCCTCGGACTTGAAGATATTCCGCATGCCCGGATTGATACATTTTTACGTCATTGATAGGCATCGCTGTTGGAAGTGTGGTTTGCGGTTTACTCTTCGACATCGACCAAAGGCGAACGATGCTCTATTTCACTGCGTATGGATTCGTATTTCTGCTCATCCAGATCGCAGTCAATTGGCTTTTAGGCGATCCACCCGTCGTCGAAGGTGAGTTTGTTGCTCGATCATATCGAGCGTCTACCCTGCGTGACTGAAGTCAAATGATGTTCCACGAACGAACGTGTTTTCAAGGAGGATCTCTCGGTTGAATACATGCGTCTCTGTTTCAGAGGATGAGCCCGCTTGCCCGCCAAAGATTCAAGTAGAGGAGCCGTCGCAGTCTGAATGTCTACTCCGAGAAGGAACGATATCACGCACTGACACGGATGTGTCGGAGCTCAAAGATCAGACCTCAGTTTTCGACGATCCCACGGTCTGAAACATTCCATCAAAGCATCATCCGAGCTCAAGCTGAGATTCCATCAGTGTTTTCGTGGTCAAATCGGACCCTGCGAGGAATATGCGGTGTCACGAGAGAGAATCCATCATTCCTTGAGCCCTGGCTGAGCAGCAAACATGACGCAGATGTTCATATTGCAATTTCACAAAAAACAGAGTCAGTTCACTCGACGTAAGGGGTTTCAATGCTCAGAAGGGGGATACACTTGGGATTCACGAAGAGTTGACGTCCTTTTCAAAATATCTGTAAAACATTCTCAGAATCGAATGGTGTGGCTTCCATGAATCGATCATTAGATGAGCACATGCAGCAGGTGGGTTCGGCTCGCTGACGAAGACTAGTCGGAGAAACGAATAGTCAAGAATCTTGTGCTAATTTTTTTGATAATTTGGTAGAATACGTCGATCGATGAAAGCAGATTTGCTCCTTCAATCTCGATTCGGAAATGAGAAGAAAACAGAATAAACAGAAATGTTCGTCATCCACCGCGATCTCGTGTGGTGCACTCAAGGGACTTCGCTTCTCACTTGCTCTATCCGGAGGAAATGTTTCAAATAACCGAGATCGATCGAGAGTTCAGAACGAGAGCATTTCCCCGTTCGATTTATTTCATCGCTTTTGGTGAGAACAATAGAGGCGATACAAATTGGGTTCCGGAGCAGAACAATTCAATATTTCTACGTAGCAGACATTCGAGCTGAATTTCGATTCGAAGATAACAGACCAGTTATTTCTGCTCGTTCGGCTCACGCAAACCACGTCAGACTAATACTGATAACCATCGGAGGACATGCTGAAGTCGTCGTGATCTGGATCCTCGTCGGCCTCGGATGAGAACAAGCTCAACAAATACGAGGCGCGTTTGTAGATCTGCGAATCATGGAATTCAGTGTTTCGAAACAAAAAGGGTTTTTTGGATTTAGATATGGAATTATGAATGAGAACATCACTCACGTCTTCGAGTTCATGCATCTGCAGCAACTCCACACGATCAACGAAGCCAGCTTCCTCAAGATAGTGCAAGACTTCGGGGACGATCTCCAAATCCGATGCAGCTCGGAAGATATTTCCGAAAGCGTCCAACACCACTTTGATCAAGCGAGAGTCTGCGCCCTCCAACATGACGGTCAACGGCCCCAAGGCATCGTTTTCGATTAGCATCTGAATGTGTTTGGAAGTTCCGCCACAAGTGAAGTTGCAGATGGCCCAGGTCGCTTCGACCTGACTCTTGTAGTCACCGTTCGAGAGCACTTGGATCAATGGAACGAGTAGGTTTGCCCGAACAACCGCTTCGATTTGTTTCACATTCCCTGCCAATATGTTCGACAACGCCCAAACAACCTGAAAAGCGGGAAGAACCGTTGTTGGAGAAAGGAGATTCGCCCTCGGTGGGAATTTTGTATCATCGGAACCAGAGTTCAGTATTTCCGCTTGGGAAATGAGGGATTCTGCGACTCACTTCTTTTTTGGTTGCGTGGGCACCTTCACTGAGATGAATAGTCAGAGCTGAGAGCGCACCGGCATCGAGAACTCTCTGAGTTTGAGCGTCGTCCCCGGTGACAATGTTTCCGATCACCCTCAACGCCGGAATCAGGATCGTTTTGTCCTTGCATTCCAGTAGCAGTCGTATGATGGACGGGATTACATCCGCTTGGCACACAGCTTCGATCCGCTCGTTGGGGCCGTCCGTGAAGTACGAAAGCGCCCAACAAGCGTCACTCACGATGGCGACACTGAGAAGTTTATGGGCGCTTGTGATATGATACCAGATCGTTGATATCCTCATCGGGAGCGCGATTCTTCCTCCGAATCATTAAGTTAGGCGCCGGTAGACAGAAAGTTCATGAATTTAACTCAATATACGAACCTGTCGTGGGCCAGAAGTTTGTTAAGAACAGGAAGCGCGGGAAGTAAGGTCTCGAAATCGGGAAGTGAGCCCATTTTCCGACACAAGTTACTGAGACACCAGGCCGCAGTAGCGAGAAGCGTAGGAGAATTTGTGGTGTGCGCCACGTTTACAAGAACGGGCAAAATGCCCATCTGCAGGAGCCTATCCCTGTAGTTGGCACCGGTTCCGGCTATGTTGGAGAGACCCCACAAAACTTGTTCTACCACGTTTGGTGCTCCTCCGCAAGCCAGCCCTAGGAACGCCTCGCAAACTCCAGCATTGACAGCCGTCTGAGTTTGGAATTCGCTCCCGGAAGCGACATTCGTGAGCACCCATGCAGCTTCAAACTGGATCGTTGGCGAGGGAGCAGACAGCAGCTGCACGAACCGAGGAATTGCATTGGCTCGGATGAATAGATCGATCGGAGGATTAGTTTCCTTTGAAAGTATTTTCCTCGAAGTCCGAGTCGCATCCAGGACCTCAGTCAGACTCTGGCTTGAGAGTCCTTCGGACAGAAAGGTCTAAATCGGTAATCTGACAACGAGAATGATCAGTGACCTGATGTTTGCACAAAGGAAGCGTGTCGATTGAAATACCTGTTAGAATATCCCGCATGTCGGGCGTGAGACTTTCAGGGCATTCGATGTCACTGAACATTCGATCGCAATCGACCTCATTGTCGTGCGGCTGGAGATTTCGTCTTTTCGTGAGCTGTTCTTCTTTCTTGGCCTTTCGAAGTTGTATTGCTTCAGCCTTGGCACGTTTTGCATATTCTTCCTGCTTGCCTGGAAGCACGCGTTTTGGAGACACGATGATTCCTCTCGAGTTCCATCAAAACCTAAGCAATGGTGGAGATATTTTGGACATCCTACCTCTGTTTTTGTAAGAGCTCAATCGGTCAGTCATCGTGACGCTTGCGTGACCTCGTCCGTCGTGTGATATTTGTGGAATGAAAACAATGCCGAGCGCATCGCACGTGCACGCCGTGGACAAACGATCACGTTTGGATGTCGTGTACCTCTGGCATCGGAAAAGGGTGCATGTAGTCATGGGCGTTAGAGTTAAAGGAAGCTTTACTATATCTATCTACACCTATAAAAACGAAAGTCCGTTTGTCGACACCGGCGTTTCCGACTCGATGATCTTGAACACTAGGGATCCGTTGAAGGTGAAAGTTGTGGGAGGGGTGGCATACCAAATGCACCTAACGGACGCGTTCTCGGAGATTTTACACCGAAAATCGTCCAGTTTTGTGGCACTTCGTTATCGTTATGCTGTAGCTGAGAAGCTGTCACCCTGATCTGTGAGTGATTGACTTCCAATTGACTTTGGAAACGAAGTCCAAAAGTGACGGGAGGACTCTGTGAGATCGATAAGAAGCCAGTTCGTTCTGGCGTTTTATTGAGTTGCCCAAAGTCTAGAATGGTTCGGAAATGATCAGCGATAGGCAGGTGGACTCCCTCCGCAAAGAGGAGAAGGACCACACGAGTGGAGGGGAAGAGGAACCAAGGGTCAGGAAACAGTGGAGGGTCTACGGAACACCGATCGCCGGCGCAGCAGGGAATCCGTCGCGGACTGACGTTCGTAGATATCCTAGAGAGACGGTTCGAGGAGCGGGAAGAAGGCGCTGTTAATCCGCGATCTGAGGTGATCACTTCGGAGCCCCAGAGCGTGGAGCAGCGAAGTTCGCGAGAGTCCGAGGGGGTGCAACAGGAGGCGCGGAAAAGACGAGCAGCAAGAGCGGACTATGATCTAAGATGGCATGCTCGAGCCCGGCAGGAAGAAACGGAAGAGCAACGGCAGCATCGTCTGGAAGCTGAGCGAGCCCGCCGTAGAAGGGTTTCGGCGAATGAAACTGAGGAGCAGAGAAGGACACGACTCATGGTCGACAGAGTTCGGACAGAGAGGCGAAGACGACTATCGTATACGGGGTTGAAATGCGCTGCGTTAGATTACGATCCCGAGTTTGATTACGGCGCACATTCAAGTGTTCAGATCGGGAAGATGGATACTCAGTGTAGATTCTGTTTTGCGATGAGATTCAAGAACGAGACTGACCAGCTGTGTTGTGTGAAAGGACAAGTGAGAACGGTGACCAAAGGGATGCCAAGTGGTCAATCGTGTTCATTTTAGTCATCAAGCAGCTCCAAGGGAGGGATTCGGGACACCTTTGAAACTCGTGATATTGGACGCCGATTTCTGATATTGAAATATCGTGGACTCCGGGTAATTGCAATGAAACTTAGGTTCTGCTTAATCTACGAAAGGGAAGTTCGGGGCACTGAGTCCTCGACTTCGGCGCAGAAGTTCAACTCTCGCGGAGAAGAATCTGCCGCCCAATGAACTGTCGCAGCGAAGCGCGACTGGGAACGCTAGTATTATATAGATTTTTCACTCTAGCTTCGGTTCGCGCTCCTCTCCCTCATTAATGCGAAACAGAACAATGATTTCCAAATATGAATTTCGCAAGTTCTCGGAGGTATCAGGGTTTGGGTTGGTTATTGCGTGGTGCTCAATTGATGCTCCGACGGCTGCACCGCGCTCGACTCTAGGGGCTAGGGATATATGAAGACCATTCCCAAGTACAGATACGAATGAATATTGAGCTGAAAAACTCTGGGGACGATATTGGATGACATCCCACTCCATTTCACATTGGAAAGCGGTGTAGATGTCCATTTTATTCCTCGCGGCATTCCTCCGAATCTGCGAGTTTCTCTACGAGCGGCACCTTGTAGAAGCACACCTCTGCTCATGTGGAAGTAGGGTAAAGGTACCAGTTATGGGCCACCTGACCAGTTTTGGGCCACCTACCAGTTATGGGCCACCTACCAGTCATGGGCCGGCTTCGGACCAGTTATGGGCCACCCTCGGAAAATAGCCAATCCGGCGGGTTATCGGCTCTTTTCGCGGGCTCGCGACTCAAAACGATTTGACTGCTAATTTTCATTAAAAAAAAACTCGACATTTTAAAAATATCCGTCCGAATTCTATCGACCTATGTAGTATCTGAAAAATATTCGTCGGAAGACGCTAAGACGTTGGAGGCCACAGCAAAGAACGAAAGCCTCTCGAAGAAACGTGCGACCGCGAGAAACTCGGTGCGCCGGAGACAATGCTCTGAGGAATCTCGTGAAATCCGTCTACTCTCCACAGGTTACAGAATCTGTGTGCTTAGCCAATGATGATGGTCGAAGCGGGGAGTCATGGATCTCTATGAATTCTGGATTACACACATATGAAATTTCGGGATAATCCCCAGCCATTTTGACGATTGCTCATCACCGAGCCAAGAATCAATTTTATCAATCGATAACCCATCCCCCTTCAGCAGAACGAAAACCCGAAAACTCACCGACGGCATCTTCGGAATTTATCTCCCACGGAACGAGTCAACACAAGGTATGATCGAGAGCTCCGATCCACTGACTTACTGAGACCAGTCCACGGAGAAGTGAGCTCTAAGGAATGCTCCGAATACTCCGTTACGGATGTTTCCTCTCCGGCGGGATTCATTCCTCTCCTCTCTCAGTGAAAAGATACCCACAGCAAGTCGGGTGAATCGGATTTCTGTTTGTGTTCGTTTCTAATATGTACTATGGCTCACTCTCACACGCAGTGTGTCTCAAGTGGACTGATATCACGTTATTTCTCAGAGCATTGTCTCCGGCGCACCGAGTTTCTCGCGGTCGCACGTTTCTTCGAGAGGCTTTCGTTCTTTGTTGTGGCCTCCAACGTCTTAGCGTTTTCCGACGAATATTTTTCAGATACTCCATGGGTCGATAGAATTCGGACGGCTATTTTCAAAATGTCGAGTTTCTTTTTTAATGAAAATTAGCAGTCAAATCGTTCTGAGTCGCGAGCCCGCGAAAAGAGCCGATAACCCACCGGATTGGCTATTTTCCGAGGGGTGGCCCATAACTGGTCCGAACCCGGCCCATGACTGGTAGGTGGCCCATAACTGGTAGATGGCCCATAACTGGTAGGTGGCCCATAACTGGTACCTTTACCCTATGTAGGAATGTCATCAAACAGTTTTCACAAAGCTAGAAGAATCTAAATATGGACTCAATATGCACAGAAGTGCAGTAGATGGGATATGCATGTATGCATAAGAAGTTGCAAAACATTGAAATCCCGGCTCTAAGTAAGTATGAGCACGGACACGGACACGTTCGGAACACCCTCATCTTCGGAAATAATACAAACGTCATGAATTCTCACTTCTTCAAAGTCGGATCAGGACAAAACGTCAAAGATTAGATGAAAGAGACTTCAATTCTTTTTTTCAGGGAGCCTCTGGTGACGAATCGAAATCAATCGGCAGTGACTTGCCTTATATCGGAGTTGATCGTTCTTTCACGAGAAGTTAAGCATTCATTCCGATCATCAACTTCTCCCCTATGATTCATAGTCATCATGTTCAGATCCGAAACAGAAAATTCTCAAACACCTCAATCCCGTTGCTTGAGTCATCATTCATTTCTTATCTCCCTTTTTGAATGCATTTCTCAGAAATCCTAGAACAGTATGAGAATTTATTGAACTCGCTCTATACGACAAATGTACATGGGACCAAAGTTGTTCGGTAGATAGGGTAGAACAAGCTGACCATAACGACACTTATGAATCTGGAAGTAGGCTGCTAGAGGCTCGAAGGACTTCTCGAGGTTCGTGACCACGAACTTCATTTTCGCGAAGCTCTGCAAGCTCATGTGCACAACGGAATCGTTTTGAATCGGGGACAGAGTGCAAGTTGAGTACACAGCAGCGCCACCTAATTTCAATTTCCTGAGGGCTAGCCTGCAAATAATGAGAAAGAATTTCGTCCTCGCAATCAATATCGCTTGATATCGAATGACCGGCGTTTCGACAAATGACTTCTTTCAAATTGAAAGATCGTGGTTGAATTTGAAGTTTTGAGAACGACCAATACGACCGTTTTGCTAGCTGAAAACTTGTACTATGCCGCACTCACTTCAAGATCTCGGATTGTCTCTCAGGGATATGTAGTCGTTCCTGAGTTCGCATTCCTTGGAAGATATTGTTTTCATCATCGGCAAGAGAACCACGGTCGTTTGTGCAGGGAACATCCACCAAGATCTGGAAATGGAGTCATTGGAAGAAGATTTTTCAGTAAGAGACCTGGATCGCGTTCTTTGGCTAGAACGAGCGCAATGGTGTCAACCTACCTTATTGAAAGTTATATCGTCCCTGACATCCTTCATTTGTACTTGTTTGACCTGAATTTTGCTACGCTGTTCCTCTGGGAGATGAGTCTCGATGCTACTTCGGAGTCGCCGGACGCGGCTCGGAGACTCGTCAGTGCAGTAATGCGTGTCTGTATCGAGAAATTCGGTATTACGAATAAATATGGTCGATTCTCGACATTCTGAGAACAAAATCTTCCATGCATCTTCCCGGTGCATCGTCAGCTTGCCTGCTTTATCCATGAAAGCCACAGCGAGAGTTTTACCCCCGGGAGCAGCACAAAAATCAGCGAAGTCATCCCCTTCGGTGATCCCCAGAGCCATAACGGGAAGAAGCGATGCTGCGTCCATCAAATAGTAACTAAACAGACCATCGAGGCCTCTAGATGGCTTGGGGAAGTCATTGAAAGACCCAGCGGGGTAGGTGTAGATGCTCAGGGGTAAAAAAGGGAGAGGCTGGGAAGTTTTCATGAGAACTTCTTTCTGAGGTTTCAAAAAATTGAAGTAGACTTCATCGTGGAGCATCTCTTCCTGATAAACCATTTCGGTGGCGGGAACGAAGCTCAGCAGCGGTTCCGAATGACCTGTCTGAAATCCAGGAGTTTCGCCTCTTTAAAAAGGAAGATAGAAATGCAGGAAGAGTCATCTAGATCGTATCAGGGATCCGAAACTCCGTTCAAAAACTCCCACCGAATCTATGTGCGTGATCGCCTTATGCACGTTAAAATACCTTTATAACTCGAGATGAGTCCATGAACTCCTGTGTGATCTCCTCCTCGATCATGGGTATGTGAGTGGGAATTTCAGATCTTCGTACTTCTGGCTCTTTGTAACCCTTAGCCTCTGGTGGAGCCCTATGGAAGCAAACGAATTGAGGATCGACATCCGACATGAGGATTTGGAAGATGAGCAAAAGAAACCTCAGAGGAAGAAACTTACACGACCATTTTCTCAGCGCCCAGAGCATCCATCATCTCATGTACCTCTCTGGTTTCGGCGAAAGGATTCAGGACAGCGCAGTATTTCTTCTGACTCAGCAGACCAAGTCGAACCGATCTCCATTGGACTTTTCCGAAGACTTTGGGATAGAAGGAATCGAAATGCTCCAATGCCAAATCCGAAGGCATCTTCCTCATGGCCTGCTTTGACTGAAATCAAAGATGAGCTTTGAGAGGATATGAGTCACAGCTTGCAGTGGAGCCAGATGGAACAGTCTGAATGGAATCTTGAATCAAAGGAATCAAAGGATCGATGGGACAGAGTTCAGTTGATCATTCCTCGCTGAAATTTCTGCCATCAGCGGGACTCCATCTTCTTTCGACAGTGCTTAGCTTCTTGGAGGATTGGTGCTTTGGAGGATTGGTCTCGCACTCACTTTGTTTGCTCTTTGAAGTATGAGGGGATCGCGCACTCGTAGCATGTTGTGCAGAGTCGTCCATTGGAATCGAGCTAGCTTCTCCATGCTTGATTCTCTTCTTTGTTGACGTTCTTTATTTCGAATGTCGAACCACAGTTCTCATCTCATCGTTCTCGGCCGAAAACTACAACGGGCGTAGGTTCCACAGAAGTCGACGAATTAAGCTGCGCGTTCCGGCCGGTGCTGCGCGTTGCAGTGTTTACTGTTGGCGATTGTGTTTCGAATGGCCGATGCGACTGTGGCCAGAATGAGCTTCGGGTCGAATTGCGCGGTCTTTGGTTCCGTCGCGAAAAACGCTTCGCTGAGTTATTGTTCGTATGACAACATGAATACAACCTCGGAAACCGCCTTTGAATGCCAATGTCGTCCGCCAGCGATCTCAGTATTCATGCAGTGATCGCTTTGTTTTGGACAGAACGTTAGCATCTGGAGCTCGGTGGAACCTGAGAATCGTTCCTTGCACGTACGGTACATCGATCAGAGAATCGTCTCTGGTCGTAAGTACGAAATCCGATTTTCCCTTGAGCTAACTGATCAGCTGAAAGGGACCGAACGTAGTTCCAAGCCGGTCACGGAGCCGAAAACTTAGGAGCCATTGTAGATGGAGGCGATTCCTGATGTGAAAATCGACGACGGACGCTTCAAGTACGTCTTAATCCGAGTGCACGACAAAAACTCCAGCGACTCGAAACTCATAGTGAGAGGTACGGCAACATGCTCGTATCACATGGACATTTACGAACTTGCCCAGAAGGAAATCGAACAGGACGACAGGTTTGACCTCGAACCCCAAGGAGGAGGCAGGATACTTCACAATGCCAAGGAGAAACGTATCGAAGTTTTCGGTTATTCAGTCGACCTCGGCCAGGCGAAACACACTGAAACTTGTAAGATTTTGAAAAAACATTTCGCTAATTATCCGCCTGAAAACATAACGTGGTCAAACGAAGGCTATTAAAAGAGATAGAATCCCAACATCGACATTTCGACCGGTTCGGCGCTGTTGCTGGTTGTCATAGAGTTTATGGATGCGGTGTACGCGGAGATCGATCATGGGACAGTGAATAAATACATCGCTAGATTTCGATTGCTGGCTTTTTCGTCGTCGAGCACGCGTTCGCCCCGTGCCTCAAAAATTCTCGCTCTAGAACTTCTCGAAGAGAACCCGTGCCTTCTGTACGCCGCCGGAGACTTATCGGCGAGAGAAAAGGACAAATGCCGAGACGCGGACGCCGAAGGCAGATCCGACATCTTCTCTAAAACGAAGATCAAAACCAAGAAAGGATTGAAAATCTTTGTTTGGTACACAGGAGAGATACCGGGCAGCGCCTCGAAATCTGCTATGGATTGAGCACAATGCGTCTCGAGCACCGAGAGAGATTTCCGCGGGGACTTCTACCTCTCCGAGTATTTTGGGAGAAAAGAAAACTCGAGCTTAGTTCATTGCTATCGATTCCGAACCCACTAAGGGAATCTAGTGAATATGTTGAAACTCAAAAATGATTTCTTCCGACGGCATTTGACCCGATGGTTTTTCCAATAAACTATTTTTCCTCTATCCTGGAATACTTGTGTGCTTTTTTGAAGCTTCTTCCAGTTCAGACGTTCGCGGATCCATTGAAGTTAATTTTTCACTAATTTTTAATGAGAGCACTAACGATGTTCTAAGGTCATCTGGAGCGATCATCCCTTTGATGGAAAACAGAGCAAAAATCTATTTGCAGCAGCAATTACGGCTACCAGGATGTGAGGTACGCTGAGCCCAGACGTTCCCTTGTCAGATCGGCCTTCGAGTAGTTGCCATGTGGACTCGCGAGACAGCTCGAAGCCAGGGGAGTCACCGAGCTAGAGGCTGAGGCTTTCCGGGGGAGTTTGAACGTTGAGTCTGCTGGAGAGTTCCGAGGAGAGTACCGAGCCCGGCAGCCAGTCAGGCGCAGCGATGGCCTTGTAAGTCGGCTAGCCATGCAGGCAGCCAGCCAGCCTCGGGGAAGCCCTCCCTTCGTTCGTTTGCTCTCCCGGATCGATGTTATTCGGATCTTCTCACCGTCTTCGGTTCTTTCAATGCAGCAGTGTCGACACTCTCGAGCCTCCGTGAGACCGCGCGGACGTATTGGGGTGCCCGAGCGAATCCCTCCAAGTTCGGGTCCCGGACTTTCTTCCGTTTAGGGTCCCTCGGATCGGAAATTAGAACGAAAAGAAGCAAAAGAAGAAAAAACATTTCGTTCGCCATCGCCATGTTCGAGAACGAGCCTCTCATGTCAGAGATCTAACGGGACCGGGGAGAAGTAATAGCGGTATTCGCGTCGAGTTCACTGAGTCTCCAACAAAATTAAAGAACCGTCAAGCCACGGCTGAACCCTCCTTCTCGGCGGTGGCGGCGGCGGCAGCGGTAGCAGCCGCGAGTGGAGTCCCTTTCTTCGGGCTTTCCTGCCTGCCCCTGGTGACGTCATGTCGTCGGACGAGGAGAGCCCGAACTGCGCCAGTCTGCCTTCGGACATAGAGCACTGTCGCCTCAAGCTAGCCGAACCAGCGACAAGCAGTCGGCAAGCGAAACACTAGAGCCACTGAAAAGATATCGAACAGAGTTCGTTGTTTCCATCCTTGTGCTCCGTTATTTTCCCTGGAGCGTTGCTCGAGGGGTCCACGATGTAAGCTCAGTAACAACGAACCGCTAGTGCACTCGGTGGCGGTATCCAGCTCCAGCCAGAAGGCAGCTGTCTGAAAAGCTTCTCTGAGCCTCTTCCTCCTCCTCCTCTTTCGGTGCAGGTGCTCCCAAGGAGACGTCGGATTAATTCTGGACGTCTATTCAGCTTCTGTGTTGGCCGACTTGACGGTTTGCTGATCTGGTGCCGATCGGTAGGTCGCTTAGCTGCTCGGTAGGTCGATCAGGACAACAACAGATCAACCGAATTGACGACCTCCTTCGACGGGACAAGTTATCCCCCTTCCCCTCCCCCCCTCAGACGCAATGTCCACTAATGCTGCTGCTGCCGCTGCAAGCGGCGAGGGGAATCCTCACCGTGATGCGTTGGTCCCGACGACAACGATGATGATGATGACGGCGATGTTGTTGTCTACGAAGGAACAACATTGGCGGCAGCAGCAGCAACAGCGGCGGCAGCCAGCGATCATCGCGGCCAGAGCAGCGGCATCGAGCTGCTGAACTCTGCCGTAGCCGCTGTTTCTAGTGTTGGTGGTGCTGCTGGTGGTGATGTTGAGCGAGTGAGAAAGTGAGTGGAAAAGAGCGGACGAACGAACGAACGAGCGAACGAACCAGCCAACACCACCACCGCATTCAGCTCAAACGGCGCCAGACATCACGGCGACCGACGCAAGCAGCGGATAGATAGAAAGACGGACGGACAGGGACAACTGCCGTCCATCCGACTGCGGAGATTCAAGTGGTGATCAACAACAAACTAGCAACCGCAACAACATCAGCAACACTAACAGCAATCAATGCACAGACCACGGCGCGCGAGGAGTCTACCAGGATCACTTTTCCTGATCGGATCCATGTGTCCGGGAGCGTTTCGGCCGTGAAAACCAATCAACGTTCTATTCTGACCCTGAAGAATTTGAACTCTGTGTCCGTCGCTTGTTCTGTTTTCGCATCCAATCTGTGATCCAGCACCGTACCTCTCCGACAACGATTATCCAACAAACAGGTGTTGGTAGGACGACACTCCTGTCGGACGGAGAAGGAGTTCCGAGACGGATACCGATGATTTCGACGATGACGATGTCGATGATGACGACGACGACGACGACAACAGCTACAACTACAACCTCTACGGTCAGATAAACGGGGAAAGATCATGTGAATCAAGAGATGTAGGAGAAACCGCCGGGATAAAGAGAGAGAGAGAGAGAGTGAAAGAAAAGCTGGACAGGTGATTCCCATTGTGCTCGTGATTGCAGTGAGTGATTCGAGTTCGCTCGGAGTGGTGGTGCGCGTTATGGAAACTTGCAGTAGGTAGTCTGTCGTGCGTGTTCGTCAGCCTGTTGTCAACTTGTACACCCAGAAGAAGAGAAAGCAATCACCGAGAGTTGAGGTGAACTTCTCTAATCAAAGTTAGCGCAAAATCAACGTCGACGACGACGTCGAGTGTGAGCGCAACTCACAGCGAAAACCCAACAAGAAGCCAGAGCACAGAGAATTCTCTAGGGCGGAAATTCATTCGAAGCCCGACAACACATTCTTCGAAAGGTGAGTTGGTTCTCTTTTCCTCCAGATTCCGCCTGATTTTGGTGAACTTTGTCCTCGTGACTTCGGCTTACAACTCATGACTATTCGGAAAGGACGTAGAGATCGAATGAGATTTCAATCTATGTAGTTCGTGAGTCCGCTCTCGTGGAATTGGTTGCAGCCGTGGCTGCTCGCAATGCACCTTGGAATTTGTTTTGAGCGGAGGTGAACAGTGAGTCTCTGGACGTATCAGCTGCTGCGACAGATTACGTTCAATCGAGTACGCAATTTTTTTTCACTAAGAGCAAGCGTATCAGCAGTCCAACGTCTCCTACTCTGCGGCAACGGAACAGCGCGGACGCGTAAACCGTTCTGGAAGAGTTAAGCTGTTGCGTGTTTGGAAAAAATTCTGCGCCAGAAACTCAAAGTGCGCAGTGAAATCAAACAGGCAGGAGAGCCAATGGCGGGCGGGCGGAAGATAGATAGATAGACAAATGGAAACATTGGCTCAATGGTCGTCAGTCTCAATCTTCGCTGGTTGTCGTCGATCGGGAAACTTTCGACAGGCCACCTGCTGTCTAAAGCTTGCGACGGCCAACGAAAAGGAACGCAGCGCAATCACCTCTTGCGGTTTCTGCGTGAGGATCTCCATGAGCGACCTACGTCGCGTGGCCAATCGAAACGTGGGAGCTCTCAGCTCCTTGAAGTGATTGATTAATCAGCTCGTGTCGCTTCCGCTCGTGTTTCCACCGTCACCCTTTCCTGCGAAGCTCGAACGAGGACGATGGAAACCAATAGGAATAGAATGACTGGAAAACTCAGTCGGCGACAGATAAAGCTCAATGACACGATTCGTAACGGCGCATAGATTATTCCTGATGTGTGGGAGAGGGTTCGCGGGGAAGATGCTTCCAGATGATAGTTCTTAACGGCGTTAGCTTTCCAGATCGAATATTACGTCTTTCTTTGCTTACTTAGGAAAGCTTTCTAGGGCCGCCTCCTTCAGGAAGATACACAGATTCCGCCAAGGGTCTTGTCTCGGATGAGATGGAACCCTGTTTCCTCGCTCTGAAATGGCGAAGCAAGTTATCCTCAGTGATTTTTTTCCGCGTGGATAACTACAAAATGAAAAACCGGAATCTTCGAACTGTCGAAGCGGGATCATGAGGATGCTCTGGGTTAACGAAAGACATTCGCTGTAGACGTCGGGACAGAGTGTGTAAAGAGTCTCTGGTTCGAGAGAATGAATCAGGCCACCGTAGAGTCGGCAGTAGGTCCGCCAGTCCAAGAAAGCGGCAGTCAGTGAGTGTCAGTTGGGTAATAGAATGGAAATCTCTCTTTGGCGATGACGACGTTCACGACGGCAACGACGTCATCCGCGTTCCATTCCACCTCCGGCCTCCGCCGCTATCTCTGTCGGTCGCCGAGATATCTCCAGAGAGCCCAGACACGCCGACTGCGTTTTCCTCGTTCAGGTTTCACTCATTTGTTGTTTCTGATTTTCGCTCCTGGTTCTCATGCATTCGCTGATCAAACATGAACAACACGGGGCAAACTCGTCCTTTGAAGATGACGTTTGCTCAGAAGTCGCCGTTGTCTCGACATTTTCCAACAGGAGCGGGGACAATTCATCGAGCGCCGACTTCTATCACAAAGTCAGCGTAACGATAGCGACCGTCGTTTTTGGAGAGCGTGCGTTTCGGCGCTGTAGGTGCCGAGTAGGAGAACGTTGGTTCCCGGGAGCGCTCTCGATGATTCAGCATTCGATCATGTCTTTCGTTCTCGAATCTAACCAACAACTAACCAAGACAAGACCTTTGATGTTTAAGTCAAAGCTGGTCGGCTTGCTCGCGGGCGCACCGTGGCAGCGACTATCGTTTTTGTTGTTGTTGTCGTCGTCGTCGTCGTCGTGGCTGTTGTTGGGGAAGCCCTTGCCGCGACCGTTGCCGCAGCCTCTACTGACTGTCTAGTCGATGGCGGGCGGGCGAGCGGGCCGCTGCGCGAACGAACGAACGAGCGGATGAGCAGCTTGGATGAGTCGTTGCCAAGCAAGCTGCAGCTGCCTCAGTTTCTCCGAAGCGAACAACAGAAACAGCGACGATTTCACTGACGGCAAACGCTAATCCAGAGAACCTCCGTCCACATTGAATGGTCTCTCTTCGGCTTTCGAGTGCGGCGAACAGCCGACCGAGCTTGCAAAGCGCTTAGAGACTCTCCAGAGCTGAGTCATTGTCGTTGCATTCGCAGTTTACTCCTTTGGATCTCACTTACACGTCCAGCCGGCAGGCCGACGTCAGCGCTGACGTCGAGACAGACTGCATCTACGTGCGGCGGTCGAAGAATTGATAAAAACACAGCGATTTTTGAAAACTCACAAACGAGGATGAGATTTTCTTCTGTCGTGAAAATGAGTGCGATCGATGGCCGCCAATGGCCGAGTATCCGGACGGGAGCTCGAGAAAAAAAGTGATTCTCGCCCTCGAAGGAACTACACTCGGTTTCCTGAGCTTCCGGAAAGCTCTTCAGGGAAGTCACCTCGGGGCTGTTGCTACGCAGGCAATTGAATGATCTCTCTCTCTCTCTCTCTCTCTCTCGGGCGAAAGCTGAAATCTTTTAGGATGAGGGCAAAGGGAAAACCGAGGAATGGAATTATCACTTCTGCCAGAAGAAAAAGGTCCCTCCCTCTCTTTAGTTTATCGGGTCACGGCCTGAAATGGCATGGCGCCGCGCCGTGAATTCTGGTATTCGACCGGTATTCTGGATCCTGTATACTTTTCCATGGGATCAGCAAAGCGGCAAAACAGAATCGCCGACGGCGATGTATAGCCTTCCTTCTCGGAGCAAAGACGGTCTGCCTCGCAGTGAACCGAAACGTACGACGCGACGTTAAGCAATGAAAGCCGCAACAGGAGCGAATACTTGCGTTTTAGCTTTCACTTCCGTCATTCGTGCGGTCACTTTTTCCTTCTCGCTGCTTCCAAGTTCGTGGTAGGAACACTCACGAAATATTCATTTTGAAATTTTGTTCATCTCGAGTCTGTCTCTCGGAAGATTTCGAATTCGATGTTTGGCCGCTCGAGGAGCTCGAACTAGATATTTTCGCGAAGAAATCGCGATCTAGAGGAGGCCGGGAAATCTTTTCGTTCAACACAACATCATTTCAAAATCATCTCTCATACTCGAAGGAAGACGTCACGCTAGTCATTGGAAAATAGAAGAATTTGGCCTTGTTTTTAGTTTGTTTTTCGTGAGCAGTGTCCGCGATGGAGCACTTTGCATTATTTCACAGGTTGTTCATGATTTTGGTATTGCTTAGAGACAAAAAGGGAATGTTCGTTAGTATTCTCGTGGAAATGTCGTCTCCTCGCTCCATATTTTCCGGACGGAGCTTCTTCGTCTGGAAATCAGAACTCTTGCAGCTCATTGAGCTCGAATCTGGAAAGCGTCGCTTGACCAGATGAATGCGTATGGTCGAAACGATCGAACGAACGTCATGGAAAGCGCTGCGACGGTTTTCTGGAAGAGGGGCTCAGCCGTCGCGGATCCTGTGTTGTGCGGAATCGTACATCGGTATCCGCGATTTCGTCGCTACGTTTTTTTGCTTTGTATCGTCTGTGGCTCACTTCGCCTGCTCGTTCGATTGGTCTGCTGCGCTAATGACAAGACGGTTGCCCTTTCTACGTTGACGGCGGCCACTCGGCCAACCAGCCAGCCAGCGTCAGATTCCGGCTGTGCCCTGACGTTTGTTCGCAGCAGCCGTAGACTCTTCACGCATTCCTCCAAATCATTAGCGATTGTTTACAACTGCCACTCGGTCAGTTGCACGGCGGAGGAAAGGGGTCTCGGAGTGAATTGCAAACACCGAGCACCTCAGAACCAGCGTTGCGCCCTCTTCCAACAGGAACTCGACGGAGAGCTGCTCGGATGGAGAAAATAACGACATCAAGCAGGATTTGTGGAACAACAGAGATGGCTCAGTGCGTTCTGTGCGTCAGAAGCCGGAACAGCTGTGCGGTAGGCAGTCAGGCAGACGGCGGAGTGTAGTCGCGTCGGAAAACTCACTTACGGTCCATTTCCAGCCCACGTAGATCTGAAATTTGCTTCGTGGAATCTATCGCATCCCATCTCGGCAGCATTGATTCCAGACAGTCTCCTTGACGATCGCGCGCGAGAATATTGGCTGAAATGCGTGATTTCACTCATGGCGAGGGGCGATGCCTCAACCCCTATATGTACTGCACGAGAGCCCCTACATATGTACATCCCACATTCTCTCACTTAGGGCTCTTGGAGATCCAGTTGGTATCGAGTCCGGCAGATTCTCGATCCTGAATTCTATCGAATTCTACAAGAAAGTGACAAGGTTGAGTTCAGGTACCGTGCTTGAACTCCATCGCTCTCGACACGAGGAAAGTACTCTCGATCAGTCCCGGATTCCAGCGGACGAGTCTCCCAAAAGTCTGGGTCCCGCTTAGAAACCTTTCCGAAGTGTTCGAGTTGTTGATACGAAATTGATCGTCAGACGAGATGATCGGGTAACGATTTACGGTAAAATTTCTTGCCGTACGACAACTATGGCGAACACCGGCGCGGCGGCGACGGCGACGTGTTTGGTGGCCTCGGTGGCGCAGCATTGCCTGGCTGCAGCCGCTGTTGCTATCGTTGAGCGGCAAGCAAGCAAACGAACGAACGAACGAACGAACGAGCCAAGTGAGCGGTGAGTAAAGTCGTGAGAGAGTTCGAGGGTAAGGCCGTAGCATTCTGACTGCTATGCGCCGTCCACCATCAGCCAACCAGCCAGCCAGCCAGCCACCGAGCAAGCTTGCTCGCTCAAGAGAGTAGAGATGCGGAACGCATCTATCTGTCCTTAGTTAGAGACTCCGCGGTCATTCCAACGAAGCGTTTTGTTTTCATTTTGTGGAAAAAAAAATAAAGTAAAACTGAGAAGTCGCGCCGAAGTTCCTGACCGGATGAGTGGGTTTGTTGTCGTCGGCGCTTGTCGCAGGAACACGTGTGTTTGTGATCCTCGAGTGACATCAGAAGTTGGTCCGATCGGACAGACAATCGTGATGACGCACTTTCTGTGTCCGAGGTGCAACGACCATCGAGTCACTCAGCCATTGTTCAGAGACGTTTCAATGTAAGTCACCACCAATCGATTGAGAATTTGGCGCCCACATTGTCAGGCGTGCAGATCGAATAATCTGCTCTCCTCAATCTAGAAGACGGGCGTGAAAAAGTATCCATTGCGAGCGAATTGATACTCAAACTTTTCGGATACATAGTTCGTCAGATATCAGATCGTCATTTGTCACCGGCTCGGCTGGACAAACGATGTTGCACGTTGTTGCAAGGCAGGACGCTGTTGCTGGGGGCTTTTGGAACCGCGAGTGAATCCCTCGCTTTTCTGTATCTTGATCTTTTCCAAAGCAAAACGGGAAACGACGTTCGATCCCCTAGCGGGAACAAGTTGTAGAGTTTTTCTATCCGCCGAGGACAGCGCGCAATTTCCGCGGGAAATCGCCTGAAAGGAAACTCGGAGCAAATCCGACGGCACGAGGAAATGCCACGATGGAAATTATCTGATTGAACCCCTGCCGAGGGCGTTTATTGGATTATTTAATGGCACGGTGACATGTTCGGCATTTCCTCATGAGTGGTACATCCGATCACGCTCTCGCTTCCCGCTTCGGGCCTGACGACTTTCGTTGCAACTCTTCCCGTTGGGCTCAGAAACCACTCGAGTGAGTTGACGGATTATGTGCGAGCACTTGTGCTGTATTCCGCTGTCAACTTTTGAATGTGTTGAGTAAGCGTTGCGTGCAGTGCGGTGAGTTCACACAGTTCTCACGATACCGGCAGGCTATCGATTTGAGGTTCGAGATTTTCACTTTTCTCTCAAATTTCTGCAACGTTGCGGACACTTGCGGATCGCTCGACTGCCCGATGCGTCGACGGGTTCAATTATTCGTGGTGGACTGCTGGTATCGCCACAAGTGGCCTGTTGTGAATCTCACAGATAAGCCGACTACGGACCTGGATACAGCTCCTTCTCGAGCACCGAAATCGTTCGTCGTTAGGCGGACTGGAATCGCCGTATTTCCAACCGAAATGTTCCGCGTCTTTCATCCCGAAAAAAAGAAGAGTTTTGAAGTCAAGAAAAAGATGCTGAAAGCCCGAGCTTTCGATGCGGAGACAGCATCGATTTCCACGCACGCGGCTGCAGATTTCATTCGAGGTGTGATCTCACTCTGCGAGGTTGTTGGCGACTGGGAGAAACCAGGTTCTTGAAAGAATCGATCACTTGTTGTCGCCTCTGATCAATCGCGGTCACTTCCACCGCAGTTGACGTGAGAGTAACTACTGAGTCAACCTAAGCGACAAGCATCTCGATGGGCGACCCGCTTGGCTTTTAGACCCGACGTGACTCACCGCTGCTGACCTTTCAAGGTCAGCGGTGTTTCTATCGGCGGACGGACGGACGCTCGCTCGTCCGCCGATGAGTTGCTCTCGCGAAGCGATGGAAAACAGTCGTACTCAGGTCGGTCCCCAGGTGAAGGCTAGTTCATGATCTGTTCATCCACTTTCGCGAAACTGAACAGCTTATATCGAAGCCCCGGGTACTCCGTTTGCTTGAACAGAACCTCCCCGGATAATATCATTCATTCTGGTGATACTTCGAATATATTGACTCGGAAATCTAGTTTGCGTTGCAGCTCTTGAAACTCGAGCCACTTCCCGCGGAATTTCAGATCCTCGACTCTAATCGCCCGCGAAAGTCTCGAAGACAGGATGCGACAAAAGAAAATCAACCCCACAGGACAAACTGGACTCGGCCCCGGCAGAGATTTGGATGAGTTGATCGATTCAGGGTCTCTGTGTGTTGTAGAGCGTGCGGGAAGGCAGACAGCGGAGATTTCCATCGGTTTCGTCGATGACCGCTGGGCAAAGTCCGACAATTTCACGTGTTGTTCGATTTGACCGGCCTTACGCACCTGTGAATCATATCATGGTTTCGAAGGTCTCTCGTTCGAAGCGACCTTAGCAGGTCCTGATGTTAGGCCAAAACGGGATTTAAATTCTGACTGCGTGAGAATGTTGCCGTGCCTTCTCAAAGCGGACCAACCTCCGACAATCGTCTTGAGGGCCTTGCCGATATAGCTGAAGAAAAAAAGTCGTTCTGCGGTGCTGATGATAGCCATGAAGTCTAAGACGCTCGGAGGAAATCTCAGTCGACTCCGAAACTCGCCGGCTTCGAAATCTGAAGGACGGTGGTACAAGCGGATGTGACACCAACTCTGGAATTTCGAATCAAAGAACGTTGAAGGAGCGCGAGGGAATGAACCGGGGAAACCCTGGACCGAGGAGGCACTAAGCTCTCCGAGGATCTCTCCAATTGGTCTTACTGTTGGGAGGGGGTATTTTTAGTCTGGTAAAACGCGTCGGGAGAGGGAATAGACATCGTGGGATTCCCCTTGAAAATTCTCCCTCCGACAGCTCCGGGGAGAATATTACCGAGCGATACGACACGAGAAAATCGGGAGGACGCTGACACAGCGTTCCGATGTCCGGCGAAGCGGAAATCTTTTTGAATCAGAGATCTTTTCCGAATCCAATCTCTTCCGTCCTTGGGATTGGAGAGCGGAAACGATGAGTTCCAACTCAGGCTTAGTCGACTTCATGTTTCATGAATTCTGTCCCGCTAGATCTAAATGCTAAACTAAAATGTTTCTGTTCCAGCGCTACTATGTAAACCACAATTGACGGCTAGAGCGCTATGGCTGCCTCTCCCTTGAAGATCGTGACGGTCGCTGGCACGGACCTAACTTCGGTGCATGGTCACCATCCAATCAATCGACATTATAACCTCAATCACCTACACCAGCTGCACCACCATGTTACGTTTAATCTCACGCCTCGGCCAGAGTCTCCAACGCCGCCAAGTGGATTCAGTGACACCACAGACAGCTCCTCGCAGCCAGTGTCCTCGGCAGCGGTTGCTGCGGGATCCTTACCAGCACCTGCGATCCCAGCTGCCCGCAGGAAGATGTCCGTGATGCACACTGAGCCGCTGATGGTCGTTCAGGAAACAACCCAAAACAATCTGTGTCTGACTCCAGGTAAGGTGTCCCACAACTGCACGGTTGCAATGAAGCGGTCGTTGATAACAGAGAACCCGATTGAAACTCGCTTCCCCTTCGCAGGATCGGCGCAGGACTCCCAGGGCGCGGAAAATACCGTCACGACGTTTTCGGTGACGGCGCCGACGTTTTCATTCGATCTCTCGAAGTATAGCAAAGTCATTTCTAACGACGGAAGCGTTGTGTGCTCCGTCGTCAGCTCTTCCTCGACACCGTACGATGCCGGAGATATCCGAAGTATCCGAGAGAAAGCGGAGGAGGTTGACGTTGCTAAACCTTCGACAATCTACGGAGCGATCGCTTCCGAAATCGGCAGTCTCATCGAGAAACAGAAACTCACCGAGTCCCCGCGGAAAACTTCGCCGAAGAAGAGTTTGCAACTCAGTCCTAAAGATTTAGAAGAACACATATCGAAAATAATTTCCCAGAACGCCGCGATCGTTGAGACGGATCCTTTGTACAGAAAAGTATCGAGAGATTCTAAAGCTTCGACTCGGAGATTCAGTTCTTTCGATCTTGGAAGGTCCAAGCTGCAAACAGCGCTCCTCGCAGGTACGATCCCGTTTCGTGACGAAAATGCTCTGATACACAATTTCATAGGACGAGCGAAGTTCTACGACGGAGAAATTTCGTTCTCAAGGTGCAAACCCACGGCGCGTGTCGAGCGTTGAAGTTCCTGCGTGGTCGCGGGAATCGAACCCCGAAGGCAGCATCATCAAAGATTTGCTGCTCAAATCCAGGGCTCCATTCCCACCTCCACCTGCTGCTGTCGACGCAAAAGAAATCTTTACGTGTCATGCGTGCAATAGTTCGTACGGGAGCGTGGAACATTTGCATGTCCACTCAAGCCACCACTGTCCGCGCAACATCGAAGCTCGCAAGGACGAAAACCACGTCTCGGTAAGCAAAGGTTCAGGTTGAAATTCGAGCCTCTCTTCCTTCGTTCCTCAGTCCTCGCGAAGAGGATTTTCGTTCAAAGCTCTCGACGCAGATTCTAACAGAGACGCATTCTCTCAGGTGATCAAGAGATCCGACGCGACTCCGTTGAAGAAACGAAAGTTCTCAGAGCCTGCATATCTGCTTTCGTCACAGAACGAACCGCGGCCGCAAGGACTGAGTTTGTCCGTGAGCTCAACTCAACTATCGCTGCCGGTGATCGTGGCGACTCCCGCTCCGCCCGAGTTCTCAACTCATCAGCACAGTTTGGATTCCGAAGGTGAGACATCCGAGACGGCATCCGCTTCTCTTCTGTATTTTCCGCCGTCTCCGCTCCGTTTTCGCCTGTTGTTGTTGTTGTTGTTTTTGTTGTTGCCGTTGAGAAGCTTAATGCTCGAAAAGCGCTAGCAATGTCCAAGTTTGTTGTCTAACTTCTCCCTCGCTTCTCCGTAGCTGAGCCGATCAAATCAGCATTTACCTCAACATTCACGACGGCGGGTGTTGCATCGACGAGCGTCGTCAGCGCCGCGAGCCCAAGCCGCACTGTTGCCGTGATCAAACCAGCGCGGCCCACTAGCTTGGAGCTGCCCGCGCAACCAAGCGTCCTTATTGGCTCAAACCTAATCAGTCCCGAAACGCCACGGCCTCAGAAGGCTTTCCGACAGACTTACATTAACGGGCACGCTTACACTTATCTCGGCCTGAAGGTGTCGACGAGATCTACGTATTGCTGCATCTACAGGCCCCAGCCCATGTTCGTTCTGCAGGAGACCGATCCTCGCCTGTCCATGTACTCCAATTGGATCATGTTTCCTTACAGGGACGAACTTCAGTTAGGTAGGTGTAGCCGTATTTCGATGCCGTAGAATCCTCGAATCGTTTCAAGTTCTGGTTGATGAATGCGTGACTGGATGAATGAAGTCTCAGGATGCAGCTCCGGTTTCCGGACGATCGTCGAGCCGGAAAATGCTTTTTGAGTCTGTATTCAGTGAAAAAACCTCAAACCCTGCTCTCGGTCCACTCGAAGCCTCCGGTGGGTTCAGAAAAAACAGATGATCACTTCTCCGTCAAGTCGCCGGAGCTGTTGGGGATGCCTCTTCTCCGCTGTGACGTCAATGGGCCATCCCAGCCAACCAGTCAGTCAGCTCGCCGAGCGTCCAAAGACCAGCATTCCGCTCCGTGGCGACGACAATGATCACGCACTGAGTGAG
This sequence comes from Neoseiulus cucumeris, assembly GCA_021527715.1. Classification (NCBI taxonomy): domain Eukaryota; kingdom Metazoa; phylum Arthropoda; class Arachnida; order Mesostigmata; family Phytoseiidae; genus Neoseiulus; species Neoseiulus cucumeris. Next base: position 1,965,663 of record JAJSRV010000006.1, on the reverse strand, counting down.
CGTTTCCCCGAAACGCTGACAGCAGCAGAAACTTTCATTGTCGGAGGAAATTTTGAAACACTTGGCGAATATGAACTCTGTTTTTCCCTGCTGCGATCGTTTAGTCGTCGCGATGTAGAGGTGAAACGCTCGACGAGACGTAAGCTTGCGAACCCAGCCGAGATCAGCAGTGTGTTGGCTTCTAACGCTGTTAACAGTGTCCCTAGCAACTCGGCGTGTGGTCCTGCTTTGAGCCCGATGAGTGAACCTGCGTGCGGAGAGCTACGAGTGCGTTGTGCGGTAGCGGGAAGCACGTGCATTGATTTTCCAATCAAAGAATCGCCGAGAGATCAGTCATCGGGAGAAAACGCCAAAAAAAATGTCGAAGTCTCTGAAATCGTTCGCTGTGAAGGAATCGTTGATTGTGGGCGGATGGGAGTCACATTTCCCATGATTTCTAGGTGTGGAGCCAATCGGACTGTTGGAATGCACGGACCACCGGCAATGGCGGCACGACCAGTTACAGCCTCTCTATTCTGTCGCACCTCAACTCAAAGGTCCTCGAAGTTCCCAGAGCACTCCGCTGCACATAACCCACTCGTCATACTGGTTAGCCAAGATGTCGACGAAGAAGCATTCGATAACGTCTGACTACTCTTCAATCAAGGACGATCTCGACAGTCTTCCGCCCTCATGAAAGGTTCGAAGCAATCGAAATCCTCAAAGTTCATTTCCGATACAGAGAATTCACCTCCTAACTTTTGGCAAAACTTCTTCTCTCCTCCAGCAATCGACAGTCACTGAACCGGGATCGGAGTTCGACTCGAGTTCGATTTTCACGGACGAGTCGGCGGTAGAGGAGATTAGCCAGGATGAGGAGTGGCGTTTGGGGTCGGGCGAGAAACCTAAGCGAGTGAAGATCTGTGAAGGTGGTTACAAATCCAACGAGGACTACACCTACGTCAGAGGCCGAGGTCGCGGAAAGTACGTCTGCGAGGAATGCGGCATTCGATGCAAAAAGCCATCGATGCTCAAAAAGCACATCAGGTACGCGTTTCTCGGTAGCTTTCTTGCTTTTAGCGCTTCACGTGCAAGCCCTTGTATACGATTGCGTGACGTTTCTCTTCCGATTCCTCAGAACCCACACGGATTTACGCCCTTACTTCTGTAAACATTGCGAATTCGCCTTCAAAACGAAAGGGAATCTCACGAAGCACATGAAATCGAAAGCTCACCACAAAAAGTGCGTCGAGCTCGGGATCGTGCCCGTGCCCACAGTCATCGACGATTCGCACGTCGACCACGAGCAGCTAGCGAAGCAGGTAAGGGGTCACCCGAAGTTGTTCCTCTTGTGAAAATCTAAGGGGCTGTGTTGCTGTCGTTGAAAGGAATCTTGACTTCATCCATGGCTCGCAGGCATTTCGGCTTTGGAAACAGTCGTGCGCAGTGATCAGTTTATCAGTAATTCATCGGGCTCGGCCTTGTTCCAACTAAATTATTGAGCGTTGGTCTTTGCGTAATCGGTTTAGTCCGCGTGTCCGCCTTCTTTCCTTTTTCGTTCATGTCGGATGAGATGTATGGATTTTCTGGTTTCCCGACTAACGTGTCGGATGCGTACTTGCTCGACGGTCGTCTTTAATGAACCGAACAAAGCGAACTGTACGAAGTCTTCGCTTCGATTACAAAGTGTGGCTCCGGGATTGCCTAAATGAAGACATTGCTGGATGAGAACAAATCTAGAGATCGAGAAGGCAGATCCAGAGATGGAGTGGAAGAGTTCGAATTCGACGTCGGATCAGCTCAGAGAGAAGCGAAAGCCCTTCAGCTAAGGGGAGTTCAGAGATCGCTGTTCGATCATCCACATCAGAATGGCGTACCCGGTGTTTTGAACTTGCTAAATACGGCCTGAGCGGAGGCTGCCGCCAGGGACAGCCTCGGCGAGTGAGTCTGACTGCGAAGCTCGCCGCAGCGGCTGCTCACTTAGCTACCTGGCCGCTGCAGCAGCCTTCGTCCTGTTGAACAACGAGCGCTGCGAATTCGGCTCGACGAGACTGAGCGGCGTTTTCCAAACCAGAACTCAGCCCGCAGCTTCAAGGTCGGCGTGCTCTTCTGTGACGTCAGCCAGCTTCCTGAGAAGCAGCGTCATCGGAGTCAGCGTTGTGGCGTCCCAGACAGAAACACGTTCGGCGAATCATCCGTTTATGAAACAAAAATCTGGTTACATATCTACAGCCAAGTGAACGGATAGGCAACCTGCATTAAAACAAGTGGTGCTGCCGAGCAGAATCTGTAAGCTTTGGCGTCTTAGCAGAATTGGTTCGAATGGAAACGATATTCGACCAGCTGCCATTCGGCAGATTCTTGACTGCTTGGAAACAGCAGCTTCGCAGAAATAATGCTCGAAATCGAGCGCATGTTCCCTTAGACTCTCTCTCTCTCTCTCACTCACTCAGAGCAAGGTTCAGTGTCTCTTGAATCGTTTCCAGAGCTGGCTTTGAGCCAACATGAGGCAATATGAAGGGCCCCTCGTGATAGGGAGACTATCGTCCCACTTCGAGAATCTATTACACATCAAACATTTCGAGCAATGTAAATTGTTTCAAGGCTCGAATGGAAACAACGTCCACCTTCTCCGCCAGTTTTCGACTCGAGAGTTCGAGGGAGTCTTTGTTACTCTCTCGCGAGTCGCCAACGAGAGCTGAAATCTCTCGAGAGTGACGTTTGCATAGACAGGTTTCTACGCAAAGGCAAACACCGGATGACTCATGGGTTTGACCCTTGCTGTGGTAATCTCGGCCATGACGACGAGCAGGCGGAATATGTCAAAAGGTTGGGCTTAGGCTGCATAAGCCTTTGGCCTCTCATTTGATGCCTTTAGACCGTTCGCACAACGAATAACGTTGGGAGCACTCGTTTCGAGTCCCTAAGCTCCAAAGTTTTGCAGTTGTTTGTTTTGAGCGACGGTACCTACCGAGGGAGAACAACTTCCAGACGGGATTCCAGGAATTTCGTTGGAAATCTACTCGGCACCAAGCCAGCCAGCCAGTCGATCAGGCGACCGACGGGCTTATCAAATTGGAAGGTTTAAGATGTCCGCCATACTACTCTCAGATTGATCGTATCAAAAATGAATCAGAATGTTCGAATCCCTTGCCGGAACTCATTCTCACTTGGTGCCTCACTGGGGGCTACGCCCGATGATGTAATCGATTTGGTCAAAGCAAGCGAATCGGCTTTCGTAGAAACGCGAAATGTGCGCTGCGAATTCTCATTGACTTCCGCCGCACAGAAACGGAACGCAACGATCTGTTTGGCTCCTAACCGTAACCTCGTCAAGCTGGAAAGAGAATTATGCAACATTCGTTGGCTTCAGCTTTCTGGGGTGGCAGACGGCGTGGAACTAAAGCCCTCATGTGTGACACTGCTGTCGCGTGGGATTCCTGGAATAGATTTGAATCCGATTGAAAAACACCCCATCCTACCATTGTACGAATCAATGAATCGATCGAGCATTCGTCAGCTCACTCTATCCCGATGACCGACGCACTTGAGCAGAGAACAACTCTCGGATCAGAAACACGGTATCCATGTCGCCGAGTGCGAGCCAATCCGAAGCTGAAGAGTGAATACATAGAAAACATCATTTCATGCACGCGGGCCGAGAGGCATTCACTCCTCCGTCAACTCTTTGGCTCGTCTAGGATTTTCACTCTCAGCCAACAGGCGTGGTGTTGTCTCACTCAGAATTGGAGATCTCTGGTGTCGGCGCCATGCGGTCGCCCGCGAGAGCACAGACGAAGTTTTCACTTCTACAGCGGGCGGTGCAGTAGATCGCATTGTGTTTGTTGTTCATTGTCTTTGGCCGATGAGTGGGAACGTTGGATCCGAAAAGTGCCGCGCAGACTGTGTAGAGCTCGCAGTGGGCAATGTTGACTAGACTGAAAAGTTCTGTGTTTTCCGATTCAAGGAGCAGCAACGGAGGGAACATCCATCGGACAGCGAAGTAGACGACGAAGACGAAGACCATGAAACCGAGTCAGATTCAGAGGGCGAACAGAACACAAACTGTAGCACCACCAATCATTTCCAACAGCCTTCACAGCAGCAACAATGCAACAATAATATCAACAGCCACAACAGTACGATCAAGATTATTAACACCAAGCCAGCAAAGGCAGTCAACGGTGCCACGTGAGTATCGATAGAGAAGCAGGTTAGAAGAGAGAGACGTTTGACTCACTGCTCGCAAAGCGTCCAACCCAAAGAGATTTACAAGTACAAGTGAGTTCGATGTTGCTCAACCGCACGGCTTCCGATAGAGGAACGACGTCTGGCGTCTCGTCCACGATGGATTCGTTGTGCATCGAGTGCCGTAGATAATCCTTTGCGAGACTGTGTTTTTCCTTTTCTTTCCGTTTGCCGCTCTCAACGTCAATGATCGAAGCAACACGATATCCTTACAGCATGTTGACGGAGAAGGCACTGCCTGCGTTGGACGCGGGGACAGTCGCTCTCCCGGCCGCCGCGTCTCACCATAACGGTCCTGCAAATATGGGGACTGTGAACCTTGCGCAGTTGGGTCTCACGCCTAACCGGCTCTCAGGGGCTCTGAAGCAGCCGCAAGCGAACGCAGTCGCCCGAGTTTCGACCATGGTGAACGAAGAAAGCGGACTGCCCGTCACGGAGTCAAGGGAGCAAGAAGCAGCCAGATCACTTCTCGATTTGGCAAAACTCAACTGTAATAACAAGCAGCAGCAGCAGCAATTATCGGCTGAAATCGTTGAGACGATCGAGAGCGCTGTCGTTCAGGTTCAGGTGAACGGCGGTGACCCGAGTAGAGAGACAAGAAACAGTCCCCCAGTGGACAGAGCCGCTCCAATGGAGCATCAGGCTCGAAAGCGAAGTATTGAGGCCCCAGGTGAGAGTTTAAAAATGTTCTCCTTGCTTCAACTCAGTGATGCTTTGGGATTTTCGAGCGTACTTTACCAACTTGACGTTTCCTGAATCCAGTTCCTCCGCTTATAGGTCTGGTTCGCAGAGGAGCCGAACCGCATGTCGTGGAACCTCCACGGAAGAAGAGTTCCTGTGTGAGGACTCCTCAGGTCGACACCATCGAAGAAGAAATCGCGGATCAGACGCAAAGAGCTTTCATGACATTACAGCAGCCGCCAAACGCCATCGCTCACGGGCTGCCTGTTGAGGATCCCAAGCAGGTACGTTTCTCATCGTGGCGGCAAACTTCGTTGGGAAATTATTCTTTCGAAAAGCTCTGATTCCAAATCCTTTCATAACTCGAGGTTTTTTTTTGGTCTCGCAGAACACCGCAAATAGTTCGGCTCACCCGGTGCGCGGTCCCATGGTCCTGGAGTCCCGTCCACGGTCGTTGTCGCTGGAGCAATCGCCTGCCGAGGGCAGACTCGATTCGAATCAACAAAAGTATGCGTCCGAATCGCCCTCAAACCATACCGACAGGAGGCACGAAAGATTGTCGCTTCCGGCAGGGATAGTCCGCGACCAGCCGATGGACCTCCGAGTTGGTTCAACACGCGCCAGGAGGCTGGAGATTCTTCCCGGAGGGATCGTCTCGCAGCCGCCGCGGTCGTTCGCTCGAGATCCTCATCCGATGCAGCAAATGAGTAGTTTCGGTTGCGTGGGTGACATGTCTGCCTCGAATCAGTTCACCGTCGGTCTCGAAAACCCGCATGAGGGAGGGAACAATCCCGGCCCATGCTTGCAATTTGATACGACCGTCGGTAAGCTCGAGGAGAACGGACAGATCACTACAAACCCTATGGGACAGCAACCCCTGTTGCCGCTCCAGCCGCCGCAACAGCAACATCCACCGACGCAACTGATGCAAAGTCAGCCGGAACAACAATCACAGCTTCCAACTCAGCAATTGCCTCCGTTCAGTCAAGGGGGAACGCAAACGTCGACGACGAACGGTTGTGTTGGAATGCCGCCCCTTGTAGTGCCAAAACAGGAATACATACCCGAAGAAAGAGATTGCAGCAGTCGGGATCCGACCCAAAACGTTCCGCCAATCCACGCAGCTCAAAACGGTGAGCAGCCACACGACAATCGAGTCATAAGAATTCGATCGTTTTGTGCATGAAATTATCAAGGACCGTAGTAATGTTCTGGAATTGATTTTCAGCGAACCTTGGTACTTGGAATCAAGGCATCCCAACGTCGGCGTCGATCGGGAGCTCGATGAACGTCCCCATGAGCGTCGGAGCGACGGCCGGAGTCGTGCTTGGAGCCGAGGAGGGCAAGTGCGTGTGCAATATTTGCCATAAATCGTTTCCCAAAATGTCCCAGCTTCGGATGCACGTCAACATCCACTACTTCGAACGGCCGTTCAGATGCGATGCTTGCGCCAAGTCGTTCCGTACCAGAGGTCACCTTCAAAAGCACAAACGCTCGGTGTCGCATTTCAACCGAGTGAACATGAACTTAACCTTTGGTACTCCTACGGCTGACAACCCTCGGCCGTTCAAGTGTGACGACTGTAAAATCGCTTTCCGTATTCACGGCCATCTGGCAAAACACCTGCGCTCAAAAGCCCACATCATGAAGCTCGAGTGTCTCGGGAAGCTTCCATTCGGAATGTACGCAGAGCTTGAACGAAGCGGAGTGAACCTCAGCGACATCGACACCACAGACTGTGAGAACTCACTCGAGAGTCTGCAGGTGTTGGCACAGCGTCTGTATCAACAAGAGCCATGCAGTCTCAGGTGGAAAGAGGCTGGTGGATCTAATGATTTGGGCTCAGAGCCCGAAGACGACGGCATCGAAGCTCCGCTTCCTCCCATGCAGCAGGCGTTAGGTGTTTTAGCTCCGGATTTGGGCATCATAAACCAATCGCCAACAATGCTACACCAGCAGCAGCAGCAGCCGCAACAACAACAACAACAACTCCAGTCTCATCAGTCCTTACAAGACCCCATGAGTCAAACCTTAGATCCACAGCCTCCTTTGCCCGCAACTTCAATGGCTCCAACGAATCAGCCACTTCTGATGCCAGCTATGATGCAACTTGAAAACCCTGACTATGCTCAGCCGCAACCCCATCACCAGGGTGTCATGACACCAATGATGTCTCGGAATATGATGAGTCATCATGCTGCGCCGCACGGGCCCATCTCGACTCCCCAACAACAAATGCCACCTCAATTAATGCCGACCCAAGATATGCCACGTTCCTCCTGCACTTGTCATTTGTGCGGGAAAGTGAGCAAATCCGCGAAGTCACTGCAGGTACATCTACACACGGAGCATGCGGACGCGTTGCACGGCGCTGCCTTCAACGCTTATTGTCTGGAGAACGATGCGCTCTCTTTAGATAACAATAACATTTCTTAAATTCTGTTTCGATTGTGAAATTGAGCGAGAGTAGAACACAGAGTTTGAATTTGACGATTGATGATTTAAACAGGATACTTGTGCATAAGAAACAGCGCCTTCTCGCGATGGGTCTCAACAGCGATTCATCGCATCAGTCAAATTACTTCAATACGAAACAGTTAGAAGATGAAAAAAGCGATTCCATGCATCTGAGATGATTGAATGATGAGTGAATGAGCGCATCTACGTGAGTGGTAGACGTGATTTATACGGAACCGGTGTAGTAGCAATTTGTGAGCAATGTTAAATAGTGAAAGATCACGTGTTATATATTGAGCGATAGTTGAATCTTTTCGCGTTCGGGCGAATAGGTCATTGTAATAAGTTACCATTTATACCAGGGCAAGCTGGATCACTTCTGTTTAAACGTTAGCATTGTAGATGGTAAGAGATACAAGAGTCGATTCGATTTTCTTGGAAATGAGCACCCGTCTGGCGATGACATATCTAGCCGCGGAATTTTCCATCCGAATTGTCATGTATGAAGTAAAATAAAATTGTAAATAAAGCCAGAGATGACTCGTCTCCATGGTGAGCTCTATGCTCATTCACGGAGGACACATGTTGTCGAAAGTTTAGCATCGAACGCAGTCGTTTTCTTTCGTGGAAAAATATCGTCGACATCGTGGCCGCTTCTCGTTAGACCGAGAGACGACGGACCTCTCGAATTGATTGCATCAGTCGGACATTCGCAAATTCGAATCCAGGAAGAAACACAAGAAACTGGGCTTCAATCTCACAGAGAAGTTTTTGGGACTGATTCGAAATGATTAAAATGCAACGAAAAAAATTACGCGCCCATCCTCTACTGTCCAACAGAACGAGATTTCTCAAGTGCGATGGTTTAAACTCAGCTCATCAAATGCATTCGCCCGACGACCACCGCTCTCTATGTACTCAGGAATTCTCATATGTTGTCGTTTCTCAGCGACTTCCGAGCACATTCCGGCAAAAACGCAGTACGAAAAAAAGGCAATCTCCCTTACCGGAACTCTGACGAACGATGTCAGTCAAGCGATGACGCGATTTCGTTGATACAACGAGCGTAACATTCTAAGTCAGCTTTGTCGAATATATGATCAACAAAAATCTAGCGTGGAAATGGACACTGATGTGATAGTCCACATTGAATGAGACTCCACGGCAAACATCGTCATTGATGTCGGACACTACATTTTGTCGAACTTCTAGCTTGTAATCAACTTCGCTGTTTTCAGCGATTGTATCCTCTGGACGATCTGTTTTTAGCCGCTGTTCAAAGGTTCGACAGGGCTGCCGCGCCCTGAGGCTTCTCTGGAGCAAGTTCCCCGAATCGAGGGGCGGCATTCGTGACGACTCTCTTTCTACTTGTGCTCCTCGTTCATGCGATCGGTGGCTGAACAATCAGCTGATTCTGATGAACAGCGTTTCAGGAGTTCGGTAACTGGCGACACTGATGAATAGAATCAAAATAGAGGGAAACTTCAGTGAACCTGAGCAGAGCAAAGAATCTCAACGAGTCCCGATCCTTGAAATGAGCGACCCCGTGCCCGACGAGAGAACATACAAAGAAATAAGCATATCTAGAGGTTAATCATCTGAACTGTCTGAGAAAATGACTCTTTCATCGAAGAATGACTCATCTGGAGGATTTATATTAATCAACAGTGGCTCAAGGGAATTGCATAAACTTGAGGCAGAATCGCAGAGTCGTTTGACACATTGGTACAGGTTTCTGTATGTATTGATGATTCATCGACTGATTGATTGATTGACAGACTTATGAAACGGAGCAATAAGGTTCTCGATCGACTGAAAATCTCAATGATGAATGGAAAAACAACACTGAATCCTATCCACGCCTTCGAAAACAAAATCTGATTTACGGTGGCGATTCCCAAGCTGACTCGACGAACTAAGTCTCCTACCATGATGTTCCGTTGAAGAAATGTTCCACATTACTGTACAAATTGATTATTAATGTAATCTCGAATGATTCGAAATCAGAACCGTTGCTTCCTGTTTATCAAACGGCGATGATAAGAGGCAATTCGTTCCCCTAAATTAAGCTACGTCGTTCTTGGTCTACCGAACTGAATGTCCCGTCTTCGAAGACAGATCTGTTGAATGACTACAAGAGTCATATGACATGACAGTTTTCAATTTTCGATTCTGAATTTCCAGATTTCGAATTTGCAAAAAGTGCTCATGAGAAGAGTTACTTTATTTTTCCCCTATCTTCTTCGCAGTTCGACGTGTTCATTCGCGTCTATCGTCCTCGAAGCTACCTAACTACCTACTTTCCATCATCAACAACTGGCTTTCCAGCACCAGGACAGCACCTACGTAGTTCAATATACAGCAACTCCGTTCTCATTCCACAGTCTCGATTCGATTCAGTAGTGTCCAACGCAATTCTTTGCTCTGCGTCAAATTTCTCAAAATTCGTCGTCACTTCCTTGCTGCTGCTCCTGCTGCTGATTCTGCTGCTGTTGATCTGGCGTTTCGGCGGACGATGCGGAGAAGTTTGGTTTGTACGATGCGAAGTCGGCCCAGTTGTCATCGGAGTTTCCTCGTTCGCCGAATTCCGAGGGCCTCGACTGCTCGGTGCCCGAACCGCTGCCGAGCTCAGTTTTAAGCGAACCGAAATCCGCCCAGTCGTCCCGAGTTTCGTCCCCTCCAGAGGATCCTGCGAGGTTCCAAGGATTGAAGCCTTCATCCATTTTATTCCACGGATCGCAATTCTCTCCTCCCGAATCTTCTTCATCTGATGAATGATCCTCGATTGGCGGAGAAGCAACGTTTGTGATACCCGGAATATCAACATCGGTGAATTCGTCATCCTCGAAACCGAATTTGTCGATTGAGCACGCGGTGAGCTGTAAGAACTAACAGCGATATGGTTAGAAATTATTTTCGGATGAACGTTGTTCGGACGATCAGACAGAATTCGACGTCGGAAGTGTTCTTCCTCATCTCGGCAATCTTCCCGGAAAGCGGAGTTTTCGATCACCTACCATGTTCATTTGATAGTCGTTCAGAGCCTGCTGAGCCGAGGCTATCGCTTCTGCAGATGGGACTCCCATGTCTCTCAGATCTTCGGGGTCGTCTCCTTCCGAGCAGGAGGCGGCGTTATTCATCGGGCAGACGGTTTTATTGTAGACGTTATTGATATTTTCTAGAGTTTCCCTGAAGGCCGTCCATCTTTCCTTGAATTCCGGGCTGAGACCTTCCATCAACTGTTTATAATACTCTTTGTAAGAATTCTCACTCATCGCCTCGATGTAGTTCGCCATCAATCTCAAGTGGCCGTTGTAGCCTTTCTGGTCTTTGGGGATCGTCGAATAATTTTGTACGATTTTCTCTAACAAAAGGCAATCTGAAAATAATTGATCGAATAGAACGTGCTTCGTGGGCGCTACAACTGTGGCTTCTCCTCCTCCGGCAGTCGATGTCGTCAATTCCTCGCCAGCACCGGCAGGACTCGTAGAAACCGTTTCTGAATCGGAGACACCTGATTTTGGTTCGGACGTCTTGTGTTCATCTTCGACGGACGTTTTCGTTGGAACATCGAACGTCGTATTCAGCGAAAGCTCATCAGCAGATGACCGGTCTCCAGGCTGAGTTTTGGGCGGTGTGCAGATGGCCTGCACGATGGTGTCCACCTGGTTGTGCAGTTGACTACAGAGAGGGTATCTGAAGAAAAGCTCGAGGACGACCGGCAGCACCTTGAGATCCCGGATGGCTATCAGGCTGGGCTCATCGCCGCACGACACCATCGCAGCGATGAGCTTGACGATTTCAAGTCGGACCGTTCCAAATCGGTCCTTCTGCTCTTGTGTCAGGCTGACGATTAGGGCATCCAGTCGCAGCGTAATTGCTGTGAGACATTTCCGGATCGCTTCCTTGGCTCGTTCCGTATCCAGTTCGCCCAACGTCGGTGACGTCTCCGCTGGAGGCGAGTACAGGCCCAAGAAGCACTTCGAGTCCAGCAAGATGTCGGGAAAGCACGGCGTCGTATTTTTGTACTGCAGCAATGCGAGCAGAACAAAATTACTTTCGAATAGAGTCCACGCCGATAGATCGTCTTGGCCAGTGGGGATCGCGTGGTCGAGGATCTCGGTGATCAACTCAACTTGCTCGATGGACGCTAGCAGGGGATCGGGGGGACATTTGTCCCGCAGCGTCATTTGCTGCTCTCGTCCCACCTTGACGATTTTGCAGAGACACTTCGCCGAGTTCGTGATCACTTGCTCGGAATTGTCCGAGCTTAGCATTGCCACAAGTTTCGGAACAAGATGTGCACTTGCCAACCATTCGACCACTCGCGGTCGGAGAAGAAGGTTCTCACTGCATTCGATCATTTTGTTGATGAGGTCTTTGATTGCTGAATTGTTGATGTGATTCAACAGCAGGTCGATGAACGCCGAACTGTTCTCGGACTCTGGCTCCTGCTGCTGCTGCGGCGGCGGTTGCTGAGTTTCTTCGGTAGGTTTCTCGTCATCGGTTTTCTCAGCATTGTCCTCAACCATCTTATTCTGGTATCGATCAGGGTCATAGGACTGTATGAAGTCGAGAAACTTATCCGTCCGTTTGGTAGCTAAGGAGATGAGAAGTTTACACACAAATGAAGCGGTAAGGTCGTTGAGTGCATCTTCTTGTCGAAAAACATTGCAGACCTTCGTGAGCAGTTGGGGTGAGTTGATAAGTGCGTCTTTGATGGCGGGTATGTCAAACGTCAGTACCTCACACGCTGTGTTCGGCAGTTTATATTGGAGTTTGTAGTCCATCTGAGGATCGGGATCGTGGATGATCATGTCGACCAGCTGTTCCAGTATTCGAGGCTCCAATAGGTACTCGATAAGCTTTGTTGAGTGGCCGCGAAGTTCCTGAAGTATGTCGCTTTCAGAGAGTATCTCCTGCGGTGTCACATCTTGTTTCTCGAGGAGGGTGAGGATATTCGACTGTGTATAGTGCCAAAAGGCCATCTTGAGGCCTGGGGATTCGTCGAGGTCGCTATTAGAGTCCCATAAAATGAAAACACGCTAGAACGTCACTCGAAACAATAGCAAGCACACCACTGGTTTCTCGGCTTCAGAGACTGCAGTCGTAGTCGTCCACCAACACTACCGACCGACTAATAGTCGAATCGAAACCAAAACACACCCTTCCGTCGATTAAGACGCCACGTCGGTTCGTTTGTGGACTTCGCGGACTCGTGCTCAGCAAGATGGCGTACCCATGGGGAGAGAGGGACTAATATCAACACAGTTCAAAGTTTTACTGAAAGAGCGTTTTCCGAAGTTCGGAAGCTGACGTTATTAGGAGTTCATACCCCGGATTCGTTTCTATCATTTTCGAAGAGTCCTTCGATTCTCCAAACAGCGTCTGATGAGAACGATCAGATGTCATTCATGTAGTGCGGTGACAGACGTAAGTAACCTGAAGACCTGCCTAGCTGAAATTCGAACACTTCGAGCGAGCAATTAAGAGTGATCTAAAAATGAATATCCGTGGGCCAACTCCACATCTTGTCTCGATGGAAGCTCGGATTCTATAGCTCTCGAGGCTTCCGATCTCTATCTGGAAGAGAATGTTTCCGAAGTTCTGATCGCTAGTCTTCAGAAAATGATTATCCGATGCCGGCGAGACCTGTTTCTCTGCACCATTCAGCGGAAATTTCTTCAAATCTGGAAGATATTCCTCCTTTCGAGGTGTTCCCAATATTGTCCGCGGTTCCTCCTCCGGCACCCCATTCATATTTCCCGGCAATGTCAGCTCTCCTCAGTTTCCATGCAGCACTAAAACGTTTTCCAGAAACTTGACTTCGGTTGGACTCTTTTCCGCTCGAGCAGGAACCAACGAATTCGTTATCGGAAACAATCTCTTCATTCGCATCCGTGTTCTAGATCCGTTCAGTATCAGAAGTGCTTTAATCAGATCAGCCGGAAGCCGCGCGGCATCTACGTACCATTTGTAGACGAAAAACTCCAGCCGGAACTGATCTTGCATTCTCTCTTTCAGTTTTCCAGATGTGCCCTTGAAACTCTCCGAGTGTACTGAAACAAGGAGCATGGCAATGTTCAAGAAGCCGAATAGAAAGCAACGCCAACAGCGCTTGGCACACTCGGACAGCGAGGAAGACCAGGAACATACGAGCTTACTACGAACTCAAGATGATCGGAAAAACAAAGATAAAGATGACCGTGTTAAGACGACAAGCACCCTGCTCAGGTGAGTTTTGAGTATGGAGCACATTTTCTTCTTCTCATTCCATTCTGTTTTTAAAAGATCGATGAGCTTTGATTTGATTCGTTTTCCATTTTTTTCTCAGCTTCGGGGAAGCAGAGGAGGACGCTGAGGATGGAGAAGTTTTCAAAGTGAGGAAATCGAGTTACTCGAGACGCATAGCCAAAGAGCTAGAGAAAGAACGGCGACGGAAGAAGTATGAAGACACTGAGCCTTCAAAAGTTGAGGAGGCGATCGCCGTCAAAAGAGAGGACGGTGATGTCGGAGTCAAGACGATAGACCTGCCGCTCGCTGATGGAATCGACGGCATTCGTATCAAGGTGTGTGGAAGAAGCTTTCTTGCGATAGGTGCACGATTCCCCGGCAGTCGTTTGCTTCCGTGCTCTAATCTGTTGAAATCTTCCATTTTCGTCCTCAGAATTCCATCAAGATATTGAACTCCGAGGAAATCGAACGACTGGATGACGTGAAGCTTGAAAATGACGCGGGGACCGACCAGGATGAAGTTCACCATCGGGTTGAGTTCAATCGCGATCGCGTGTCGAGAGCCCTCGAGAAAGGCGCGATACCTGATGCTGCGACCATATTCGCTCTGAATAAACAGCGGCAGAAAATGGCTGGTCGGGGAGCTGAAGATTTCATCTCTCTTAAAGAAAACAAGGAATCCAATGGTGCATCAACGAGAGCGCGGGAAGGAAGGCTCCAGGAGGACGAGGACGACAGCGGTGCCGAGGAGGGCCGCGTCAACTTTAGCGACATTCGTTCGGGAAGACGGGAGGAAATTCGGGAAGTTCTGGGTTCGCATGGGAACCGCTCAGTGGAGGATGACCACGAGGAAGACGAAGATAACGAAGCCCTGCGTTGGGAGAAAGAACAAATCCGTAAAGGAGTTGGAACTCTAGCAGGCACCCAAACATTCTCTCGAAGTCCTTCGCCCAACCCAGAGGACCGGAACAACGTGACGAGGTTGCCGCCGGTCCACATTCCAATCGATAAATCTGGATTGACGATAACGTCGGTTATCGATAGAGTTCGGAATCGTCGCAGCGACGTTCAGGACATCGCGACTCGGTCTCAAAATCAATCTACAATGATTGCTACCGAACTAGCGCTGTGTGTGGAAACCGTCCAGAACATCGAGAAAGAGCTGCCCCGATTAGAGAAAGAATACCGTTTTTACCAAGAGATACGAACCTATTCTATGGACCTCATCGAGTGCTTGGATGCGAAAATCCCAATCATCAATGCTTTAGAAGGGCGGCTCCTGAGCGCATTGGCGCAGCGATCTGAAAAACTCGTTCGGAGAAGACGACAGGATGTCAAAGATCAGGCCGAAGAAGTTCGTCCCGGTGCTATCGGTGAGTTCTAAGCTTTCGAAAAACGGCTATTTGAACAAAATGAAAACTTCCTCTGTACTCGTTGACACATCCTACTCCGCAAAGGCATATTCGCTAACTTCTGATCTTCATTGCAGTCGAAACCGCGGCAAAACGTCGCGCGCGAGAGAGAGAGGGACGACGCATGCGGAGAAAAACCACGCGCCAGACCGCCGGTGTCACTCGTCACTTCGATGGAATGAGTTCCGATGATGAACAGGTCGAAACCGAGAGGTTACAGTTGTCCACGGATCGTGAGCAAGTGCTAGATGACGCAACGCACATATTCGAAGATGTCAACGAGGACTTCAGTAAACTGAGTTCTGTACTGAAACAGTTTGAAACGTGGAAGTTGTACTTCAACGAATCCTACCAGGAAGCTTACATTCCGGTTTGCATCCTGAAGCTCGTTCTCCCCTTCGTTCGTCTCGAAATGCTCAATTGGAATCCATTGGAAACGACGGAAAGCGTAGAAAAATGTCAATGGTTCAAAGACCTCCTCTTTTACGGGTACAAGATCGAAGACAAAGACGAATCAGACCTCAACTTCATTCCAAGAGTGGTCGAGAGAGCGCTCATTCCCAAGGTCAGTTCTTGCTTCCTGTTTCCTTCCACTTTTCCCACCGATAATTCTGAATCTGAATCCCCCCAAATTCAGCTTTGCAGTTTATCTAAATCGCTTCTGTCTCATTTCTGCAGATCACTCAGTATGCTGAACGTGTGTGGGATCCGATGTCCACTTCTCAAACCCGGAATCTCGTTCGATGCATTCGAAAACTCTGCGACGACTATCCCTTCGGAAGGAAGTCCAAACCTCTGGCAACGCTCTTGGGAAAAATCTTCGCCAAGATTCAGGGCTCTCTCGATGAAGATGTCTTCGTTCCTATGGCTACCAAGGAAGTCGTTGACAATCCTTTGAGCCCGAGCAGTTTGTTCTTCCAGCGGCAGTTCTGGAGTGCCGTCAAGCTATTGGAGAACATCCTTTCGTTCCATGGGATATTGGCTGAGCAGCCTCTAAAAGAGCTTGCCATCATGAGTCTACTAAACAGGTCAGTGCTGTCGAGGTAAACAGAGAACGAATTCGGTCGAGATCCGAAATGACTGTTGTCAAACTCCTTGCTCGATTGACTGACCAATACGCACCAATTTCAGATATCTTCTATTCGCACTCCAGTGCTCTCTCGCGCATAAGGACACAGTGGATCGAGTTGAGGCGATGGGAGCGATGCTGCCCACGGCATGGCTGCGAGGTGAACCCCCGATTGAGCTGCAGATGTTCTCAAAACTGCTCCAGAGTTTGATCAAGCACTTGAAGAGCACTTTCGCCGCTGAGTGAGTGTCACAGAGTCTCTATCCACAAAGAGGTGAAGAAGTTCTGAAGAATATAATTCGTAAGAGGTCGAGTATTAAATTATGTATGTTCTCCACAGCTTGAAAATCCAATCGATTATAAAGCTGCACGACAGCTGCAGCAGAGTCACCTATGCCGATGCGACTGCCAAGAAGAAATGAGTGCGTAATGGACTGATGCGTGCGCTTCGTTCGTGTTGTGAAACAGAACCATGACGGTTTGGCGGAATGAATATTTTTATAGAGGAAAAGGAATATAACGGTTTTGTAAAATAAATTGTTTTTTTGGTTCTCTGATGTTTCGACTCCTGTTTCTTATCGGGAGCCGATTGTTTCGATGTGATGATTTTCTCCTGGATATGCTCACACTGAAAGCTCAATACAACGAGACCTGGGGGACCGCCTACAGCCGTATGAAGTGACGAAATTTTGCCACAGTCGAACCCATTGCTAAGAGACTCGCATAGACTCTCATGGGGAACTCTGCTCATTAGAGACTTGAGTTTTTGAGAAACAGATGATGCGGGAACACTCCTCACAGGGTGCCCATCAGAGACTATGATATGAGATGAAGATGGCGGAAATTTTCCACCATTGAATCTTGGTCTCGTTATTGGAGGAATCTTTGGTGGGAAGTTTTTGTCACACATTTGGTTGGTTGAAGAAGAAAATTACTCGCAGCGTTAGAATTTGACTTTATATCCAGCGCAGAGAAAATGATGCACATTCGGAAGCACCAACCTCCGAGGAACATGCCTCGCATATGTCCCTCCGGGGAAATGAGTTCAGCCCTCTCGAAGGGAGAATCCTTTTACTGGCCTGCCTGACAGCGATGAGTCACCCTCACCCTTTATATAGAGATTCACTCTTCCGTTGGAAGCTCAAGGTGCCGAAGAGGTTGAGTTCCTTAAGCATCCTGTTCGAGTCTATATCGTAGTAGTGAAGCCAGGAGTCTTTGGGGGCCAAGTCCCCATTTCACCCAATGTGGCTACGCCATTGGGTTTGATGGAGTTTTGTCGACGCACTACCCCAGTTCTTCTATGTTAGTCAGACAGTTACCGACTATGAACCCAAGAGATTCGTGAACTTCCATAAGCAGCCCGCGCGACCAATTCAAATTTCGCGGGCTGTGGTTTTGCTCTCTCTCTCTCTCTCGCTCATTCCAAATATCCCGCGACCACTTTGGCGGTCGAACGCGGTGATGAGCGCTCTGAAAACCATATGACATCGATGCAATAATTCATTGTCGCCCCGTTTCAATTTCGGAACTAACAGGGAACTCGTCAAGTGTTGGAGGAACTTCAGACCAATTGGTAAGAGGAATTTGAGGCGGTTTGATTATGATGCACGCTCGAATCGAAATTCCGGGACCGAAGTTGATTCTCGAGGAGCAATCGAATGATTGAGGACTCACAGCCCATTCACAATCTCCACTACATTATACAGCTGTTCACAACACTTGCTTTTTTCAGCTGAACACATCATGCGCCTCACATGCGAAGTACACATAAACATTCAGAAGACCGGGAGACCTGTCCGGAAACTCGGAGCTTCAACCATTTGCATAAGAGCAAATATCCGAGATCCCAAGCTCTATAATCTGGTGATTTCGACTAAGAAGCAGACAGAATGTGGATGCTACAAGTGAGAATTTTGCAATTCCGGAGAGACTATGCGCAATCCCTAAGTAAGAGACGCTGTATATCGCCTGCCAATGACCGTTCAGATGATTCTCACCTTTGGCTCACGATCTCCCACAGAAATCTTCGCAGTAACATCATAAAATTGTTCACGAGCTGCGTGAAGGAAGGCAAAATGACGATTTCCTTCCGAGACCCGCTCCACGACCTGCTTATCCGCAAGGCACCAGTTCCTCAGCTGGAGAAGTTTTTAGGCATACTCCGAGCCATCGAGAAAGGTGAAGAGATTTCCACGCGATTTCTGAAGGAAGCGAAGATGGAAGAACCCCCACCGCGGTCGATGAAGATTTCGGAACGCAGTCAGTACCCTGTGCGAGGATTTCCTCAATCTCTTGAGAGACTTCACATCAATCATATCAAACTAACTCGTATCCAGAGAAACGTCATTGATCTCAACAACCTCGTGGATCTGTGTCTCGATGACAACGCTTTGAAAACGATTCCCGCAGACATTTCATCTATGAAATTGAAACGTCTCTCATTAGCGCAGAACGAGCTTACAGAATTGAATGATATATTCCTCGGTACGCTCGGACAAACCATCAAAGAACTGATTTTGAGCAGAAACCGCATAAGGCGCCTGTCGTACTCGATCGTTCGGCCTAAATTTCGAGAACTTGACCTATCCCACAACTATCTCTCCGAACTGCCAGTGTTCTTCAGAGGCGGGGACGAGCTGACAATACTACGATTAGAGGGCAATAATATAGTTTACATACCGTCGTCGTTTCTCGCAAAACACGCGCGAGTTTCGATGGAGAGAACTCGAGGTTCTGCGAAAGATGTGAATTTGAGCGGTGTTTCACAATGTCCGAGTTTGGTCGAACTCAGCTGCGCCCGCTTGCATCACAAGTGGCCAGTCGTTGATCAACCTTTTGAGAGAATTCTACCAAAAAGCCTCCACGCATATCTTTTGGCTTTCGTACGGTGTCGAGTTTGCGGGAAATTCACGTTTCCATCACCGAGGCGTAAGAGTTTCTCAGTTATCGAGTATTTGGAGGTGATGAACTCGGTTGTTCTCGTCGGTGATGGAAATCCTCTCGGAACACGAGTAGACTACCTCTGTTCCGGAAGCTGTAGCGCGCGGTACAAGCACACGTACAGAAATGTGATCGAAGTCTGATCTCCTCCTTAGTGATAAAAGGGATGAAGCTCTTCAAATTGATGCATCGGTTCCGTTGGAATCGACAACAACGCGAACTGAGAATCCGACGTAACGAGACAAGATTGTCGATTTCTCCTATTTTTCTCTTAATGTACTCAGAAAACTGAGTGCGACCGTTCTTGATTTTGGTATTCGAAGAATAAAAGCGTGCATGATCTCTCAATTGAGGAATTAAATCACACGAAAAGGCGCTTGATACGTCGTATCCGCGTTTGAATTCCAGGTGTGAGCACAATCATTTCGATGACAGGACGCTGTATCTCATATTATGAACCGAGTGTGACCCTTCTGAAATTGAAAGCTGAGATTTCGGAAATCCGACACTAGATCTGTTTATTGCAAGTTTTGAATATTATCATGAGTCGGTGACCTGATCTCACCAGCACCAGCTCGCTTCATTGGCCTCGAACATCCGTTCAATCAATCATACATTCGAATTCTTCTTACAATACAGACAGTATTGAGATACTTTTCCAGGTATTCTGTTCCATATAGGAATCTTCCCCAGGGAAGCCTCACATAAAGAGACGGGTGAAGACTTCGGAAGAAATTGGGAGAAAGATCCCCGTCCATGTGTCTGTCTGCTCTATCTAAGGCTACTTCAAATTAGTCTGGTAGGATGACATTTATACTGAAGCTCTCGCGATCCATCGATCCATTAGTGTGTCCCTAGCCGTCGCCGGGACTCGCAATTTTTTTTCCTTTCCAAAATCTTTTCTTCTTGGCCCTAGTCTATGAACTGTTAGAAAAATGAAGATAGCCACGGCTTCTTCGGTCAAAAGTCAAAATCTATAATACACGTATCGTCGTCGTTGTATGTTTTGAAGATGTAGTTAGATTTTTATGCATTTTCAGTCCGATTTCCACTCGACATCGTATCAGATTTCGGGTCGGGGTGTTTGCATAATTATTCGAACGATAGATGGCATTTATTGCTCGAGTAAGTCGTCAGCTAATCGTACAGACTATTCGGAGCTGAGAAAAATGTTTCTATCAACCTCTAAGGGTAAGTATCGACATCGGGTGACTCAGATTCGCGAGACACTTTTCCGGGTGCAGTCCGCGGAAAAATCGCGCGTTCGGTTGTGCTATAAGCAGCAAATCACATTGACATGAAACAATAGAAACGGGACTCGGCGACTGACGAGTGCGATTTGGGTAAGAAGCCTCGATGGCCTACTAGCGGCACAAATATCATCATGGAGCCGTGATAAACAAGGAGAACAAGGAAAACAACGGTAAATAAATCATAGAACAATATCAGCGTTCCCTGAACCCCAGAAGGCATACTAACTGAACAAGGATAACTACTTCAATATTAAAGCCGAAAATTCTCCGGAGGAGGAAACGAAAATTCTCAGTAACTGTTCGTAGTCTTCAGACCGAGCGAACTGTCGATAAAGAAAGCTATGACTACCGGTGCTGAAGTTTTTGGAGTGAGGAACTCTCCACGGCTCGCTGGAAATCTAGCATATGAGAAGCCGGAACTGAAAGCGTTGTCGTAAAACACGTACAAAGATTAAGGAGTATCTTCGCTCTCATTCGAAGGCGACCGGCCCGGCGAGGTCCGGTGAGTATTCGATGACTGCTGAACACCAGTCGAGCGAGAA
This sequence comes from Neoseiulus cucumeris, assembly GCA_021527715.1. Lineage (NCBI taxonomy): Eukaryota > Metazoa > Arthropoda > Arachnida > Mesostigmata > Phytoseiidae > Neoseiulus > Neoseiulus cucumeris. The sequence continues at coordinate 1,944,848 of JAJSRV010000006.1, read as the reverse complement.
GGACTCCACTTGCGGAAAGCCTCGACATCAAACGTTGTCAAATCCTGAAAATGAAAACCGAGTTCTGACGCGGAACGGAATCAGAATAGAAATAGGAAGTTCTCCCTCAGAGCGAATCGCTTACCTGACGCATGATGACAACAGCGAAGTCTGGGTCGAGTTCGTCGAGATCCTGAGGTGCTTTCTTGGTGAGCTCCGAAGAAGCGAGATCCAACAGCTGATCCCGATTGAAAATCACCGAGGGTTGTTGATAGAACTCGCTTTCACGATCCGGAGACTCTGAAGACCTCCTTGGATCATCGCGCCTGTAAGTGTCTTCATCACTCGAGCTGGTAGCGCTCCAAATATCTTGTATACGTTGCTGGTTGTAGTAGTGGCCAGAAAGACTATGGAGCAAAGAAGCCCCTTGCTGCGAAACTCGCATGAAGTTGGGGTCCGTGACGCCTTGCATCATGGTCGACGCGTTGAAATGTTGTTCCAGAACCGCTTTTGCTGCCAGAGCCAGCTGTTGTTTTGGAGCACTGATTTTGATGCCTTGCACCACGAAAGTGTAATCTCTATCTGCGGTTGCATCACTTGTGCTCAAAGAGTGCTGTAAAGGTGGAGGCTTCGGGGCCGGTTCTTGTGGACTCAGGGGAGTTCCTTGAGACGGTGATGTAGCCACGGAGTTCTCGTAGCTGCCTCCACTCGAGTCATCCTGTGATGACTGTTCACGGACGGGTGATGCATTTCGTCGAATTGTTTCCTCGATCAGCTGTTTCGCTTGCCTGGAAATTGGCGATGTTTGATAGGAGAAAGTGATCGAGTCTGCGGGAATTGAATCGATCCTCTGGGTTGCGACCGTTCGCTGTATCGATGGAGGCCAACATAGAAGGAATCTACTCACGAAATGCTGTCTTCGGTGGGGCCAGTAATTTGTACTAATCTGTCTCTCGCACCAGGGCTCACTGGAAGCGTTAGAGAACGAATTTACACAGTGACCAACGAGAGTTTTGATCACATCGATCCCATCTTTGTTAAGCGATATGTTAGTATGCATGCTCCAGACATCGTGTACCTCTTTGGAAGGAAATCACGGTTTCACTCAATTCCTCGATCATGTGCACTCTCCGGCCTTTTATTCCCATCACTGTGAACAACGTTAAGTGAGTCACGGACTTCAGAATGAAATCGACGCCCCTCGATCGCCAGGGTTAATATGGCGACGGTTGCAGCCAGCAAGACTTCCCAAACCTCAATCACCGCTCCGGGAATTCCAAAGTAGAAGCTACGCACCTTTGCCTGAGTCGGCATTCCTGATGACGACCTCATCCTTCAGGAAGTTTCGACCCGGTACCTTGGAAGGCTTCCCGTACTTCCCCGAAGATCTGAGGACTTCGCCGGGCATAAACGGAGGTTGTACTGTTTGCACTTGTTGTAAGGGAACGTTCGCGAGAACGTTTGGTTGTACACTTTGCATCGTAGGGCCCAGTGGGAACTGGGTGAGCGGGATATATTGCGGAATGATCATGGTCGCTGGTCCATTGGCTTGCACGAGAGGCTGCTGGAGAAGTGGAGGTCCCATGACGCCCACCTGACTTACAGACTGGTTTTGGGCGACCGACGACACCGAAAAAGTCTCGGGCTGAAAGCAATCGAGGATTTCATTCCGGTTCCCTCGGATTAATTATTTAATAAAGACTGATTCGTCATGGGTCTGCGGATCCCACGGTCGTTAAGATTCGCTTGAATTTACCTCAAGTTTCTTGTAATATTCGGCGACATCGTCGGTCGGCCTCCACTTAAGGCATCTCAGCTCTAGAATCTCCAACAACTTCGTCCTACAAGTCGCATCGAGACGGTCGTCCCGCGCGGCGGATCTCAACGTCACCATATAAACATCGAGTTGGTCTTTATGGCTGGCGTCGATGTGGGCACCGCGTAATTTCAGTAACTGACAGACTCGCGTGACCAACGCGGTTGTGGTCGTTTCGAAGTTCCCATTAGAGATGTTCACGTGCAGATTCTCCAACTCTCTGAGTACATCATCCTCTGAAAACCAGGCTGGAATCTTCACCGGATTCTTCACTCTCGGATACTCCCGTCTATCAAGGCTCGATCGCTCACTAAACGACATCGGAGAGAGAAGCGAACCAGAAAGACCGAACATGCGCTTCGATTACTGACTCAAACGAAAATACGAGAAAGTCTTCTGAAATCTCTTCCTATCGTCCGCTGACAAAATTCAGTCATTTTTGAACACTTGGAAGCCACATTCAACGAAACCAGGAAGAATCAGATGAATGCTTGATCGCGTACACCAGCTGCCTGAATTCGGAAAAACTCACCATTGATGTTCTCGACATTAGCGTAAGTGAGTGCTACGGGAGATACGAGAGGCGGGATGTTCTCAGACTCCCCCGATGAACCCAACTTCAGAGGCCGTGGTTTCGACAGCTTCTGAACGCATTTCACCGAGGATGAGGATTTCGACACTGAAAGTGGAGCCGCTACGGACATCTTATCCGGTGGGCTGAAAACGAATCATTCAAAATCGTACCTGTCGATTGTTCGTGTGACGATTGAACATGTTGGAATGGAGTCACTTTTTGGTCTGCTTGCTACAATGGAAAGCGGCAGAACAAGTGGGCTGAAGGTATCTTCCTCTGTCGCTAGTTTCATGCAATCTTGTGCTCTAGTCTCTCAAATACGTGTTTTCTTCCCAAGGAAAATAGGCACGACTCATCCGGATAAATTAATAGCTCAGCTGTCTACTCGGTCGAGCTTGGCTTTCTTCAAAAATGACACTTTCCGTGTCCATGAGCGCGAAAAGCGCGTAACCGATTTATGACGGCCGGGAGATATTCCTGTTCACGTGTACGCAGGCGCGATGCTTTTTGCTTTGTCAAAAAAAAAGCTATCGAAGCGCGTCTCTGATCGCTGCCAAACATATTCACAGATGATGGTCAGAACTTCCAAGTTGATCATCGTCCAGATCCAAGAGCAATGACCCGAACGCCGCACCGTGCCCGGCTTGTCGCGACTGCTTCACTTGACATACTTTCGCTTTTGTTCTGCTTCCATCATGAGTTGAAACCTCGAAGTTCATACGACCGATGATACTTTCTCTCACGTACACCCCACGCCTGCGATTCAACATTCACCTCTGTCCGTTCGAGGTTTCTGCTCGGAGCTGTCACTCAGCGCAAATATCGGAGAAGTCTTCGCGAACCCGATACCGGGATGGGCATGTACACTGTTAATGCGCTTTCCGAATGATCGGAATCACGAAGAAACTCCAAATGAAGCCCAGTGCTTCCGAGTAGTTGATTACTGAAGCTTCGGAGATTACGCAGAGAACAGATGATCAGAGACACTTGACTCTGTCAGATGATATGGCAGGGTGGTTCCGATACCGCTCATCGAACATGGTTGCAGGAATTTAGCTTGCGAAATTTCAACTCACTCTTGTCTCCGGGTCGGGTGGTGGAGTTTCGATGCGGAGATGGCCGTCCGGGTTCGTAAAAAGTGGAATTCAGGCCCTCAGAGTCCGCATCGGACCGCAGACCAAGATGTCCGGTATGGAGAAACGACGATACCAGCGCCACCAAACACACAGCGGCGGGACGGGAAACCTTTCTCCGTGCTGGTGTATTCGAAAAGCCGCCGGGAAGAGCTTCACGGGACTACACTCGAGATCATCATCACTACGTCAGACGAGGGGGTAGCGTTGCAGCGGTTGCAGACTTACGTCTCGCGGAGAATTCGGCTGATTCTCGAGTGCGCGAGTATCTAGCGGCGAGGAGGTCGTCATGGAAGTGGGGAGCAGAGCATCAACATGCCCAGGTAGCACCTCGCGAAAACGAGCTCGAAAGCGAGTACAAACAAAAGCGCATTCTTCGCTCCGGCAGGTTCTAATTGCATCGTGTGGCCTTGCTCCTCGATTGCGAGTTGAACACTTAGCTCTCAGCTAGATCTCGAGTGTTACACTTGACACGGTAGGAGGAAATCTCGTGTTTTCCCACGAGCTCGCGATGTTTGCGGCATTATGATTTACGAGCGCCATAGAAAGCTTCGATACATGGACCTCTTTGAGAAACCTCTTATTCTTTTGCGAAACAATTTAGTTGACTTGCTTTTATTTACGGCTTGTCTTGTTCTGGCAGTTTCTCGCCGTTTTTTTAAGGTCTCAGTGTGATCTGCGTCCAGGAAATTTATTTCTCAACATAGAATACCCGAGTGTTTGTCTTTTTGCGCTCCACATTCTGGAGCTTTTCATGGCATCGAAGACTTCTCTTCGTGGTGCCGTCAAACGGGAGATGAATGAGATGCTCGCGGCAGTGACTTTTCTGAAAGTAAAATCTAATCGTCAATAGGAGCGGTCGTAAGAGCTAGAAGATAGCCATTTACAGCCGTGACGAGTCAGCTATTTGTTGCGCCTCTATTCGCAAAACAGGTTTTCCGAGTTTTTGGGGAGGAGACTGTTCGCACAGTTTGTATCGAAAGCCACTACTGCGCAAAGGGCCATCGCTCCGGACCGCGAGTCTCAGAAATCTCGTCCAAGATTCGAGAAATATTCAGATATCTCATTCTCGTTCGAAATCGTCACCTGTTCGGCTTGGTGTCACGGTCCCGCCGTAACTGTACGGCTCTTTTTCGAAGTCTCGCTGTCGGCATCGGAGACCAGGCTTCATGATCTACCCACGCCTTCGATCAGTAACCTCCCACCACAACGTTTACAACCCCACACCGTCAAAGGTCGCCAAATATAACGAGGATTCTGAGTGGGGGTTGTTGGTGCGGCGATGTTAAATTACCCCATGGTATGCGATGTTACTTCTGGGAGGATCCGCTCATGACCAGCGATGAACTTCGGCCTGGTCGAAGGGGCCGTCTTCGCCACCACAATGTTCTCGTTTCGGACTGCGATAATCGTCATAGATTTCCTCAAAACAGTGAATTTGTTCAAATTCGGATCAGCGAACCCCGAAAAATCTCATAATATCTCGACCCAGTCCAACATGAGGAAGGCTTAAGGCAGGTATTGGTGGGAGAGAATGTTTTATCGAACACTCATGGGAGTGGATAAGTCGGTCCTCCAAGGTTGCAAACTCTCTCCACAAAGAGCATAACGTCCGCGCTGTTGTGCAGTTGGAAATTCTTTCACGCTTCTTATAATTATTCTTCTGGCAGGAGCATTTCGGGCCAGCGATGGCATCTCCAACGACCAAGTTGAGCAATGGCCAGGAAATACCGCTCCTTGGTCTCGGAACATCAACTGTAAGTGAGCCCGGCGAAGCTGTGTAGGACTTGTTTCAGTTCTGCCTCTACCGGGACAATGGTTCGAATCAGAGTAAGAACCAGGCTTTTTCACAGATAGGAGATGTTTACTTGGGAACGTGCTGGGCCATCGATGTCGGCTACCGCCTAATCGATACGGCTTCCATGTACCGGAACGAAAGCGAAATCGGACGAGCTATCAACGATAAAATCAAAGAGGGAGTCGTGAAGCGAGAAGATTTGTTCGTTGTGACCAAGGTTGATTCCATGCTCTATCTTAAAGTCATAAGTTTCGGATTTCGCATAAGGATGAGAAGCTTCTTGGCAAAGCTCCGGCTCGGTACGATAAGCATTGTGGTTTTCAGGCGAACAATGACAGTCATCGAACAGAAGCCCTCAACAAGGACTTCGAGAGGTCTTTAGCTTCATTGGGAGTTGATTACGTTGATCTGTATTTAATACACTGGCCTGTCGCTTTCGCAGAAGGCTGCACCGGCAGGCCTCAAGACGGCCCAGTCATTTATGACGACGACGCAGATTATGTCGTTACTTGGAAAGCTATGGAAAAGGTTAGAGATATCAAACTCGAAAATATTCAACAAAGTTTGTGGGGACTAAGATGTGTTTTTGTGTGTTGCATGGAGGAAGTTCAGCGAATTCGCGTCGAATGATATTTGATTCCTCGTGATTTCGCAGCTGGTTGAATCTGGGAGAGCTCGCGCCATTGGACTTTCGAATTTCAACAGAGCTCAAATCGATCGGATTTTGTCGTCCTGTAAGATTAGACCGGTTGTCAATCAGGTCGAGTGCCACATTGTCTTCAATCAGGAGCGTCTGAGGAAGTATTGTGAAGAGCACGGAATTCGACTCATGGCCTGTAGTCCGTTAGGAGCACCCGGACGTACAATGTGAGTACCGAGATCGATTTCACATTCACGGCCACGATCGGAGACAAATTAGAAAGGAATAACTGGGGTCGTTGCCCGATGTCCGACGTCAACAATCATCGGATGTCCTCGAGAAAGAACCTTTTTCCTCCTAACATTGTGTGTATTTCACATAGAATACGGGACGACTCACCGAAGTTACTTGAGAACGCAGTCGTCGTAGAGTTGGCTGGGAAGTACGGTAAAACACCGGGACAAATTCTGCTCAGGCACACCATTCAACGTGACATCATTGCAATACCGAAAAGTGCCAATCCTCAGAGATTACGAGAGAACATCAACATTTTCGATTTCACATTGGACCCGACGGACGCCAAACGCTTGGATGAAGAAAACAAAGATTTCTGACTTGCAGAGAACAAACAGTGGGAACAGAGCAAATTTTTTCCTTTTCACGATGAGTACTAGGAAGGAAATAAGTTGTTTCACGTAAACCAGGCTTGGGCCAAGGTGCGTTGAACTCTTCTCATCAAAACCACTCTGGGAGCTGATCCAACCTCGCCACTATCGAATATTTGAGCAATAAACTCCGTTTCCAGTGCATTGTCCGCATTGTTTGCGCTCCAGATTCACTTTCTCTTTTGACGGCGTTCACTTTGGAGATCGAAGATCAAAGACTCTCGAGTAGAAGAGGTCCCGTTAGGTCGGGTCGGAGGAACTTTTGCTTTCGAATCATGACATCCGCTATCGGACGGGCTGTGTCACCTCATAAGTAAAGGAGCGAGCGCCTCAGGGGCGGCTCTCAATGGACACACAGTCAATCGCATTGTGTGCCCGTGTTGGGAAAATGGTGAGCAAAATAGAACAAGCAGAACTCGGTAGCCGTGGCAGCTCATGTACGGCGAAAAAGCCTCCTTTTTTATTTTCGTTAGTTCGTCTGTCGGGTTGGTCGGTCGGTCGGCCGATCGGTCGGTCTCGTTTCACGCCGTTTACCGGAACCTCCGAAGCCTCCGTAGACGGAACAAAATGCCTTCATGATAGCTTGGGCACATATCGTGACCCAGCGATCCCAGATCTCTCGAATGAGTCGACTCCATTCTATAGTGTAGGGCTTCTCAAAACGAATCTACACAACGCGGATGATCACTTGAGGCTAGCCATGAGTAGCACTTCACGGAATTCTAGTCCATTCGGAGAGATTAGCGCGTGCGTCAATGAAGGTAGCCGCAAGCTAACTACTCATTTCATGAATAATGTCTCTCATTTTTTCAATGAAATCATTTCCGGGAAGCACTTGTACATGAGCGAGACGTTCGACCGCAAGTGTTTAACCCTTGTGACGGGAGCAAATCAAGCTTGAAGACCGCGGACGTGTTGTCAATCGCGGAAAGGAAGTCTCACTTTCAACGAACAACAACTCACGAGGTGATCTGCATCTGAACCTTCATGGATCGACGCACAGTCTCAAGCATCGCAACCTGAGACACATGACAAGCCGATGACGATCACAAGCGTTCCGTTCGAATACGGTATTCGACAAAAAACTTCATGAGGTCGGTGTTTCAAAAAAGGGAGCTAGGTTCACGGTACGGAAAGACAGTATTAAAAAGTCGGCGCTCAACCACTCCATCTGTTTGTATGCGTGACTCCATGTTTATTTTGTCGAACTGATGAGGAGTTCGCTCATCAGTTTTTTGGCGTATTCGCTCACATCAGAAGAAAGAGAAATAGAAAACGCGCGGTCGAGTCGAGTCCTGTCAGACGCAGATCACGACTCTACAACTGATATCGGTGACACATCTACGAAACGCGCGGAGCTTATGGCTCAGTAGGAGTCCGGTCATTTCGTTCGTTCTCCGTCTCTCTTGACGTAAAACAGACTTGTTGAAAAGGAGAGAGAACCACGAAAAACGTTCGCTATCTCTACTACGATCGACTTTGGTGAATTCAGGGGAGTCGCTGTCTGAATGGTTCCGGATGAATGTCTCGACCTTGATCGAAATGACGCAAAAATCATTGACCTCTTGGCGAGCGTTACATTGTTGAGACTCAAGACAGAGAGATTTCAAGCCGAGCTCTTCCTGGTGATCCATGGTGACGTTCGAGTATCGTCGTGCGCCATTCAGCTACTCCAATGCGAGTCGGCGGCACTTCGGCCATTCCCGAATCCTCGCCATCAAAATCTGTGCTGCAGACTGGATGGCGAGCCAGTTCGTCAGCCATCTAGCCGACCAGCAAACTACACAACGTCTGTTCGGAACAGCGGCTCGTGGTTCCCTCTGATTACACCGGGTCGTGACCCCAGATCACGACCGCAGTCAGCAGAGGGGTAGCTAACTTGAAGACGCAGCTCTCGAAGCCAGTTTCACTCATGGATTTTTCGACGGCTGTTCCGAGCTTCGCCGATCGCAGGAAATTCTCTCGTAACGAATGCAACAACCTGTCGCATGAATGGCTGCAGCTGAATCCGAATGACCTTGCTCACTTGCGATACCGTTCTCCCGAAGGGTTCCGGCTGGAGGGTTCACAAGGTATCCTTGACTTCTTCTCTTCTTCCTGATCGCGATTGTCGGATCCTGAGAGATGAAGAAATCTCACCGTTGAGGTAGATCGTCTCCAGGACTCTGAAAGTACAGTTTAGGTTTCTAAGGAGTTAATTTTCCCGAGGGCAGGAGCGATGCCGCTCGTTTCGTTGACCTGTTTGACCTACAGAGCTAATATAAAACCACAGACCGAAGTCGAGAAGCCTTTTACCGTCGAAAATTCCGACGTTCAGACATAAGGCACCGCCCCCTGTCACTATTCTGCCTCTCGAGAACTTCGACGAAGGGTGGAGCATGCCACCACTTCGGCGGTTTGATGTTCCGAGATGCTGGGCTTGCATCAGTGCAAAAGGTCAAACCGAAATTCACGCTCGACGACAATGAGGACTTCTCGAATAACCATCGTGTCCGCTCGCCGTACTGCGGGCGTCTCATGAAGTACGATGAAGTGCAACCGAAGCACCGCCTTCAACAGGTAACGGAAAGGAGAGGAGGCGGACCTTACTGAATACTTCTCCGCGCGGTGAAGTACGCCGGAGGCGGCTTAGCGCTTAGTACACAACCGAGTTTTGTGAGCTACGGACACTCATGAAGACACCCGGCGACTAGCGACACAGTGTATGCGATCTAGCTCGTGCTTTTGGGACAGCAGAATGCTGGTTTGGAGGAGGTCGTGCTCCATCTGGACTATCGCCCTAATGCTGATAACGTGGGCATCATGTGGAGTGGTGAGTTTTCCCAAATTTTGTGCTCAACAATCGACGTCGGCTGCTGGAGTATTCCGACTACAGCGTTCCCTCGGCACTTATCTTTCAAATTATCGACAACACCTCAACTAAATTTCGAGCGTATCGTGACGAATATCGTGATGGCGTAAAGCGAACGCGCTCGGTCGTCGGACGAAAACAAAATCAACGAACGCGCGCCTGAGTGAAGCCAATCAGGACTTGCTCTTGTCTAACCCTTTCATCCTGAATTTCTGATGATGGGAGACAGTTTTTCTTCGAAACTTGCCTCTTCCTCAAATCTTCCGAACGTCGACAATTATCCCGATGGGCGATCGAAGAAATTGGTGCTCAGGCTGTCAACGAATTTCGCTGTGGGATAAATCAATCAAGTTTCACGGCAGCGACAGCAGGCCGAACATTGTTACGTCAGAAATATCAGGCCCTTGTTCATGAATTAAGCGATCGCATTGTTACAGTCGTCCTGATCTGGTGACTTTGCCTCGCCCCAGGTTGTCGTATTTCTCGGTCATTGAAGTTATCTCGAGGAAACGGCGAGCAACGATGAGGCGAGATCGACTTAAGAAAACGAAAAGTGATAGTATCGACCATTTAGGCAGGTGGTGTTTAGTGTGGGGTTCATCATCACGGCCGCCGCCATCGTCATAATCAACAGCAGTTCATACAGAACACGAGAAATTCGTTACTTTGTAGTCGTGAGTAGCATCGGGCTTTTCTTTCGTTCGCTGGTCGACTGGTTCATCGGGCCGTAGTCCTCGGTGAATCATAACGTCACTCCGTGGTACTTTACCTCCCGTGGCCACTTCATTATACGAAGTGGTTTTCACTAGCAGCCGCAGAAAGCAGTCAAAAACGTGCGCAGACCTCGAGACGCTCGTCGCCGCTTTGTCCCTAAATGCTTGGTCAACTAGTCCTCCGACAGGAGCTGAAAAAAGGAGAGACGACTCCTTTTTGATCCTGAATCCGATATTTCGAAGGAGCCAATTTCAAACTTAGCAATATTCACGATCTCCTCGGTCTATCGGACGATCTGAGCAGCCGTTATCCTGCCTTCTCTGCAGGAAGGATTGACGAATCGTCCAATTTGTTTGCTGGTATCTATGGTGAGTTCGGAATCAGTGTGACGAACGATCCGAGCGAAGAAGAATCGTGAAGCAACAACTGATCAGCATCGATCTTGTTCTGTCTGCTTGTGGCTGTATGTGTCAAACATTCGCACAAAGCGATCGTGAACTGCACCGAAACTTTCCTCTAGCGCTTCAGTTACTCGTTGTTCAGTGAGAAATCGGTGATTTGTGGTTCCCATCATCATCATCTTGATCTTGGACACACCGGCGTCTCTGAAAACGGGGCATCGCAAAAGTTCATTTCACAGAAAGTCCTTCTGTTCGCCTGTTCTTCATTTTTTCGCGGTACATCACGAGATCTCGAACAAAGAGTTCTTCAAACGATACAAAGATTGAGTCCTGCTACATCTCCAGCACTTAACGAATGCATCACTTGGTCGCGGATACGAAAGCACAAAGGAGAGGTCGGATATTCTGTGTGAGAGCATTTGAACGCGGATTTCCGTGATTCAACTTGCTCACAATCAGCTGGTGAGTGAACTGAAGTCATAGATAGGCCGGTCTCGATTGGGATCCTCGGATGAGTCTCTGTGCGGCAAGTCGAGTTTGTGTCACGGTCACTGAATCTAACAGAACTCTTCTTTGCGTTCCAGGCTGACTGCAATTGTAAGAAAGCGGCTCCCACAACGCCGAAAACACTCAGCCGAACTAGTCGCTCCGCAGTCGATATTCCAACGGCGGAAAAGCTTGCCAACAAATTAGGAATAAACCCGACAGCCGATGGTCACTGGCGGCAAGATCAAAAGCAGGAGGACGGCTCCGTCAGAGGCCGATACGGCTATATGGAGTCGAACGGTCTCAAGAAAATTGTGGAATACTTCGCCGACGAAAGCGGATTCCACATCCTGCACGTGAAAACTCAAGCGCCCACTCATCACTTGGACTCGGATGCGCACCACGATACCTTCAGCCCGTTTCTCGGGGTCGTTCCGCCGTTCATCGCGAATAATCGGCCCGGCAGTGATGAGGATTTCCCCGTCAATGAAATCTGAAATACGTTTCTGCCTCACTTGAACCAAGTAGGTTGTGAGCCACGAGGGCAGAGCTTCCGTCATCCAACAAGAACGAGCCCCTGCGCTGGTTTGGATCTCCTCGTCGATTTTGAAATGTGATACTGTATATATGGTTATGGCCGGAAAGGTATTTCACGAAAGAGGAACTGCGCCGAAGACGGTGCGGCTAAACGCGCCAGAATCGTTCGCTATTGTTGTTGTTCGTTGTGATACCGTGATGTACATAGAGCATCTATATGAATAAATTGTTGACCTTGAACCCTGACGACGTTTTCGAAGTTCTTTCGTCCGTATTTGAGTTTATCTCATCAAACAATGGATGTCATCGGTCATCTTTTGGGAAGAGAACGAGTCATAGCATCCGGAACTGTAAGTCGAGAAGGTCGATTCTTCGAGACGAATTCCGCGGCAAACATCGACACTGAAGGCAAGGAGAAGCTTCAAGTCGAGAGGACGTCATTAGGCTCAAATTTGGTGAAAAAAATTTCTCTAGCGCCGAATCCGATGAGCGTCCATTTAACCGAAGTCTGTCCGTGGTTCCACTGGTTCAGAGACGAATCTCGTTTCGTCGGTCGTTCGCTAGCTCGTTGCTTCTTCGGTGAGTCTGCGATGGCGATGACGCCGATAGCGAGCATCCATGCGATGCTGCCAGCGAGGATATTAGCGGTCGTGCCCGCTTGTCATATATCACAAGTCATGAAAAGTCAGCGTAGAGGGCAGACATCTTGCGTGGTCGTGATCTAACCATTGGCAACCTGCCGGCGATCGGAGGCGACTCAATGACCGGGCATACCAAGCGAGTCAGCAACTCTACGGAAATTGTAATGTTTACTCCAACACGTAAAACGATTGTCCAAAGAGATACGCTCAGCCTTGCTGAATGGTTCTTCAAGTGATTCTCGCTACAAATGTGTGAACAAACGACCCAACATCGCGTCGTCGCGAGCAGATCCGAACAAAATCTACGCGGCTCAGTTTTTTTTGGGGATAAGAATTCGATTCCCTCGGATTTCTCATTCTTGAAAATCCTGCAGGTATTCTGTAGCTGCTCTGCTCCGCTTTTCCTTCAGAAATGTTCGTTCTCTAAACTCTTTGAGACATCCGTCGGATAATCTTCGAAGCCGCGTTGAGATATTAATCGAGCTGTGGTCTCCGATCGAAAGAACAAAAGAACGCAGGACAGCTTTCGATAAAAGAGCTCACGAGGTGCCACAACTTAGCGGATTCGGAGGAGTCGACAGCTTCATGAAGACGGATAGAGTTCATCCTTCAATTAATTGTCCGCGCGGCCCGCAGGTCGGTCGATCGGTCCAAGGGTCGTGGCATGCAGTGAAGTCGTGTAGCCGTTTTAAAGCTACGCGGCCGACTGTTCGTTCGTCCCACCGTCCGAACAACGAGGTAGCAAATCATCAAGCGGAGTCTGATGGTGAATTTGTAAAGCTCAGCGGCCGTGCTCAGGCTCGATTTTCAATCGGATGCTCCGAACAGTTTCCTCAGTGAGCAACGCAAGTTTCAAACGAGCCAACGGGCACCGATCGAAAAGCAGCTGTATGTCAAAGGTTGATTCGACCAGCCGTATTTCCTGCCGCCCATGAAGCATAGCGGCGACATCGAGATGCATGCCATCAGATGGCTCCGAACCGTGGGCGCGGGTCGCCTCTGAACTCGCCAGCCGAGAATCATTGTTCAAGTTCGGCCGAGCGATTCTTTGGAAGGGCCGCCACATAGCGGATGGATCCATTCGGGAAAAATTCGAAGTCCAAGATGTCGATTGAGATCTAACGTTAGACGAGGGCGAATCACAATTTCATGCCACTCGAGAAGATGAGTCGGAATTCCCATATATAATAATGGATATGTATCCACGATTCATTGTAATGGAATCAGAAAATGGTCGCTCTAAGAAACCTCTCCGAAAACTCGATTAGGTTTATTGGCCCCTCGTCATCAGCACTCCGTCCATTACCCGTGCTGCTGCATCGATTCCGATATATCCAAAGACAACCGTGTAAATTGGAAAATTTTCTGAAGGAAAACGAATCAATCCGTCCAATTAGTATCGTAAGGAGTCGAGGACGAGCGAATTTCAGAACATCACGATCTGGAAATCCATCTATGGATCGCGCGGCAGCTTGTGAGGTCACGCATCAGCGATCGATCCGCGATTCTTTTTCTAGTAGAGTCGTTTGGAGAAGTCATCTGAACACGAGTCAGAAGTCACTCCGTGAGTGCTACTAGAACGTGCTGACCACCTAAACAAAAGTCCACTGGTTCAGCCAGGGATCCAAACAATCTAATCCGATTGCCTTGATACTTGAAACTAGAGTTTTTGAAACTCAATTATGAATATACATCGCGGAAGAACCAAGTCAGATGTCCACGAATCGAATCTCGTTTCTCGTCGTTGAGTAATGAAATCAGGAACTGCGTTCAGTAAGCCACTGAAATGAGACGGAATTCGGAGAAAAAGAGCTTCGATTATGATAACAAAGAATGTATATGCCACGAGACTCGCCATTCGTTCGGACTCGAACGATTCTGGCGTCGTAGTGATCAACTCCAATCTGAATCCAACATGAGTTCAGATCAGTATCGTCGATACCAGTCACAGGATCGAGTTACTTGACACCACAGATTGCGTTCCACGGTGCAGTGCTCGAGGAGAAGAAGTGTTTCCTGTTTTCTCTCTGACCGTCCGTGAAAGAAAAGCTCGACCCGACGGTGACATTCCCCGACCAGGCAACACTGTCATTCAGCTACTCCTATCGTTGCTACATCAGTTCAAAGACCTGAATCTCCGAGAGCGTGAATATCAACATGGGTTGACTGATTCCGTTCACAAGTTCATCACTCGCTGCTCGTCTTAGAACAAGTAGTTATTCCGCGTTCCGCTGCTGATTAGTCGAGAGACAAGCCTCGTTGTTTTCCGGATGTTCGTTTTCCGGCCGTGTTAGAAGTGCTGCTTCTTGTGGCGAGTGAGAACTCGCCGGTTGTGGCGGAACGTCGTCGTTCGTGTTGAGCGTGCTCTCTTTTGTTTTGAACCGTGTTGCGAGATTTCATCTCCGTCGGCAGTCGAATGTTTTCTTCTAAGCCGGGTTGTGTTCCATCTCCAGTGGACTTGCTTCCCGACGACAGCACAGCTGCGCCACTACCCACTACACTCCAGTTTCCTTGGAGGTGAACGGCTTCGTCGACCGCAACGCGAAACTGAAACGATGAAACTCGTAATGCTAACATCTGTTGCTGTTGTTGTTCTGCTGCTGTTCTCAGGGTCCGTCCATCAAGCGGAGGCAAAGCCACCCGTTGTCATAAACACATGGGCGTTCCAAGCAGCAACCCGTGAAGCATGGAAAACACTCCTCAGAGGAGGGAATTCCCTGGACGCTGTGGAGAACGGATGCACCCGCTGTGAAGAACTGCAGTGCGATGGAACTGTGGGTTACGGCGGGAGCCCGGACGAGAACGGTAATGCAATGCACCTTTCAGTCGTCAAGCGCCACACGGAGTTTTAATCAACGGTTCCGATTCTCCCGGAGAGGGCGACGCGGCTATACGACTTCTCCTATTCCTCGAATCGAGATTCCTCCAGTCGAGAAAATCCACTCTCTCAATGCATAGAGTCGTCTTCTTGTATTGGAACAAAAGTCAAATCGAGAATTCAGGAGTGGACGGTGGCTATTGACATTGAGGCGTTAGTTCGACAGAAAGATCACAGTCGAGAACTGCGGATAGTGAGGCAGGAATTTCTCTTCCAACAGGGGAAACAACTCTGGACGCGATGATTATGTACGGACCTAACCGCAACGTCGGGGCAGTTGCTCAACTCCGCAGAATCAAGGAAGCCATGCGAGTTGCAAGAAAAGTTTTGGATCACACAGCGCACACCCTTCTAGTCGGAGACTTGGCCACGGATTTCGCCAAGTCGATGGGCTTCAAAGAAACCGATCTCAGCACCGACAAAACGAAGTATGTACATACCTAATAGAGCCACTTCTCGATTCAGTAAACAGGCTTGTGGGTTTATGGATGTATCTTAGAGAGGGACTCGGTGAATCGGGGTGAATCGCTAACTTAACTAGATCGCGAGGTCAACTGAATCAAGAAGTAACGTATTCGAAATCGATATACGTTACGTCGGAGACCCCGCGAGCAGAACTGTCTTCAAAACTTGATTTCACCGTTTATATTCAAGGAAAATGCATGAAGACTGGCGGAATGCTAAATGTCAACCCAACTATTGGATCAATGTCAACCCAGACCCGAAAACATCCTGTGGGCCCTACAGTCCCGTTACGGAAACCGAAGACCGGCTTCGATGGGACGCACCCTCGAATATCAGTCGCTGGAACCACGATACGATTGGAATGGTCGCCATAGACAGACATGGAATCATCTCCGGAGGAACTTCCACAAATGGAATGACCCACAAGATACCCGGACGTGTGGGCGATTCTCCGGTTCCCGGTAAGCGAGAATAGTTTCGTTTCGAACGGGCGTAGTTGACCTGCCAAACGTCAAACCTGGGAAGAAGTGCAGAAGCTGAAAAAGTCCATCATCAATTTGTTTCTCGTTTTGCAACAGGAGCCGGGGCCTATGTTGATCAGGAAGTGGGTGGCGCAGCCGCGACCGGTGATGGCGATATTATGATGCGTTTTTTGCCGGCCTACCAAGCCGTTGAATTCATGCGGCAAGGGTGAGTGAAGTCCATCCATTTGGGGGTACAGTGACGCGCTTCAAGGATTATCATCATCGAGAAAAAAGATCCAACCTCACCAGTTAAGTTCTTCCAGATTGGTTCCTGTAGAAGCTTGTCGACAAGCAATTCGCCGAATCACGAAAATCGTCCCAACATTCCAAGGAGGTCTCGTTTGCGTGGATATCCAGGGTAATGTGGGAGCCGCATGTCACGGCCTGCCCACTTTTCCATACTCAACGGTCAGCGATGATACGAACGGACAAGTTACTGTTAATAAGGTTGAGTGCGAGCAGACCGGATAGTCGGACTCGATCACAGCTGATAAAATTCTGTCACAAAATCGAACCGGTCTTATGCATTATTCGGAATCATCGATTGAGACTGAAGAACTTTCACTTTCTGAGATCTTCAAGCACTATTTAGCGGGACGACTCCAGGGACGGTACGAAGATCAGCAGCAGCAGCAGCAGGCGAACAAGGTGTATGTTCCGCGGAATGTACACCAAAACTTGGATTGGGACTCGAGCAAGCCAACGAGAGATCGGTGACGGAACTGTGACGTCATTTTGATATTTTTCTTGTTTTTGTTCGAGAATGTCGCGTTAGGAAACGACCGTGGAGCGTCTACCGAATCATACTTGGCTGTTTCTATTTATGTGTACATCTCCTGCGGCCACCAGGGTTGAGTTGACTCGATGTTTGATAGGACGCCTTTGTTCAAACGGCACGACGACGACGACGACAACAGCAACCACGACGACTTCAACGACCCCCTGGCTTGAAGTAGATACACTTGTTAGGCAACTTTATGACACCGTCGCCTCGTCTAATATGCATATCGTAGTACCACCAACAACAAGCACAGCGAGAACTTCATCATAAAGATAAAATCGATGTGCTCATGTCAAGAAGTTGACAAGGCCCAACACACATTTGTTCTTCTGCTCATTCTCTCGTCTTCAACAAAATTTCTCTGCTTCCAACCAGTGTCGTTTATCGTTCCGATCGAATTAATGTAAATTGATAACAAGAACAAGCACTGGATATTCACGGCTGACCGTGGAGGAATCGCGCATCGAGTTTGTTGGTGACTTACACATTTAGTCCGAGGGGTATTTCAGTCGAACGAAGGAAAGTTGAGGCAATTTCGCCTGCTGCAGCATCTGCTTGTCGGCGTGGGACGTAGAATTCACGAAGTGTTCCTGTGAGTTTGTGTGCGTATGCGAGCGTGTGTGTGTGTGTGTGTGTGTATTACAGCTATGGGCACCAGGCGAGTACCTCATGCTTTTCCCGCATAGCTTCGTGACCCCGCTCGCTTCAATGACAGCGTCTGCCAGAACCTCAACAGCACCGGCGGCGGCGGCGGCGGCGGATGATGATGACGACGACGACGGCTGTGAAGACGACGGCAAGCGCGGCAGCATCGACCACGATGGTCAATTTCCTACTTGAATCAGAAATACCGTTCTCGATGGAGTCAAGCAACGATCGACGAAAACTCTCTTCAACTCGATTCGATTCCGCTCGACTTTCTAGAGCGAGGTTTTCAATTTCACCGAACAGTGACTCGTTGTCGCCGATTCTCCGAAGGGTCATGGAAGCTGACGGAGTTTCGAAGGTGTGAATTTACAACAACTTCGATGCCACGACGGTCTTTCTGGCTTTTTCGTCTCCTTGAGGCGAATATATTTTCCACGGACGACGTTCGCGGAAGCCGAGCGGCGCCTTCATCCGACGCAGTTTGAACTCCCCCGCAGTAAAGTCTCTCCTCACGACGCCATTGAGGCCAGCTTACGAGCAGCTCGAAATAAACGATGAATGATTTGATTACTACAAGACCGACGTGTCTTGGTCCCCACTTGGTAGTTCGACAGGTCGACATCGTAAAAGTGAAACGAGTCACTGTTATGACTCATGAAATCAAGTGGAGTCGAGTGAGGTAATCATGTTTCATTGAGGCGAATGCATTGAATGGATATAGAAATACCTATCAAGGACACGAAAGAATGCGATGTTCGTTTCGAAGCTCGCTTCGAGCCACGAACACGAACCGCGGCGGCCGAAGAGCTGCAAACAGCGCACGTAATTTGTTTCGACTCAGGTCGTAGGTCGGGGGCCACCCCCATGCCCAGCCAGCCAGCCACCTCGTCCGCTAGTTGAGCACTACCGCCCCCGGTCATCGAAAACGGCGGAGTTCCTCCGTGCTCCCTTGCTCGCCGACCCGCTGACTGACATTGGGCGAGGCTCAAACGTCCCCTCGGTCGAAGCTCATTAGACGATGAATACGATTCCGCACAATTGCCAGAGCTTGATTCCTCCGTCATCGGCCGTGCATTCGTCCCGAGAGGCTCATGAAAAGTCATCGTGGAGAAGAGTGCTCGGACACTCGTGCAGGCATGCGAGCACGAAAGTCTTCTATCATAGAGTGTATTGGCACGGCGACAGCGGTGGACACAGTGAAGAGTCTCTGTCTGTCAGTGCGCTTGTGTCTTCAAAGTGTCGTGCATCTGGCGTCTTCCGACCAGATGCATTGACAAGTCGCACGCGCCACTCGACCGGCTCATCGTGTTACGTGCTGCTCGTGAGGCTGGGATCCCACGGCTCGCGTATGGCGTTTCCTGCCGTCGACGCCAAACCACTAGCGAGCGGACAGGATGGCCTAACCTGTTTTTGTATGGACAGTTGGTTAACGGGACAAGTCGGCCGTGCGCCCGAGAAATTCGGAACCCAGTTCGAAACGAGAAAAGAAAAAATTGAAATCAATGACATCACTACGGCATTGCTTGAGCTAACAAGCTGCAACTGAAGCGAATCCGTGAATGAGCGAAATTCATCGAATTCGAGTTTGCGAAGGGTTTTACGTTTGGCATTCATTCGAAACAGTTTCGACTAACAACAACGAGACCTACAACGGCAATCAATCGCCAAAGAAAGCTCTTTGAAGAAGTCTGCGTGTCTAAAAGACGTCAAATGTCTTACGCATTCGGTCAGCTTTTGTTACAAACCAGCCTCTGTATTCTGTTGATTGATGACTCAATGGAAGTCAGTCAGCCAGCCAGTCGACCAATCGACCAATTGATCGGCGTTCGGAAAAACGAAGGTTCCTCAGACTGACTGACTGACCGGACAAATGGATGCAAGTAGACTTGGGTGAGTGAGACTGAAGTCTCGTATCAAGAATAGTGGTTTGCTCCGACAGTTCAAGGCAGTCAACGTTGGAACAACTGAAACAAAAACTACGTTAACCTGAGTTAGCCTCCTCGAAGAGCTGGCGCTCAACAAAGGACGAAGAGAGCCGAAAACGATCACAAAACATTATTAGCTGTTGGCATTTGGGATTTTCGGTTGGTTGGTTGGCGTGCGCGGGCGGATCGCCCTCTGACCTGGGGCTCCTCGACTCACAAGAGCATAGCGCGCAGCGCAGCCATCGCCGGACCCGGCCGGACGGACAGCCGACTCGGTGCTTGGTCGGCTTCAGAAACAACGCATCAACGTAACAACTTACACCAGACAACCAGCAAGATCGATACGAGAGACCCAGCGAACGGAACGCGAGCGCGCACCTGAAGACACCGACCCAGATTGAGTTGCTGTCACCTGCGCCCAAACAGTCGTCATGAGGAGCAGGACCTTGAAACTGAAATCTCATGTCGCATTTTGAGCAGCGATAAGACAGAATATCACTCCTTCCAATCCAAGGATTTTGTGGTCGGAAGAGGGCGACGGCACTGTAGGCATTCACTGCGCAAAATCTTCGCTCATCACATTTCGATGGAGTTGAAGTTTTTTTGTTCAAAAGTCGTACCTCCACAAGGATCAGGGCCAAAAAATTCCGCCGGAGCTGAGTGGCTTAGACATCGGTGAGGTTGTTCGTAAGTTATTCGTCCCGCTCTTTGAGCTGTTCTAGTGAAACCGCAGTCGGTGACCCCGTTTCGTAAAAACACCTCAATCGTCAGCCAGACCTTATGGTTCACTAATTTTCCGACTAAACGCTTTCTTCAAAACCAACGTTCAACGCGGTCTCAATCTTCAACCTTTTCGCCCTCACGGCCAGCTGGGTTCAAGTTGGAGGGTTGACCCTTACTGAAGTGGACTTCGGCTTTGAATATTTCCATTTAGATCGCCGCTCTGAGGTTTTAAAAATCCTCGTCTTCCCTCCCGAAAGATGATTCGCTTTCTCGAAATCAGCAGATTCCAGATGAATTGAGTTTGAAAAATGATGTGAGAACTACGAATCTCTCTTGATTTCCAGCGTTATCTAAGATGCTGTGCCGTGAGAATTCGGACATAAGTTTGCTCGTCCCAGCCTTGAAGAATAACTTCGATAACCTTACACAGAGCTCTCGGAGCTCAGCTCGACATCGCCAAGGCTCTGATGAAAACTTCAGAAAACCTCTCGTTTCACCATCCATCCTCGCACATACATAAGATTTCTCAACGAAGATCGACCGATGCTATCAGGAGGCAACACCGAAAGTTCTCGATCGATCCCTCGAGGTAACACTTCATGTAACAGAACTGGAGCTGTCTGTAATGCAACAGTGCTTTCAATCTATCGACAACATCATCAGCGAGATGAGCAGCGACGATCGCATGGAATGAAATTTTCCGATCCGGTTCTGGTGGTCCCGTCAGTGTGCCTGGGAGGTCTGTTCGAGGGAAGGCTTTTGTGCGAAGTCGCATAATGAAGCATATCTTACTATGGGATGTATCGAGCTCGGACAAGTGTCTCCATTACCGGCAGATCACAATATGACCCGCTTGATGGAGTGCTGAAGCCATGTCACACAAGCTCACTGAAGCAGACAGATGGACGGGTGATTCTGACAGTTGGATGCGTCCAATATCATCTTAACCAGTTCGGTCCGTCTGAGGCCCCGAGAAATTTCGGATGAACCATTTGGGTTCAATGCAAGGAGGAGGCTGGGGTTGGTGGGACATCAGTCACGCTCTGGCGCGAGGAACCCGGATTGCACCCAATGAAATACAAGAAGACGAGCGGAGCGGCACGATGCTTTTCCCACAAAGCTGTACTCGATGCGCTGCGGGTTCGATTCCAGCTTTGGGCATAATCACCTCAAGATGCTAGAGCCGTCTAAATGCAGATTGGTAGGGTTCCCGAAGTATTCACGTGCCTGTTTGCAAGGGAACGCGGTTACTGAGAGAGTTTGGTAGGAAAAATGTCTCGGAAGCGCTGGTGCCGGTGGATCCAGCAGAAAGAAGATGTTTGCGATTGTTGTTGCACGGAGACGTCTGCGAAACGAATGTCGTTTCCAGTTTCCAACCGTTGCATGTTTCTTAGTACCATCTGCATGGTGCCATTCTTTTATTCGATACCTTGGCTGGAGATTAAATATGGAAAGAATCTGACAGACGAACTCTTCGCCGCGAACGGGTCAGCCTGATTTTCTCACAATCGAATCTCGCGGAGCTCTCGTAAGAATTCATTCGCGGGCATTCAGGAGTGATGCACGGTATCAGTGGGTGTCTCGAAATGTTGTCCAGGCTGAGCTGTGGCGAATATTTTTCCCGTGTTTCCGTATCCGGGCCGTAACATCCGGAGAATCGACGATGAAAACAGCCTCCGACATACCTTCGCGATGTCGGGGCGTCTGTTCCTCCCGACATTACAAAGCATTTGCGCGAGCAATCATCAATGCCCCCAGCTATCGAGCCATCGCCAAGGACCCGCGCGCGGTTGTCGCGAAGGGTGAACGGGTCAAGCGAACGAAGTATAACGAGCTTTCCGCCAACTTCCACCTGGTTCCTTTTGTCGTCGACTCCACCGGAGTCTGGGGTGAGGCTGCCCTCCGTCTGGTGACGGAAGTGGGCCGCCGTGTAGCGGCCAAGGAGGGGAACGCACGCGCGACTGCTTTCCTTAAGCAGCGCGTCGGAATCGAGGTCCAACGCGGCAACGCGAGGATGGTGGCAGGCGTTCCGTCCGAAGAAGACCCGCTTGGGGAGCTTCTCTTCCTAAGCGGTTAGGGCCACCGAGGCCTCGCTCCTCTGGGTTCATGTGCGGCTAGGATAGCTCATCGATTGTTATGAATAAAGTGATCATCAATGCCTGTGTGCCGATGATGCAGGCATTGACTTACCGTGCGCCAATAATCCGCATCGTTCCAGTTATTAACTCGAGATAAAAAAAAGTCAGGTCTGGTATGCCTTAGGCTCAGCAGCTTCAGGGCGCATTGGAAATCGTTAAATAGGGAAAGCAGATCGACTTCGAGTACTTCGTTGGGACAGATGCAGATGAAAATAGTGTCGTCAAACCTTCTGGAAGCGAATTCGGACGCGGTTTGACCTCGAAATCGGCCGTAGACTGCTGCAAGTGACCTCTGTGAGCGACTGCAGATTACCGGCGACTCCCGGAATTAGAATTTAGCGTGAAGCGTCTCCCTCGCACTGCCAAGATGGTTTTCCATTCATGGAACCAATCGCAGCGAGTCTGTCCCAACGGGGTTGACAGTGACTGTTTTGTGTTATCGCGGTGAAATTAGTACGGAAGGTAGTTACGGGCGGGACCGGAGCGAAAGAGACGCGTCCATGATGTCGAGCCCAATGTGAGTACTGACGCGTTTGACCCCATTAGTGCGAAAAAGATGTCAAGAAATGATTGAACAAGTCGACAAGGTATCCACTGTGATTGAATTCTGAGTGAAAGTGTGCAATTTGAAGGACATGATGACTTCATCAAGTTATTCCACGAGCAAATGAAGACACTTCTTGATACTGCTCCGAAATCTGAATCTGAATCATTTGCTCGTGGAATAACTTGATGAAGTCATCATGTCTTTCAAATTGCACACTTTCACTTAGGCCCTAAGGTATTCTTCACGCTTCCTGAATTGTTGCGGAGCGTTCGGTTGTACCCGTGCAGGTCATGATGATTCATTTAGAGTATGAGCTCGTCGTATATAGGACATCAGGAACGGGGTCTGGAGATCACCGAGCGGCAGTTCCGCCCACCGCATAATTACACGCTACTACAACACTGCTTCGCTGTACGTTTAGAGGCGGAGGGACGGTGCTGATGAAATTCATTGATGGTTTCCCGAATCTCGGTTGTTTTCGATTGTCTCGCTCTGCTCTTCTCTATAAGGGCTCTGGAAGAGGTCAATAGGAGCTCATTATAATCCAATGCTGATTGGGAATGTTCTGTGACACTTCAATGATTACCAGTTGCACGGACCGGCAGTCCTTCACGCTTGCCGACTCGACCACCGAATGCGGATCCCCAGCTATCACAAGGCCAGCCGCTATTGGATCAAGGAAATACTTCAGAATATACATATCAGCAGCGCACTTTTCTCCAAATACATATTCTTGTTCTCCGTAGATACATAGAGCGGGGCTGTCGTCAATCGAGGAACATTCTGGTCTTCTCCCAGCTGCACGCCACAGAATAATCATTATCTTGCACCTCCGCTCCATTTTAATAGCTTGGAGTGAGAAAACATGAGAGACTTCACCAAGCGTTTCAAAATCGTTCGACAGCCCGCGGAAGACATACCAGCGTTAGGCGGAGATCAGTTCATCATTCACTGCAGTAAACACGGACAGGACAGAATATTAAGACAAGTGCTTTTTTCGCTGCCTCGGTTCGCTTCACGTAGTCGCCACAATGGTGAGTTTGTTGGTGCTCCGACAGTCAGAGAGAGTTTCTAACTCCTCATTGTGAGAATCGCACATTATAAACGCTCAGAGTCCGCAAAAACCTAACAGGGCCACCTGTCTGTCATCCCTGAGTTTGGCCAGTGTGTTGCTCTTAACGGGCTCTGTTGAGGGAGCGCGCAAAGTATCCGCGCGATCCAGTCTCGCATTCTCAGAAGTTTGACGTCCACTGTCGACTGCCTGGTTCATCCTCTTGAGGAGCAACGCAATTCGAATGGTCAGACACAGTTCCAAGGGAAAAGTGGTGCATTTTTTTACTGTGCCAGTCTTACGACACAAGCTTCCAGCCTGGATGGGTGCTCCGAGCTCATTTGGCGAAACCGTTCGAAAGGCTGTACGAACAGGTGCTCCGTTTCCGCGGAAAATTCCGGAGTTTAACGGCAGGAACTGAAATGGTCCACCATCAGAAAGTTCGAATTCCGCCCTCATTAGAGACCATAGGCGATCACTTCTAGTAGACCTTGATGTGACTCGAGACGCTGAGCAAGACGCTGTTGAAAGTTTTGCAGCGCAGTGAGAATCTGAGAAACTGAATCGATTCGCGCTGCTGGGGACTGACGCGGCAGTATCTGAATCAGGCGAGAGGCCGATCCTCGAAAGCTTTCCGAGAACAACGTGTGGAAGCGTTCGTCAGAGGTTGAATATCTAGTTTCGAGACACTTCAAATACGTTGCATGAGGACAAGATATCAAATCGCTGGAGGAATATCCTGTGTAACGTAGCGGTCGCCTTCATGAGGTGCAGTCTGGGCCAGACCGCCCAATCCCCTTCCCTCCGATAATACCCCTCGGTGTACGGCGGATATAAACAAACCTTCTTCGAATTTTCTAGGGTAATGAATCGTCGCTACCGTCGGACATGTGCACGACTTTTGACGCCGACGAGATCAAGCGGCTGGGGAAGCGATTCAAGAAGCTGGACCTGGACAACTCGGGCTCGCTCTCCATAGACGAATTCATGTCTCTGCCGGAACTACAACAAAATCCACTCGTTCAGAGAGTCATCGATATCTTTGACACTGACGGCAATGGAGAAGTCGACTTTAAGGGTGAGATTTCTGTTTTTTGATTACCAGCCACTGAATTGACGAAAACTCGACTGCATGTACTTTGAAAAGTCGCAATCTTCCTGATACACCGTTCATAGATGCAGTTTCTGATCGAAGCATCTTCATTCTTCCAGAGTTTATCCAGGGCGTTAGTCAGTTCAGCGTGAAAGGTGACAAAGAAGGCAAGCTTCGGTTTGCCTTCCGCATCTACGATATGGACAACGACGGATACATCTCGAACGGAGAACTTTTCCACGTGCTCAAAATGATGGTTGGAAACAACCTCAAGGAAGCGCAGTTGCAGCAAATCGTCGACAAGACGATTCTGTTCGCAGACAAGGATGAAGACGGCCGTATCTCGTTCGAGGAGTTCTGTTCCGTCGTGGGGAATACAGATATCCACAAGAAGATGGTCGTAGACGTTTAAAAGCATCATCGCAACAACATTTATATTCTAACTCGACCCTGGTACTGAATCAAGGCCTTGAAGCTAGGCTGAGTTTCAAAAGAGCAATCGATGAAGAAATTCAAACAAATTAAGCGAAGGAAATTCCACAACAACAAGAGGAAGGATAAAGACGATGTCACTTCTAGCTTGACGGACGCGAGTCCGAAGGCGACGATGAAGCTGAAGTTGGTCGTGTTGGAAAGGTTTCGTATTTAAGGTTAACATTGACAGCCACAGCTTTGTTTGAAAACCGTTCTCCCCTCGACCGCGCTGGCCCGGCTTCAACGACTTAAGTTTGTCTCGCCGTGCCTCATCTCATTTTTGCCTTATATGCCTTAGCGCTCACGACCTCACTCAGATGATGCCGAGCTCTCTCTGGATCTAGTCTACTTGCTCCACCGTACAAGTAATCTACAATGATTTGTTGATATTTTCTTATTTATTCGAAACATAGTTCCTTTTCGATATTATTATACATCTAATCCAAGTTAGTGGGTGAGTCAGATAGTCAGTCAGTCAGTTCGATTCAGTCGGACCGTGAGTGAAGCAACCGGGCTGATCAGACTCGGAACAATGCAATCACGTGTTGGAGGAACTATTAGGACATTTTATCTTACTCTTCTCCTCTGAAGAATCTCGGGGGGGGGGGAGGGGTGGAGGCGAGAATGAGTGTTAGCTGCTTATTCTCCAATGTGAATTTATGTCTAAATCATCCTAGAGCCAAAGATCAGACGATGAACCATGAAATATCAAACAGGGTGCCAGAGATAGCTTGGCTGAGGAAGGTCGAGTTCCTGAGAATCCAGAACTTAAGGCTTTGAGCGTACCCGCCTGCGCGTAAGATTTTATACGAGGTTATTTCGTAACAAGCCGAAAGAGTGTTTTTTCACGAAAGATTAGTGACGAGACAAAAAAGATGTTCGCCATAATGCTCGTTGCGCTGTTTTGAGCCTTTTGCCGCTAGTTTAGAGCCGTTCACTCATGCCGTGTAGACTGTTCCATTCTTAACGATCCAAAACTTACCTAATCCAGTGATGCTATCAATATGATAAGAAAGAACATTATTTACCGATTCGCTCTCAAACCTACCGCTGCGAAAAAAAAACTGTAACAAAGCGATATTCTCGTCCTCAACTCCGCCGGATGTATTCGGGTGCAACCGTTTAGATCCTATGCAAGGTAGTAACATTGAAAGTCTGTTGACCGAATCGGTCTCTGCTGGTTTCCAATGTTCTAAGAACGTAAAACAACCCAAAGTCTTATCTTGATCGACTCAACTCGATCGCAATCATCTAAGCAACTAACTGAGCTGCTATGACGCGTACTTCTTCCATTTCACGAACCTCATACCGCCATACTACTACAACTTGTTTACCTCGTTTTCTTGACGGAGCCACACGACGTTCACTCATGATCACAAGACTTCATTACTCGTCTTCAAGGGAACCGATTCGGGAGAAATTTTCACCTTGAAGCTTCATGATTGGCTCAACTTATGTAGAGGTTCAGAAATAAGGTCTTGGTCGACTCCGTGAACCTCGAAATTCAATCTGAGGAAACTCAGAGCTCGAGTCCTGAGTGGTGCGCTGAGCTCTTGAGGAGCGAACCTCGGATGCACATTTTGTCAGGCAGTGAAATCATATGTTCTGCGCTTATCTCTTGATCTAACTCTCGATGCTACAACTTTTCGCTCTATCCACAACTTTGACCTCTTCCACTATCGGTAGATGAAAAGACGCCATGATCAACGACCTGAACCAGATTCAGACAGCTGTTCAAGAATTCGCGAACTTAAGTTAACTGTATTCTGAAACTAAACTGAGAAGACAATTCGAGAAACCACGGCTGCGGGCAGGAGCAAAATCATACGACGAAAATCCCCCGATTTACTTGTCCACATATCTTCATATTCTTTTGTTTTCTGAAGATTCGTAACCTTGGACGCGTTCTCTCGTCGAGGCGGGACACAGGTTGAATCTGTTCCTCGTTCTCTGATTACGCTTCAAATCGGTTCAATTTCCGACTCCACCAAAACATTGGTATCTACATACTTAATCCAGCTTTAACTCATTACTTAACAATTCGATGAGTTTGGCAGACGATACGGGTATCGGAATCCGCAATCTGAACGACAAAGGTTCAACGACAATGTGAGATTAAGGTCTCCTTTGCGGAAGCCGCGCAATGGTCTCAGGAGTGCCGAGGCGAGGCCGAAGCCTGGCCTGATTCCGAACAGTATGGGTGCTTTACTTTTTATTTATCTGTTATCAAGTACTTGAAATAAAAGTTATTAACCCCAAGAATGCTTCTCTTCCATCTATAACTTATAGTGAGCGAGTTTATTTGAGCAACGCGAGGCAAAAAAACTCCTCGTTTTCAAGAGCTTAGCGCTACCAGGTGCAAGATCGCAGTTTTGGATCCTTCATATGCGCACATGGAAGCTTCCATTACGTCCAGAAAATGAGACTCGAACAAGATAGGGAACACATGTGCTGAAAAAAACAGAGAATGGCACGTCAGTCGGAGTTTAATTCTCATTTCTCACCAGTATGCAGTACGCAGCGCTTGTTCTCCTCGTGTCACTTTTGGGTGAGTTCTGAGTTGTCCTTTCTGTGCCGCAACTTTGAGGAATTACTCCTAGTTCTCCTAACCAATCAGCCGTTTCATAGCAATCGGCATCGATGATGTCGCCATGCAAACGAACGAGACGACAGTCGGGGAAAGCGATTCAGGATTCTCTTTTGGAAGACTCGAAAAATGTTTACCAAACATACTTCTATCGGTGGAGTCGGGTGCTGATTTTTTCGTGAGGAATTGGTGGCTCAATGATAGTTTATTCCTACCAGAGATAGTGGCAAGAGCTCTCATGACGCTGGTGAAGTGAGTACACCGAAGTGTTCGGAGTTTCTCGCTTGTGCGTTTGAAAATCGGAGGTGGATTGCGAGAAATATTTTTGCTTCAAAACTTATGTGAGGTTTCACCCAAGGTACCTTGCCTCGTCAATAATCCCCTACGTTGGGTCGATGCTCTCGGATTTTCTGCTTGAACCCATATTTGAACCTATCGAATCCTCCAGCAACAAAAGTTTCAGTATCCTCAGGCCGGGTCAGGTACTTCATTTCCGATCAATTAATTATCCATCAACCGGGTCGTTTCACATTCGGAGAGGTTCCAGAAGACATACGGTGAACTTTTCAGATAGCTGGAGAGCTTGGCTACTTGAATAACATCACCTCAAAGGTGTTGGAAGATGTCGTGAGCCAGCCGTGTCTCTACGGCTCCGAGCAACCGATCGCCGGTGAAGAACTCGAACAGAAAAAGGAGGCTCTGCGGAGCAAATACCGCAACCTGGTCAGCGAATACTGGGAGGGGTTGACCGAAGAAATCTCATCTAGAATTGAAGGAGTCTGTCGAATTCTCCCGTTCCTCTGCAGATTCTTACCCAAGGGTTTGGTTAAACAGTAGGACTCTTGGCACGCATTCCTTCGCTGAGTCAACGATGCCTCCGTGTGTTATTCGAATAAATAGAATTTTTGACGAGTCATATCAGAAAAAGAATACGATCGAGTTGTTATCGTTATGAACTATCATCTTCAGGGCCGGCAATCCGGCGCGGCATTCGCGACCGCGACGAATTCCGCGATTGTCGTATTTGCCTCTTCCTTGATTATTCCACTCATGTGATACAGTTTTCTCAGCGGAGACAGTTGTCGAGGCGAAAGGAGAACGATGCGATTACGTCGCACATGTTTGATAAAAAATACAGCATGTAGAGAATCATCAAAAATATTTCGAAGCTACCTTTCAGCCGATGTACCGTCTAAATTCCAGTTAGCAGCGTATCCGCTGAGCGTCCGTTCAGCCAGTATCCAAGAGTGCTACCAGCCGATCGTCTCTCGATTAAACCGAATAATCTTCCGACACACGATATGCTGTACTTGAACGCTTTAATGGTGCGAGAGTTTAATTATCCGAGTCCATTTCGTCCGAAGAAATAATGATACATATAACGATCGTAAAATGTGATGAATCATTGTCATCTCTTGCGAGGGGGTTAGGGCGAGAAATATTCAAGAAATTTCTGATTCTCCGAATCTCTGATAATATTCGAATAGGAATTGCGGCCCCCGCGACTTTTCAGGAAAAACTCCGCAAATTCTTTTGAAAAATGCCGCGACGAATTCCCAGCCCTAATTATCGTTCTTCTGGAGAGACAATCGGGATATTTCAAATTTCGAACTTCCGTGCTGGTGTACCATGCGTCCTTCAGACTGCAATTGATCCTCGTTGTCCTCAAGGAAAATTGTCGAGCTCCGGAATGAGAATTTTTTGTAAGGAATCGGTGGTCCATAAATCGCGGTGTTTTCAGAAACCTCAGTTCGTTTCGTCGCGGTTACCGCCCCACCAACTGCCCCAAGTCTCGGAGCCGCACTCGGGCGTACTTCAGATGCAAGCCGAGTTGGACTCTCCACCTTTCAGATCGATCCACGCGATGTTGTCCTCCGAGTCCCAGATCTAACATTCGTATCAAAGGCCAGAAATGTCGCCTAAAGAAGAGCCGGAGAGGGTCAGCAGAAAGTCGATGTTGAGGAAATTGAATGAAAAAGTTCATCACTGGCCAGATTCCTGCAGTTTATTCCCAAACTCGAGCACTTTTCAATATATTTTTTGAATAACCCATATTTACAATTATTGCAACAGGAATCTTGGAGGCGGAGTCGGGCACCTGTGTCAAAGCTCCGTTCTCGATAAACTCAGACGCCTCAGTTGGACCTTCAAATGATATCTTCAATGGTTCAAAATTCGCGAACGAGCCTCGGAGATCTCTATAGGTCCAGATCCTTCATTGAACTTACTGGGTTCATGAACGAGAGAATCTCACAGCACACGATTCGCACGATGAACGTGTTTCGTCAGGATTCTCTCAATATTCATCTCAATAGATAAAAGTCTGAAAACATCGACTTCGACCCCAGGTTCGATATTTCTCAGAGTCATATCGAGTACAGATCATTATATACAAAATATCTCTCTCTACAATGGGTAACGGATTGCAAATTGTTGGTGTTCAGTGAGCGTGAAAATTGGCGAGGCGACATGAGTCGTCCAAGAGGATCGGATGAGAATGTTCCCAAACGATTTTCGCTGAGTGCGTATAGTTCGAGTTTCTAGTAGAGATGCTGGAGCATGGAGTGATTATACGGAACCCAGAGTCCTTGTTCGTCCTTGCGGAAGAGAATGGGTCGGTTGTCATTGAAGACTGTGACCAAAGGGAATGGGTGATCTCGAATATACTTGAAAGTTTCGCGAACGTTTGAGACGAAATGCGGAGGCTCAACCTCGGGAGATGTGGACAGCTTCTGCCGGATCGATTCGTCGTTCTGTTGCAGCCACATATCCACAGCTGGAAGGACAAAAAGCGACAATATGAGTCAGGTTCTGGTTCTAAGGAGTTCGAGGGAACAGTTAGCCTTGACGCAGTGGAATATCCTGTTTCACAGAATTTGAAAGACCAAAAAAACTAACCTCTCATAGGTTGATAATTGTACGGACCAATCTGCATTAGTCCTGAAGAACAGTCGTAGATTTCATACATTATGTGTTTACTATCTTCTTTCCCACAGAAGAATATGGTGCTCCGCAGAGGAATTTCAGGCCCTCTGTCGTGGAAAGTTGCGGGGAATATTTGACCTGTTTTTATGTTGACGCCAACGCCCGTCACAATCGGCCAGTTTTGCGTTTGTCTGTAATCTGTATTGGCCTCACAAAAACAGGCCTGAACGAGATGGAGTACGGGAGCTTGTTTCCGCAACGCGTAGAGAATCTGCATCGCGACATTCTCAGAAATGTGATGGTTGTCCACGAAGCCACCGATTATGAAGACTTCGAACCGATTCTGTTTACTGTCAACACCGTAGTGGTACTGATCAGGAGAGAAGTTTTGAACTTTCCGGACGATGTTGCTGATGCCGTGCTCCACTCCGACGCCATCGAAATGACCGAGGCCTATTGCCCCGCTGCCCGTGTTCCGGATGATGACACAGTGACAGGTTGTCATGCTGTCTGTGCCTGCGAGAATCGCATCAATTCAGTGATCTAGCGTACAAACTCCCCTGGTTTCCCGCCTTCA
Organism: Neoseiulus cucumeris; assembly: GCA_021527715.1. Lineage (NCBI taxonomy): Eukaryota > Metazoa > Arthropoda > Arachnida > Mesostigmata > Phytoseiidae > Neoseiulus > Neoseiulus cucumeris. Next base: position 1,913,277 of record JAJSRV010000006.1, on the reverse strand, counting down.
ATTTTAGAAACAAATATACAGCAGTTTCCTGTCGGTTCCATGTTTTCACTCACCCAAGTAAGTCAGATGTTTGTCAGACGCCAGAGTCACGGCAAACTCTCTCTGATGCACGTATAGAAGACCCTGGGGGCCGACGATTTTCTTCTGCGACAGTAGGCTCCCGTTCATTTCTTTGAATTGCGGAAAACGGTCGAAAAATGACCGCGTATCCTCTGGATTATGATCCAGGAGCTGATCGTTGATCACAAGAGGCATGGTTCCTGAAACAGAGCGATAGTTCAAAAATGGGTCTGGAGGACGTTCTTGGCGCGGGGAGAAATCATGTGTTCGTATCGTACATCAACAATGACGGCTCTGGTTGTGTTCGATTACCGCGAGGGGGGCCTTTATTCCACAGCTCTCGAGGAATTTGTCCACTGCTACCTAACCGTCAGAGCTCAGTGCCTGATCAGTTATCAAATCGTCCAGGCTTGGAGCACGACAACTGACAATCGAGTCATTTCTTCCCAATTCAAACAACACTCCGGAAACGTTCGAAAACTGGCTGCGAGATTCGACTTCCACCGGAGTGAGCGGACATACTGTGCATCGAGTTGCGAGCTTTCCAAGCACCGAAGAACAACATAGGTCATCGATGAGAGCTATAACAGTTGAGCTCTACGTCGCCCGGGGATGGGCGACGGATATTCGAAGGATCTTGAATAAAATTTGGGAAATTCCAAAGTTGTTCGGTTTCGGAAAGTTCATTCGTACTCGGACGCGCAGTGGAGGACGGAATTCGCAAATTACTTCCAGTCGGCTCTTGGGAGTTTCAACACTCAGCCTCGAGCAGCCGCTCCCGTTCGAAAAAGTACCTCATTCACTCATGACAATCGAACTCACCTGTTTGAGAGAGTGCACAAAACTTATAGCCGGTCGGAGTGTTCCCTATGAGCTTCGTCTCCGAGCTCTCGTACGATGTTTTTCGACGACGCCAGTGGTTCCAGAGCTCTCGTCTGGTTTTTTAGCTATTGGGGTCGGTTGGCTCCAACTTTCCGCCGGAGGTCGTAGGTCATAGCTACAGACGTTCACCTAGCTACGACGACGACGACGCCGCCGCCAACACCGAAGACGCCGAGAAGAACTTTCGTCGAGGGGAAAGGGCAGCGGACTGACTACTTCATTGTGAACGAAGTGGACGATAAAGACCCTTGATAATTGTGGAGTTAGTCGGGAATATGAAATCATCTTTCCACTTTGAACCTCGCGAGCACCTCTCTGCAAACGAAGCGAACAACGAGAGCGGGTTCGAAACGGATAACTCGAATATTTTCATCCAACTTCTAGGGGTCTGCCGTGAAGCGAAACGGTAACAGCAAAATTCTCGATTCCATCCCGCAACGACATTCCGCAATGGATTCGGGAGGAGCTTTTGATGCTTCCCTCAGAGCCGTGCATGGCATTCACAGCGCACAGTGCCACTTCAATGGAGAGTGAAGTGAGGAAATACACTCTCGGCCTGGCGCCGTCCCCAGACACTGCTCTATTTAGCTCGGGGTTTCTCGAGTAGCTCATGGATTCGAACACGACTAAACGCTGATGGCTCTCGCGTTCGATTTTCGCAGCTGGCGATTGTAGTTTCCGTCAAAATAGAATCACAGACAGATCGAAATCGTTGATCTAATGAAACACTGTCATGTTTTCCTGCCAGAGTGATTAGCGACAGATCATCAATGGCGCACATCGGAGTAGAAGCTTCAGCAGTGTCAGTTCTCAAGCGAGCAGTGGAATATGACCAGCAGAGCAGATATACCTCGGCTCTCGTTTGCTATCAAGAAGGCATCCAGCTCTTATTGGACGTTCTCAAAAGTCTGTATAAATCCCCGGCAAATGAGGAACTGTTCCTTGAATTCCTCATGTTAGACCAGAGCGTCTTTCAATTGCTGTCAAACTATGAACATCAAGAGTCATTCGACATCGAGACGCTGCTTTCCTTATGTCTGACTTCAGTTTCACTTTGCGCTAAGAATCGGTATTTTCCAGGCGTCGCAGACGATGAGCAAAAGCGACAGCATATACGAGTTCGGATAAAATCCTACATGGATCGAGCCGAGGAAATCAAACGCATAATACAAAAAGAAAAAGATGGTCTGTCCTCTCACCTGCATTCCATTCTTTGCAAATGAACGGATATCGGAAGATTGACATCAAACCTTCTCCTTTGCTCAGCGGGGACATTCACCGAACGATTCAGTATACCTGAAGGAGCTCGCAACTTCGGATATGAGACAATCATGGGACAGCTGCTGGACAGCGGAGTTCGAACGGTAGAAGTTGAGGATCCTTATATCATGGTCACTCACCAAATTCTCAACTTCATCAAGTTCTGCGAGATGCTCGTCCTAAAATGCAAAAACTTGAGAAAGTGAGTTCCGTCATCAACTGAATAGTATCCTCTACCCGAGATTGATTGCGTCGAAATGTACGAGATAATGAGATCACTTTTCGATTGTAGGATTAAGCTGCTGACCAAGTCAAACGAACGAGGCTCGCCGGCAGAGCAACGGGACAAGCTGTCTCAGGTGGCAGCAAGTCTTAGAACGCACAAAGTGGAACTCGAGTGGATATTCTCGACGACTTTACACGACAGAGAAATCAGGTAGGCAGTAGACGTTAGCAACCACCCGCAGATTCCGTGAAGCCCTCGAGTCAGAATCAGCGCTTGCTCACAATTCTTCCTGAATTCCAGATTCGATACCGGCTGGGTGGTGAAGATTGGCAGGGGACTTGATTACTTCAAGCCGACCCCGACGATATTCTGCGTCGGACACTTTGATCTCAATCTCAGAGAGTGTCACGAAACGACCGTAAATATCTTCCACAAGAACCACCTGCGAGACCACTGATGAAAGCGTTCCGGGCAAAGCCACGAGTCCGTGGATAATTTTGTGGAATCTTCATCATGGAAACTGCTATGGAGAAAAGTGTTTATTGTATTGTACTGTACATTGAACCTGGGGGTTTTGACGAATCCTATCAGGAGCGAAGTTAATATTCGGTGAATCCGATCTTCTACGACTAAATAAAAACTGACTCAATTTTCAATGCACCTCGTGTTGCGACACGTGTGTTTTATTCATCAACAGGCTGTTCTCATCAAGGGAATCTCGTGGAATTCCCGAAACATTCAAGAGATTATTTTCGTTGAGCAGGTTTCCTAGTCTACCTATAGTTCACATTATCCGTTTCATTTATCCACAAAATTATCACAGAGGCTCTCTCGCCAGCGAGTAAATCTGTTCACGTTTCACGATATACGTCAGACCAAGGAGAGACGCGCTAAAAACATGTATCAGCATTCTTCTGTTGTCGGGACCAAACAAATTTCGAATACAGAGAAACAAGCTCCAGATCCCGAAAACAAGCCAGATCAGAATTCCGACGATCGACGGGGGCTCCAGATCGAAATACGAACGAACGGTGCACCCGTCATTATCACAAACAACGCTCCGGAACACGTCTAAAGGATCCGATGGATGAGTTTCGAAGACAAAGAGGGCGTACATGAGGTCCAAGAAAGCACCAATGGTCAACGTCAAGAGAACGCCGAAGACGGTGTGCGTTGCAATCACTTCGCAGCGTGATACCGGAATCTTCTCGAGCTTCTTGTACTGAATGTGATGGTTGCGTTGTGCTTTGAGCGCCAGCTGAATTTTCCGAACTTTGGCGCGCTCGACTTCATCCTCCGAGCAGGTTTCCAGCGGCTCCGGTAGTTCGATTCCAGGTTTTGTTTTCAGCTTCTTGTTGAAGATTCTCCGGAAGAGTTTGTACTTCGTTTCAGCATGAACCATTTCCAAGCTCAGGCCGACGTGCGTTGAGGAAATTCACGAAACTAAAAACATCCAGTCGGGTTGTCGAGCTGACGGCGGCGTCCGCTCCGTTCGGTTCTCAGCTGTGGAGCGGTGACACGATTGTGAATTCGGTCGATTTGGCGATATTTTTCGCCATTTGAAAGTGACCGAGGTTCGAGATCGAGGAAAGTCGGGTCGTTGACCGCGGTGGAGCGCGCCGAGATCGCTCTTCCCACCACCCTCAAGCTCCTTAGCAACGGTTTCGTTTTGCTTGAGAATGGTCGCTTGGAGGAGAAGTGGGTTGGATGAGCTGTCAGCGGACTGCGGTGCTTGTGGCTCAGTGGAAAGAATCTTCGTTCCGGCTTACGCCCTTTGTGTCTGCCATTCTGTCCCTCGCTCACAGCTGCTCTTGCAGCGGATTACGGTGCGCCAATCGCCGGCTTCGAAAAGAGCAAAGATCAATCAGTGCATCAACGCATCAACCAGAACGCGATCGCGCTGACCACAGCGCCGACGCTTGGTTCGACGTAATTACTCTCTCTTGTCGTGTTTTCCAAAGAGTCGGTTTGTTCACTGGTATCATAGAGTTTGATAAGAGGAAACCGGAGCTCGTTATGAAATAATCGATGTTCCGCTAGAATTCTCCGGGGGATTCTCGAGATCNAGTTGCGACACGTGTGTTTTATTCATCAACAGGCTGTTCTCATCAAGGGAATCTCGTGGAATTCCCGAAACATTCAAGAGATTATTTTCGTTGAGCAGGTTTCCTAGTCTACCTATAGTTCACATTATCCGTTTCATTTATCCACAAAATTATCACAGAGGCTCTCTCGCCAGCGAGTAAATCTGTTCACGTTTCACGATATACGTCAGACCAAGGAGAGACGCGCTAAAAACATGTATCAGCATTCTTCTGTTGTCGGGACCAAACAAATTTCGAATACAGAGAAACAAGCTCCAGATCCCGAAAACAAGCCAGATCAGAATTCCGACGATCGACGGGGGCTCCAGATCGAAATACGAACGAACGGTGCACCCGTCATTATCACAAACAACGCTCCGGAACACGTCTAAAGGATCCGATGGATGAGTTTCGAAGACAAAGAGGGCGTACATGAGGTCCAAGAAAGCACCAATGGTCAACGTCAAGAGAACGCCGAAGACGGTGTGCGTTGCAATCACTTCGCAGCGTGATACCGGAATCTTCTCGAGCTTCTTGTACTGAATGTGATGGTTGCGTTGTGCTTTGAGCGCCAGCTGAATTTTCCGAACTTTGGCGCGCTCGACTTCATCCTCCGAGCAGGTTTCCAGCGGCTCCGGTAGTTCGATTCCAGGTTTTGTTTTCAGCTTCTTGTTGAAGATTCTCCGGAAGAGTTTGTACTTCGTTTCAGCATGAACCATTTCCAAGCTCAGGCCGACGTGCGTTGAGGAAATTCACGAAACTAAAAACATCCAGTCGGGTTGTCGAGCTGACGGCGGCGTCCGCTCCGTTCGGTTCTCAGCTGTGGAGCGGTGACACGATTGTGAATTCGGTCGATTTGGCGATATTTTTCGCCATTTGAAAGTGACCGAGGTTCGAGATCGAGGAAAGTCGGGTCGTTGACCGCGGTGGAGCGCGCCGAGATCGCTCTTCCCACCACCCTCAAGCTCCTTAGCAACGGTTTCGTTTTGCTTGAGAATGGTCGCTTGGAGGAGAAGTGGGTTGGATGAGCTGTCAGCGGACTGCGGTGCTTGTGGCTCAGTGGAAAGAATCTTCGTTCCGGCTTACGCCCTTTGTGTCTGCCATTCTGTCCCTCGCTCACAGCTGCTCTTGCAGCGGATTACGGTGCGCCAATCGCCGGCTTCGAAAAGAGCAAAGATCAATCAGTGCATCAACGCATCAACCAGAACGCGATCGCGCTGACCACAGCGCCGACGCTTGGTTCGACGTAATTACTCTCTCTTGTCGTGTTTTCCAAAGAGTCGGTTTGTTCACTGGTATCATAGAGTTTGATAAGAGGAAACCGGAGCTCGTTATGAAATAATCGATGTTCCGCTAGAATTCTCCGGGGGATTCTCGAGATCTTTTTATCGTCACGAAAAGTCTCACCGCGGTACCTTGAAGAGATTCCTTCGCTGATTTTGAATTTGATCTGAACTCAAACGAGATAGCTGGCGGATCATGCGAACGTCGACTCGGGCTAACCAATGATGTAAATCACAAGTTTCTCGAGAAACGCGATCGCTGGACCTTTGCTAACAGTTGTGAAACCATCTCCCAATTAGACGTTCGTTCGAACCTAATGTAACAAGTGCGTTGTTGACTACGAGTCCTTATGTTGTTTGACGCAGAGTTTTCGCTGGCTGCGACATCTATCATCGGCTCGTGCATCTGGCGATAGTCTCAGAGCGTTTGCAAAAAAATCTTGGAAAGCGTTCGCTCCTCGGCTCTGTTCGATCTAACTCGACAATTTCAAAGAGAATGATGGATTCCGGTCAGAGTTGCGTTGCGTCAAAGTCACGTTTGTAAGTGACGAAATCGATTTCCGTCCTCTGACTGGTTTTGATGAATCTTCATGATATTCCAACGTCGAGAAGGCCTGTCTTCCGAACTCTTGATTGGAATGATACATCTTTTCTGGCAGTCGGATACTTCTCCGTGAGGGAAAAACTTTGGAATATGTACATCGATTTTCTCCGATGACTACCTTGGTCAGGCTCGGATGGAGTCTTCGCCTCAAGATGCCCAATTTTCTGACAATTTCAATCGCCTATCAAAGAATCAGAACGCCTGTATTGGAAAACCAAGGAATGAAATGATTATCGGAAAGTTCGTGGAGAGATCGGTTCACCGGAGCGGGCAGAGTTCGGGGTGCTCGAAATACCGATATTTTACTCGAGTGCTCCGCTTGAACAACAATCCGGTAATCGCTTGGAAACCATCGCTGATGCTGCGAGTTCGCGAGCCAGAAATTTCTCGCATCGAGAGATTTGAAACAATCGTTGAATCATCATTACTTTTGCCCCTGTCGGTATATATGTAGAAGGCTTTTTCCCTGAAGTCGAATTCGGAAATTTCACATTATTGAGCGGAAGCGATTCAGGACATACAGAGAAGAGTCGAACTTCGAAGATGCTTGATGACTTTCACCTCTGACAGTGAAAGGTACTATTCGATGATAAAGTCAATATCCTCGCTGTATCCCCCAGGTTCTACGTAGGACGATGAATCCGCAAGTAATCTTTGGGGTCCTGGTATTGAGCTCCCCAAGTGCATTTGCTCTTGACAACGGGCTCGCGCTTACACCGCCGATGGGATGGATATCTTGGGAGAGATTCAGATGTATCACTGACTGTGAAAAGCATCCCGATGAGTGCATCAGGTATTTGAACTTACAAGCTAACGTGTACACGATTTGATGGCGAATCGATTTAATATGTCTACTTCATTGCGAGAAGCGAGAACCTGTACAAGCGCATGGCCGATGAGCTCGTTTCACAAGGATATCGCGACCTAGGGTATGTCCAGGTGAACATCGACGACTGCTGGTCGATGCACGAGCGCGATCAGAGCAATCGTTTGGTTGCCGACACCAAGAGATTCCCGAGCGGAATCAAGGCCCTCGCAAAATACGTGAGTGCGAAAGCAATTCGAAGAAAATTGGATGTCCCATCGGAATCGACAAGCTCGAAAACTACTTTTCGTCAAGCACCGGGCAATCACAAACTCAGATCAATCATGATCCACATTATAGATGCACGATCGCGGACTCAAGTTGGGGATATACGCCGACGCCGGTTCGACCACGTGCGCTGGGTATCCTGGAAGCATGGACTACTTGAGCACAGATGCTCAAACTTTTGCGGACTGGGACGTGGACATGCTCAAATTTGACGGGTGCAATGTTCCCGACGAGAAGACCGCCGGACTGAGTCGGTTTTTTCTGAGTACCCATTGAAATCAGTCTCCAATATATTTTCCGGTCAGATGTTGACACCAACTTCGCCTCCTCCACTGTCACAGTTTCTCAGCTCAAACTGCTCTTCCACAGTTTATATGGCGATGACGGATGCCCTCAACAGAACTGGAAAACCAATCGTGTACTCCTGCGAATGGCCCTTGTACCAACTGGAGTTCAAACTACCGGTAAGATGTTTTAAGATCGCCGAAGGGCGTTTTGTACGGAGTTCGAGTCATGATTGACGGAATAATCCATCCAGAATCTGTTGTCGATATCGATGAGTGAAATACAGTCTTTTCGAGCACGGTCTTATCCATATCGTCGATATTCCAGGTCGATTTCGAAACAGCCGCAGCCACCTGTAACCTTTTCAGGAACTACTACGACGTCCAGGATCAATTTGATAGCATCCAGAACATTCTCGAATTCTACGTCCGAAATCAAGATGCTCTCACTCCTCACCAGCGGCCGGGAGCCTTCTTCGATCCCGACATGGTACGTCCCACCCCACGGGCCTCGGCGGGTCGTGAAGTGCCGCGTAGTAACGAACAAGGAGAAAAACATCTGCTGTTCGTTTTCAGTTGGTCATCGGAAACTTTGGACTCAGCATGGATCAATCCCAAATCCAAATGGCACTCTGGGCTATCTGGGGGTCTCCCCTCTTCATGTCAAATGATTTGACCAAAGTCAAACCCGAGTTCAAAGCCATCCTCCAAAATAAAGCTGTCATAGAGCTCAATCAAGACCCTGAGGGCCTCATGGGGAAACAGATCGCAATGGTAAAGTGATGATGAATATTCATTCCATGATAGAGCTGAAGGAACATGGTAAAGTTGAAGTAAATGTCGACGTCCAATAATAGTCATTGATCAAACTTTTTTCCCCGAAAAGGCTGACGGCGTCCGAATTCTGAGCCGACCTGTGCTCCCGAAAATCGAAAACTCCTACTCCTTCGGGTTGGCCTTCGTGTACATTTACGAAGGTGGTTCTCCCAAGGAAATAACTGTCACGGCTCAGAACTGCGACCTGAAGGACGCGCGAGGGTATGAAATGGTGGATCTTTTCAACAATGTCACCATCGGAGTGCTGCTGCCGAACGAAACCTTCACGATTGCCGTGAATCCGTCGGGAGTCAAACTCCTGAAAGCTACGCTGGTCGGCGCTTGAAATCCTCACACTCGAATGTGCGCCCAAGACGCCCATTCCCGATCATGAAGATGAGGAACGCATGACCGTGAAACTGAATTTCCGCGGCTGGATTGTTCTCCTCTGAGGGAGGAATCAGATTTCCTGCGAAAAATGGGTTTCGAATCATGCCCTTGGTGCATCCTCATCTTCTCGGTTTTTCGGCATCCTCATTTAAACATCAAATGCTCACACTCTGTACGCGAGAAGAGACTCGCATGCGAATCATGTCAACACGGTAACCTGAATAAATATTCGAAGTCGTCGAGGCTCTTCCTCGATGTCTGTCTCATTCCAATAAAGCCTGCTTTTCTCCTGTATTCCATCGCCCACCTCTCATTTGGTCTCTTGGGGTGTTTTCAACGCATCCGTTGATTCCCCGCGTGAAGTTTTTTGCAGGGAAGTTCGTCTTCGTAAATAGTTAGGGCGATTCTGTGATTTTTCTCGTAGTTCCTCGGTTGTTTACGCTGCTTCTAGGAGTAGATTAGGGCGCACCTCGCGCCCTTATTGTGTCGTGCTGTCTCGTTCTATCGACTGGCTTGACTACCCGGAGAAGGTCAGAAACGCGCGAGTTAGCTTACAGGCCAAGGCTTCTAAGAGCAGTCACGATTAGTGCGATATCCTTATCTACGAAGCATCGAGAAATCTAGAGTCTGGTTTCTGGCTATCTTTAATGTTCATGGATTTGTACGTGTCTGGTTCTTCCGTTTTTCGTGCTATTATTTTCCCGTGCTCTAACTTCGAAGTGGGGAAACGAGATCCACGAACTTAAGGTGGGTGTTTTTTCGTTTCTAAAATACATGCCTGCTAGGGGCGAAAAGTTCCCAATTTAGGATTGTTTGCGATAACTGTGAACTCCCCTCCGTTAATTTCAAGGACCGAACGGGCAGCGCGAAGCGACGTCACGAGGAAGTCTGCCTGGGTAGCTGTTCCCAGTGGGCACGAGGTTCTATTTACGTGAGTTCTTGAATGAGCAAAAACAATGCCGCAGATTCCATGAGCTTAGGCTAATCGATGAAGGAGTGGCAGAAATCCTAGAGATCAAGAGAATCCACGGTCTTTCGATGACTGGTCGACTTGCCGAGTGGCTAGGAGGTATAAATTCTCACGCCGGCGCGTGCTATCCTCGCAAACGACATAGGTAGGACCTCGGACATCAACATTTCTCTCATACGAAGACGAGGAACTTGCGTACTAACTAATTTTTTTCTCCAGACCTTCACCTTAAACGAAAATGTTGATCCGAAACTCAGTTGCGTTGTTGGTGGTCGCGGTCCCGCTGGTTGCGGCCTTGGATAATGGCCTGGCTCTCACACCTCCGATGGGTTGGATTTCTTGGGAGCGATTCCGATGCGAAACTGACTGCGTGACCTACCCGGATGATTGTATCAGGTAACGAGAGTTCATATTCGGATGAGACGAACTCCAAGACAGCCGAGCATTAGTTTGCGTCCGAATGAGCACTACTGTTCCCCAGATTCCGATGTTCTACCTTCTAATGTTCCCGTTTCCAGTGAGAGACTGTACAATCGTATCGCAGATGAAATGGTCGAAGGAGGATTCAAGGACCTTGGCTACGTTCACGTGAATATTGATGACTGCTGGGCTCTGAAGGACCGGGATTCTCAAGGGCGCATGGTGGCCGACCCTGAACGATTCCCAAGTGGAATGAAAGGACTAGCCAAATACGTGAGTGGACATTCCCGAGAATTCAGGTATGCAGCCGATCTCCTCGATGCTAAGAATCCTCGTCTCCCCGCAGATGCACGACAAGGGTCTCAAGCTAGGAATCTACAGCGATGCTGGCGATCTGACTTGCGCCGGATATCCTGGCAGCCGAAACTACGAAGACATCGACGCGCAGACCTTCGCGGACTGGGACATCGACATGCTCAAATACGATGGCTGCTTCATCTCGAACGAAGCCGACATTCCCGATCGTGAGAGAGCTCTTTTCTTGTATTTGCTCCCATTCCGTGTCTTTTCCTCTTGTCAGATTCAATCCTGACTCCGATCTCACGTGGAAATTTTCTCACTGCTAGTTTATAAAAGGATGACGGCCGCCCTGAACAAAACGAAGGCCCAAATTGTCTACTCGTGCGAATGGCCTCTGTATCAAAAGAACTCAGTGGTGAGTCGAGTTTGCCTCATCGTTCTGAGGATATACGACATCGAGTTACTCACAATCATGTGAGGAATCAAGTCCGCAGAAGACGATTTCGAAATGAGTTCCTTCGCTTTAGCCGGATTTCGAGGATGTCGCGATATCGTGCAATCTTTGGAGGAACTACGACGATATCGCGGACACATTTGAATCCATCAGGCGCACCATTGATGTGTTCGTGAAGAATCAAGATCTGTACTCAAAGTATCAGAAGCCAGGAGCATTCTTCGATCCAGACATGGTGAGTCTACCGTGAAAGGCGGAGCGTTGTAGTTTGCCTAGTTGATCCTACGGACGATTCAACGATTCACAGCTTATCATTGGTGATTTTGGTTTGAGCAAAGATGAAGCTCAATTGCAAATGGCACTCTGGACGATCTGGGCGTCTCCTCTCTTCATGTCCAACGATTTGGCCAAACTCGATGAGGATTCGAAGAAACTCCTGCTGAACAAAGCCGTCATTGACCTCAACCAGGACGCCGAAGGCATCATGGGAAAACAGATCAAACAGGTAAATCGTGCGAAGCTTTCTTGCGTGTTCCTCTTTCTGTAGTTTTCTTGGAATTCACTGAACTGTTTCCATTTTCAGGTCCGCGACACTCGCATTTTCCTTCGACCTGTTCTGCCGAAGAGCGGCATGTCCTACTCCTACGGATTGGCCCTGATCAACCTTGCTGATGGCGGCAACCCTCAACGCCTGAATCAAACAGCAGCCGACTACGGTCTCACCGACCCTCGCGGCTATGATCTCATGGATCTTTTCAACAACGATTCCCTCGGAACAGTGAAACCTAACGATAACCTCGTTCTGGACACGAATCCTTCGGGCGCCCGACTTGTGAAGGCAACTCTGAAACTATAAATAGTTGAGTCGTGACATTAATGATCTTGGAATATCCTGGAGAATAAATTAAGACAATATTTCCCGGGTGAAATCGTGCCGTTTTCGATTTTTTGAGACATCGGTTCCGTGTTTGTCTAAACTGCAGAGTTCCTCGACTCTTGGTTGAGATGATTTTGCTTGGAACGAATCAATGAAGATGACTGACTCTATTCACCGTGAATGTTCGGTTCACTTCGGACTTCGGATCCTGATGATGACTCGATTGTTGAAGTTTTTACGTCCGAGAACTCACGTCGAGATTCCGTATGAGCAAGGGGCTTTGTTCGCACTGCCCTCACTCGGCGTCACAATTCAGTTCATGAAACAAACCGATGACATTCTGTCTCGAGTCTGAAGCAAAAAATCAACTGATTATCAAGCCGTGAATGTGCACGTTCGTGCGCGTCGTCGGCATGTCAGCTTTCCGCTGCGTTTGTGTGCTGATGATCAGTTAGGCTGCAGGTCGCCGCACGAGCAATACGCTTGCGCTCCGCGTGTGAGGAAAACTCAAATCCGGTACACAGAAGTTGAACCGCAGGGTCTGACTTAACCGGTTTGGATGCGCCGCTTTGCAATGGGTAAAAAAGGCTTTCGATCGGAAAGTTCCCACGTGTTTCCATCTGGTATTAGGGCTGTCATTAGCAAAGGCCGAACCCGAGCTCATCTGACGGCTGAACAAAAGTGAGTGCGATCTCGATTCCTTGAATATTCCATTTACCAGGAGTTCGAACGAGAGGCCATTTCTGAATGCAGTGGAATCCGTTCAAGTGCTAGGCATGTTTCATTGTCTGCATGTGAGATCGTGATTGGTGGAAAATCTACATCGAAACCCGAGAAATGCACCTTGTCGCTGTGGTTTTGATTGAGTCGATCACGCGCTCCATGAGTCGCTGTAGCGTATCACAACATTCTTCTCTGGTTCGCAGAAGGAAAACGGAACTTTGTCGCAACATTTCTGAAAATGGCGTGTGCCAGTATGCAGAGCGCTGCCTATACGCTCACTCAAGCGACGAACTTCGCCAAAGACCGGTGAACGCGAAATTTCGAACCGACCTCTGCAAAGCATTTCATGAGGATGGATTCTGCGGGTATGGTGCGCGTTGCAGTTTCCGTCATGAAGTTCCCAAAGAGCAGAAAGACATGCTCGAAGATTCTGCGAGGAGGCTCGAGGAGATGTACCGTGTCTTGCCACGGCTACTTGCGAGGTCAAGAGCGTCGAGTGTCAACCGGAGCAGGATGTCCAGTAACCACCCGAAACCCCTGCTCGAGATGCCAGATCAGAGGGATGTCATGGAGCAGTAGGTCGTATTTCCTTCTAGCTCATCAGTTTTTAAACTTCGCGACATAAAGTCGTGCAGTCTCAAGCCAAGGCTCACGACTGCGGAAACAATCTATAAACTTGGACTAACAAAAGAGCACAACGCATGTCTGTTGAACCTGAGCCCAAGGAGATTCTGCTGTACATACATCTAAAGTTGCCTCATTCAAAAAAGTATTACGGGTCACTGATTTTAGTCCGATGTATGTATCGCGTCTCGACAACAATGTATTTCTTAAATACGCACGTTTTTCTGTCAATCCGGGAGCAAGATTCGCTCTCTCATGACCGACGAGAGTGACGAATTCACAAACAAGGATTTAACTCGTTCGAGGTTCCGGCAGCCAACAGAAAACTATCACTGGTTGCTTCCGAATTCTTTAAATAAATGGTTTCAGTGAACGGCATTGTGCTTGTTTATTTGAATTTTTTGTTTGTCTCTTTTGTTATGCATGCTCGAAACTTGGATATTTACTTTAAATAACAAAAACATCGATCGAGCCTCTGCGGAGAATAGTTTCACTCCTTTTGTAAGTCATCCGGAGAACGCGTCTTTCGATCAAAACTATCACATCATTCGAGTTCAATTAGGTGAACAACAATGCTTGCCCGGTGAGGCAAGATAATGATGCTGCTCGGGGATCATGGGGCGGATGTCTTTATCTTCAACATTTTCAGCTGAGGCTCTCAGCAACTCCTCGAAGAGTGGGTTTCTTTATTGAGACAGATATGTTTGGCAAGTCCTCATAGCGCTGTAGAAGCTTCTTCAACTGATGTTCTTGTACTTCGACATTTGCTGCATCTCGGCGACCTGTGCGAATTATCTTCTCTCTTATTCATCTTTTCGGACCAGTCGCAATAATAGTTCCCGATGATATTCCAGAATCAAGATTTCCCGCCGAATCGGTGAAAAATTTTAAGAATTGCTCAACCCACCGTTCTGAATTTCGAGTGTAGTAGCTTTGGTCGTTGTTTCCAATTTACGCGATTCGATGACCACCTCGTTCAGCAATCTGAAGTGTTTCTCACGGGCTTCGCTGTTTATCCTCCTCAAATCAGGATCGTTCTGTTTCTCAGCCATGCGAAGGTTTCGCGCCACAGCCCGTTCGATAGCTTGGAGGTTGTCGCTGGCTGGAATCAAGATATAAGTTTTGCTTCTGCGCGAGAACAAGCGAGAGTATAGTACTCTTCCCTAGAAGATCAGACCCTGCGTCTCTTACCGATAGCATATCGCGTCTCATTGAGTTCCATCAGCGCACGACGAAGGTCAGCTCGTGTCTCCGTAGCATTTTGCTTCACGACGCGTAACAAGCCAGCGCGATCGTCCTGGAGACTCTGGTGCTTCAATCCGTGCCTTCTGACTTCAATCTCGACTTCCGCCAGCTGAGTTTGCGCTTTTTTGAATCTTTCCGCGTAACTCACGAGAACTTCTTTTTTGAGATCTAGATTCCGCCTGAGAGTCTTCAAGGCACTCTCGGCTTCAGTCGCTTGAGCTTCCCTCCGCTCTATTTCTGTGAACATAATACAAAATTTTGACTGAACTCCTCCGCGGGCTCTGATTCGAATATTTGAAAAGCTCATCGATATGTGAGTGGAAGTCCATGGCACTTACCCTTGATTTCCTCCATCAATCGCTCCGAGTCGCTATCTCCATGCAATTTATGTGACCCATGCAACTGTATCCGAAGACCAGCTTCTTCATTCAGGAGATCAGATAGCTCAGATTCTAGTTGAGCGTATTCGAGTTCGATTTAGTCTATCTCCTCGGCATTGACCCGTTCTGTGACAACCTGCAATTTCGTCGATTTTCTTCATTAGTACCAAAACACAGAAAAATTTAGCACTGGACATTCGAATTCTCAACATCGAATAGCACACCCCGTTCACTATCCTCTCAGAAACTCCTTATTATCGTCTCACCGTTGTATTCAAATAGCGATTGATTTCGTCAATATTCAAGCTCTTTCCCGGCGCTTCGAAAAGAGTGTGCAGACTTTTGAGCTATTGTGCTTTTGTCCATCCGGGATTCAGACCTTGATCATCTTCAAGGCAGCTATCGACGAAGCTTGAAATCACATCTTTGTCACCGTTCGAGAACTCTTCTCAGAAGCTTATGATTTCGGGTTTGCTGAAAAGGAATCTTCTGTTTCAGAATCAATCCAAGGATATATCCTTCGCTCTGAATACATCATTGCATGCGTTTGGACCAACCTCATTTGATTTTTCATTTGGTGGATGGAAACCCTCAGGGCCTCGAACATTTCATCGTCCATATTCGGAGTGGGGCTGGGATCGCTTTCGGGAGCGATCGTCCAGCGGTACTCTTTCTTGAGGAGCATTTTCGAATTGAAGAGCTTCACCAGTATTATTCTCCCCGGACAATCGGGCGTGTAACAACGGGAACCTGAAGTGGGAAGTTGGATTTTTCGAGGCGAACATCGAACAGGAGGAGCTCCCCTATTGTCGCAAACTTTGACGGAGAAGAACAGCGCGACTTGCGGTTGGCTGTCAGATCTAGTTGAGAATTATATCTTCCGAATATTTTTAAGGCTCTCACCCAATCCGTGTTTATTATCGGCAACTAGAGAGTTTTGCACCACGAATTTCCAACAGTCCGCATGAAAACTGAGGTAGCAATCGCTCCCGCATTCCACCTGTGCTAGTCCATTGAATCCGAGACTATTCTCGTAAATCTTCTTCGAATCACAATTTTGTCGGCAACATAGGTGTTCCGGCTTGGGCGGGTCTTTCATCATCTTTCTCAGCTGTTCGATCCTCGATTCGTAGTCCTTCTCATTTGACGGTTTCAGATATTCTTGAGTACATGGTATTGCAACGAGCTCAAACTGTGCGTCTTTCAAGAACCTGGAACGAATAGAAGTCATCAAGTAAGATTGACATTACATCGAAGAGCTGATGATTCTGCCTGAATACTTGTAAATCGAAGCTCCGTAGCCGTTTGGATAAGTCTCGGATCTCAACTCACCGAGAGGCCTCTGCGTACTCCGAGAGTCGGACATTCATCTCTGCTAACCAATAGTTCGCGATTCGGTGACTCCTCGCAACCTCGGCTAAAAGTCGTTGACCTCGTTTCAGAAGGTCCCGGTCATTTGACTGGCTTGCGGCGTATCCCCAGATCATGTTTCGCCGTCCTTTCTCTTCATCGCTATCTTTCGATCCGTCAAGTTTATCAAGCAAGTTGATGGCTTCGGCAAACCGACGTTGTGTTATCCTGTTGGCAATCATATTCCAACGGATGCTATGGTTTGCTTTCACGACGGGTTCATCGTCGTCGTCAAAGCTCTCCCACTGACCGTCATCATCCCAATCGACCTCCTCGAGATCGGGATTGTATTGTGCTCTATGCTCCAGCCACGATTTCAATCGCTCGCAATGAGAATCTTTCGAGCACGAAGCCAGGGTTCGAACCAGCGATCTGTAGTGATTGTGCTCGTCGGGTTCGAGGACTCAGAGTTTGAACTCGTATCGACGCCGCTCTTCTTTCTGATCATCAGAAACCAAGGTTTCAATTTTTTTTAACAAGAAGAACTTATTGATGTTATCTGTCAAGGTCAGTCGTTTGATGACGACAGTCTTCAAGTTCAAGTCCTCAGGCTCCGTGGAGTCGGAGCTCAATATTTCGAACAGGCCGTCCGGCAATTCTTTACAGGAATTCCACTGTTTCCACTGATATCGTGACGTTTGAGACATTGCGACGTAAAATAACATACAGTAAGAGAATTCCTCGAGAAATGCTCTGGTAGAGTTGTTGAAGAATTTGAAGAACACTTCGAGGAGACGTGAGGACTCGGGTGTCTCGAGCAATTCACCGATATGTTTGGACAAATCGAAACTACTCCGGTGGCGGACGAGGGTTTCCTGGAGTACGACGATGAAGAATATCGTCGCATCTCTCAGAAGAAATCGTTCCCAATCGTCTTCGTCCATTTCGTACGAAGCCAGAGCCTGAAAGCTCCTGAAATTCCCTACGGCCATCATGACGTGTCTCGCGACGAACTTTTTGTTTGAAAGCACTCGGAAAAGATTCAACCAGTCGCTCGTCAGCACAGTGCCTGAAAGGTTATGATGTTCACTGCTGCTCCAGATGCATTTCCGATTCCGAACGAGAATAACCATCGATCTTCTTCACAATCGCGTGCATCGACAGGCTCCCCAACTACATATTTCGAGTGCTCACCGTGATAAGCAGCGGTTCCGGCCCGATATGCGATACGTTCAAACGTCTGCGTCACTTCTGGGAGCTTGGTCTCATCGAAAAAACCGGCGTCCGCTGCCAGAGCTGGCAGCAACCGGACATCCTTCACAAATGGCCACATGGTCGACTCCTGAATATCGAGAAAAGGCATAATGAGCGTGTAGCTGCTACAAGGCGAGGAAATGTGTTCTTTTGTTCTCGCGAAAATCTGAAGTAGAATGTTCTCACCGTTCCGCGCGAGGTTCGCTTCGTAAAAGCGCGCACGAATCTCTTAGACTCATACGGGAACAACAAGCATCACTTTAACTGCAGAAGTCATGAAGTACTCATTTGACACTCCAAACTGTTTTGAGTGAGGCAGTGTTATGACTTCTTTCCGAACTGTCACCATTTTTTGTTCGGAACGCGGAGATCAAATACAAATCAGCTGTCGGCACCGAGCGCGTTCTATGAAGGCAGTCGGGACACACACTCCAGAAACTCGTCCTGTCTAGGATCTTGCGGCGTTCGAATTCCATCTCGATTCTCTTCACTCTCTGGATATCTGTGGGAGCATCTACCGAGGATACGCTCCTGCATGCTGGTTGTCATACGTCCGTGCTCAAGATTCGGGATCGAGGCTGTGCGGAGTTTCGGAAAATCGCCTTCGTTCCGGCGAGGCCTGCGTGAGTTCAACCGGCGGAGGTCCCTGTTTTCCTTTTGTTACATCGAATTGTTGATGTTCTTCTTCGTGTGCGCGCATCTCCATCTCTCTTCCTGTTCTTTGTCTCTCGGAAGAGCCCTGGCAGTCGGAATAGTCGATGTTTTTGTAATAGTAGAGGGTAAATTGTTGCTGCAATATTTTCAACGAAATTCGAGAAGGAAAATCACTCGCTAGTTTGGTGTCGATGCCGAATTCATTTAGCGCTCCTGAGTCACGGGTCGTAAACTCTCCTTAGCAGGGCAATGTCGTTTGACCTCGATGGAGTCGGAATGATCCTGGAAATTCATGTGTTTTGCTTTTCTCACCACCAGGTTCCGTCGGGATGAGTTTCCACAAATATTTAGAGTCGTTGAAAAACGTCGATACCAAGTGTAAGGACAGTCAGAAGAAGTTACAAGTGGTTCTGGGGAACGAGTCCTGCGATTTGGATTCTGCAGTCTGTTCGTTGGTTAGTATTCGCATATTCAGGTTTCCGAGCCGGAGTAGAAGTGGTTTCTCATGACGTGGATCTCAGAGTCATAGAGGCGGAATTTTTCCAGGTAACCGCGTTCTATCTGTCAACGACGGGCACTTCGCTCCCTGTGCCGATGTTGAGCATTCCCCGCTGCGATTTCTGTCTCAAGACCGAGGTTCTGTATCTCTTCAGGGAACTCAACATCAAGACAGAATCGTTGTTCTTCCTCGACGATATCGACCTCGCGGATCTACATCGGAGAAATCTCCTGGAGTTAACACTCGTCGATCATAACGTGCTCCCTCATTCTCTGGCATCGCTCGAGAGTGCAGTAGTTCGCGTCATTGATCATCATAAATGGGAGCGGGCTGCCTCGGACAATCTGGAGAAAGTTTGGGACATGACGGGGTCATGCGCTACGCTGGTCGGTGACAGTATCCTCTCCACCAAAAGGGAAATCATCGATACGACAGTAGCGAGACTCCTACAGTCCGCGATCGTTGTCGACACGGTGAATTTTTCGGATAAAGCGAAAAAAACGACATCTCAAGATACAGCGGTGTTCAACGAGCTCCGATCTCACTTCACTCCCGACGTGATGTGGAGCGCTGAGTTTGAAAATTTGAAAAAGGCCAAAGAGGACATCAGCGCCCTGAGCGTTTGTGATCTTTTGAGAAAAGATCTCAAAGTTGTGAGAGAGAAAATCAGCATAGCAATTTCTTCAGTGCCGGCCGCTCTGGACGAGTTCTTGGCGATGCCAGGCGTTGACGAGCAGCTCGATAACTTCCGAAAACTCGAGAACGTTGACTCTGTCGTCGTAATGATAAGCAAATGCTACGGGGACGAGCTAAAGCGATGGCTGGTCATACTTGGCAATGACACACGTCTAGCGGAAACCATTTCAAAGAAACTCGAAACGTTCGCAAATCCTTCACTTGAAACGAAGCCTATCAAAGTTTCGACAGCCCTCTTCCGCTCTGCTTCCCTTCCTATCCTCATACTCCAGCAAAATAACGTCGCCTGCTCTAGAAAAATTGTTCTTCCTGTGTTGAGAGAGCTTGCCGCTGACGATACCGAATTGATTTAACTTTTTACCTCGAGTCACATGTTTATTATATTCTCTACTGGAGCTGCCGATCGGAAGATGACAATTGATGGCGCAACAGTAATAAAAAAATCATTTATGTGAACACGAAACTCAGACATCGACTCCATTAAGATGACTATGAGATATTTGAGTCTCCTTTTTTGCTTTCCGTTAACTAACCACGATCTTTGTCATTAACCCTTCTATCCGAGTCTATATGCGATATGGGATTCGACGAAGCACTCGTTGGTCAAGATGGAGATCGGGTCATCTGCTTGGCCTAGAACTTGTAGTATCACCTCGCCAATCCCGTTTTCGTTTCAACCGAGACCACGGTCTCCCTTCACTTTCTCTCAATGACCGACTCCCATCCTCAAATCTTTCGGAAGGAGAAATATCCTCAAAAACTCTCAAAAGAAATTGATTTTTTCGTCTCGAGCGGCCCAGATTTCATCCCTCGACCACAGCAGAGAATCAAGTCCTACAAGCTGCAAGCCAGCCAGGGCTCCAATGTAGAGAATCACCGCAATATTCGTCGCTCGATGGCGAGTACGGCCAAAGACGCATAGCGCCATTAGAACCGACGCTTTGGAACTTTCTCCGAAGACATAAGAGTTTTTCTGTCTTCGAATGCGAAACTCCGAGTATTCTCTCTCGGGTACCAATGTCGTGCCGGATTCCAAACTCGAGGAATCTCCCGCCAGACGCCAAAGCGTTCCTACAACAACCAGAACCGCCATCATGCTTCATAAACTGTACGTCGCAGGCTGAAGGAAGCCGCCATCAAACCATCGAGGTAGGAATGCTGTGTATCGGTCGCTTGTGACGAATCCGGTCTACCTGCTCCAATATCCTGCGATTCAACTTGTCGGAGTTCAAATCAAGGGGACGGGGTTAGAGCCGCGAGGCCAGCCGGGGCGGAGGACGCGTCCAGAAAAGATCTACTAGCCCACTAGCCCGCGCCGGCAGCCTGGCGGTATCCATTTCGGACTTCAATCTCATGACCCGGGCACAAACCCGAGCTAGAAACGAAACGTGGAACCAGACCCATGTCCGAACCGATTCCATCGTACAATCAGAACAAACGCTTGCGACAAGTATTCGAACACCTTCGACTTTGGCCAGCCTGAGCGAAAATCTGGGAAAACAATACGTCAGCTGTAGCGGCGAAACGCGACCGCTATAAATCTGCACATTGAGTGCTGGGGTTATGGCGTCGTCGTGGAGTCACCCACGAAGTGCAGCCGTTCCTCCTCGACTGCCAGATTGAGCAATCGAGCAGACAATTAAGGAGGTTCTTGTCGAAGAATTGAGACAAGCGATCGTGAATTGCATCGGGAAAAGTAGTCGGAAGTCGAAAGACCACGCCAGATGCAATCACAGTCAATCGAGTAGAGACTGACGTCGGTTCCTCCTCCGGCTCGTCTCCTGCACAGATTGCATTCAGTCTGTTCGGTCGAGGATCGAACACACCTGAACTAGAGCAGATGTGGGCTTGGCTTTCTGACAAAAAACCGGTTATCCACAAACCTAAGAATGAGAGGAAGGAAAACGGTCTCTTGGGTGGCTTGAATGTTCTCCGAGAGCAGTCTGTGGACGTTTCGTTGAGAAGTTGGAAGAAAAATCATTCCTCCATGAATTGATTGATCTCGGGGCACAGGGAGTCGTCGCGAGGTTTACGTCATAATTAGTGTGCGGATACGATCGATCCGGGACCTCGGAATAATTGAGACTGTGAACGAGAATACGTCCGAGGCCAGCACTGGACCCTCACGTGTCTAGGCGGTAATTTGCGGATTCGATTCGATGCGTTGAGTTTACGTTTCAAACTGCGAATCTGAGACTAGATCAAGTGGAATCGCTCTTTGATGTTCGAGACAAATCTCCGATCAAAGTCGTTGTGGAGGAGGAGGCATGACGCATGACGCTGTTACGGAAAGTTTGCTCGATTACCGCAACTTGATGGCGTTCTCGTTTTCAGATGAGAAGCCTGCATTTCCTGGACGCTCAATTGAGATATAAATCAGTGCTCACAATTCATGGGAGTCCATACGCAACCAGGAGATGTCAGAAATCATTTTGGACCCAACCAGCAAATAGACCGCTCGTTGAGAAAACTTCTGAAGTCTTGTACAAACCCGAAGAAGGATCTTCGTACCCAGTGACTCAGAACTTGGAACGAATGTCCCGAGCAACATAAGGCCACACGATCGATTATTCCTCCGAGAGAGTTCTCGAGAAAAATAAACCATGTTGAAAGGGAAAACCGAGACGCCAAGTTTCGCATGACTCCGTGTGCTGAAGTCTTGTTTACGTTGCGTTGCGCTCCGCAATGGATCCCCTTTGCCACCTGCTGCTCCATCAGCTTCCCTCGGATCGAGGGGAAAGGTCCTCGTCGACTGGAGAAGCCCGCCTTTCCACATGGAGAAGGCAGGCGCGCTCAGAAGACTCGCAAGCCGTCATTGAAGGGGTGTTAAGTGCGCTGTGCTTTGCTTTGCTTTTGAGTGGTTTTCGTCAGAGGATTTCCCAACGACAACTATGAAAATTTGACGATTTAGAACTTCTGCCGAAACTACCGTCCAGGACTCTAATTGCCCGGAGCGGGTCCTCTGAAAAGTTTGAAAAGTGTCGCAGATCAAGGTAAGTCGGAGCGAGCTTTCACGAACGAGAACCGGATACAGTATTATGGTAGGGCTTCCTGGGACGAACTCCTATTGTCTCGATGATATCGCAAGCTGATTCCTCATCAAGAGAATGTTCTCAGGGAGGATGATCGAACAACAAGACAAACGCTCACCTAGATGTCTGGCATGTCTACCATGCGAACTTTGATTGTAAAACTTTGGAGTTACCCAAAATATCCAAAATCAAGGCGTCCCTCCGGGAGAAACATTGAACCCTTCAAACTAGAGTTTTCTCGTGATTTCCCGACCTTTCGAATAGGAGTCTTAGCTGCACTTCGTGAGCATCTCGCTAGGACTCCATCCCCGGACGATTACCACTTGTCCTGCGAGTGAGAAAGTGGAAGATCGTTCTGACGGACACAGTTTCTACTCGATTGGGAGGCAATAAATCACGGACTTTACTGTGGTTTCACAACGGATGAGGAACTCTTCGAATAAACCCGGATCATTACGAACGATCCCGGTGTGGGCTGATTTACAGGCGTCCATTATGCGGCGTATACTTTCCGCTTCTGCAGTTGGATGGGAAAGAGGCCCGGGTCGGTCAGTGGACAAATGAACTTCCCGTTTTTCATTCAACAATGAGTTTACCGTGGCAATTCTTCATTCCGTGTGAGTTCAAACTCCGAGACAGGGAGACGCCCCCGTGGAAATTCTCCCGAGACCGAAATCCTCCGATTCTCTGGCATCGACGACAGATCGTTGAAGATTGATCTCTTCTGAGCTCGAGGCTTCTGTGCACCTGTTCCCGCGCTTGCGGCGCTCAGAACCGTCGAGTTCACAACGCAGCTCAAGAAACGCTTTGCTTTGACGGTCATCAAATTTCGCTCCCGTTGTCAAGCGTCTCGAAGGTCCCCGAAGCGGTACAGCGGTTGATTGCCTCCGCCCAGATGGCACTTGTACATTGTTGCTTGTGTCGGTCAGGGTTCCCACAAGGTCTTCTCATCGGCGTCCTTTATTTCCCGCTGAACGGAGTCCGTATTTCGAAGAGATCTCCCGACAGGAGTCATCACGGTCGAGACCTTTGCCTCGAAATATAGTTCGAGAAGGAGTCGCTCTCAGCTCTGCTGGACTCATTTTATCAAGCGAATGAAAGATTCCAGTCGATCCTTGATGCAAAAGCCGATTTTCTATTCGCGATATATCAGACGGAAGCGATTTTTCCCTTTCGTTCCATCGATACATCACGAAATGCTATTGCGGAATGGAAAACGGCTCGGCCAGAGAGGCTGGTCGAGTAATGATTTCCGATTGAGTTCAGTCCTCTAGCTTAAGTACACTGAATGTCTTCAAGATTCAGGGAGACCACCTACCTACGTATATCGTAATCAATATCGAGTATTGCTCAAGACCGTATGGAGCACCGCACAGAAGTCGAGTTTGTTTTTGTTGCATTGTTGTTGGGGTTCTGATAATTTTCGTTATCGACCGTCGGCAGTACAATAGGTATTCCAACTGGTCGTCGAGAGAGATCCGTTTTGTTACGTCAAGGGTCTTGTGTCCATTCCTGTCACTCGAAAATGTCACTCGATAACATTCGTCCGGGAGGAGGAGATATAGGAGTCTGTCTGTTTACGAGGGCGCGACGGGACCCTCTTTCGGGTCGCTGTAGCGCCACCACAACAGGGGAGTTTTCCGAACTAACTCGTTGAGGGGGGGCGGGGGAGGGGGTTTCACAATCAACTATGTCTACCTAGGACGACGATCCGCGAGGTGAGATAGTGGCGGAAGCTGCACGAAGCCTTGATTGGCAATTGCGACTTGGTTGCGAGTTGCGACAGCTCTTCAAGGTGATGCTTTGTTGTTTATATTCAGCATCGCTTTCGTTGTCGATCGAAATCTTCGTTTGGGTCGGATTGTGGCAACCGACACGACGCCTCCCTTGAGCCACAGCTCGACCCGGAGAAGTAAAACTACAACAACCTGTCTCCAGGCAACACACGAATCGACTTTGCCGTCTATCTGTCTTCTTTAGTTTTGACAGTTGTTGCCGGCCGTCGAATGTATCCAACTGGAATCAAAGCGGTCCGATGAGCGTTCGTTCCGGCGTCACTTTGGAGAGCTTCTCCTTCAATGACGATTCTTGACCCCCCGGTTTCGTTCTTCAAAAAATCTCAGCTCTTAGCGTAGAGTTTTCCCTTGAGCGATCATTGAAACCTCGTTTTCGTCGGATACCGAGGTATTCTGACCGACGAGGAGCAGTTTTGACGATGTTCCGCGAAGGATGCGCCGAAAATTTCTCCTAGCTTGACTCCTCTTGGGCGCGATCGGGATTTCAGGCGGGATCGGGCAGACGTAGAAACTTGTCGGAAAGTTTGCCATGCTGCCGAATAATAAAGCCGAAATATGCAGGAATGCCGAAAAAAGTCGTTTCAAAGAAGTTTCAAAACGTGAACATATTCCAGAGGACGTCGCGCCATCTACATCCTGAGAGCGGTCGGTGCGATTCGCTTTCAGCAGGCTTCAACGCACGTTGTTCACCACCATAGGCAATTTGACGCTCAAAATGGTTTAGTGGGATGCAATTCCTCCAACTGCCGCGAATTTTCTATTAAGTTCCGCCGGAGAAGAGAACAACCCTATCCTGTACCACCGACCATGGAAGCCAATGAGGATATGATGAAGAGGTTCCTCAAGGAGGCAAAAAGAAAATGCCTCGATGTCGAAGATCCTGATCCTGAAGGTGAGTAGCTACTTTAGAGCAACTTTTTTCTTTCACATCAGAGCTGTCTGGCGTCAAAGTGAACTGCCTTCCGAAGTGAATGGTCCGAGAGAACGACAAACTCGGGCTTGTGAAAAGTTGAGCGCCGACAGGACAGATGCTCGCGTCCCGGATTGACCAGGTCTTTGTCAAGCTTGAAAACTCGTGTTTCAATTAATTAGCGCATGGAAATCAGAAACCGTCACGGACTCGCAGAGACACAGAGTGCATATAATCTCAGTTGACTCCATCCATAGGATCAGGATCTTGAACAGTTCGCTGAGTTTCGTGGCTCCAATTAACACGCTGATCAGGCTTCACGTCGGTCGCAAATTAGATCGCGCCGAATGGAAGGGGAATCGGATGCCGGCTCATTCTATATCTGAGCATCCTAGAGGACGGCGTTTTCCGCCACCGAACAAGGANTTTTCGGGGTTCCCGCGGAGAATAATCAGTGGAACCCAGGGGTTACCCGGCACCTTCGTCGGGGTTCCCACGAGGAATTTTGAGGGAAAACCAGGGGTTCCCGCGAATGATTTCCGTTTTCGCGTATTGATGCAAAAGAAAGTTCAGGGAATGCATGCACAGAGAGCGACATTGAAAAGAAGAGACGGCCTGATTGAGCAATCTCCGTATGCACGTCTGTCGACAAACGTACACAAATTCCGCCCGATCGGTGATTGCGCTCGATTTGGAGAAGCCATCAAGCCACACGCTCACCGCTCTTGGAAGTGACGATGGAGCGCTGGTTGAAAACGGGCACGTGCTCAAAGGATTCTGGTCAGGCGCAAGTTCCCTCTGGCGAAGAATCCTACGAGGACACAGATACTGAGGAAGAGCCCGCCCCTACCGAACCTCAGCCAAAGAGACTGTGCCTGGCTGGCAAAAAAACTCGCGCGCCGTCCAAAATCCGTCAATACGATCCATCTTACATCCAGTTCGGATTCGTCAGAGCCGGTGACGATTCTAAACCCGAAGCTCTCTGTGTGATTTGCCAGGCGCTTCTCAGCAATAGCTGCCTCAACCCCGCGAAATTACAACGTCATCTTCGATCAAGACATCCGGAGTTGCAAACACGTGCGAAGTCGTTTTTCGAATCAGCAGCAAAGGATCTCGAGCGATCACAGAAAAAGCTAACACGTGTTTCATCAAACAAATCAAGCGAGTTATCTTTGCGGCTGTCCTACCAAATCGGTCGCGCTGGAGAAGCGCACACAATCGGTGAGCGTCTTGTGAAACCGTGTCTCATCGAAACTGCTCGATGTCTTTTCGGTGAAAAACAGCTCAGACAAGTTGAAGCAGTATCACTCTCCAATAACACTGTCAGCAGGCGAATCGCGGACTTGAGTTCATGGTTAGAGCGTCAAGTTTGCGATGAGCTCAGGAACAGCTCATGTTGGGCTCTCCAAGTTGACGAGAGCACCGACGTAGCTGGTTCAGCCATTTTGTTGGCTTTTGTGCGGTACGTTCACAAGAAGGAAGTTAAAGAAGAGTTGTTACTGTGCAAAGCGCTCCCAGCTAGCTCAACTGGAGAAGCTATCTTGAACCTGATTCAGTGTTACCTCGACGAACATGAGTTAACTTGGACCAACTGCGTGAACTTGTGCACGGACGGTGCGGCGGCCATGACCGGAAGACAACGAGGCTTCGTCAACAGAGTCCGAGAGATATCACCGAACACGACGACAACTCATTGCATCCTTCATCGGGAAGCTTTGGCGGTTAAGCGTATCCCCGAAGCACTCGGTGCAGTCCTCGACGACGCGGTGAAGGTAGAAAATCATATCAAGTCGAGACCGTTGCAATCGAGACTGTTGAAGATTCTTTGCAATGAAATGGGCAGCAAGCATACGTCGCTACTTCTTCACACCGATGTACGCTGGCTTTCACGTGGTCGCGTACTGACGCGTGTTTTCGAACTGCGTGATGAGATCGCGATCTTCGGTGCGGATAAGAATTCCTTGATATTCGACAAATTCGGTGACCAGACATGGCTCCAATATCTTGCGTACTTGGCGGAAATATTCCAGAAGCTAAACGAGCTGAACATGAGTCTTCAAGGGAAGAACATGAATATCTTTCTAGCGGCTGAGAAGATTTCTTCGATGAAAAGGAAACTGGAAATTTGGTCAGAACTTATTCAGGAAAGTCGGGTGGATTTCTGCTCAACCCTCCAGGATTTTCTCGAGGAAAAGAACTTGAAACTCGACGAAAGTGTCAGAGATGTTATCAACGAACATTTGCGCGTACTTCGAGAAAACTTCGAAGTTTATTTCCCTGCTGAAGCAATCACCGATCAAACCGCCCATAGCTGGGTGAAAAATCCTTTCCGTGCCGTCGCTCATCCTGCTCTGACCGGACTGCAACGCACAGAGCTTGTCGATCTCAAAAGCAGCTCCGATTGTGAAGAACTTTTCAAAACCAAGCCGCTGTCAGACTTTTGGGCTGAGAAAGCAGAAGAGTTCCCCGAGCTATCGAAGTTGGCGCTCAGTGTCGTTGTGCCTTTTGTGAGCACTTATCTTTGTGAAGCCGGTTTTTCCGTGTATACTTCGACCAAGACTAAATACCGGAATAGATTGGATGCAGAAAATGACATGCGCGTCCAGATTTCGGAGAGAACTCCCCATTTTTGTGAAATCGCTTCCAAGATCCGCCATCAAGTGTCTCACTGATGGCTTGGTGATAAAGTAACTTGGAGTAACTTAACTTGATAAAGTATCAAGAAGCAGCGTGAATGGAATAAAAACTTGAAAACTGAGAAACTGAGATGTTCTTACTGAGATGAATTCGATAGTTTCGGGTATCCGGTAGCCTGAATTGATGATGTTACTATTCCAGATGTGTTTCGGGAAGGGGTTCCTCGGAGCTCTCCCGGGAACCCCGAGCAGTTTCCCAAGGGTTCCGCGGGAGTTTTCGGGGACCCCTGCGGGGGTTCCTCAGAGCTTCTCGAGGAACCCTCGGGGGTTCCCGCCGGTGTATTGGGTTGGGAACCACTGTCCTATAGGACGGCGTTTTCCGCCACCGAACAAGGATCGACCTCTGTTGTCGACTGGATCGAGGAAGGAGAAGCCGCGTGCGATCAGGAACAAAGATGTTGATGCGAAGCTTCGAATTCAAGGTCCATCGCAGGTGTTCGAATTCCTTCCTTATGACGCCGCCGGAATTCACATTTCGATCCACTGCGAGTTCCTTCGGTTTTTGCTTGCATGGGCTCTATTGGAGGTGTGCTGTCGAGTATCCACTCGTCGTTCTTTGTGAATTGTATTGAATTCATCGGATCACTTTCTCTGTGAGTGCAATGACGAAGAAATAACACACACGGGCTCCAGCTGGTGTGAACATACGCCACAATGAACCATCGGAACCGAAGCAAACGTCCGTTCTCGAGGCTAATAGACCCTCAAACTGTGAGGTCTTCTGTGATCGATGGTCAACGACCAAAGATTCCACGAGGGAATAAGAGCCGGCCCATTGTATATTTGTATGTATTGGGCCGATTCGTCAATGCGCGACAATATTTCACGGGCGTAAATTTGAGCGACAACGATTCGCTTCTCACTCTCAACAAATGAGATGCGTGGACGCGTTCGAAGTGTTATCCTCGTTTTCAAGTCTGCGTCCGCCTAGAGTGTTCAATCTTGTTAGCATCGTCATCATCATGAGCGCTGACATCAACATCCAGCAGCGCTCTGAATCCGGTTTATCAAGTTTTCTCCTTTTTGTCCATGTATGGTTCCTCCAAATGGCCTCTCTGGTGTTTTTTCTTTGTTAGCTTCGCTGGCTGGCTCTTGACATAGAAACGGACAAGCGTCCAGTAAGGCAAGCAAGCGGATTTTTGTTCGAGTGTGTAACGGTATCTTGACAAATGACCGGGCATTTAACGCTAAACTCCCGCTACAAACCCTATGGCGTATCCGTTGTTGCTTCCGTCGTGGTCGGTGTACGTAAGCAGCAGTCACTGCTCATGTTTGTGTGTCCGGGATGGAGAGCACATATGCCATCATATTGCCCGCGGCCACCGATCTACAATTAGACCGAGAGAAAATACTCGTAACTTGGTGTATGTCGTCGGCTAACACCGGGATATCGACGAGTGTTTATGTGTGTCGCTCTGCAAGCCTCCGTATCGCCTCGGCGTGCTGAAATTGCGGCAAGCCGTCCTTTCACGAGACGTGGTAGGCGGACGCCACAGTAGAGCAAATGGCTTTTTTTTGTGTTTCGCGTCAGCGCGAAATCGTGCCGACAACATTCTCGTTGAACAGCACTCATGATGGCTTTTCTGCAAAACGCATCCAACAGAACCTAATTGAAGGGAGAAGAGGCAACCCGGCGGAGGTGCCTAAACCCGAAATCACATCGATTTTTCGAATGTCCCCCTGTTCTGATTCGAGCGAACAACCGAAATCCGAAATCGGAAGCGAAAACGTTCTCCGGAGGAATTTCCGCTTTCAGTCGAAATTCTGCCGTTGATGAAGTTTCTTCGCTCGCGTGTCAGGTTTTCCTCAACACTGAACAAAAAGCTCTGTGAGCTACATGCCTTCGACGGGATTCGGACCCGAGCTGAGAAAGGAGCCAACCCGGCTCCCGCTCCCCGCTCGGTTCTTTTTTTTCATCGTTCCCTCATAAAATTCTCCCGGCCGTAGTCCGAAGTCTCTGCGGTGTGGCAAGCCAGGAAGAAATTTGACCTTCTGCTCGAAACCCGGAGCTCGGAGTCGTCCCGTCATTATCAAA
The DNA here is from genome assembly GCA_021527715.1 of Neoseiulus cucumeris. Taxonomy (NCBI): domain Eukaryota; kingdom Metazoa; phylum Arthropoda; class Arachnida; order Mesostigmata; family Phytoseiidae; genus Neoseiulus; species Neoseiulus cucumeris. Next base: position 1,883,380 of record JAJSRV010000006.1, on the reverse strand, counting down.
CTTTTCTATTTTAGTATTCATTCCGACGTGTCGACCCCTGCAATCGAGTGGATCCGCTGAGCGTTGATTTGAATGGATCAGGACCGCTAGCAGAATGGAAGTGAACGAGACAGTCCTGTCGTTCATCATCGATTTAGAGATCTCGGAGTTCAAGGGGTTCTGTTGCGTCGAGAATGAGAATATGATCTAAAATAGAAACGTGGTTTCGAGCTCCCTGACGTCAATGGCGCTTCGCCACTGTCCACATAACGCTTTTTGCTCCAAAGATGCTTCGGAAAGCGACGTAGTGCGTCACCGGAGTTTGTAAAAACTCGCTGCGACAGCTCTGAACTCAGCAAAAGATTTAAATTGAATCAAGTCTGAGTGAGAGCCGCATGGTTGGTCTGAGTCAGGGCTTCGTCTTTGTTTGGCTGCCTTCCTCTCGAAGGGATCGGTCCACTCGATTTCATCCGCTGATTCCCAAGAAGACTATAGAGATACTTAGGGTCGTTGAGCTCGAATCGAAGAACTTGGAGTTCTTCCGGGACCTACGCTCGAATTCGTGGACCTCTCATTATGAGGGTCTCCGTGGCTCCGAGAAGTCCAAGGGCACACTTGTCAGGGAAAATACCAATCGACGAACACGGAACCAATCGGAAACTGAACACATTGTGAGAGCCCAAACTGCATTTTGCGGGAACTGGTTTTCGGTCTCTTCTCTTTCCGTTCTCATTGAAGTTCGATGGAGCTTTTGAAGAGGCGCCTGGCGTCACACAACACCAACATGAAAAGTGGAGCAGAGATCAACGAAATGTTGCTCTGCGAACTTTCCAATGGAGACAAACTTCCTCCACGGACGAACTCAGACTGAGCTGTTCGCTCATTGTGTTTGTACGTGCGTTTCCCTTGCTCTGAAAAGACGGAGCAAAAGTCGCTAACTAACTGAAGCCATTTGACAACTTGGAGCTGAGAAGTATCAACGATGTCAGGCTTACGTGACTGGCTGAAAGCCGCCGTGTTCTCGTTGTGATTTCGTGCGATGGTTTGTTGGAAAGTCACTGTAGGCTCATTGTTTTGTTGTCGGCTTTTCTCGGTTTATTGTGAGTTGCTTCTCAATCGTTCCCGGAAAACCGGCAGTCAGCTGAGTGCAGTGAACGGGAAATGAAACGTTTAGAGCAGGTGGATTTCTCTTTTCCGAGGCGGCTCCACAAACAACTCAGAAGTTCTCTGAGGACTCTCTCTTCCTTTTAGTGTGTGTACTGAAAGACTAATGATCCAATCATGTTCATTCGTCTGTGGGACAGGACGCAATGTCCACTCACCCGACTCCTTCGCGAAAAGGATGCTCTTCAATGTATCAGATTGTCTGACACTCTCAACTTCGAGAATCGACTCGACAAGTTTCCACAGGTTGGATTCCTCCGATCGACGCGGAATTCAATTCGCTCTCGCATGTTGTGTCAACTCCGATATCCGCCTTGGTCAGAACGACCAGAAGCGGAAATGACGAGAAATCGTTTCCCGGGAGAAAATCACCAAAAATGGAGAAGACACCTATGAACCAGATCTCATCGACATTCGAGAGCTCGATGGAGACGTTGTCTAGAATTGAATTTGGTTTTCGGAATTTTGCGCAAAGGATCGAAGTAATTTGTTTTTCGATTTCCAGATGACTTTGGTGATAATCGATGCGAACGAGACTGGGATGGCTTGCTGTGCTGGCAGCCAGCTCTGCCAGGAGAACGGATTGAGCAACAGTGTCCGGATATGTTGTACGCATTTGATACGAGCCGTGAGTATCGAATTGGCGCAGAATGCATCTACCATAATCGAGTTCTGTTGTCGCACCGATACTCTCTCACTGGCGGGCTACGCTGACAGCCAAACTCAATTAACAGAAAAAACGCGCGGGAAAAAAGTGGTGGGGTCGACAACATCCAGCCCGTCAGTCTGCTGGACTTCGACAACAGTCAGGAAGCAACACCACTTTCCCGAGAGGGGGAGCAGCAGAAAAATACGATGAAACCGGAGGACTCTGTTGCCTTAAAAACTACGGCGCCAGTCAGGATCGAATCTCGGAAACTCGCTCCCAACTTGGCCAATGCGTTCGCAGTCAAGGGAATTGAATCGTAAATGGCATCATCGGAATGGAAATCGACATCGTGCTCGTTCAAGGATTTCTCGAACGCGACGAAGAACGGAAGTTAACCCCAAGGAACGAGGCCGCTTTCGACCTTGAGTGAAAAATTATGGCCAGAGTTGTTCTTTCCCGACGAGCTTCCCTCTCAACCAGTGGGAGAATCCGCGTGCTCGCCACAAGTGTGGGTTAAAAAATTAGATCGCTGCTCGGAGGAAGACCCTCTGATCGGAATCGCGCTCTCGTTGCGGGCGATTTTATTTCGGCGCGAGATCAGTATCTCTCCCTCGGGACTGGAACTCGATTCGCCGCTGACTCAGATCTCGAACTTTTCCAGAATCCGCGAGCAGACAATGCAGCGACAATGGGAGCTGGGTGATGATGCGGTTAACTCCTGTAGGACCATCGTTTACCAATTACACGATGTGTACTCTGACTACAAAACACCATCTCGCCACAATAGAAGCCTTTCAGGTGAGGACCCGACACCGTTACTGTAGATCCTCCGAGAACGGAGGGGGGAGGGGGAATCTCGACACCTAAATGGGGTGGTCGCCCTACTCTTCGCAGAGAAACCTTGTACGACTAGGCGGGGAATTTGAATCCGTCGCCGATGAAATTGTTTCACTGCTATTCGTGCCTGTCGATGACAAGTCAACAATAAAGGTTTCGACGCTCCGCAGTGACTGGGAATAAATCGATGAAGTGTCAATATTTATGATGTGTCAAACCTGTCTCGTTTAGTCAGGCTCGTCCTGGACCGCGTCACGCTCAAAATTGTCCTGAGAAAGCTCCGACCTCGGGGTCGTACTCCGAAAGGCCAGATCATCTTCTAAAGTGATGCACGAAATCCAAAATCGGATTGAGTTTTCTCAAAAATAATCTCGAAAGGGGAGGGCGCATCGGGAATCTGGCATCCTCTTCAAACGAGGAGCCCGTTCTCAAGAGAAAAGTGAAGCGGAGAATGAATCCAAACCGAATTCGTCTTCCGTAGAACAACTTCTTCCTGGTCTGTTGAATGGCGAACGGGACACTAACACACAAGAGTACCTTGCCCACTGGAGAAGTCGGAGAATTCACTTACATCGCGAAACATAACTCGATCTCCTTTTACAGCCACACATACCAAATATCAAATTCATCGCACGAACTGGTTACGGCATTTCTCTTATCAGCCTCGTATTTGCGCTCATCATACTCATTTCTATCAAGTAAGCTGAACCCTGGCAATCGTTCTCGAAATCGAAGTCATCTAATATCATCGGCTTAAATCAATGAGGAAACCCGAAACGCTCGTATACGGATCTTGAGCTGACGCATCTGCGAAATTCCGAATATGTTCCAAGAGTGGAGTGGATTCACAAAAGCGAGGCTCCGTTTTATTCTCTATAGCGAGGAGTTGCTCCTCTCAGGTGGCTGCAACGAAGTATACTCGAGCGGCTTTTGTTCGCGAACAACGCACAGCACCATTCACATGTTGAGATAATTCTCGCTATCAAGGCAGGCACCTCTGACCTCTCTTTATTGAGCAACACAATGCGCATAAGCTGAACTACGCTTTTCGTTCCCTTTCAGACGACTCCGCTGTCCTCGAAATTGCCTTCACATGAATCTGTTCCTCTCTTTCATCCTTCGAGCGACCATCTTCCTCATCAAAGACCAAATTTTTATCTCTGGAGTCGGTCCGTACGACAACTTTGATGGCAATCAGGAGGTTCGCTCATTTTCTTTGTCAATCTCTCGTCTTCATAGCCTCATAACCAATAGCTCATGAGTTCCTTCCGCCAACGGGCGCCTAGTCGCGCGGTTCGGGAGCGACCGACGCAGGGCCAAATAAAAGTTTCATTGCCGTGCGATCATGTTCTTTGAAAAAAGTGATCAATCTCTTCCGTTGCCGGGAATTCGCGCAACACCAGGCCGAGGGAAAGAACGGTAGAGGGAAAGACGAGCGATTTTCTGCGTATCTCTTGGAATATGTCTGTCAGTAAAAACTCTGAAGTAATAAATCCTCGTCAGACCGAGTCTCATGACTTGTCAAGTAGCAGGACCCGAGCTGGTGGCGACTTGAAGGGAGAAGCGCCTTTCACGAAGAGCGATTGCGCCAAAAACGATGTCGTTCATCTGACTTGCATCGAATCGAGTCCCCTCGAATTAGTTCTCAGATAATCGAGCGAGCCGGAAGTCAGCTACGCTTCGTTCGGACTTCTCCTCGTTCGAGGATTTTGATTCTGGAGACTCACGCAAGATTCAGAGACGTGGGACTTGAGCAATAGTTCCTCATGCTCGGTTAAGTTGCGGGGACACCATGCATTCTGCGGACGTCGCGTTTTTGATCGGAGGTCACGCCCTGTTGGCGAAGGTTCTCGGTGCGATGGAACGAGACATCAAGTGAACGAGTTCCATTCTCTCTGGAAAATGTGCTCTGGCTCCGTCGACGAGGATGTGTCACCGTTACGAGCCACCATCAGACTCATGTTAATAACCCTTCTGCTCGAAGCTGCCGAATGTCGGACAGCTTGTTAGACAGAGAGAGAAAGAGAACTTGATTACTGGCCGGCAAGCGAACGAAGTGGCTCTACGGGGAATAGAAGAACGTGTCAACCACAAACGGACTCACCCCCCTGGTGTTCGCAAGAGCCGCGGTGGGAGCCGTCGCCGTTGTCGGTTTCTTATACTGAACGAATCTTTTCGGTCTCCTGGGCATTCACGGCACGGCTCAGAGTGAAATGACGAGTTCCTTGAACGCATCGTATCCTTGACTTGAAAGATTTTGAATGGATTTTTTTCAGAGCGTCTTCTGCAAACTGTTCCTCGCGTTGTTTCACTATACGCTCATGGCGAACTACTGTTGGATTCTGATGGAAGGCCTCTATCTCCACAGTCTGGTTTTCCACGCACTCAGCAACGATAATTCTAGCATTTCAAAATACACCATCATGGGTTGGGGTGAGTGAAAAATTGAGACGTCCCCTGCCTGCCTGTCCTCCATTTGTCCATCCATCTCTCTCCTCCGAGAAGAGAATTTTGAACACAACTTGAGCACAGAATGCGGATCTCAGCGCTGTCGAGTCGGCCGACGAATTCCCTCAGAATCAGTCTTCCTCATTCAACGCTCTTCTGCCTTATCTTCAGCTGATGGATGTTTGATATCGGAAACGAAGAATCTTTTTTTCTTTTTGACTTTTCCAGGTCTGCCACTAGTCTTCATTGTGCCGTGGACTGCTGCGAGAGCAACGTGGGAGAATAAGCTGTGAGTGACTCGTTTTCGGCGCCACCGTCTTCTCTTTGTTGGCAAACGACAAAGTGGCGGCCAAGGGAACGAGCAGGGTGTCGAATAGGTGGCCAAGAATCGAAAAAGAAAGTTTTTGCTATGGTTTTTGAATGCATGGCTTCAGAGTCGATGAGCCGCGGGGCCGGTCGACGACGAGATTTGGATCGAGTCGAGGCGGACAGGGCGGGTCGCGGTACGAGTTGAGGCGAGTCGAGGAGGCCACGGTGGCCTGTAGTGACTATCGGTTGGAACAGGGCCGGAAGATGGCAATCAATCTTCTCTTTGAGAGATCCCGGGGCGTGGTGACTGCATACGGCATGAAGAATCGAACACGTCGGTCAGCTTTTGTTTGCAAACCGCTTTCCCACGTGTGTTTCCCGAGGCGAGCGTCGCCGGCAAATTGTCACACAGGCTTTCCGTTGCAATTAGCTGCTGAGCTAATTACGTACGGCGCTACCGGGTGCCGTAATAAGAATACCAGACCCCGTGTATGCAATCAGATGCCTGTGTGTGGATCTCTTGTTGCTCGACTTGGGGCTGGGAGTTTTAGTTTTCATCAGTCAGAACGAAGCGAAGAACATCTGTGATCGTTGTATGTTCATTCATGATGACAGATCTGATCTCGGAAATGCTTCGCTCTCGAGTCCAAACAAAAGTACTTGGAAAGCTCCGGGGAATCTCGACAACCCGCCCGATTAACTAAAGCTTCTTTCCATGTTTCAAGATGTTGGACTACAAACGTGATAGCGTGGCATCTTTGGATCATCAGAGGACCCATAACGGCGTCGATAGTGGTCAACTTTTTTCTATTCGTGAATATAACTCGGGTATTGTTTGTGAAAATGTTCGTTTCGCAGACCCCAATGGCCAAGCGATACAAATACAGGTGAGTGATTTTTCTTTTGTTCGTAGCTCTCGGACACCTCGTTTCTAGTCTCGATGGCAATCGAGCACAACTGGGTTCTGCCTGTTGGCAACATAGGACCGACCGCGTATCTGAACCAAGAAGCCTCTCAGGGCCGGGTTTCGAGCGAAATGGCGATTTCAAATATGTTTCCTCATGGAGCATCAAATCAAAGCCTGATGAGTGCTCTATAGAAACACAAAACGTTTCGCGATGAGGATCCAGAGTCTGGATCCATGATGTCACCGAGCGAATTCCTTTGCTTGAGAAACATGGGCCGATGTCTATATTGAAGAATGATAAATCAAGCCAATTGGGAGGATTCATCCCAGGAATTTGTCGCACAGTTTGAATGCGAGACCTGTTATGGATTCAGGTACGCGGCGTTCATCCTTTCAGCTGTATTCGCTCCGGCATCGCGCCGAGATTAATGAATACACATCAGTGAGCGCTTCGGACTCAAACTCATAGCCGAGCATCTATTCTGGACCTCAATGACTCACTCGCTCGTCGACTTCATTTGTTAAGGTGTTCCAACATTCTATCACCTCATCTGATTCATGAGATGAGCAAACTGGTCGTCCCCATCATTGAATGATCCAACATTCATTCTCCGCCGTCATTCATCACTAAAAAAAACTTCATTACTGTTATATCACTGTGTGTACATCCATGAAATGTACTGGATGACATTATTGTTCATGATTCTCGGGAAGCTCTGGCGAGACGGGAGCCAGAATCGGATAGAGTGAGTAGAGAATCACGTTTTGTGGACCCTCTCGACCGCAAGATAGCGTCCGTGCTCCTGGACCGCGTGAGCCGCGTCGCCGTTCTTTTCATTTCAGCCAACTCCACCTGATTTAGACGAACGATCTACTTTCGGTCCAATCGTCACGCGATGTGAGCAAAGCAGTGACCCTGTTGATTCCGGCGGTTGAGACCTTTTTGAAAAGGATCGCTCCTTTCGTGCACTTTGTACTAATATCCTGTGATCATTTAATCTGATTGGCGATGAACAGCGTGCTCGCCGTGTCTGGTAGCCCCGTATTGAGACCAAGAAAGGATATTACTGATTAATTTTCCCGAGAAACCTCGAGACATCAGCGTAGCCAATCGCGTGCTGTCCCCTGATCGGAAATCCGAGAAGTCTCCGGAAAACCGATACGTGCACCGCCAAACTGTCCATACGCTACTGTTGCTCACGCGAGATTCTCGTGGACGAATCCGATAGGAAGATCGGACCCATCGTTGTAGCATTTGATTATCTGGACAGAGAACGACTTCAATCGGAATGTCCGGGCTCTGTTGTGAGTTTGTAGAAGCCTCGGCCTTCTCTGATAGACTCACAATAGATCTCTCTTTCACACGCACTTACGCCCTCACAGCCGAAGAGTGAGACGCGGAAAACGTTTCTGTCGTAGTGCTTCTCATTCGATCCAGGCCGGGGCAAAACAATTTCTTCCGCCGTTGATGGCCTCTTGAAACCTAAGCTCGAGCATCCAATTATGAGAGACCTCTGTTATCCTTTCTCTTCGTATCGATTGTGCTCATTCTGAGGAGAAGAATTTTTTCAAAATGCCTCCTGAGCGAACATCCACTTTGCATTTCGTAAACCCGCGTTTCGCACCGGCGTGTTCTAACGTCGCCTCAGAGAGACTCTGAAATGATTCCTTGCGAGGGTCGGACTCATTCCGTTCGAAAGTTTTGGACAAGAGGATGAGCTGACTTCTGTCGAACGAGTATTGATTGCCTTTGTGACCGGTTGGCCCGAAAACAATTAGAGGGAAGTTCAACGACGTTTGCAACAAAGTGCTCCAATGACTTCGGAAGTTCTCGATCCCTTGTGGCAGCGTCCAACCCGATGACGAACTTCAACTTTCGGACGCCGCCACACATCTTGACTCCAATAACGCTTCGTTGGATCGAGTTGGAGCTCATTGTCAGCGGAAGTCTCACCAACCGCTCGAACGATAGCACTTGTGCTTCAGCAAGCCTTCCCGGCTCGAGTTTATTCAGCTCCTTGTGACCGGAGAAGATATGGAACGATCAGTTGTCAAAACTATTTCCTCAAGCCGTGACCTCGATGACGGCGCGCAGTCCGATTTCCGGCAGCCGTCACCGCTTTTGGAAGAGAGAAAAGGCTTAGGTAAGGGATGCGTCAAGTTCAGCGACTTTCTGACAAGTCCTGCGGCTGGCGTGGCTTTCCGCATGGGCGCCAGCAAGGAGCGCATCCGGAGTTTACGGCTTAGAATGCGTGCAGCACGAAAACCTCATTCAGTGGAAACGCGAGTGGCAAATGGAGGTCCGCTCAAATCTCAAAACGGTCCCTCGAAAAGTTGGATGACTTCAGTTCTGAAATAAGATTGTATTATCTCGCTCCATCTCTCACAGAGAGGAATCGGGAACAATTGTTCACAATATTGGGACCTTGGTGGGACCTAGAGGCGAAAGCATGCCTTATCTCCATGGCCTGTTGCGAATCGTCAGCTCCAGTGGGCCGAACGAACTCAAATTCGAGGGCCCGTCGGTCGAAGAGGCAGCTGAGAAGTGGATTACTTTCGTCTCATTCTCGCCAGCACATGTTGCAAGACGAGGTCGAGCGCGAGAGGGAAGCAGCACACTACGACTTTTTCGTTGCACGCCGGGAACAACGAAAAAGCATTCTCACTTGCGCTCCTGAAAGGAAAACTACTTTTATTGTTTTCAGAAAATGGTTCAAGTCTACACTGGTTCTCGTGCCTCTGTTTGGCTCGCACTACTCGTTTCTCCTGTTGGTCTCAATTGCTGCAGAACTACTCTCGCCGCAAGTCGAAGTTTACTGGATGTACATCGACCAAACTTTCTCTTCGTTTCAGGTGAGTGAACTTGTTTTCTGTTGTCGCCGTTTTTACGTCTACCCCGCAAAGTTTCTTCGTCGACTTGATCCTACAACGTGAATGCCAAACGCGAGCTGATATTTCCCGACGTGTGAGACACACGCCCATTCCGTGTGACTTTAGATTCGACCACAAGACTTTTGACCAGATAAGCATTGATGGAGGACGTGGACACGAGACATAATCGTTCCGTGAACGTCCGTAGAAAAGCATGTGTTCAATGCCTCGGCGACAAGGGTTCACCAAACGGAACATTCTCGGCGAGAAAAACATTAGTCTATGTAGAGTCGCGGGAAGTCCGCCTTCATGAGGACATCCAGACGAGGCTTTGTGAATGAGCTTCCTGGAACAAAATCCTCCGAGATACCTTCTCCGACTTAGCTATAGATTGCCTTGATGTGCTGTAGAGTTTCGTGTTCAGATCTGTCGGAATCGCTCGATTCATCTTCTCAAAAAGGAGATCAACTCCATGACTTCCGATCTGGACCTCGATAGTTTACCAGGACACCCGTTCCAAATTGGATGTTTTCATTTGGGGTTAGATGCCTGAAGCACTGGAAATGAATGGAAAGGTTATACATATTTGAAACCCTCACGTTTTCGATCCCAACATCTTCTGAAATGCGATCATGGTTCACTTGAAAGGTCAAGCCTCCGGGCTCCGAAAGTCTCTCGTGAGCCACGCGGCAAATATGACGACAGTCCCGGTGAGTCGCGGTCCTGCTAACGCTATTATGGGACTCGCTCCGGTTTCCGTAGGGGGTCTCGCTGTGACACCACTTTGAGGCGATGAATCGGATTCCATTGTCCCTTCAGAGGGTTAATTGATTCTCGATCCCAATGCTGATTTATCCAATCTCGTCGGTTCCTATCTTTCCGTTTGGGGATCAGGAACGGTCTGCCGAATGAGCTCGTCCCGATCTGTCATCTGAAGAATCCAGTTCAGCTCACTGCTCCGCTGAATGGCAGTTAGACAATTGGACGGGTGAGGTGACTGACTGGTCAGTTCTCCGGATTCCTCCGCTTCCCTGGAATGTCATCGCCATTCGGAGTCCCGCGGATTCGTTGTATACCCGCGTGGTCCTGAGGTAATTATGGCTCGTCGGCTCCACCGAATCATACCGTGGAAATATGACAACCCTGGCCACCGGGTCCTCAGGACATACAAACCGTCCTGCGACAACCCACCCCGCTGAGCAGGCGGCTCACCTACCTTATATCCGAAAGAATCCGCTCGACCGAGTCCGCGGGACCGATGAGCAAGGATAACGAATGCTCCTTGTCAATACAACCTGTTCCTGTTTTTTCTTCGGATGTTCAACGAATGCATTGTGAAGGAGCATCGCACAGATACGACGACGGTAAACGATCCCGCCGAATTTCGAAACCCGAAAACGCCGTGTCCGAAACACTCGGCAACTTTCGACGTACGAGACCGAACGAGAATGAGACGGCGTCGAACACTTTTGAGGGCAATCGAAATCGTCCAAACTTTGTGAAACTTTCCAAGGAAGTCCGTTCCCTTATGTCGAGCCTGGTCAGTTACCACATTGGGCGGTGGGTGACGATCACGTCGCCGTTTTAATGCTCCACAACTGAAACTTAAGAAGCTCCAGCTTGAAGGGAAACCAACGCGCTCGGCAATTTTCGTGAGAGAAGAAAAGAAAATTTCCTCTCCGGGAAACTGACACGGGATTTTCTCCAATGAATCTGTTCCTTTTCAGGGCGTCTTGGTGGCTCTGCTATACTGTTTTTTCAATACCGAAGTGAACGAATCGATGCGGCAGCTTTCTCGACGGAATCCCCAGATGATTTACATTCGGCGGGTTCTGTCCGCTAGTCGTCGTCAACCTCCGGAAGCAGACGGCAGAACTTGTCCACGAGGAGCCATTAGAAGATCAAGGTAGGCTTTCTCAATCTAATTTGATGGCTTTTATAGATCATAATATTAGGAACGAGTTGGAGCCAAGGTCGACTTGCGAAAACGGTTTCCAAGGGCATACGCGCACCGTGATTCGCCTCCAACTCGGTTAGAGGGAAAGCTTTCGATGAATGAATCACCTCGGCCTCGGTTCCGCTTGCGATGGATAAAAACCATCATCCATCCATCGAGTCCTCACAGTTTTTCGGAAAATCGTGGGAATCCGGCGCATTCATCTCTGTTCGGCTCCAAGTGAGCGGCACAGCAACTGCTCCGAGGATCACGAAGGGGAGAGCTATAGTGTAACGACATGAAAAAAGATTCCACCGTGAACTCCTAGGCGGATCACTGATTCTCTGCGGGCATTATCCGTCAATCATTCCCTCCCTGGGCTCGCGTTCATTTCAGAAGATTTATCTTTGTTTTGGAGCAGGAGCAAACATTCACCAAGGGTAGTTCTGGTCGGTGGAACTATTTTTATACACTTGAGACGATCCGTTGTTAAAGTTTTGGAAGAAAGAAGACATGACATGCAGCATCCCTGTCAAGCCGAGATTCCGAGGATTCTGCGCTACTCTGCGCCGGATAAAAAGATGACGGATTACGGAAGGGGAAAAATTCAATTATGCGCTAAAGATGAGCTTTGCTTTCAGGTCGATGGAGAACAGTTGTGAGAGATCGGATTTTTTCGTTCACGACCATTCTTCAAACCCGTTTGCGCGAAAGTTATCGACGACTTCATTCACAGACGCTATCCTCGTTCATCCCCTAGGCGTTGGACATTGCAATTTGCTGCAGGTTATGCCCGAGGTACACGTCCTGACGACCGAGTTCTCCAAAGCAGCGAAAGAGGGCATGCTGTAAATTTATGAGCTCGCGCAAAAGCCTTAACTTTGTTAAATAGCGGGAAGGCGATTGCGCCTCGGAGTTTCATGTGGCCGAAAGGTGGAAGTTAATCGAAGTACTTCTGAGGTTACGCTCAGCGTGGCCGCTTGTACGACGTGGCACAAAGTGTGGCTTAGGATTTGGGAAGAACGTTTTGAAAACTTTGCAGCGACCAGTGATCATCTTGAAAACTCTGTCATGTAATGGGAGTATTTTATAGCCGATGAGACGCTCTCGTAACCTGAGAGCGTCGAGCTTCTAAGAAAGTATTAAGCTCTCAGCGAGGTTTCCACTCCTCAAACAGCGTTGAGCAAAGTTTACCCAGATTGCGTGGTTTCTGGACATCGGATATTCTCAGAAACATCGAAAATGATGATCCGATGGTCATCTACTGAGATTAAAAACGGTGTCGAGCACAGTCTTCATCACGACAAGCACACTTGTTTCGTGATTCGGAAATCTTATTCGATCGTGCGCTCTTTTGCGAGAATTCCACCGAGGATCCCAGTTCGGGAATCTGGTTCGAGAGAGATGTCTAATTTTGTAAAAAATCGGTTTGATATGACTGTGGTGCAGGCCGTACAGCTGCCACTCTTTGTCCGGAAAAGAAGCGCTGTGTGAGGCAGGCTCGGGCTGCAAGGTTGAGAACGAATAAAACGGAAGAGTACATTCTCTATAGCCGTGTTTTTCATAATTTCTTGGCTCTATTGCATGACCTTGAGGATGAGATACCGAGTGGTTCCTGGCATGTCTTCCCAACTTTGGATAGAGCCATACGACGAGCGCACAGAGATTCGAAGTTCAGCCTCGGGCCAAGGAAACTCGTTAATTCAACTTCGCTCGAAGCTTGGATCCCTCCGACGCAGTGCAGTTGTCATGCCGTCACACTCTGATATTAATTTTGGCCCTAATCTCATCAGCGGTCAGTAATTATCTGTTCGAGAGAAATGGGTCACGTCTTGATAAACAATGTCTCTGACTGTGCGTCACCATGAGCCGGATATAGCCGGTCCTTTTCGAAAAATCCAGGTCCATTGTTAGTTTGTTGACTCCTGCAGACTGAGCTCGACGTCGAATGCCTTTTCGAAAGATTTCGTGCGCTCGGAGGATCCGAAGTTCTCGCTCATCCGAAACCCATATCCAATGGCCTTCGCAAAATTGTAGTTCCTTGCCTCGAGACGATTATACGAATTATTTAAAGATGAACTCTCTAATTCAGAGACGATCCATGTTACCGACTCCTGTACCTAATTCGCAATTCGACAGTCTCATTCTCTGGAAATGGCCCGGGTTGCAATCGGTGTAAAACACCAGGGAAGTTTGGCAACTCGAGGGTTCCTGCTTGATTTACGGTCCGTTGATTGGAGCTCTCACGAACCAATTTCCACAAAGCGCTGCTTACAAAACGTTCTCGACTGACTGAGTATCTGAAGTACCGCCTGCCGAAGGTAAAGCCATAAGTGTCGATATCTATCTGACGGACTCTGTTTCTTCCTATTGTTCCGAGATTTCTCTAAATCTGTTGACTAGAGTGCCTCTCTCTCTCACACAGTTCAGTGTCTCCGTTTCAAGTACGAAAACAAAAGCAATCACATCCTCCTAGTTTGGAGGGGCTTTCCGCAAAATCAAGCATTGATTGCAGCTTCCTCCCACTCACTGCAGAAAGGCTTCTGGATCCGCGATTCAAGTGATAGCTAGCTCAGGGTTCGCTCTCAGAATTGCTTAGTGTGTTTGGCAGGAAACAGATCGGAAGTACACGAGAACCGCGTTCCAACTCGGGGATTTCTGTCTTGCGAACGTCAACCGTCAACTGCGACGACGCCTACGACGACGATATACACGGGCACACGTTTTCCGGCCACGCAGTGTCAAAAGTTTCCGCACGTCGTTCGCCGTGAAGCCGGAACTTCCTTCCCGGACTCGCTCGGAAGGGAAAGCTTTCCTCTCGGGTTCCAAGCAGGTGATATAAGGCGCAATATAACCTCTCCAGCTGGTAGAGCTATCTGATGAGAAGAGTTGCGTAAGAATAGATGAGGAACATTTTTCTAGTAGCCGAATGACTCTCTCTGTCCGTACCACCCGAAGCAAGGAAAGCGAATCGTCGAAGGAGGTGAGGTTCTCGATGCGAGAGCACGTGGGGACGCCTAGCTCAGAGAAACTACATTGTTTAGCAGGTTTCCACGATAAGCCACGATAAATACGTCAGCTACGATGGAGGGCTGTCAGATTCGTATCGGAGCAGACAGCTTGGAAAAGACTCGGCGGGAATCCTTCTGCGTCCACCCCGAGACCAATTTTGAAAATCTTTAGAATCAGGAGATTTCCTCGTTCGGATATCTCGTAGCTTACAGATCGGAGCTCGAGTGCAGGCTGACGGCGGACGGCTGGCAAGACGAACGAATGGGGAAGGCCGACAAGGAGACGCGCCCGAGGTTACGAGACTCGGAGGACAAACGGTTCGTCGGGCGCACAAATTAGGTCGCGGCGGCTTCGACGACGTAGGAGGCCGCTCTTTTGAATTCTACGTTACTTATGTAAAACACCTCCTGCACTTCTCGGCTTTCGTGGCGGTTTCGGTGAATGAGCGAGCCGCCGTGATTGTGTTTGGCTGGCGCCAATCTATCGTTCCAGGATTCCTCCATTGAATCCGAACTCCCCTTGCAAGGGGTCAATTGAGAAAGTGGGTGTTTTGCTTAGAAGCCCCGGAGGGCACACGAGAACGTTAGCTACGGTGAGAGAAGCTTCGATAGAGACGACGCTTCGCGTAACGGTGACGGGAAAGGAGGGGGCGTTGAGTAGAACCTACGACGAAGCGAAAAGAGGAGTCCTCGAAATTCTGGCACTCGAGTATCGAATAAAAGCAGAGAAAGAAAGGCACAGAGTCGATGCTCGCCGAACATTGGCTTCGCTGCCGGTGCGGTCGTTGCTTTGTTTGAGACTTGCGTTTCGCCTTATTTAAGACGCACGGAAACCGCAGAGTTTTCGGCGAAGGCTTGAGCGTCTGTGGTCGCTGAGGTTGTCGTACTATATCATCCTCGCTCGCTCGCTCGTGCCTCGAAAGTCTGAGGGTGGCGTTCCGAATTTGCATGATCCAATCTGACGGTGATCTGAGTGATCGACGTTCACCATAACCTAAATCTCTGTCGTAGTCGTCGGCGTTGGCGGTGCTCGAGGTCGAAAAACTAAATACTACATGTCCATAGTCTCGATCTTCCCTACGGACAATCGAATCAACTCTTCGTTCGTGCTTTGATTTCTTGAAGTTGCCTTCAATCTTTCTTCTACTCTGGTCAAGAACAAGTCCCTCGCCTCGATACGCGCCGTTCGATATCGGACAAAGTTTCTATTTCGTCTCCATCGAATCAGAAAGGAAATCCATAACGGCGTCACTTCGAGGATCTCCGTCCGTTCCGAGGAGGACCAATGGTCGCAAGAAACGGAGTGAGCTTTAGCGTCATTGAATTCGCTATAGTCCCATATCAACCCGATTGGTCACACACAATAGAGCGATTTGAGACTCTCTCTATGGTAATCGTGATCCGCTCGGTATTTTCAGAGCACAGACGGCCATAAGGATCTCGATTATGGAGGAGACGATATCGAATTCCCTCATTGAAAGTAATCAACCCTCGTTCTCTTTGAACCGGAGCGGCTTCGGTGATTTTGCCTCACGAATGGATCGGAAGAGTCGTTGACCGCTCTAGTGCTACATTGCTGCGAATTCACTCCGTTCTTTTCGGCGGTTCCAATTGAGAATTCTCGAGTGGTGTCATGTTCCTCAGCGTCTCGGAGCTCCTTTTCCTCGGTGAAGCCGATTCTTTGAGAAAAGTCATGTTGGTGTTCTCGCATGCCTTGAACAATTCCATTTGCCAAAGGCTTCGAAGTGACTTTTGGAGTTCTCAACGTTGTGTGCACATTTCGTAGCCGACTGCGATTTTATGGGGCGAGAATGGAACATGGCAGGTCGACGGAATACGATGTTTGCGAAAATCCATGCAAAGCGCCGTAGGGCACGACACGAAACGTTACATGTAGGCTGGAAAGATTCGCCGTAAACAACGCAACGTTCAGGAAGCATCGCAATAGTTCTTCTCTCTGGACAAACAAAGTCGTAGGCGCATGGAAAATCGTTTCCTGTGCAGCCGTCAGTGGAATCTGGAAAACGTATCCATAAGGACGAAAATCAAGCTCGTCGTCCGCCATTCGGATACAATCGAGCGTGTGATGGAACTTCGACTCGATTCCCGACCGAAAGGTTTGTCGTTCTATGAAGAAAAGTTCGCTTCCACGATACTTGTACGCAAGCGAGGTCGTACGTGAGTTGCCACTGAAGGCGTGAGTGACCCATTTTCCTGAAAGCTGTGTCGTACTCTCGAATGCCAGGACCAAAGCTTCTCGTGCAGGAGAACGCAGACGGTCGCGTAGAATCTTATAGTCGGTACTTTAGCCTCGATTTCAGGAACCGATCCTGATAACGCTCATCTACACAAACGAAAGTGAGACTGAAAGTGAGTGCCGGCAATCAATAAAGAGGAAGGAGCATTTTTACTTCGAATAAAAACCCGCGCAACGTGAGATGTGAGGGAAATGGTGCGAGTGAAAGATAGAAAGCAAAAAGAATATATCACCGAGCGCATCGGGAAACGAAGATTCAGTGGTTCGTATGATCCAGTACAACGTTATCAGCGTTTCTTCTCATCGAAACTCTCTTTTTTTCCTTTCTAGCCGCGTCCTTCCCGAGTCTCATCTCCGCGGCTGATACCCGAGGATGAGTTGGTGAACAACGGCGACGTTATTTGTTCCACGTCGCATCGATTCTCAGCCGTGGAGTACTTTTGATGACATCCTCGACGAAACCAGGCTAACTCATCGGATCAACGGAATACACGACCGAACTTAGAGATGGGACAAGCCATAGCGGATGGTGGACCATTGGGAGCTCGATTAATCGATGGTTGGGTGCCTGTTCCTAATTTTCAGACGCGGGAGTTCATCCGTGTTTCGGACCTTGTACTCCTATAGGTCCCTTAGGGCGAAGATGACGGAACCAAGAATGTTCTGTAGTGCCCAGCGACCCATCGCACCTACGTCCTTGATCGCCATTGGTCTTTTGAGATGTTATCGATGTCCTTGTATATCATTGTTAGTCATCGACCATTCGATTCGTAATTACGGTGGCGGCGACGAAATGTGTAGGAGCATAGAAATGAATCGCGGCCGTTAGATGGCGAATGATAACTTTGGTGTTCATGTATGTATATCATGAAGCTCATCGTCACCGATCTCTGGTCGAGGACAAATCATGCGATACTACCGCCAATGACTTTTAACCGGCTTCTCCGTGACCTACAATCAACATTGTCTCTCGATTGCCCAGATTGTCCTCGAACGGAGGGAACTCCCAAACCAGAGAACTCGTCACCTGTTGTAGGAATCGCCGTCAGGAGGAGCAGAATCCTCGAATGTCCACTGGAGCGAGAGGAAGAACCATTCATGGGCCCTCATCTAGAGTGATGTCCCATCTGACCACCAAACTATCAAGGACTCCAGCGACTCGTTTTCAAACAGCGAGGTAGCCGATATAAGCGACTAGAGTTTATTCTCGTTCAGGGAAGTAAAGAGGCTTCGAGGCACAGTTTGCTTCAAGTTGGACTTGAACTCTTTCAATGAGCGGCGAGAGCGCTTATCAGAGAGGTGGCTTTTCATGTTTTCAAGGTCAGCTCTGAGCCCTCCTGGAAACCTGGAGTCTCATCACTCGCGGAAACGATCCCGCCAATAAATTGATATTCGCAGAGGCCATCAGTCCACTTAGGAAAAAAGCAAATTTTGAACTTTATTCGATCAATGTCTCTTTTCGCTCCTACTTCAGGGGCGAAAATGGACTCCGGCCCGTCAACCTGAGTACAGCCCCTTCCTATATGAGTGAAGAGAATTGGATTGAAACGGTGCGGTGTTTCAGGAGTCTGGGGCGATGTCCTGATCGTCAGCGTAAAGCAAGGAAATAACCCTTGTAGGATCGGAGCGAGTCAGGCGTTCCCTTTTAAGCGCAAACTACGAGTCTCAGAGGCACAACCTTTGTGAAGAAAAAAAGAGACTGCTCGAGGGAAAATCCCATTTCCGTTGGAACGAAGAAGCCCTAATAGATTATTTCTCACTTAGACATTCACTGCCTCTCGCGCTCGTCACAGGATCCAAATGGATCGTCAAGGTCGTGGATGAACTCTGTTATTGATATTGCCTACCGTCGCGACCGTCGTTTTGAGCCTCTTCGACTTTCGAACTTTATGTGAGCTTTTTCCATTGTCACCTCCTCTTCTCGCTACCAATTCAGTTTGAGTGCATTTCTGGAAACATACACTCTAGGACTGTACTCAAACCAGTTCCGCAATCCACTTCCCGAGCAATCGCGGAAACCACGCGACAAAAGCTTCTCACTTTGCAGCCGGAACAGGGTGTGTTCTCAAACCACTTCCATTATACTTGTGATTTGATTCCTCCTTTACTCCGCGGTGATTCTTGGTCTCGCATCACCTTCTCGAGGATGAGCGTTGAGTTGAAATCGATACAGCCCAGCGCAGAATAACGTCGAAACAAGACCCACCCGCTCAGTAATGTCCCTAGCGACGGACGAACATTCGTGACAGCAGGAAAGCGTACACAACCGGCAGGAAGACACGTGAGATCAAGGACAGAATTTGCGGGGTCCAATGATTTCAAATGAAAGATTGAGGCCTGGACGAGTTCACGGAATGCAGAATCCGTTTTGTTATTGATACTGATAGTATTCGGGATCACGCGAGTCGGTCACGCGGGATTTCAGCGTCACCCGACCGCTATGATGAGGGTTTTGTAAACTCGACGAATCATCAATTGAGAACCGAGGGCTCCCAATCGCCGTCGACATGTTTCTCCTCAAAGAGCCCTTGCCGAGAGCAACTCATTATGAGTTGGGGAGCTTCGAGCCCAGGACTCCGTCGCAGAACTCCATTGAAAGCAGCACGTATCCGTAAACCTAATGGAGACGCTCGTTTCTCTCCAGACTTCCCCAAATCACTCGATCGAAGCGGAAAAACGAATCAAGAACGAAACCTCACGAGGGGACTCATCAAAAGCTCTCATTGCCGACATGACGTTGCAGTCACTGAACTTCCAGACGCGAGATGAAGAATTTCCGCGCGCGAAAGAGCGTTCAGTCTGTGGAGAACGATTTTTTCCGTCCGCCGAAACTTCCTTCAACCCTTTGAACTCCACTTCTAGGATGCAAGCCCTCGAATGTCAGGCTTGCTTAGACGATCATTCTCTTCTACGAGGGTCGGAGTTTCCACGTTAAGCCCCCGTTACCATCAGAGGCTAAATCGAGATTTATCTGAAAATCCGAATATTCTCACCGAACATGACTGCAAGGTCCGCCGAGGTCATCTGCTCTACTCCTCTTGGAATCCAGTGTCATCTGTGGAACAAACAGCGGCTAAATGCTCATGTGAGACTCCCGGGCGATCGCTTCCGACCGGAATCTGAGGATGTCCAGAGAAAACCACGACGAAATCACTTCCGCAACTGCCGAGAGATCCCCAGCCTGGAAGCGTCGCGTTTTCTGACCCGCGAATAGCTCCTCCTTTGCTCAACAATATCCGATATATATTTTTGTACTGAGATTCTATGATTCAATTTTCTCTCACGAAACTCTCTCAAGTGCTTCCACTTCTTTGAACTCCACACTTTTGCCTCTCGAGCAGAAATCTTCTCACTTTCCAAACTCAAGGTGGTCACAGCAGAAATTACCCCGGACGCCGTCAAGGATAATGATCCTATCAAAACGATGGCCTGCGTTTGCTGGTCTGACGATAAGCAAGTTGTGGGACTTTTTTTCTTCGTTGCTTCCTGCCGTCCCTCCACCAGAGGATATTTCTAGTTTGTGACAAAAAGGTTCGCTACCAAAATGTAGTGGACTCCTGCTCGGCCCAATCGTAATATCACGATATCCTCCTAAATTTTTGAGATTTCCTGATTACCCCTCACTCCTTCACCAGCCCCCGCAGCGCTTCCCAAATGAGATGATGTCATCGCGAAGTCTGGTCCTGGAGCGGATTCCTATGACGTCACCACGTTATTCTGGTCTCCAAACCTACAATGTGATCACGAGATTGAGCTTCAACGAACTTCGTAGGAGTCTCTCGAGATGTAGCATGCTCTCTCCTTCTCACGCAGCCGACCGGCACAGCTCGGCATCATCGATCCTGTGATCTGAGTCAGAGTCAAATGGGGTTCCGATCAGTATGCCCCTTGATGAGCTTTGTCGTTCGATAGAGGATCTCTTCGTTCCTTGTGTGAACTCCAATGAGCGAAGAACCGAAACTGAAATTTAAAGCCAGAGTTGCAGAGGCAGAGAACGACGGCGGATCCAGCGTAGGGAGTGATTCCCCTCTATTCTATCTTGGGCTATTTTGAGCCCCTCTTGTCGCAATCTGTTTCACTGAACTAATCCACATCAGCCTTCGTCCGGAACCTCGACATCGCAGATTTTAGACCATGTGTTGATGATGGCAACCCATTCATGTCGACCTGTTTGTCCCTTGCCAGAGTCCATCATCAACAGCATCCAAATCTGACAAGAACTCTAAAATAAATCTCGTTCGCCTTCCGCTTGTAGCGCAAACAGACATCTAGGGGAGTTCGTCTCGAGTCTCGAGGCTTCTCGGTTTCACGCTTCGAATGCATCATCTACGTTCTGCTCGTTGCGATTCAAGACCGTCAAAGAGTGGCTCTAAGCAATACCAGGTTACTGCGGGACGCTGCGAGCTCTTATTCCGGTCCATTCGTCCCTGATACCGAGAATACCACTTTGCTGTGCCATTGTCCGTAGATATCGTCTTGGAGGAGCGGCCTCCGCAGAATCACTTTCCGCCAAGCCTCTTGAATTACGTTCGTCGGAACGAGAACAATGGCACATCCTGCATGCGCCGATCCACAGACTTCGGGCTGCTCACGCTTTATTTCCGAACTACGGCATCAGCGAGGCAACCTTCTCGATTGGACTGTCTCCTTCTCTACTGAGCTTCTCTTCCGGTTTCCCTTCTGAGCTTGAGAACCGTCCCTAAATTGCCCTACCGCTTCGACAAGCCAGAAAGCTAAGCTCGAGCTCTGCTTGTGGTCTTTTCTCATTTCGATTTCCCATCCATTCGTGATTGTGATATGTTCAGCCTTCGATACTACTGCGGAGGTTCTCTTTGAAAGTCGACTTCGATAGTTGATTTGCCTGATCAGAAGCGTTCGCTGAATCTTCTTAATCCGACCGGACAGTAGAGAATCCTTCGCCCCGCATCCCGATACGTGCCCGGCTTGCCTGATTCTGTGTCCGTGGCGAGGAGACCTTCACAATCCAGTTGCTCGAGCCTGTGACTTTGAAGAATGATTAATCATTAATCATTAATCATTAATTATCGACGAGACTCATCTTCGCGTCCCATTGGACAGTTTCCTAACGCTTTGGTTCATGTGTAATTGCCCCTAGTAGATTGAAAATCGTCGGCGCCGCCAAGAACTGCACTTCATCGAGACATATCTCAATGCCGCCCTTCATTAGCGAACTGAATTTCGTGTCCTACCCATCTGAGTCCGCGCGTTCACGGCCATCCACTTGTAGCAGCCAGTCTCCACTTGAATCCGATCTGCTCGTCTCCCTGTTTGCTTACATGCAAGCGGCATTGACGGTAAGTTTTTTTTCCGGCCGATTCGAGTATTTTTCGGCATGTGTTGGGTGTGCTTGGAGACAGTCAGCTCTGAAGTCGCTCTTTCGCAGGTTCTCAATGTGACAATGGCTCTATCGCAGAACGAGACGAAGTCTTTCGAAATCATCGTTATTGTACAGGCATCCGAACATTCTCCCGCTATCGACTCATTATATGTGTGTACTTATTCCTGATAGACTCCTTGTGGCATTCGAAAACTAATAGAAACTGCCCCCCATTCGAAGCGAGAGAATCGATATTGCATCAATGAGAATCTCGTCAATAATAATACGCTATATACAAGATGGCACGAACGGCCGCAAGCTGACGTTTCCTCCGAGGGCCGAATCGTTGTGTCAGTGACGAAACTCTTTTGTTGCTCATCGTTATTCGTCTCATTTCGGCAACACCGCTCGAGTAGAACATACGGAGTCTGTTGCCCGGCAAAACGATCCAACGTTTTTCGTGCTCGCGGCGATCGAAAGAGTTCTCTTACACTGTATTCATTGTGAGAGGTGTCCCCAATAAACATTTATTTCTTTGATCAACGAAAGGATGTGTTTAAATAGAAACATATCCAAACTTTCACGCGCGGAGACTCTTCAGCGACAGTGAGTTGTCGCCAAAAACATCCGGGGCGCTTTAAAATATGGGAATACCCGGAGAAAAGGTGTGAACCCCGGCTGACCCTGAGTGAAGCTGTCCGCCGGTCCAATTTTCATGTGCTTGGCGCCTCACAATCTGAAGGTTTGTTGCAATGCTCGGACCTAGTCGCAACGAAGGCTGTGCTCTGACGATGAGAACGCGTGACGCTTTTCCAGATCGTACCGTCGCATGAGCATCAACAGGTTTCGAATACGATAGCTCCTGCTAGCCCAAGGCTAACCTCACCAGAAACTCGTTGACAATAACTCGCTTTTTCCCATAAACGCGCTCCGAGTGCAGGCCCTGGTGTTGCCCACGGCTATGACAGAGACTCCTCGCAGCTCCGTCCCTGCATGGGAACCACAGCAAATTGGACAGGAGGTCAAATCGGCTTCGCGGTCGCATGGCACTACGGTCTAATTGGTCGTAACTCTGGAAGGTCACGTGGATGTCCGCATCAACGGTTTCGAGAGCGCCAACGTTGTGGTTTCTCCTCGCGCGGCGCACAAGGGACCTTCCTGTGCCGATGATGATTTTAAAAACGTTTTCTCAGTGGACCGGAAACATTCGAAGGCGCCTAATAGATCTTGTTACCCTTACCGTAAGCTTATCATCCCTGCAATGACTGACTTGAAGATATTCATAGCGAGCAAGGACATCATCGCCCTTGTCTCCCTCGGGAACGACAGTCACGTCAGCTCTCCGTTGCACGGAGACAACGCGCTCAACGTGAGCATGGCGGAAGACGCTGTCGCTACTTTTTTCAAGATTGAAAACAGAGACGAAACGTTATTACGTCTCTCTCGTGATCAGGAAACCTGGTGGTTCACATTGCTGTTGGTAAGTCCCTGCCCCAATTTCTTCCAGGTTTACCCTCCCGTGTACCGGGAGCACTCCGAGCGGTCTTACACCACTAGTCACTGCAGTGTAACTGCCAGGGGGAAAATGCCGAGCACGCGTCCGTGGCGCGGTTCTTGCTCTGCACACCTGTTGCGCCTATGCCTGGTTCCGCTCTGTTACGGAACACTTCGGCCGCACACTTCGGGGTTACGATCCCGAGCCACAACCAGAGGTGTGCGCCGCGTCGCGAATCCGCCGGCTAACGGCGCCCCCGAGACCCGCGGCTCGCCGCCAGGCGCCGCGGACAGCTCGCGGGGAACCGGCGCGCCGCAAGCCGCAAAATTTCCGCAGCGCGTTGCGGCTGAGGACGGCTTTATCTCTGATTGTAGATCTGACTGCTTAGAATATTCCTGATGACCGAACAAAACACATCATATCTCTCGTATCCTTGATTTTTCTCTTGCTAGCTAGTTTCTTTTATAAAAGTCTTGAATCTATAGAAATCTTGAATTAGATTCTCCGCAGCTTTCGCGGATCCATCCGGAGTGCGCGACCCGATTACTGGTGGCAATGTGCACGTCGTGGACGAGAGGTTGTATTCAAACGAAGTCGGCGAGCTGGTGTTCATCGGGTGAAGGAAGCATCGGACCCGCGGTTGTGGAAGCATGGCCTCACGGAACGAGGATTGTTTCGTTAATCTTCATAAATCTAACGCTTCCAAATATCCTTCACGGGTGAATAAAGCTGAAGAGTTTTTTCTGATGGAACAGGTTAGAATATTTGTGATTTTGACTGACCGTAAAATGAGTTCCTAAAATTATGCTGGGAAACTCAGGTGTGGAGAGTCTTTGGACGTTTGACTTTACCGTCGGGCTCTGTGGCAGAAGCCGATAAAGTTTTTGCAAACTTTGTCACGAGAAGAAGAAGGTTCTCTGCAGCTACAGCGATAAAACAGGCACGGATACCCTTTCGCATCACTTGATTCGCGAGCATGCAGGTAGGCTCTTGAGTTCGCATTTTGCTTTCAACTGCATTTTCACCGGAATGGATTCATTGATCGACCTGGGTGGTCCCTGCCACGATCTCCCCGAGGAAGGACACAACGGGACGTATCACGAAACGATTTTTCATGATGTTCGTTCCAGGTGAACTGACAGAAAGCAAGAAAACGAGCGATCTGCTCGGTCTGTGGAAACATCCAAGCGATCGCTCAACTAAATCCAACAGAGCTAAAAATGTTGTTCTCGCGAGAGATTCGGCTCTTCGGATAAGCGAGGACCTGCTGCCATTATCGTTTGTTGAAGGCACAGGTTTCCGGCGGTTTTTCCTTCGCAACAAAATTGTCTCCACTGCCAAGGAAATTCCGGTCAGGAGCACAATCTCAAGAGGCGCTCTAGAAGACGCCTACGATACCCTAAAGAGTTCTGTCAAGGAAAGTTGCCTCGAGACGTTCATTTTCACATTTCAACGGATACCTGGACAGATAGATACAGACAATGGCCGTACATCTCTGTCGTCCTCCATTGTTTGGATGAGAGATACAACCTTATGTGCGTGGCATTGAAGACTGATCACTTCGAAGGCCCTCATACTGGGTAGGCAATTCTGAACGAGATCTACAAAACTCTTGAGGACTTTGGTCTCAAAAAAGAACTTCTATTCGCCGCTGTGACAGACTCCGCGAGCAATATGATCAGAGGTTTCCGGAACCATACGCATATCAGGTGTGCCGACCATAAAATACACAGGGCGTTAACAGCTGACTTATACAAAACGGATCCAGTCGTTAAAGTTCTGCAGCTTCGCACCCGGCTCATGGAGATTTACATGCACCTTATCTATAAAAGTCTTTGATTTCGCACCTTGCGAAGGAAAAAGCACAAGAAATATGTATATCTTGAAACACTGATGAAGGCAGAAGACATTGAGAAAGTACGATGTTTTCAACTATCAGTCCCGCGAGTAAGCAGTCGTGAAATTTAGATAAGATAAACGCGGCTTATAATATACGCATTACTCATCTCGCAGACCGAAAATGCCGATGATCGTTTCTTTGACTCCGAGCCAGATGGAGAACCATTGCGTGGCTACGACCCGAGAGGGCTCAAAGCTGACGTCCCTACGCGCTGGGGATCCGTGTGTCTTCTATTTGAATCAGCTTCCGCCTCCTATGAGGTCCTGAATGAGGTTCTAATGAAGCTACGGTCTTTCAAGCTACTCCTCAATTCTGAAGAGATAGACCAAATCCGCATAGTGGCCCAGCTGTATAGGGCAAGCTCTGCTGGTCGCCAGCTCCATACACGAACTCTGAGATAGTCCGGAGTCGTTCGAGAATATTTCGGGTATGATCTCGTCCTTCCAACTCGACGGACCTTCGTGGATATGATTCGTTCACAGGCGATCCTCGATGTCATGGTATTGATGCAAACGGCTGAAAGGCCTTCCATCAACTTGGTCGTTCTCGCAGTTTCAGATTTGGAGGACACACTAGAAAACTCAGAGAAGGAAGACAGCGCAGGGATGAGCGATTCTTCGATCGAGTTCAAAAGAGCTTCAAGCGAAGAGTTGAGAGTGTGCACACGGAGAAGTGCGGCCTTTCCACAAGATGGAACTTCTAGGTTGCCTGCTCGATCCGGAAATGAAGTCGATCGCAAGAATCAAAGCCGAGATACGAGATGGCGATGCTGCCAAATTCTTGATCGACTCGATTCACGAGTATACATCCGCAACCGACTGCTGTCGGTTGCAACCTGTTTTTGGGTCCGCCGCCGTCAAAAATGCACACGGCGCCGGCGCACATCTCTGGCCACAACCCACCAGCTCAATGCCGGACCGCAGACCTTGCGGACTCGACGCCGAATCGCAACACGCGATCTCGATGCGCGTATGTGCGCTATCCATACCGAGCGATGCCCGTCCTCGATGCCGCGGTCATACACGACGCGATGACGAACTTCGGTTCTTGTCTGAAACACGCTCGGCGACTTTGAGTGAGTGTGAACAGCTACCGGTGACCGCTTCAAAATCAGATCTTCGATCGGACACGCACTGAAGGCGTGCGCAAAAGGAGTAATATTGTCCATCTAGATCATTTTCGGAGAATGGTTCGTGCATACGCTGCAAACCTTCCCTCTCTAGCGGCATGACCACAATGAATCCAAATCCAAGCCACAGAAGTGTGCCTCGCAGACTACTCGTTATGCGATGAAGAATATCCGCCAACGAAAGAATAATCGGCGCCAATTTCCTCGCCTCCTCCTGCTCCTCTGATGCTCTGTCTTGTCTCATTGTAAGAATGGGATTGATACGTGAGAGATCATAGCTAAATTTCGTCCAGCAATGCTATGGAGACCTTGATCGCGTGTAGGACTTCGCGCGAAGGCTTCCAGCACCGACTTTTTCCTCTTCTTTCATTTGGATGTGATTCGGAGATAGAACTTCCTTCGTAGCAGAAAACTCTACCAGAAACGTTTTTGTACGCTGGGCCACTCCTCGAGGGTCTAAGAGTTTTTATGAAACAGACAATATAAGCTGTAGTCCCCAAAGCTTCAACCAACAAGAAATGCCGACTCGGTTGATAGATTCATACAGTTTTTTGACAACGGTCTTCCCGTGGCGCCAACGACTGAAAATTCAACACCGAGTCAGGATACGCGAGATCAAAACATATCGATCCTCCGGCTCTCCTCAGACACGGCATCCTCGCCACTTGTTCCTTCCGTTCCCTGTGGCACCCCGTTTCCGAATTCAATGAAGAAAAGTCGCCGATTCTTTGTCAGTCGGGCATCCCGAAGCTTCGTTCTCTCAAAATAGCAATGGGAACAATGTCTTAGATATTTTTCTATATCTTGTAGATAGATGCGGTCTCTGCTGTGAGAATGGGGGACCAGCCCGTTACATGATCCTTGAAACTATGACCATCAAACTCGAGGAAACTTCCAGGGACAACATGTTCCGAGTTTGAAAACCTCTCCTCTGCAGACGATGTCGTTTCTAATACTCTGCCTCCGGGGACCCGTGATTCATTCGAGATGGAAATTCGTTCACAAAAACTTTCCCAATTCATTTGGAGTCACTCACCCGCGCATGTTCATCCCCCGAATCTTTTTTTCATGAGAATATCCAGAAGAGATGGATCGGATCGCGCCATTGAGACCAAAAAGCAGGAGCTTCACAGCGACTTTTGTACGGCTTCGATCATCTCGAATATTTTGGAAACACATGGAAGACTGTTGCGATGTGAGCGCGGATGTGAGAAACACTCGGATCGACTCATTCCTCCCCGGATAGTGAAAGCAACACCTCCAAGAAACTAGAACGAATAATTCATCAACCGTTGTTCCCATTCGCCTCGCTTGGTATTTTATCTCAATGGATTTACTGCTGATAATAATTTATCAATTATGTATGATATTGTGAGCGGACTCAGAATTTCAAAAGTTCATCCCTGAAGATGGAGACCCGATTTCAGGAATCCGGAAAGCACATCCGTTTTGTTGAAGCCTTTGTGCTTCCATGTATAGCGTGCATATACCTCTCGGCAGAACATTCCGTTCCGCAACTAAACCTCAAACAAAGATTGTGTCGCTTGAAACACCGTCGAGGGATTCTCACGAAGCAACAGCGAGAGAATCGATGTTCCAGCTTTTGGCGTTCACTCGTTCTGCACGTTTGCTCGCTCTACAAATAGTGGTTCGTTGTTTGTCACACAGCTCTTCCGACGAGGTTCGAAAAGTTCGAGAGCCCAAAATAACGAGCTCGCGCGAGCTCGAGAGAACGACTCATTCAAAAACAGTCTGGCTGACACTGCGGAGCTCCATGTACTCGAAATCGTAGAGGGAGGCAAGACGTATCCACTTTGTCGGAAGCTTGCAAACAACTCATTTGACCGTCGCGGACGTGAGTTGCCCTGGAAAGCGATTGAAGAGTCTCGAAGGCTCCTGGCGATGGATTGCGAAAGATTCCACGAACATGCGATCGGCGTTCAGTCCAGACTTGTAGATTCAGAAATGTGGCAATTGTTGATTTGCTTTCGTGTGACGTGCAACACATTCTTAAAGTCAGTAACCGAATCCAATGGTAGAGGAAGGGGACTGAACAGATCTTCGCAATCGTTTCCCACAGGAATAGTCGCGCAGCTTAGGCTGGTATTGATTGTAGTTGTCGTTGGAGAAACCTGGATCAATTTGTGCAACATATCACTGTGTCGGACAGGTCGCTTGAGGATAAGCTTCGTGATGTAAATTAGTCCAAATAAGGAGGCACTGTTATTCGTGTAGGTGGACAATGTTCGGAAATAATTACTGTCCACGACACTACTTCCCCTTGAGACCAGCCCCTATCCTGGTGAAGTGAGCGGACGAGGGTGTTGCCACCTAGCAATTTATCTTCCTCGTCATCGAACATCAACTGAAATCATCTAGTTTTTTGAAACCTTCCAAAGGTCGTTGACTGTCCTGTGATACCGTTGGGGAGGAACCTCACATTCCAAATACTGGAGAATAGGTGTCCGGGCTAGAAGAGAGTTTTGGTTCCATCAACTTTCGATATCAAATTATTCATCTTCGACCTCTCCTTCCTAAATAGATGCTTCGACTACTTGTTCAGGTCGGAAGCGAAAAAATACTCTAGAAACGCCAACATATTCTTGTCGCCAAAGAGCCGTAGCGGAAACACGGCATAATCAACCCCTTATCCCGGAAGAAAGATCGCTGGGCGTCCTGGGATTTCTCCGAGACGGTTTCGCACGTCGCATATGCGGCAAAGAACTCCACCAAAAGCGTCACACGTCCCCTTGCTCCGTGAGAGTCTCCTAAACGCAAGATGTGCCTACCGCTGGATAAACGGAACGTGATTTGCATTTGAGCTCTTTGGGATGGAGTGGACTGGCGTCCACTCGTGTAGAAATCGGATCCAGGATGTTCTGCCGGACGAGCAGGAAAGCGAAACTATTTGTGAGCGAGCGAGGAAACGGCAGGCGAACCGGATGACGTCAGGCTGACAGGATATATAGAATATAGGCACAGTGCAGTGTTGTTTTTCAATGTGAAGTATACACGTGCGCAACGGAATGAGTCAGGCGGAACGATGTTGACGTGTACCGTTTTGGAGAAAACCACCTCCCATCCGTGCTTGAACGCGGTAATCGGTGACGTTTGAAGAACGGATCCCGAACTCGTTGACCCTCACGCCCTATATGGAAAAGTGGGCGAGGGATCCGGATCCTGAATCAGATCTGAAGGGTCTCGAACACTCGAGAATTTCGTCGATCGAGTAACAAATATCGATTGTTCGAGAGGAGCAATTTCACGAAAAGAATAATAAGTCGATATGGAACGAATTCTTGTCGAGGGAGAGGATGCCATAAGTGCATAACTAACCACTGACCATAAGTCATGCTCAACCACGCTCCTCCATGGTGAGTTTTCGAAGAGCTCGAGCGGATCATGTTGCACGATGATCTGGACTTGTGCTATTCAATTGCAATCTCGCAAGAACTACAGAACTACAGTCGCTCTTGTGGCGGTCGGAGTCACATCGCAAGCCGAGAGGGCGAGCAAGCGAGCCACCTTTCATCATGGGCGACGACATCAATCATGATGAGTTCCTCGCGCGCTCGTTGTCCTCAATCTCGGTCAACATCATTTTGCTCTCGTTCCCAAGGCTGTCGTGTCGAAAGCTCGTTTCGATGTTGTATATCCAGCATTCGTCCGCATCCCATCACTCCTATGTCGGCTTTCATAAGCAAACTCTGCGTTTTTTCCATATGATCTTCTGTCAAGAGAATCATTGTTCTCTTCATTAGAAATTGCTTCGTGATGCTCCAAGACAGAGAGGCATGAGCAAAAATATCACTGAGTAGTCGCGAGACATGACGAGAACAGAAACCACTACGGCGGGCGGCGGAGGAGGATACAGAAGGAACCTCGCGGAATGGGCTTTGTTTGAACTCCTCGAACCCATGCACTCTTTTGTCCTGGCTTGCATGCTGAACGGCGTCCTCGAAGCTCCTCTTTCTCGTCAGCCACGTGTGGGTCAAGAGTGAGAAAGAAAGAAATGTTTCGTCTTTCGTTTCAACTTGTCAACCGATTCGTTCGGATCATTGCGAGGCGCGGAGAGATTCTCGAAAATCGTTTCCTGTTTTCTACGGAAAAACGTTCATTCCAGGTTAGTTTCCGCAAAGGCATCCACCGATTCCGACCTCGAAGCCAGAATTCTCCTGGAAAACCCTGCTGTTTGTGAAGCTTCCCCATCCTCTGGTGATGAAGGGAAGTCGAACGAGAATCGCAATTGTGCATTCTGAAAATTCGTTGCGAGGTTGCGTTCACAAATTCAGCGAAATTCAGGCGATGACCAACCCACCCACCACCTTTCAGCGATTGAAATTCAAAGCTGTTCCAGGAGACCGACCAACCGACCGACCAACGGATCATCGTTCTGTGCGTTGAAAACCGGGATGTGGTGAAAGTTTCTCGTCTTCACCCTCCTTTCTATGCGGAACCAGACTTCGAGGAAGCCAGAGACTCAACACCGATTGCATGCTGCGCCTGTGTGGATCGAACATTGATTTATGCGAATTCAGGAGGGAGCCAAATGCTCCGAAACGCTTGCCAAATTTTCTGAGCTGGACGGGCCTTTTTAGCACAAAAGCTGCAGCAAGTCTTGACAAGGGCCACTGTTTGTCAAGTTACCGCATCGTCCATGCGATTCGAATGAATTCAGACCAGGTGGAATTGAGGCTATCGAATTCGCTGCCAAATCTAAAAAACGAAAACCCGATCCGCGTGATTTGGTGTCCAGTTGTTGTCGTTTTGGGCGAAGAATCGTGGAAAATTATGCATCCACTAGGCTCCTACATTGGAGGTGCTCGTCATGAGACGCGATCGGTTTCAGATATTTAGCTGTAGACGTTAGGAGAAAACTCACCGAAAAGGATACAAATCGACTGAGTATGAGACCATGATATTCACTCCAAGAACATGTGCATTCTTTTTTCCCCCCCTCCACTCATGAGAGCTCGGCTTTTCGTGTCAACTCAGATGAATTTTTCTTTCCAAAAGTACTTTGGTTGGACACCGAAATCGGGAAAATGCAACTCGCCATCCGTTCTCGCACAGTTCAGACTTTCAAGTCTAGACACCTGTTCCGACGCTGGAGGAGATGACGCACATTCCATGATAGTATTCCTAGCTTCCAACTATTGTTTATGGTATCCGAGAACGCTCGGAGAGAACTCCGACAAACGACCCGTCCTATTTGCGTAGAGGAATATGAGCCTCGGAGTAAGCAAAATCAATCAAGCGGAAAGTTCC
This sequence comes from Neoseiulus cucumeris, assembly GCA_021527715.1. Classification (NCBI taxonomy): domain Eukaryota; kingdom Metazoa; phylum Arthropoda; class Arachnida; order Mesostigmata; family Phytoseiidae; genus Neoseiulus; species Neoseiulus cucumeris. Next base: position 1,851,882 of record JAJSRV010000006.1, on the reverse strand, counting down.
TGGTGTCATGGTTGCAGGTTCAAAGTTCAGAAGATTCATCCCACGGGCAATGAGACACAAATATTTTTCACTCTACAGGTAAATTCTTCACTGGATGAAGGTACGTTCACAGCGTGCGAAAATCTGAAATTCGAGTCGAATTTTGCTCCATCGACCGAATACCGTAAAGCCGAAATGAGCAAAGTTATGACCGGGAACTCGCCTACTCTGTCGAATTAGTTTTTTTTTCGGAGGACAAGACCTTGTTCTGGAGGCGGTAGTGAATTCTTTCAGGATTTCTGCCAGAGTGTCAGGGGCCGTGAAGTTCCGGGCTTTCGATCTCTCGACTCGAATTTTCGCACCATTGAGTTTGTACCGGGTGAGAGTCATTTGAAATCGCTTGAGCGCTGTCTCGGTTCCAATTTTAGACCCATTTGTGAACCTTGCCATTCCTGAGGTTGTCGATACGAAGGATCACGATTTTATCATTTGAATTTGAAGAAGAGAGAAAGAGAGAGGCGGAGATTCGGAATACACATTCAACGATCTCCGTAGTCGAATATCCTGGAGAATAGGAGAGTTAGAAAGGCGGACCTGAAGCACCTCCTTTGTTCAGAATTTCATGAGTTTTCAATGCTGAAGGTTTCCCCAAGGAGTCGAGAATTTTGGCGTTAGATCCCCGGAGCCCACGGCTCCTGAACATTGAGACCTGATTCATAGTGTCTCTTCGAATTCCGAATGCTCAAAAGTTCCCAATCTGAGTTGGGACTTCCTCGGAGAGATACAACTCTTAGAATCGTCGCAAAGCTGCACATTTTACGTTTGGGTTCCACACATCTGACCAATGGGCTGAAAAAGATGGGAAGCGAAACTATGTTGATCATTTCATCTGTTCCATGCCTGGGTGAAAGGATGATTTTCGATGAAATCCTGATTTTGTCGACTATTTCGGCATTGTTCCTTGCCGCTCTTGCTACTTGAACACAAGCCAGAAAGCTTGGCGACCCAAAACTGTGTTATTTGTCCATTTGCCGTGAGATTATGGCCGAAACTCGAACGCAACTGAAATGGAACCGTCCCAATGGGGTACTCCGATAATAGTTTCTTACGATTGTAGCACCTTGGACAAGCGCTTCATGGCAACTTACATCCATCAGATGATCCATCGCTGAAACCTCACTCGGAGGTAGAGGAGCAACTTCTACGGCAACGTTCCCTTCGTCAATAAATTTGCGGCGCGGGCGATTTGTCAGAATCTCGCAACGAAAGAGAAGACAATTTTTATTTTGCTCCCACTCGGCTCCGGAAAGCTCGACGCTACGCATCGATGACGTCTTACAATTGATAAGAAAGTCCCATCTCGAGACCATCATTTTGAATGTGAGTGACAAAAGTTCGAGCGATTTTCGACCTCCAGAAATATAAGGAACAATTTGCTTTCTCAGCTCAGAGGTTTCAAGGGAATCGATGGCTCAAAAAGTTGTGAGAGCGCACGCGCACGATTGAACGTTCACGTTGCCACACAGTGTTGTGAACGAGGCAATACCAGGCGCGGTTTTACGAAAGTGCTCGGAAAATACCTAAATTGACTCCAGCGAGAGATATCTTTGAACACTTCTGAAAGTCACAGTGCAAGCGGTTGAATCGCAGGCAAGTCCCATAGTTTGGAGTCTTTCAGAAAATCGAGTGTCAGAGTTTACAAGGGACTTGGCCGAGGCGAGGAATAATTCGCGCTGATCGAGTTCCCGAGAAGCTTTTTCATCCCATTTCGAATCACAACTCACGTTCGAGTTCCGATCTCGTTTTCCACAACCTTATGCAGTGACATCTGAGCGTTGGGACTCCGATTTGTATCCCGTTCGACATTATGCTCAGTCATCGTCAATCGGACGTCGATTCCAAGTCCTCGCTAAACATTTCGAGTCAATCCCAATTATTTTTAGTATGTCAAACCAGTACGCACTGACAATGAATCCTTCGAAGGCACTGATTCCCCTTATTCCTTCAGGATGTTTCATAGAAAACCACAGCAGAATTTCGCGAAGAAAGCCGCGCTCGAGAATGAAGTCGTGAGCGTACTGGAAACATATGGCAAGAGGCTTCTTGCAGTACAGAGAACCATGGAAGACTCGGCTGGACCCGATGAATTCGTGCGGCAAATGGAGAACATTCGACTCGAAAATGACAACGCCTTAAAACGGCTTCGGGAAAACATTCGTAATGCCGCCAAGTCAGCTGATTCGAACACGGACGTTTTAGGGTCAGTGTGGAATATCACACGAATGAAGGTTCTCTACCACCCTGTTTTGAGTGAAGCCCTCCAAGTGGCCAGCTTCTGCACCGGCTGGAAACATCGCCCTAGAATTCTGGATGCCATGGAGAGGAACAACCGGGAGATTTTCGTGAGTTTATTCTTGTCCTCACTCGAGACGAATCCGCAAAAGGATGGGGATTTTCTGCGGATTCTTGAGGGAAACTGGGGACGGAAATCTTGAACAAAGTATATATCGATTTGTCGATATTGCTCATTGCTTCAAGAAGCTTCGCAAGTATGAGTCTCGAGAGCTGATCTGTTTCCAGGGACGCGGAAGAGACGATATCAAGAACTATATCAGCATATTCTCATATCCAAGCATCGTCAAGGATCACTTGTTCAACCTGCGCAACATCCTTGAAAAGTACAACAAAACTACCAAATGCTCCGCTTACAAACGAGTCGTTGACCTGATAACTTGGCTTGATCGAGAGCAACCCAACCTCACTTCGATAAAGGTTCGTCCCCGATTTGACAATTAACCTTCATTGTTACAAACATCGTTGAGCGAAATCTCAAGTGTCCTGTCTTCTAGGGATTGGACTCTACAAAGCTCTTCAGCCAGATTCGGAAGTCTGATGAAGTAGTTCTACAACGGAGCAGGATGAAAATGCCGATCTGCGACTCTGGGGACGCCGGCAACGCTGAGCTCATTCTGGTTAGTCGTCCGACTTCTCATCGGAGGAAAGAAAAGGGAGATGTTGGCTCTCAAACAACAAGAAAAATAACCGATAATCTCTCCTCAGAGCGAATCACTGGTTGCCGTTCGAACTCTACCGAGACGGATATTTGGCAAGGGCAAAATGGAGTCTTCACCGACGACTGCCGTTGACGTTGAGGAAGGTGGCGACGATCTCACTCTGCACGTACTGGGCGTCGGCTTTAGGAAGGTGAGCCTGGAACTCGGATCTCCGGCATGTCTCGCCTCCGACTCAGGATAGCCAACGTCCTAGTTTCGACCGAGAATGAAGTTTCAACAAAAATGTTTTCCTATACTTCAGGTTCTGATAGCGGACAATCGTGAGAAGAGGGACGAATGGTTGACTTCATTCAAAGAAATCAAGAGGAACGGTCTGAGAGTCTGGAGATAATGATTCCAACATGAAGGCGGTATTCATAGACTGCGGACTACGTTTGGTCCCTCTGCCTGTCGTGATCAGAGTCGATTGGATGTCCTCGATACACCAACGTTTGCGTGACGTGATCGGATATAACCTCAGCTCCGTTTGTGAGGAGAAAGATTGGTGATGGGACTGAGTTATCACCGAATGGCGCGGTTAGGTATCGCTCCCCGTCTCCGCGGCAGTCCCGTCTTTTGCATTTTGAGTTTTTTTTGTTACAAGTTTCCTCGTCGACCTCCACAACTCGGGAAGGGGTTTTGAGTCTGATTGCTGAATCCAGGAGGAAGTGTTTTCCTGAAAATCCAGGAGCGTGTGGTGCAATCTTGGACTTTTAGATCGTGATGCGGAAGATTCTGGATGGAAACGAGTCAGGAATCGGGATAGAGATCTCCAGCTGAGCTTGACTCGGCGAGTTGTCATGGAGAATTGTTGCAGGCCGCTTCGATGGAGTCGCACAGTTTTTTGTGTATATGAACGATAAATGTAAGCAAGTCGTTGGGGTAGGAGAATATGGTCTGTGGGAGGGGGGGGGGGGATTATAGGGAATGGTGTTCGGCGGTGTCAAACCGTTACGGCGCTAGAACGTGTAAGACAGGTCAGCTGTGATCTAGGTCAGTTGCCGCACTCTGCGGGGACTTCTTAATGATTTAACATTTTGTGAAAACCGGGATCCAAAGAATCATTGATCAGCGTTTTGCGATGTTTTGGTAGGTTCTCACGTTCTGTTGGAACATGAATATGTCGGTAGACCACCTCTTATTGACGTAAAGATTGCCATTACTTAAGAAGAGTGACAACGTGAAGAGATTGAACTGCTTTTTCTTCCTTACAACATACGGATGGGATTTGATGAATTTTAAAAAGTTTACTTAAACGAATGCCCGCCTCTTCTATGTGACTTGATGTTTCCGAATTTTCTGAATCCAAAAGATTCTCGCCTTCGGTTCCTGGATGCGCAATCAGGCCAAACATTCGATTCCTCGGGCATTTAGCATGCCAAGGTTTTAAGTTGTGAATTCAACCGATTTCTGGGAACTTCATGATTCCAAGCGTGATGATGAAAACATTTTCTTCAGAAATTTCATACAAATGTTATTGTCAACTTACGAATGCAGGCCGTGAAGAGGAACGATTGGCTTCTGTCTCCAAACTCAATTCAGAGATCGACAGAGAATTAGTGCAAGTTTGAACAAGAGCCGCTCGAGCTGTCAGCGCTCTTATTTCGTATTTTATTTCTCTGTAAAGTTGGGTCTGTTCCGTAAGAGTTCGTGGTGGAGAGTTTGAAACAAGAGAGTATATTGATCTAGGATAGGCGATGAGCTTTCCAATTCAACCTGAATCCAACCCAGGTAGTGTCCGTGAACGACACGTGTTTCATGGCTCGTTAATCGATTTCAGAGACAGAATGTCAGTTCCGAAGATGTCGGAATAAATCAAGACGTTCAAAAAGAGAGACCCGAGGTCGATGGCCACTAGCTTAAAAGAACCACTTTAGGATTGGAGAGAACCGTGGTCTCGCTTCAGGAGGGGAGTTTCCGGAATCGTCTTGAGGCTTTACAAGACCTTGACCGCAAAGTCGGTGAGTGTATTCTGTGCAATCCGACTCAACGAGAACCCTCGGTATGATGATTAATTCGAAGAATGCTGTGCAGCGCAGACGAGCCATTCGAGCACAAAAAGATTCTCCGATTACTTTTCTCTTAGTGAACGAACTTGAGGTATCGACCGTCCCCCTTTTTCACGGACTCGCGCTCTCCCGAATTCAACGAAACTCGCCGAGAGAGACTCATCATGAGCGAACTTCCCTGCTTGCAAATCAACGCGAGCAAATCTGTGAAAGTTTTTCAGTCAGTGTGACAATCATGTGATCTCAAAGTGAGTATATCGACCAATTATCGGTCAAACAATATACTTGCACGTATCTAGGGTAGCGTGAGAGGAACAACCCGAGTCCGAGGCATCTCAGACTCCCCTCTCTCATAGTGTGTGCCAAGAAAGCATAAATAGATTCTGTGCTCCGAAGTTGATCAATCTGACTGCTCCCATCCGAATCTCTGGATCATCTCGTTCGAGTTCACCCTTGAAAAGAATCATATTCGCTGACTTGAACGAACACGAGTGGATTTTGAGGCCTGCTCTCTACATGCGAGGTGCACTCCTTTCACCAAGATACTCTTCAAGAGAACGAACTCGCGGATACCAAGCAAGATGGTTGCCAGAACTCAGACGAATATCTTCTTCACACTTCTGTTGTTGTGCTGCAGCGTTCCAGCCATCGTTGAATCTCGTTACCAGTTGGCGAACACGGCACCCGCCGGAAAGACGGAGATATTCGACACGTATCTCTTCGAAAATACGGGAAATTCGTCGTTTGGATTCTCCGTTCCCCTGTTCTCAGTCACCGTTCCGGGCTATGGACGTGAACATAGAGAAATCGATCAGTTCCGTACCGTCAACTTCGGAAATCTGGCGTTGCTTGGGATGACCATCTTGGGTTTCGCGTCGTTAACACTTCCCTTCGCCCCGAGAATCCCGATCCCATTCTTGACAACTCGGAAACGACGATCCGCTCCAGATTCTCAAGGTTTTGCCTCAAGATTCATCGATCGGCTCCAGATGAGACTTGAAAAAGCGCTAGATTCCCTGGATTCGCCATTCCCGAAACGACGATAGAGCTGATCAATATAGGCAGATGAAATCTATCGGGATGAGATTGTATTTTTGTGTTGTTCTCAAGATGAATAAAAGGAACTGAATGAACTGACCACTCCGGATGATATTTGCATTTAATTTTCGCCATAAACCATTTTCCTGACCAGGAACACCTGATCTTGGTTCGGGAATATCTCACGCTTCGGATAACAAAGCCGAACTTGATCTAGGACTTATATTTCAGGTCTCGGCTCGCAAACGAAGCTTCGAAGGAAAGCAGTGGGGCTGACAGTGAAATCTCGTTACAACGAACAGATTTTCATATTTGTTTGGACCGCCATAGAGTCAAAGTTGAAGAAATCTTTCTACAACGAATTTCGCTACAGCGAAATTCTCTTACTACGAAAGCTTCCCCTCCTTCCCTTGGTCGAGAGTTCCGGAGGATCAGTGTTGAGAGGTTATCATTACATACTACGAAGTTGGTCGCAAAAGAGCGATTCCGATGATCCCTCTCATGGAACGACCTGCGCGTCGCGGAACGGTCAATCAAAATATCTTCGTTCGATCCGTTCAACTGACTCTCGTATCGTAATGGGAGAGATTTTCTCGAAGAGCTGCTCGTCTTTTAGCGCGACACGCGTGACATACCTCTCTTTTGAACTTTCGAATCACAGAAATGACCGGCTTATTGATTCGCATTGGAAATCAACATTTTTGGAGAGATCTCGTTTCAACGAAATCCCCTTGCGACGAACAACATTTTCGGCCCCCCGCGTGTTCGTAGTAACGAGATTTTACTGTATAAATAAAAATTCGTTTGTACAGAGAACATGTAAGTGAGCGGACTCCGAAAGCTTCTCTTGACCACAAGCGTGCTCAGCCAGGTACTGGTTATGGATCGATTTCCGATAGCCGCGCGTTTCAGACCCAGGATTTAGAATCTCGAGGCCGAGCGAAGCTCCGAAACCAGGGTTTCAGGAGGGTTTCAAGAACCTTGAAATAATTCTGAAGTTCTGGACCGCTGACCGTGGCTAGCGAGGATGATGAATTCCGCTGAATTTCAGCTGAGTCTCTCCGAACCGGAGAGGGAATGAGTGATCAACCCGCGCAAAGTTCTGAACTCGACGAAATTGAGAATGTTTCTACACTCATTCGGTTTCATGCTTTCGGTCACCTTCAATTAGTGACATTGAGAGCTTCGGCTATCTTCACATGAAAGCGTCGGATTCCGCAACCAGGTTAGAGAGAACTCAAAGAAGAAGAACGTTCGAGTGGAGTATAAGATTAACAAATCTCTCGAATTCACGGAGTGGAGTTCTTCTTCATTCAGCAGACGGCATGCGCATCACTGCCCTGCTCATGTTGTCCGTCAGTGGTGCTGCTCTATGCCTGGCGGCTCCAAGCAATGGGACTCGAAAATCTCCTTCTTCTGCAGCTGAGAGGGCACCCCAGTTACCAGGGTTGTTCAAGGTGCCCACCCCAGGACAGTTCCTCGGAGTTTTCTCCCTGTTCCTGATGGCGATGACGTCATTCTCGCAAATGGTGGAGCTGTTCGGATATGAGTATCAAGGTCTCGGATTCATATCCAACTCAACGAAAGCGACTCCCGCAACGAATATACCGATCGACATCTCGGACGGAGCGGGCGGGTTCGTTGTGGAGCAACCTGAAGACCCCACCAGAGACGACGTCTCGCCGCATCAATTGCACCGAGGAGATTCTTTCCGCGAATAGCAGAAGACAGTGTCCGTTGGAGAACTGAAAACACGGAGGAAGCGTCCAATATTCGCGAAACGGTTGGGAATCAGGCCAAGGACCAAAGACAAAGCCAAAGTCATTGGATCTGGAGACGTTTTCTCCCAAGAAGTCATCCACCTTTCACAAGCGAAGCGCGAGAGGATCGACGGCTAGCGAATAAACAAGAACTTACGCAGAAGGTATGAATGAGATCTTCCTGAACTTCCAACAAATCCAAATCGACAGAAACGCGCTTCTCACCATGGCTTCGCTGTTCATCATCTGATGGACGTCAATTCCAAACTTGACCCTGTAATATATATGCCTAGTCTTCACTTGGAATAAATTATATCCGAATCAAATGTTTTTCTCGCAAATTCATTTTCCGCTCAAATATGTGTATTATTAATTCGCTCAAATCTACGCTCGGCGTAAAAGGTTCCGCTCAGTTTACCGGTCATCAAATCATGAAAAAATTATGGATGGTTACCAAGACCACTGTTTGATTGAGCTCCTTGGAGCATCAGAGCTAAGAATCTGTGCGCGATGTGTTGTGCATTATTCGAAGAAGGATTCCAACTTGGATCGCCAAAACAATCTGATCATCACGAACTGCGGATGAAATCGGAGAGAAGAGGGTCAGCTGCGATCACTGCTGCTCACTGACCGGGCTCCTCATACTCGTTATGGGAGAGGAACGTCCCACAACGAGAATGACTTCTTGGGATTCGGTCTGATTCGCATAGAGTTAATCACGAAAATGAAGAAACATGGCGATGGTTTTTGTAGCTGTGGTAGTATGCTAATTTTGTTTCTGTTACGAGAAAAATCGCGTAGGTTATCAGTCAGTGGAGGATTGGAGGGCAATAGATTGAACGCAAGCTTCTTCCGCATCCACAACGGAAAATTCAGAGAAAAAAGGGGACGGGAGGCTCCACACACTCTTCCTGCAAGCTCCTGACTCCCAACTCTGTAGAACGTGAACACTTCTAGGAAGGAAGCACTTACTCCCATCTGAGATAAGCGTATTCACTCTAGAACAGGACCATCTTCATTCTAGGAGGTGATCTCGGACTTTCTTGGAGCTCCAAGCCGCTCTGACTCACAATCCGATCGTTGGATTTGAGGATGTTTTTTGTTTCTATGCAAAGCAGGAAAATCTTGAGGGAATTTTGAGCAAAATTAGAAGCAGTGACAGAATAAGTTTGGTGTTTTGAGAAGCTTGCCCTCGGGATCGGTTCGACGGCTGTGGGTTGTTCGGTCTCATCTGTAGTTATTCCGTAATCACCTCGGCAATCTTTAGAGTATTTGGAGGAGATTTCTGATTTCTCGGTCGGAGTTCTGCAAGGGCTGCTGGCCTCTCGTTTTTGCCTTGAGCCTTGATTGTTGTTGTGCTCCACGGATTCTGTCTTGTTGTCGCTGCCTGCTCTCTTTTTTTTTCGACCAGACCACCGGAAGACTCGGTTTCTTTTGCGGCTAGATCTGCGTCAGACCACAACGCGCGGGAGACGCTCCGTCGTAAAATTTCGCGTCACGTAATCACTCTCCATTACGTCCTTGGCTCGGTCCTCGGCGCTCATGGCGATGTCGACCATCATTTGAGAGGTCGAATTCTCTTGATGATTTGACCGTGAATGGTATTACAACCAAAATAAGAATGATCCTTCGCCTGAATAGAACTCACTGAACTCGAAGAAAAACTTCAGCCCCGATCGATCAACCCGTGGTTTACTGAATGAAGAGATCAACTCTCAACTCGGAACGGATCCTCGCGATCTCAAAGCGCGCGCATCTATTGGCACACGCGAGAGTCAAAAGGGGACAAGTTGCTATTCTTTCCGCAAAACTGCGGACGCGTTGCCGAGATTGCTCGGCCCTGAAATGGAATAGACCGGAACCTGTCTATTCTTGGGTGGTCAAAGATCGGCTGAATATCTTCCACCGTCTCGAAGTAGATCTCCTTCACCCAAATTGCTCATCTGTTTCGGCACTGCTCGTCGTCACATTGCATCAGAGGCGAGCAGGTGACGATATCTCTCCGATGATCGAATGATTAAGTATCGCTGTTGCTCACACCAGACACGAAATCGGAAACCCGTCTGGTAGAAGAGTTCAAGAAGCCGCATCCCGATGAACGTTCTCGACTCGAGAGTTGTCACGCGGTGATCGCTAGCTTCAAAGCTCCGTCAGGTCATCTAAATCAGTAGTTATGTGGTTGACAGGTGAACTCGATATTCGTATTCACGAAGAAAACCAAATTTCGTTCGTTTCTTGGAATGAATCCGATCAATTCCTTCTTGCTTACCTGAAGACCATGCTCGTCGTTCTAACAAAAGCGAGTCAGTGGAAAATTTTCTCACGTTTAATGCCGTGGCGGCAAGTAGCAAACGCGGTTTGCTCTCTAGAAACGCTCGGTTTTCGTGGTGATTGAGAGTGACCACAGCCACTGAGTTGTTCTTCAGGGTAGCCGCTCTGAAAGCCAGTTGACGGTGCTGAGCTTCGCTCGGAAGCTGGAAAAACTTCAAAGATCGCGTTGCCGATCAGTGAATGAGCGGTTGAGACCGACTCCGATAGAATCGCATTCTTGAGGAAAGAGAACGGGCGAACGGTGAGTGAGGCGCTCATTACGTCGACTGAGCTAAATTTTCCACTCATTCCAAATCCATTCGAAGATAACGGCACTAGATTCTTAGGATAAACAATGAAGAAAGGGTATTTTTTCGTCGTTCGAGCGTGTGCCGAACTCAAAATAGGAGTCTTCCAATATTTCAAGGTACCACACCGATGTTAGCAGCTTATTGCACCGCTATCTCCTTCCCACGCGAGGACTCGTACTAGTAGTTATCATAAGGGCAGTAAAGGTTTGCGAACGCCACACTTGGAGTTTGAAATGACTGCGACTCTACCCGCAACATCCCACGTGGAGGCTGGCACCCAAAATGAAAAAGTCACTTTGGACACTCTCTTCAAAAGCTTGGGGAGATGGCACCTCCCAATCTTCGTCTTCGGCTTCTGCCGCGGATGGCCCGTGAGTGGTGAATGTCGCAAATCCGCACGTCACTTACTTTTCTCATAAATATATTCTGTCATATCCAGACATCATTTCGAATGTAGGTATTTACTTATTGAGAGGATGTAAACTAACAGATATTACACATTTTCGACAGGTGATCTTATCGATGATGTTCGTGGTATTTGCGGCACCCATTCGACAAGAATATTGGTGCGCAGACCCGGATTTCAACTCTACCGATTTTTGTGATGGCACGTGCCAGAATTTCCAATTCGATCAAGAAGTTTACGGATTCACCCTGATGGAGGAATTCAATTTGGTTTGCGACCGTTCCTGGCTGGTGGGTTTCATTTTTCTCGGCAGACACTCGAAAGTACTATCCGATCTTATTTTTTCGTATATTGATGCTCTTCTAACGGATCCAGCCCCAACGAGTACAACTACATCAATTTTCCCGCTCCTCACCAGGCGTCGTTAGCTCAATCTGTGTATCTGTCCGGACTTATGTTCGGAGGAATTATATTCGCCCATATATCTGATTGGTGGGGTCGTCGACTCTCTGCCATAATATCTCTGATATGCACCATCATCACAACGACGGCAACTGCATATTCTCCAACGATTTCTGTCTTCATCGTCGGTCGTCTCGTCTCGGCTTGTTCAATATCTGGATTCGCTGAGGTGGCATTCACAATGGGTAAGCCGAATTTCGGGACAGCTTCACGTCCGATCGAGCGATTCGAGTATGCGGGATACTCAGAGCAATGAATCACAAACTTTTCAGTGGTCGAGACGGTGCATCCGACCATGAGGTACATGCCCACTCTCACCATAGGAACCGGAATCTCGACCGGAATGGTCATTCTACCTGCTTGCGCATATCTATTGCGAAACTGGGTGCACGTGCAATACTTCATCGTGCTCACAATGGTGTTGTTGGTCGGACTCTGGGCGTGAGTCTCCGTTACTTCTCGGTTTTTTGCGACTTTCCAAGCTTGGATTCCTCGCGCTTAAAATCATCAAATTCATTTTAGACTTCTGCCGGAGTCCCCACGGTGGCAGCTGAGTACCGAGCGATACGAAGAAGCTGAAAAGAACCTCAGAAAATTGGTGAAACATCAAAAAGATTTTAATGACAGCCACGCGAGAGCGATCGTTGAAGAGAGAATCAAAGCATCCAGCGGCGAAAAGATCCCCCGACCCACCGTTGGTACTGTCGTCAAGCAATACCCTCTGACCACCTTGGTGTTCTGCTTCTGCCAGTGAGTCATCCTCAATTGCAGGATTTTCTCGAATTTCCGATAAAGTACGGTTCTGAGGAATGAAATCTGGAAGTCGCCTGAAAACTCCTCCACAGGCGTCGGTCGATCTCTCAGCTTGAAAGCCTCTCGATTGGTACAGTATCGGAAAGTTTACTGAATTTCTGAGCGTCTCTTCCAGGAGTACTTCTAACATGGCATGGTACTATCTGACGGTATCGACAACTTCTGTATTCCACGGGAGTCCGTATTTGGCATTCTTTGTGGCTGCGATTTCGGAATTCCCCGCGAAAATCATCAATACCGCACTCATAAAATACATTCCTCGGAAACGATGTTTGTTTTCCTCATTCATGTGCTCGTCCGTGGTTCTCTTCATCGCCATCAGCATTCCATCAGGTGAATACCGATCGTGTACCTAATTTTTGTACAGTTCTACGATTCGGGCAGTTTTCTTCCTCTACAGCCCAACACTTTTTTGAAGAATATTCATGGATGAAGTTGATCCTGGTTGTCATGGGACGGATGTGCTGTTCAATGAACCAATCAGTTGCTCGCGTGGCAGTCACCGAAAACTATCCAACGGTCGTACGAGCTATCGCGATGTCGTTGGTGGCAATGACGGGACGAGTGGGCTCTTGTGTCGCTCCGTTCTTTGAAGAACTCGTGAGTAGGATTGAGTTTGATCCTTTCGAAGATCCTTCACTCGAGCTGAGAAGATGCAAACGATCGAATGAACTCGAAAAATTTGATTTATTTCCAGGAACGCATGTGGAGCTCACTTCCCATCATGATCGTGGCGGGTCTCTGCTTTGTGGCGGCTCTGGTCACTCAGCTCCTCAGAGAAACATACGGGGAAGCACTGCCGGATCGATTGAAGAAAGGAACATCCCCCACAAAGTGCGTTTCGAGAGGGATAAACTTAAACGAGAATCGCGATTGACTGCCGTGGATGATCTTATCTCTATTTTTCCTGCAGATCATCACCATCGAAGGAATCTCTCTGAACTCAGATTATTATTATTAGTCCAGTCGATCATACTTTTCGGCAACATTTTGCTTCACATCGCATTCAACGAGATGCTCCAATAAACGAGTTATTTTTGTTCATTCGCGCGGTCTCAATCAATCGACAAAGTCTCTAGCGCTTGAGGTCGACGGTCGCCTTGTCTTATCCACAGCCGAACAGTGGCATGTGGCGACGCGCTCTGTTTGGGACCAATCGATCCGTTCCGCGTGTTCAGTGACGCAGCCAGTCAATCTCGTGGCCATGTTTTTCTCGCTACGTCCCCCGAGTTTACAACATTTGCGCTCTTCCGGCAAATATTGTAAACTTGGGGACCTAGTTCTGTTTACTGCTCATTATCCACGCATTCCGCTGTATGTGGTCCAACCATCAGTTTCGAAGCACTCGAGCTGTTTGTTACGAAGGTCATCGAGCAGCTCTGATGTGAATAACAGCTTGGTCAAGTGTTCGGCCAAAACGCTATCAAAACATTATCTCCCAAGTGCAATCCATCCTTTCTTCATCTGCCGAGTCAAACCTGCGCGACGCTCGAAGTGGCCTCTTCGAGTTGCAAACACTGCAACATTTTTCTCCATTACGAATGTTCCCTCGAATTTTCTATGAAAATTCAAGTTATCAGTTTCCCTTTGCTCAAATGTCGGCAATTCCAGACACAAAAGATTCCCGATCCTATTCGACTGAATGGGAAGGAGATGGATGGTTTTGGCGCCTAAATCATCTTCGGTAGTGTCCATGATGACCTTCTCCGTGCTTATGATGACTATGACCACCGTGATGACCTTAAAGATGTTTGCCGTGATGTCCGTGGCCCCCGTGGTGCTCACCTCCTTGGTGGCTTCCATGCTGTCCTCCATGATGTCCGCTGTCGTCGTCGTGCCTTTGGGGTCCGTGGTGTCCTCCATGGGCTCCTCGGTCATGGTGTTCTCCACCATGTCTGTCCCAACCCTATTTCCTCTCATGACCCCAACCCCTGTCTCTGTGATACCTTCGATGTCTGTTCCAATGGCCGTGTCTTCCGTGGTGACTTCCATGGGATCCATGATGTCTGTGACCTCCGTTATGAGATCCGTGATGAGATCCGTGATGCCGTCCTCCGTGGTGTCCGTGACCTCCGTAGTGTTTGTGATGTTCACCTCCGTGATGGCCGCCGTGATGACCGTGACCACCGTCTCCATGTCGATGGCCGCCGTGGTCTCCGTGGTGACCATAACCTTCATGGCCGAATCCAGCTACTTGCATTGGATCGTCATTCTTCAATTGATGTTCTACCGATGCAAGGGTGTTTCGCAAAGCTCCATGGTACTTCTCAGCGGCACTTGTTGCATTCGCGCTCAGGACACCACACACAACACCACTGAGGATCAGTGACAGAAAGTATACGCGTAAAACTTTACTCATCGCCATTTTTCTCCCTTCTGGGTCTCCTTGCCCACGTGAAACTTCGGCTCCGCTCTTGAGGGAGAAACGGCATCTGAACGCGGCCCTAGAAAACGGGTTTTCCAGATATTCTCAGGGGCCTCGCCTCGTGCTTCTGTCTCGAATCAGAACGACCAAGAAGCATTTTATGGAACGCTCAGAGGGCGGATCCCGTGAAGCTAAAAAGCGTCGAAGTTCTATTTTTGTATCTGTGAGCTACACACAAGCAAACGTAGACTCTCGTTTGAATCTGAACTTCATGAAAAGAAGTCAAGTGGCGTGAGTTCGGACAGACAAAATGGGCCATGTCTCGGCATCCTTCCTCCCTCGGATGTGACATGTTCGGCGGCCGGAAAGATCATCGGCAGCGGCGGCGCCAGACTTTTTTTTATGAAGCTGAATCAAGTTGTCGTTGTTGTCGTCGTCGTCGACCACTGCCAACGTTGTCTCGAATCCTTTCTTGGCATGTGCAGTGATATCTTCTGAACTATTTTAGCAATATTTCCTTAAGCTCTCATATGATATGATGTAAAAGATAGAACTTGGATTGTTGACGTTCTCGCCAAAACCGGAAATCCAAAGAGAACTGGCCCGTTCTGCCGAATCGGATCGGAGTCCAGAAAACTTCATCCCGTCAGATACCTGAGATCCGGACCTGAACTTCGAGCACAAGAGTATCGAAATCGAATCAAGTCTGAGGCTTGAAGCCACGACACCACATTATCTTGGGTCGCACACCGGATCCACTGTCAAACCCTCGGATCGGGTCCTATTTACGCGGACGACGTCTTATGTGAATTCTTACAATCATCGCCAGAGACGCTAGAAGTTTTAGGTTGATTCCTAGAATATTTGCCGACCATTTTCAGAAAACGATCGGGTTTTCGGGAGACGCCGGAAATTAACTCGTTCACGATTGGCGCGTTCCGTTGATCGAGTACCCAGAGACTCCGGACACGTTATGGATAACTTCACTCAAAAATGTGGTTCCAGCCTGACCGGAGATGATTCGAATGTATCCAAGCTGCCTTGCCATGCGTTCGTCCATTCGCATCCAACTGAACAAAATGAAGTCCTATCTCTGCAACATTGTTGGCCCTCTTATTAGATCGCTTGGAGGCCGAGTTCTCGTCTCACGTTTGAGTGATCACCCTGTACATGTTGGAGTGTCTCCACGGGATCACTCACAGTCAGCTCTAATTTGGAACCTTCTGGAGGATGCCACGGACGTTTTGAAGGAATGCAGCTCTCACAGCGTACGACAGTATGCTGCATCAGCTCCCACGAAATTCTTTCAAGCTGCATACATAGACGGAGGAATAATTATTCTTTCCCTCTCATTCTTTTGATTGACCATAACAGGAACACAACGCGCTAGTCTTAAGTGGAACCTTCTTCTTTGTGGGATTTTCGGATTTGGAACAGATAGAATTGGATGCCACTGAACTTTCGAGAGGTGTCTTGAAGAGCAGGCTTCCTCCTCCGGAAAATTGGAAACTGCGTAATGCAAGGTGCCTTTCTATTATTTGTGAAATATGTCCTTTCCCTCAAGTCGATTACTCTGGTCGTCAAAGTCAAACTCGCTCTTTTGTATGTTAATTGACCCGCACGTTGCCCCTTTAATTTGGTCAGACCGTTATAGCGGGGTGCGTGAGCACGCATGGCCATTTAATGAAGACGGAGCGACCACAAACGAGCGTAGTCTCCTACAGAGGAAGTGATGGAATCTACGGAACCGTTGAAGTGATGCTGCACCTGTCTGTAAGAAACTTGGCCTTACCCTTGAAATTATCGAGTTTCAGCGGCAGAATCGGCTCATGTTTAGCGCGAACACATTCGTGCCCGCGAACGAGCGAGGGAAGCTTCTATGTAGCTCGCCGGCGAAATTTGAATCACAGCTGTTGCGCCAAAACCAGTTCTCGATTGGGAGACAAGGAATAAACTTTTATTTTTTTGCGAGCGTTTCAACCATTTGAGTCTTCCAGCTATCGTTGGATGTGAGTTATCAGTGCCGTGATCTCGTTGAGGAAAGCTCCCTATCGACGAAACGCGAGTCTCGTCCCGGAGAAAGTATTCGACCCTCTGACTGCTTGCTGAAATGGAATCTGAGCGAAATTATGAACAAAGGATCGTCGAACTGGAGTCGAACCTAGAGAGAGCTGCTCTCCTAGGCAAACAACTCCTCGATCAGCTGTCATTGAAGTCGAAGTAAGCCCATCTGAGAGATCTTTTTTATCGAATTCATGGTTCGAACCAATGATTGATGTTCTATTCTGGCATTACAGTGAATGTGATGAGCTTTTGGAGCGATCTACGAAGTACGAGATACAACTGGACACCTTGAAGCAGAAACTCCATTCTGCAGAAAGAGAAGCCGATCTAGCAGCCGCCCGAGAGGAAAATGCCCTGAAAGTGAGTTGACGTCTTGAGCTGGGGGGGAATGATATCTTTGACCATGAGAAAGCGTCGAAAATCAGAACAAAATATGAATACTGCGATACTTTCAATCAAACATCTTACGGAAACACAGGAAATTGAAAGCCTACAAGACGTTTGTGCAAACTACGAGACCCTCCGGCGGGAAAACAGATCTTTGGAGGAGAAGTTCCGTCTTCTAGAGTCGGACAAGCAACGCCGTATGCAAACTGTAGCTGATCTCGAGGAGAATTTGCAGGAAGCTCGGACCGAACTCTCACTAGGTAAGCGAAGTTCACGAAGTTCAAAGTCGCCATTATTTAACAAAGGGTGTGAGGCTTCTCTTCTTCTTACGTTCTTACCACACACGAAGAGCACAAGTCCCAACATCTTGAGCGGAGCTTCCCTAACATCGAACATCGAAATATCTCAACTCCTCATTCGTCACAGCGAGAGCCCAGATCGAGGAGTTCAGACTCTTAGAGAAGCAGAGACAGGTTCCCACAAAAAACGTATCCGAACCTGTGGAAGATGACGATCAGGATGAAGATGATGCTCTCGCTGCGAGAGTTGAGAGTCTTCAAATGGAATTGGAAAACTTGAGAAATATTTTGAAGCAGAGTATAGAAGAAAAGGAACTTGCCGTGAAGAAGAATCTTCAGAATGAGGTGGGTCATTTGCCGGTGCATCCTTCAAGATCCACACAGCTTCCACATTTTGAACTTTAAGTTTGGAAGAGCTTGTGGAATCCGGGGTCTGATTCGAAAATGACTTTTCAGAGTAAGCTCGAGGAGGCTATCGAAGAGATTGGCTCCATCGAACGAGAACTTGCGTTCCACTTGAATACGGTCAATGAAAAGAACCGGAAAATCTCTGAACTCAATGAAGAAATCGAAGTGCTGAAAGCCGCAGAGGTGAGACGATCTTCGTGTGAATCGCGCGTCACCCTGAGACCACAAATCTCATCTTTGCTTAGTACAGGCGAGAATGTCGTGGTCGATCGTGGCAAATGCATGATGAATCGACCGTGGTCGAGAGATCAGCGATTGACCGAAATGATGTCTTGTAGACTGATCCGAACCGCCGCGGCAATTCAATATTCGCCGAGGTCGAAGATAGGAGGATCGAAGTCGAGAATCAACTCCTCGAAGCTCGCGCTCGTCTGAAGTTCGCCGAAGAAAGTCAACGAGGACTTAAAAACCAGCTCGCTCATTGTTACACGTCGCTGCAAGTCATGGCAGCACATTCCAGCAAAGCTGATCAGAAGTAAGTTCAACGACGGCTCTCGTGACTCTCTCGCAACAGATCATTTGCATCTCGTGTTGAGTATTCTATGTACTTCTCGATTCAATGAAGAGCTCGTTTGCAGCTACGTGAAAACACTCGAGGGGGAAGTTATCCGTCTCCGAGCCGAGCTGTGCACTGCCGTCACAAGGGTAACGAACACAAACTCAGGCGAGGAAGTTTATACCGAGAAGGATTTGCAAGACAATCCGTTGGCGGGTAAGTGCTCATTGTTATATTGAAGAAAGAACAACGGAAGCTGAGTTTATCGATGACCGGAGTTGTCAATGATTGTTTCGCTTGATAGGAATGCTGCTGTCGGAACGGCGACAAAACGCGGTTTTCAAAAAGAAAATCGATGACCTCGTCCATCAGGAAGAGAGACGGACCGAAGAAATGATGAGGTGGAATTTTCCAATGCTATAGTTTATACTTCATTCTAAGCACTCGAAACTCAGCAGTCGGAACGGTGTCGCCGCGTGCATAGGTTGGAGACTAAAGGGAAAAATTTCATTCCCGACTTTCTAGGCTGGGTTCTGAGCTTCGAGTATCGCAAAGTGAGATTGAAAAGCTCGAGAAGCAGCGAACTATTCTGATGATGAAGCTCAAAGAAAAGCAGATAACGGAGCGAGGTTCCGGGTCGGTTTCATCCCCCGGTGCGCAGAAGGAAGTTATCAAAGAAGTTCTGACAGAGGTTGTGGAAGAGACAGAACGGGCGAAGCAAAACGAACAGAAGCTTTTAGCATCTGAGAAGGTCTGTTCTCGTGGCTTCACCATCGCATCGTGAATCTGGTGCTCAACGAAACTCATGGATATTCGAGCCTCTAAATATGGATTCTCTGACGTGGATACTCTCATCTTACAGATCGAAGAAACTGTAGATGACCACGATAGTATGTCAGCGTCTGCATCGTCAGAGCCTCAGACCTTTCGAGAAGAGCTCGGAGGCGAGGAGAATCGAGTTCCACAAGAAACTCAGGACGCGGAGCCTGACATCAAAGCTGTGAAGTTCAGTGTCGCTGCAGGAACGGAGAAGCCGAAGCAGGGACCCAAAGCGAAAGGTCGTCAGGTAACGATAGTGAAAAGAACCAAAGCGGACACAAATGATTGCAAGACTCAGTGAACGCCCAACGAAGAGTACAAAGGTGCAGAAGTGGACAGTTCAATTCTGTGGTCGTATCCTGTAGTGATGACGTTCTCCATTGTGAATAAAAACTAGCTTTCTTTCTTTTCAATTCGTCTCTTGCACTGCATCACGTCAATATGGTTCAGTTTTTTTGCCGCGATTTCCCTCATCTCGACGTTGATGGAACAAAGTTTTTGGCATCAACCTAGAGATTTCGTGACGATGTTTTTCGGCGATTTCGAGGCAATCATTTAGGTTTTTTTGAAACAGGTTGAAGAATTTAACTATGTTTCGACATCACCGAAACGAATCAGAAAGAATTCTGTAGCCTTCCCTTAGGTTAAGGGACCATCGGGATCCGAAAGGCTTTCGAGAAGCCTCTAGGATGAGTTCCATTCTCCGGAGTTGCTCCTCGCAGTTCTCAAGAATGAAGATTCAAGCTGCGCCACCTACGCCGTATGAGGCCCTGTGCTAAGCGCCAAAATTGTAGAAGGTCAGGTGTTCATACATGGTGGAAGCGTTTTCTTTGAAAATACTGAGCGGAATCGACGCCACAAAGATGGAAAAAGTCGAGTCCACAATATTTTGACGAGTAAGCTAAATACACACCAGCAGTAGTAGTTCTTTGGAACGATAGCCGGATTGGATTCGTGACGGATCTGTCTCATAGTGATCGAGTTCGCGCTGGGAATTCACTTCGTTCCTACAATAGTCTGCTGAAAGTTTGAGCGGAGAACATGTGCAGCTGCCGCGCGGCACACACTCTCATGGAAAGGTTACGGAGTCACCCTCAATCAGAGCGGATTCGGTGTTTAGAGTGAGTAAGGGCGACTTTTGAGGAGTAGACGGCTTAATATGAATTTACGGCGCAGTCGATACGAGTGAGAGCTGTGTCCCCTCTCTCCTCAGACGTTCCAAGGAATAGAACGGTCAGCGCGCCATTGAAAAGGATAGTGCTCTCACAACAGTTTCACCGAAGAACACGTGGAGGGTAAGTGAAAACCTTCAAAGCTTTCCATTTGTAATTTTTTGTGGAAACCGTGGCTTCCGGACTTCATTAGCTCGAAGTCCGGTATTCAATGCTCTAACTCTCATCCGAATCGATAAACTATCCAAGACTGCAAGTTCAAGTTCATCATCCTCCTGAGCAAGGTTACCCTTTCGAACTTCACATGGATCCCTGGATGCCAATCGAAACCGCTCTGAACTCTCCGGAGTTCATTCCAGGCACATATTGTTCATGTTTTCCGAGAGCAAGGTTTTTGGTGCGGAACCGAGGGAAAACACAGCCAACGTTACTTCTCTCGTGTCAGTGCTGTTGAGTGATAAATAATGTCACTTTTGGAGGCCTCTTTGTAATTATGAGCAGGTCTCGCTTTCTTGAACAGACGTCTTCACAGAGATGGAAAAAAATGGATTTGAGAACACTGCGCTGCCACTTTCCGAGCATTTGTCAAAAGTAACAGCTAATTGTATCCGTTGTGGAAAACTCTTCCGTTCTTCTACTTCTTTTCATCGCCATGCAAAAGAACGCGTTTGAAAAGAGTGAACCCCATTTCCCCTTCCGTTCGGATAACAGTAAACAGTAATCAGCGGAATTTTCTCTCGAGTGCCTTGGAGCACCCGATTTGGATCCTTTGTTCTACACTTGTTTACCTGTCAGACACATTTGGCTCCCTGAAAGATCCTATCTTAACTCAAGAGTCTTGATACCGAGAAAAATGTCATGTTCGTCCTTGCAGATGCCTGTCCGCCGTAAGTATAGCAGCGAGGTTCAACCCACGATCCCCGATGAATACGATTTCCTCTATCCAACCTTTGCGCTAGAGAATCCCAAGAAGCAAGCACAGGTGTGTATGAGCTGTATATGTATAGCATCACGCTTTCGCTCTTCTTGAACTTGGCATTCCAACACCGATAATTTATGCACTGAGAAAACGGTTCTTCTTTCTCGCGCGCGACAGCATAGCCGGGAAGACGCGGAATCAATTACGCAACAACATCGCGAGTGCAATCTCGAAATTGCCGCAGATTTTTGATCGTCAGAGGCATTTTCTGTGCTTTGTGAAAGTGCGTCACTGCGTTTCTTCTTCGTCCACGATCATGAATGATTGGTCGATTGGCCCGAACATTTCGACCTTGACGTTTGATCCGTTCTAGGCATTGTATGCCCTTCCGAAAGATATCGCGACGATCAATTCTGGTCTCATGTCTTGATAGGCTTTGAATTTGGCAACATTCCGCAACAAAAAATCTTTGCGCGTAGAGTACAAGTGACATTCGTGATGAGGCTTCGAGATCTCGACACATTTTTCTCTGCTGCATGGGCTACGGCTTCCGTGCCGCCCCTGCTGCTGCGCTCTGTTGCTGTAGCACCAGCAGCGAACCACCATAAAGCATAGTTTGGAGCTTATTATCGTTCGGAGGTCACACAACGATCTCGCGTTTCACTCAACCTGTCAAGGCCGTCACAGCTGGAGAGGTCTCAAGACCCTCGAACCTTTTCCTCTGCAGTCTAGTCGATTACGAGACTGCTTTTGTGAGATCGATATCGAGCTATTGTTCCCGTGGCGAAGTTCACATCGTGAATCAATTCATTTCATTTGATAGATACCGTATCAGTCTGAAAACATGTTCGAAAATGGCACTTTGGTCGTTCAATATTTTCCCAGTCATACTAGCGGGCTTCGTCACATTCTGCGCGGCTTCAGGTTTCCGACAGGTCGTCCGACAGCGACGGCAATAATTCAAAGAGTCTTTTTTTGTTAGGGTAGATTGTGTAATGTTTCGGTATAGCGTTACAGTTCACCGTGCGAATAATAATCAACTTTTTTGATTCAATTTGCTTGCCATCTCGAAACACCACCCGATCGCTCCCAAAATCACTTGAACCCTGTTTTGCTCTAACCAGGTGGAGAATGTCCTCCGTCCGCTGGTTTTGGGCCGTTACAATGTGTTCAAAATCAAAGATGTGTTCATCAAGGAGATGGAGCTTGGTCTAAAAAAAGACCCGAGAAGAGCAAGCAGTCTCCAGATGGAAAACACTTACATACCCGGCTTACCCAACGGAACTGGTAAGAACTGGCCCGGCGTCCCACGACTCGATCGGATGAAGTTTTTCGATCCCACAAAGCGTCATCGCGAAAACTCTTTGCAGAGCACGGCGAGTTCCTCGCACTCGATTTGGGAGGTACGAATTTTCGAGTGATCCACGTTGTCATCGATCCGAACTGCAACGAGCCCCACTACGACGTCAAATACTTCTCCGTGCCGGAGGCGACCCGACTGGGACCTGGAGAGTATGTGAGTTGACACGGCGGAGTTCTTTCCAAATTCTGTATAACCGTTATCGCAGTGAAGAGCTAAACGGAAGGTGGTACCAATACCGCATCGGTTAACTAGAGGAAGTATCCGCGGCGCTTTCTTGTGCAAGATTGTGTCCGATTCCAGAAAGAGACCATATCAACATTGGGTTGTATTTCAAGTGGACTTGACCTTTAGTGTCACAGCGTGGAAGCACACGGGCTCCTATCGCGGAGAAACCGATCTATGGATTGGGCTCTGAGGGTTCTTCACGACCAAGCGACGCCGTTTTCAAAGCCAATCTTCTCGAAACGCAGCTTGAACAATCTTCTATTTTTGCAGCTTTTTGATTTCCTCGCCACATGCATCGATGACTTCCTAACTGAGAATGGCCTCCGCTCAAAGCCCCTCAACCTCGGTTTCTGCTTCTCGTTTCCCATGATCCAACAAGGCCTGAACAAAGCCATCCTCGGTTCATGGACGAAAAGTTTCAACTGCACCGGTGTCGTAGGAGAGGACGTCGTGAAGATGTTGAAAGATTCGCTCGATAGGAAAGGGGTAATAAGATTCGTGCCAATAGCTGGAATCCTCGGTCTCATTCTTTCTTCGCTCTCGCTCAAGTTACCTCCTTGTGACAGGTTACCAATGTTACCATTGTGGCTATCGTAAACGACGCGACAGGCACCCTGGTGAAAGGCGCTTTCGTCGATCACAACTGTAACATCGGACTCATCCTCGGAACCGGCTGCAATGCCTGCTACATGGAAAAGGTGAAGACTTGAATCAGCTCGGTCATTGATGTATCGATGCCGCGGAGCCCCGAGTTTTCTGACGTAATCGTTCATTTGCAGATTGAAAACATCCCCAAGTTCGAGAAACATTCTGATACTATCACCGAAGTTATCGTCGATATCGAATGGGGTGCCTTCGGAGACAACGGTGTCATGAATTTCATGAAAACCGATTTCGATGCTGCAGTCGACAACAATTCTTTACTCGTTGGTTCTTTCACGTAAGAATTCTCACAGCTGATTTGGAATTGGAGCTTTGAATCATTGCCCACCTGAGATTTACCTCACTGAAACATCCACGATGGGATCGCAGGTTTGAAAAACTATTCGCCGGAAAATATTTGGGCGAACTCGTTCGCAACGTCCTCGTGAAACTGATCCGGGAAGGTTTACTGTTTGACGGGCGAGCGTCTGAAACACTGCTTACTCAGCATACGTTCACTACAGCCGACGTTTCAGCGTTCGAGACGTGAGTAATGACTTGTAACCGATGAATGACAAAGCGAAAATTGTCCTTCTCTTCCTGTCCTTTGTCAAACGAATGTCCATTTCCAGCGTGGAAAATGAAGCTCAGGAACGGCAAGTCCTGGAGCGTTTCGGGTACCTGCACCCAAATGAAGATGACCTCAAAGTTATACGATACGCGTGCGGAGTCGCCTCGACCAGAGGAGCTCTATTGGTGTCCATTTGTGAGTCTATGCGGCGTCTCCGGGACTCTGATTCGAACGAATATTCGAAAATTCGCAATCTGACGTAGTCTCATGTTGTCGTCGAAAGCTATCTCGAATCGAACAAAATTTCTTCCCAGGTCTCGCGACTTTACTCGAAAGGATGAAGAAACCTACATGTACTATAGCCATTGACGGTTCATTATTCAAACATCACCCGGAATTCAGCAAAATGATGCAGGAGTTCATTAGGTTCATGGCTCCTGATCACAAGGTGCGGAACCCGGGAGAACTTATTTGTCACTTGCAAGAAATTTCGAATTCATCAAACTGATATGGCCCTAATATTGGACCTCGCGCGGGAAGCCGAGTGTTGGATGAGATGGCTCATGAGATGTCGTGTTTATGGTTTGCAGTTCAAGTTGATGCTGGCTGAAGACGGGAGCGGTAAGGGCGCGGGACTTGTTGCAGCATTGGCAACGCGTCTCATCGCCGAAGGCGTCATTGAGGAGTGAAGTCCACGGAATCAGCTGGAATCTATTTCTGTGAACTTCGCGTTGGAACGAACTCGTCGTAGACATGGCGGACCTGGACCAATAAAGTATCAGACTTCTTTACACGATTAAATTGTAGTTGCAGTTTCTATTTTTCGAAGCCCGAATCGTTTCGTCATCGAGTGACGATTGAGAATTCAGCAACATGTGGGCTTTCTCTCCGTTTTGCACACATTTCGAAGTGTTTCGTGGCGTACAGCTTATTTAAATTTGTTCGGTTTCGATATTTGAATCATCTGTTTTGATAATTAATCATGATATAGATATTCTCGGTTCCCAAGTTCTCTCGCAAGGCATCGAGACGATATTTGTTGTGTGTTGATTTGTTCAGGGGCTCAATAGCCGAGTGGAAGCTTTTAAGAGCTTCCACATTCTGTGTTTATTGTGTCTGCTGCTTCCCTGACTGCTGAGTGAGGCGACGTGACGACGAAAACTTTTGCATTTGCTCTCGAAAGAGTTGAAGAAAACCATTCATTGTGTAACTGACTGAACAACGGTGCGCGTGTATGTATACGTTTGGAGTAATTTTCGGCGAATGCGTGTGCAACCTCGCGCGCGTGCAGAGTGGTGTTTCAGTATTCTTAGAACGGCTTGACCAAGGAGTTTTCCGCGACTTCTTTGTCCGTGTACGAACAAAATCATAATGTAAGAAAAAGTAAAGGGAATTTCCTGAAACTGTTCGAACTCTTCGACGATGTCTCCCTTTCGCCGACGTATCTATCTCACCGCCTGGCCCGGATCTCACTCGAAGAATTCTGGAGATTCCAGTGCAGAAGCTCTCCCTTGCCGCTCTCATCCAGGGCTCTCAAGCTTATGGCAGGCAATCTTTCCGGTGAATGTGCCATGAATGTGGGCAGTTAACGCTGTTCCGCGTATAATGGCGAACATTTCAGCAATTAGCAGGAATAAGAAGCTCGTTATCTGGAAACAATTTTGCTGAGAGCAGGTCTTGCCGCTAGAGTTAACAACAGATCGTCGGAGCAACTGAACGGCGACTGAGCAGAAGTGAAAAACTTTGAGAAGACTTTTGGTATTTCAGTGAGACAACGCGGTTCCAAAACGAACTGCTATTTGTCTCAAAGCTTTCTGTGAAATGATGGCTTTATCGCATCGGATGCTCGGCATCCTTCGTTCCCTCGGCCAACTGGCGCCTCAAGAGATTTTTTCTCGCGCTGGATGCACCCGTGGTGAGGCGAGAACGATTCCTAATCGAATTTACTTTCTCCTTATCATACCATGAGAATGGAATTTGTCAGTAGCTTGTCAGCCGTAGTCAGATCAAGATGCTGGATGAGGTCACTTTTTAAGCCTCTAAGTTGGCGTTCAAGTTCTCAGTCAGCTCACCCTCGCCAGTTTTTTAATCGCCCAGCAGCCCCTCTCCATACCACCGTGATTTTCTCTTTGCACTCGACGTAATTGGATAGTTCAAACGCCAACAGAGACGTCAAACTTCTCTCCGTAGCCCCCCCCCCCCTATCCCCAACGCAGCTCTTCGGCTTCAGTTGTGCTTCTTCCCCGCTCCGTATTATTATATTATCAGAGCTCGGAAGTTCAGGCATTGATAAATTCCGACCCTCCGTCTATCCGTATGGATTGACAGATATATGTACTACATTCACAAATGATCCCTGATTACTATCGGTGTAGTCGACCTTCCATCAATTTATCCATCGATTGATGGAGGGCGAATATTGAATAATGCCTGAAAGTCTAACCTTTGATTAGAATTGCGGCATTTAGTCACTGTTTCATCAAGAAGGTGACATCGAGAGAGAAAATCTAGAGAATGGTGAGCTTCATCAGTGGTCGTGATGATCAAAATGAAATTAGCATGGATTGATATTGAGCTGGATCGCCATTCGAACAAGCGTTACTCAAAACTGACGAAATTCCGAGTTTCATTAAAGAGAAACGAAGACAGTTAAGTGAATGTGTAGACGGTCGACCGCCATGACACACAGAAGTATTTGTTTCAGCGCTGAAGGGGACAACCGAGTCTGATTGTCTTATCCTTGTCGTTCTCCTTTTTCTCGTCACCACCCCGTTTGGGGTTGAAATGGATTGAGTTTGTTCGAGGGTCGCTTTGCACGCGCCGACCATTACTATCATCTTATTTGGTTGTTCAGATCAACGAATCCCATTTGAGCACTAGTACACTTGCTGCTGCTGTGTAGCGCCATCAAAGGGTACCGCAACCCATACCATAATGGCAGCCACAACAGCGACGCGAACAACAACGAATGAAATCTGAGTGAGTGAGTGAGTGAGTAAGGCTCGAGTTTCGGGTGCGGATCAGTGGCCAGCTTGTCTCGTTCTCAACAAGCGTTGGCTTGCCATTGAACTTTCCTGAACTACATATTTGGAGTCTGTCGCGAAGTGACGCGATATTTGTCAGAGGCGACATCTACTTGCGCCTGTAAAAACTCCGACCGGCCAGTCCGCTAGACGTCGATTGCCGAAAGTGTGTAGCGCGCAAGGAAGCCGCCAGCTAGGCTAGGCCCCGCCGTGTTCGAGAGTGAACATCTCCGTTCCTCCGTCGGGCCTTTGCCAAACGAAACGAAATCTCTTTCAGTCACTCAACGCCTTTTCTACTCCGGGAGGGATCCGGTTCATAATTGAGTCGGTCTCTGCAAACCGCAACACTGCTGAACAGTAGTCATTCTGTGAGTCAGTGTTAATTCCAACAAACATTGAACGAAGAGAGACGTCACGATTCCAGCTGTCGTGTTCTCATATTTTTTTGCTGGAGTCGACAGCTTGGATGGTAAGTTCCCGATGTTCTAGTTCGTCGGATGCTCAGATGAGAACACCACTCGAATTATACGACTGGGCGCTATCAGTTTCCATGATTCATTCAGGAGTCTCTTCCAAAATCGTGAGTTGAAGTGAAGGCGGATACAGTCAGCTACGCGAGAGACCCGTCCGCACATTGTTCTTGGGAACACACAACAGATGAGCGGTAATTACGCTGTCTTTGTTGCAAGACGGCGGACTTACTCAGCCCTTTCGATCCCATCGTCTACTGCGGTGCTCGATTCGGAAATGTTGCCTATCGTGTTCTCAGCGTCGGATTCGAGGTTTATCGACTGATTCGGACTCTGGAATCGTTCCTGAACGTTCGAAATTTCCCTTTATCACCTTCGCGACACGATTTCGGACAAGTTTATTGGCATCGATTGACTACGGTGTCAGTCAGAACAGGTTCCAACCCACATTGAGATCGAGGAGCACAGAAGCCGCAAACACGCACAGAGAGACGTTGATTCTGCGGCGAAGTCGACGTTCCGATCGCGAGTCTCGGCCGCTGGACGTGAGTTTCTCTCAGTGTTCTCGAATTCCCCCGTTTTTTTTGACGTAGAATCCAAACATTCCCAATCAGAGGGTTCCAAAACTACACGTTCTCCCAATATTTTGAATGAAGGTCTTCCATGAAGCGAAATCGGGATCCGGGGAAGCCTATTGCTAAGGTCCTCTATTCGAGCCCACGTCCTGAACATCATATAATGACTCCGGGCATTCGAATCGCGTAAGAGAACGCCTTTCCGAATCCGTCTAACAATGGATGTAGGTGCTCGAGTTCGGGCTGTCGCTAACGCCCTACAGCTATTTGCAATTTGCGACTAATGCAGATCAACTGAGCTCTGCAACTAATAATCAAGCTGAAAGGAGAATCCAAACATGTCTTGTGTCTTATTTCGCTCGGAGCTTGAACACGGACGCGCCGGCGTGTCACACACAAAGAAAACACGCTCACGGACACGTTCAGGGCACGGAGTCGAGGTTTTCCGGGTTCGGCGACAGCTGGATCGGCTGTCGTCGGAGCTCCCGATCGGCAAGTTCGGGTCGCCGTACGAAGCGACAGCGATGCTTGTTATCGGTTCCTTTGTATGTGACGCTGCTCACAGCTTAATTTATTAAGAGAGCAACCCTTCTGCCATTGCGTCCGCTCCAAGCTGAATCCTTTATCGCGCACAAGATCACTGGCAGACAATGCTAACCGGCTCGATGCGCGAGAAGCTCCCCGCTCTTATTCTTCCAGAGTGATCAACTGCTGACGAGACGTCTTCGAGATTCCCTGGAATCGATTCGTCATTCAGTCGTGAATCTGTCACCCACGTTTTAACCGAGTTCAATGCTCGGCCTTCATCCGGGACCCGAAGGATCGAGATATTCGGTGTCGTCCTCAATTGATCAGTTGATGAAATTTCTGACGAGTTGTTGTATCTTGCAGTGACGTCATCCGTCACACCGGAGGAGCTGGTTCATCGATGATTTCCATCCGAAATTCGCGACCGGCGGTTCGTGAGGAAAGCCCTCAGCATGCTTCAAGAGCATCGAGCGCAAGACGCGGCTTGGAATGAGCGGTAATTCATGCGCTTTACGAACGCCCATGTAAATCAGATCCGTCGTTGCTTTGAGTCGAATTGAGATTTTCGCCTCCTCGCGCCCATCCCCTCTCGACGACTGCTAAGGACGACGAAACGTCGAACAAACCACAAATCGCGGTTCGACCCACACGACCACAAGGCTGGCTTGTCGTTCTCCCGCCGCCAAATTCTAATGGGACTCGCATTGGCTGCTGGCTCGCTAAAACGCACACCATGGATGCGTCGTCGTCGTCAAAGTAGGCCTTGAGTGAACTTTCGAATCGCGTGGATTTGTGATGACGAGAGATTTATCAACGCTCGTAAGGGTCCTCAAGCGATTGTAATTTCAGGGATCAACGGGTGAAAAACAGTGACCGTCCAACGCACACAGACACCATGGCTTCGTCTGCAGTTCTGCTGAATGAGTCGACGATTGCGGAGACGGACAAAATGCCGAAGTGCGTGGAGCTAGCCGTTCCATCGAGTGAAACGTTCTTCAGAGTCGGATACGTCGTGCTCCCAAAATCTGTTTTCTATTTGACCGTGGTGACGAGTACGGAATCGAACCGAGGCAACAAACCGCTGGCGGACTCGGAATCGTGAAAGTGAGAAACCTTCAGTGCGTGTTCTGGGCATCCCCTGGCCCATCTTCTGTGTCAACGTTGAACACTTCTGAGTTATCTGAGGACGATCGTGAACTCGTGGAGCGTGCCGAGGGAGCAGCGATTTACTTCTGCTTCGATTTCCCGTCCGTACAATCAGAGCAGCTGCTCCTCGAGAGAATCCGATCCGACTCGTGTTGTCTCAAACATTCTTCACTGAAAGTGTTCTCGCTTCGAAGTCAAGTGAATTTCACTAAGAGTGTCGTTCACCTAGGGTCGAGAGCATCTTACTTGAAATTACGTAAACACACGTGAAGAGTCTCTCGTGTGCTCGTCACGACAACAAAGTTATTTTTAAACAACGAGTGCGTGCGTTTTCGTTGTTTCGCTGGAGCAGCACACCAAGACGAAGCTACGAAAATGTTTCCAACTCAGAAAACCATGTTACCGCCGTTCGGTTTATGAAGAATTCGGCTGCGTTGATTGAAAACAGTGAGCTCGGCCCTGGCCAGGGTCGTTTGAGACAGGTTATCGGTGGGAATTCACCGCTGGCTCGGTGACGTTTCCACTCCCACTCAAAGCCGTTGGAGCAAAGTTCATCGTAGCGTTTGATTGTCATCGATGATTCGCCGTTTGAGTCGGCCATGACTTCGAAGAATACGAGAGGCCAATAAATTTGTGAAGCATAACACCGGATTCTGTATTCGTCGATCGACAGACATCAAATCTTCTCTCAACAAACTCTGAAGGAAACCTGGAGAAAAAGTTTTCGAATGCACTCGATTGTCATTTGCAAATGCCGAATTCGTCGTCGATTCAGCTAATAATTTTCCTGATTTTGGATTTTCACGATTTTACGGCGCCCGGAACCGTGCGAAGCTTCGATCCAGGGATTCAGCCTTTTTCCGAAAGTCCGTTTCGAATGAGATTCGTCACTTGATAGTTTGTCAAGCTTCGGAGTTTTATGCGTGGCATTTTGTGTAATAACGGATTTTTCGTCGACTGATAATTCTTCCGTCAGAAACTAACTTTTCCGGAAATCCTGGAAACTCGGAGTTGCACAAAAGGAATTCCCTCGATTCGAATCCAACAGACCGTTGGAGCACAGCAGCTTAGGTGGGAAACCTACCTTTCCCGATGATATCTGCATTAGCCGTGAAGTTCGGGCGACTGTGGATCACTCTTCATGGTCGTCTCCAAAAAGTGTGAGAGGAGTTCGCCTCGGCTCTGTTGAACTGTTCGTTTCAGGACAGTCACTGGTTTTGTCTCTTCTGAGCAAATATTTGCCGGCTTTGATCAACCTCACTGGAGAAAGGCGTCGGCGCAAGCGGACAGAAAAGAAAGACTTCTCTCGGCGCGGATCGCGAGGATTTCTCCTCGTCTCTTGGCGTCGACCGCTTCGCTTTCAGAACTCAGACATCGACTCAACTAACCAGGAGCTATCATCGAAATGAGATCCCCTAATTATTGCCTGACTTTCTTTCGTCATTGTTGTTCTTCCGCCCTGCACCTCCGAGCGTGCTTAAGAGAGAAGGAGAAAATATCGAAACGGAGCTCTTTATCCACGTGTTCAGACTCGAGATTATTTCGGTCATTGTTCCTGCGAACTATTATGTAAGAAAACAGTCTATATTTAGATTGGCAGACAACGACAACACTGACGACTCCTTCTCTCTGACAGAGAGATCATCGATGAGCACGACGAATCTGTCGCGTGCTAAAGCATCGTGTGGAGTTGTGTTCGAGTTTCTTGATATTCAGCGCACATAGGTCGTCCCTTCAATTTGTGCCGTTATCCAAATACAAAGAGATCTAAAAGTCCTAATCGTCATCATCGATAATAATTGTCGTCACAACCAGCTAACGACGCGCTGTCGATCAACCTGAGACCAAGATTTCGACGACGTGCATTCGCGAATCAAGACTTCTCTCCTCAAGAGTACTCTTGTCCTTGTGTGTTTCAATTACGATGATGAAGCAAAGCACTTAACGAGTCAAACGGTTGCAAATGTGACTCTAAAACAAGTCAAAAATAGAAACTCGGTGTCCGAGAAATACTCAGCCAGCAAACAATGGAAACAGTCGAATGTCACCTGGAGCGTGTTAGAAACCAAGGCCTCTCGGGGTGGTCCCTATCCTTCTTCTCTGAAAGCTGGAAGGCGTCGCCTGCTCGTTCGTTCACCAGCTCCCATTGCCATGACGAATCATGCCAGCTATGTACCCATCTACCGAGCTAGCTAACTAAGAAGACACCCCTATTTGAAACTGATCCATGTTTCCAGACGTTCCACAATGCGAACGTCGCCTCGGACTTGGTTCCTACACTCGAGAGGAAGCGCGCATCGCTTATGCTAGAGCCACAAGAACATTCGGTAGAAAAAAAATAAGTCGTCGATTCAATCCCAACAGAGCCGCTCGAGAAACCCCAGTGAGTATTCTGCTTGAATTCGGATCCGAACGGATGCGATGATGAGCGGAAGGATGAGGAAGTGGACAAAAACGAGCTTCTGCAGCAGCAGCGACGGACGACGACAGCGATGTGAAAGGACTAGTGAGGAGAACGAAGGAGAAAATTGGAGAATATTGACGGGACGGTCATCGGTTTCCCATACACTCGTATAGAACGTACTTGTGGACGAACTTTTCCATTCGGGAATTATTTTCCACTTAAAACAGTGAACGGAACGACGGACGCGGGAACCAGTCGTTAATATTTAACATCGGTGCAGAGCCGGCAAACATTGGTGATCAGTTTAACCTTGGTTGTTAGCTCGCTTTTGTGCTTTCGTACGTCGACTACGATCACGGAAGCTGACTCGGTGGATTCTACTATCCCATATTAATTGGTCTCTGTCGGCTTTTGAATTTGGTTCCCGACTTTTTTTTTCATTATTCACAGGAGGATTCTTGGAAAGACGCAGAACATAAATTACTCACTCTTTGAGTACACGAGGAAACTTTCTGCGTAGTTAGTTAGATTAGTCGCCTTCGATCGTCGCAGAAAATTCATTGGTCGCCGTCTCCGTTTTCTGTCTCGATCTCTCTTTGTGTCTGGGGATCATCCTGCGTGACCTCCCCTAATCCCCGCTCTGGAAGCAACAGGACGTCGGGCCACGACCTTTCAATCGAACGAATGATTCGCCTCAAAAGTTGAAGCGAAACCGAACCTCTGAATACGAGACGACCAACGGGGACGCTCTCGATCTAATGTATTAGAGCGCATCCGAGGAATCCCTCCCGCCGCTATCAGAGGTTGGGATGTTGGTCGTTTCGTCCCCAGTGAGCAATAATTGATTGAAGCTCAACCATTGGAAGAAAATGGACGAACGAGCGAATCGTTCAAAGGGGCTCGAAAAAGTCTTTCAGGCCCGTGCCAAGTTCCCAACAGTGCCGAGATCAGTTCGTCGACGCGACCGACGCCGACGTCGCTCGGTCGACGGATGCACGGCTCCATCTCCACCACAACCACCAACAGCCTGTGGTTGGTTCACAAAGGAGGCGTTGAGGAGAAAAAATGCGCCTTTGAGATATTCTTCTCGAAGAGCAGCGAATCATCCGCTCAAAAACGAAGGCGACCACGAGCAGTAATTATGCGCTTCTTGTTGTCGTCGTCGTCTTCGACTTCGTGGCAGTTCGCGTGACGAGCCGAATTCTGTTAGAAAGAGGAAGCTTGTCTGTCATAACAAAGCTTCGAAAGTTTTGTTTCTGCTGTGATCTAGCCCGAGGGGAAGCGGTCGGGCGAAGGTTGAGCCGAGTCTTGACTTCATTGATTCCAGAGAACCCGGTCAGAGTTATCCAACGAACGTTCGTTTCCGCATGAATCGCTTGCTCGACGAATATCCACATACCAACTGCCGAAGGGATCGGCACAGCAGACACCGCCGCGGTTTGGCTTGTTGTAGCCTTCCACTGAATGGACGAATTGCGTGTACAGCACTCGTTATGCTACCGTGGGTTACGCCCCAACAACACCAAGAAAGGGTGACATCAGCCTGGCTCATTGGTACAATATAATATGCAATATGCAAAAGTTCGAAGCACGGAGCAGCCAACTCACTTAGGCCTTCTGTCGGACGACGAATTATTATTATCGGAAGAAAACCTAAGACGTCAAAGCGTCGTCCATCCGTGCACTCGGGCCCACCGTCGAGGTCCCGGCACGCTCTCGACTCCGAACGTCGATTGAGGGAACACTATGTAGGTCTCGCTGAGTTGCCTGCTGCAAAGATTTGCGACTTCGTCAGGATGCTTTTTGTCTTCTGCTGCTGATTTGTCTCTGCTGACCCGATCTCTGATTAGGCCCTGATGGCCGGCCCCTCGAGATCCGACAGATGGATACAGAGTGTGGGTTGGAGTCCGCCTGTTCAAGGGTCGTTGCGAGACAGGCGACCTTCCCTGACAAATGTCCACCAAGACGGAGGAACCGATTTCGCTTTATATGCAGAGGTCGTCTCCGGTGCTTTTCAGGATCGAACGCGAACAATCTTCCACCCTCTGGTGGACCTGACTGTGCTGCTCTTAGCTCTCAGCTTCGATTCAATGTCTAGCTAGAAAGGGCTCGACTCTGAGCCGAGCAACAGGGGCGGCAGCAATCTCCGGAGAACACTGACTGAGAGAGAGGTAACTGGAATGAAAGACTTGCGAACAAGTCGCATCTTGAAAAGGGCTTTTGATTTTGATGTCGGCTCGATTCTGTGTCGGAGGAGGAAAATCTGAGCCGTGGCGTCCATTCCACGAATGCACGGAAGCTTTTTGGAATTCCCACCTGCGTTTCGTTTCGGATCGCGTCGAATGGCCTGCCTCGATGTCTGACTGCGTTCGATGTGAACGAGGCATTCGACGCAGGCGGCCATCGATGCCTCGTGTACGTGACGACGCTTTCGAAACAGTTTTTTCAATTTCGATTTGCGTCTTCTCCTCATCACCACCGAGTGCGCCGCCGGCTGGCGTCCGACGATGGTGACACTTGGTTGAGGCGGGGAACTCAATTTGTGCTTTTTATTCGTGGTGCTGTGTTTTCTATTGATGAGAAGGTGTTGCTCTCGGAACCCCTCAACGCGGAAAAATGCGGAAACAGAACCCTGCGTTTAACAATTGCAGCGAGACGACTGTTTGTTCTGCTTCCCATTTTTTCTTCCCACTCTGAATGTTTTCAAACTCTTTTTTTCTCACTTCGTTCGCAGATTCTGCGTCCTGCCGAAATTAAAACTTCGTCCCGAGACAGGCGTTCTTCAACCGCAAAATGTGACGATCTCTCATGCAGAAGACGACAAACAAGAAGTTCGTCTTTGGATTCACCTGCTGAGCTCGGATCAGGGAAGCGTCCTTGAGATTGTCCTGAATTCGTTCCTTTGCACTGCTGCAAGTAAGACGGGACTTTCTGGAACATGACTCTTCCCAACGAAAAGGAGGCACTCCATTAAGAAGACGGAAAACGCATTACGCGCGAACTCGACGCATTGTAGGTCCCTCTACTGCGCTCTCGCCACGGAGAGAATCTGCTTCGGAGAAAATCCCGATGCGCTCTCGGTCGCAATATGAAAGAGAACAGTAAAAACAATTTTCTTTTTTCAAAGATAATAAATCAGAACTGGAATGGGCGACAACACAAAGTTTTTGAATCGAGCGCGGTTGGAGCACGAGGGGTCCTGGTGTAGCCGTCGTCCAAATCCAAAGAGGCGGCGGCGGTTCTCCATATCAATTCGAAAGCCCTCGATGACTTCCGTTTTTCGGTGGTTGACGGAAAGAGGGCGACGTTTCACCGGATGTGAGCCAGCGAGCGTAATAAAGAGTTCAGTTGCGTTAAAAGCGGAAGCTTTGATGGCAGAAGTTGCGAATCAAGCAAGCCATAGATAGATTGAAAGATGCCGAGCGTCGAGAGACCGCAACACAAAAAAAAGAGTTGATATTGCTTCGCCACAGCTACTTCCAGCTGCTTCGCCAACATTTTGACAATTCAATTCTCAAGCTGAGCGAACTGACCCGATTCTAATGCAAGTTTGCCAAAGGTGCAGCTAGTATCAAAATCGTAGAGATACACACTCGTCGTTTATCTCAATCATTGCTCAAAGACGCTAACTGTCAATTCAAATGTCCCCTGTCCCCTTGTGAGAAAGGGGAAAGAGGTTCATGTTGCCAAGTTTGTCGTTTCGGGAGAGTTGAACTCGGTCAAGCTGTTTGTTGGTTGAACCCACTCAAGATTGTGCAACGACAGCGAACTTGTTCTTCTCCCACCTCGTGTGGGTTTTGGCCCTCGCCTGGGCGTTTCCACGTTTTTTTTCTTTATTCATATCGATGACTTTGAATAGGAATGATTGCATCGCTGCAAAACATTTCAGATCTTTGTCTTTCGATGCTGTTGCGATATTCGCTGTCGCCATTCTGCACGGCCGGCCTTCTTTTGTTCTCACGAAGTCGTGGGCGCGACCGGCACCGCAAAACGAACTTTTGAAGTGATTACGAGAGCTGTTCTGACTTTTAGGTGAAAACGCGATCGAATACTCTGCTCGCAGAAATTGATATATCGATGCAACTATCCACCTCTACCGGCTCCCGTGAAGGTTCGAGCATCGAGAGCGTTCGAGGAACGAAAGAAAATCATCCATGGAGCGGATTCCATCGACTAGAATTAAGTAATGTGAACGCGAGCTCTTCCACGTGACGCATTGGCAGTGATTGAAGGAGGTTTCATGAAAAGAACAACTTATCCGCGCAGGGTTGCCGGTTCGTGTGGAGAGGAGGATGGGAAAGGGAATCCTCATGAGGGAGAGTAGCATAACCTGAACGAAAGATTTCACTCTCAGAGATCAGAAGTAGAAACACGCGCGCTTGAGTTCGAATCCTGAGCGCCTACTTCGATGAATCGTAATTTTTCACGCGTGCTTCTCGTGGAATTCACAAACGGGTGCTGAGTGTGTGTTCTCCCCGTTCGGGAGTTGTGATCGAATTGTGGAAAATTTGAGGAAAAAATTAAGTGAAAGCGAGAGGAACTTTTCCGCGCACCTCTTTCGTGCTCGGTGGGTGAAGTACTGTCTGTGACTCAACGAACGGGGAAAAAAGTGGAAATCAGTGCTTTTATTACTAGGAACACAGATTCGGTCGAATGAATCATAATTCTCAGGAGTGCTCAAATCGTTTCGTCGAAATGACAAACTGTTGAGGAAAGTCGCCGGACATACAGAGCTGGTTACTCCGATTGAAGCTCTCTGTAGTTCATTGTGCATGGTGCGATCGAGTGGAGAAAACGTGAGTGAAATTCCTTCCTATTGAAACTCTCGAAATGCCGCGCCGCACCGCACCGAGAGTGGCGCAGCGTTAATCGTGATATCATCTTTGCTCCGCTTTCCACTCCATTTCGTCGATTCAATTCAACGCTCGAGAAGCTAATTTTCAAATTCTGTTCCTGCCGCCTGTCACGGATGAAAAGTTTCTGAATTGCACGGCCTGCTCTCGCAAAGCGACAGATTGACGTGTTCGGGAGTCGAATGGAGGGAAAAGTTGGAACTGAACGCGGGGCACACACACCTGGACGAGCGGGGCAAGACAGAGTTGAAAAAAGAAGAGAGGTGGCAAAAACTCGTTGATGATGTTTCAATGTGGTCGTCCAGGCGTCAATAAGTTCATTAGCTTTATCCACTGAACAGAACGATAGAGAAACGAAGCGAGTGACCCAGAAATCACCGCCATCACGACATCCAGCGGCCACAAAAGCGTCTACGAGAAAAAGTTCAGACGTAAAAACAATGAGCGCGCTGACCACCGACATAAGCAACCTCCTCCACTCGAAATTCCAAGCTTCCAGCGAATTAACAAAACTCTCTGCGACGCACATGACTCTTGGTCTTTCACATTTTCTCCCTCGGTGCTCCCGACCCTCGTTGGCAACGATACCAGTACAAAACCTCCGTCGCGTCCGCGAAGATTTTTTAGCATGAGGGCGGATCACGAAGGAGATCATGTGAGGGTGGAACATGTTCTCGGATCTGGACAGGTGAATCTTGAGATGGAGGTCGTTGACAGTTTTCGTTCCTTCAAGAGTTGCGGAAGAAAAACACGATTCTCGACAATATTGGGATTCCGGATTTCGGATAAGAGTGAAATTTGTACTCATTCCTGAATCGGAACTCGGGTCGTGAGATCAGATGCCTGTTCCTTGGCGTACTCGCACTTTTCGCGAGAAACATGAACGGACTTGATGAAATGAAAGCATCAATGAATGATTTATGAACAGCAAACCAAACCGAACGCTCAGGAAGGAAGCCGGACTTGAAGTGTGTCTGGCAATCGGCTCAAGATGACTTGCTTAGAGCGAAGAGGATCACGTTCGCGGCGGAGAAAGCACGTAGACCAACTCTAGTTCCTTATGTTTCGTCTCTTTCCTTCTCTTTAAGACGGATTCTGCTTTATTTTCCTAGATTTGCCGCTTTTCTATGCATATGCAAGAGCATCCGGAAAGAAGTTATCCCTTATGTCTTTACGGGGGACGGGATCTTCTCTTTCCCCCAGAAGTCATCTCCAAAGATAAAATCACAATCATTTTCCGTGGTGAGCGTTCTGCGGAGACCTCCTCGTTTTCGATTGGCTTGAGATGGCACTCATCGAGATTTCACAAGAGCGGAGAAGCGACCTGTGTGAGTTGTCAAAATAAACTTCAGACACCGTTGACCTCCTCTAACGACTTGACTGTTTAAAGATTTTCAAATCTGACTCTCTTATGAGCTGCAATTCTCGACACCGAAAACGTCAGTCTCACTGGAATCACATCGTTCTCACGAGAATCTATCGAGGAGGAATTTGGAGAACTTTTTACGAGAAAAACTCGATGCTCGGCATTCATGAACGAGTCGAAAGCGAAGTTTGCGACGCTAAAGTATTCGATGAACGCTGGAGTCTCTCGCAAACGACTCGAGTTTCGAGGCTTTCGTCTGATAGTCTCGCAACTGACCGTTTGCAAAAGACCTACAAACTGAGAGCCACGAAGCCAATGCTCAGGAGCTGCTGTGAGACCGAACGGCACCCCTTGCTTCTTTGGACTGCTTCTCTTTTCGCTCGATGTTGCAATTACAAATTAAACTGTGACTCACTCTCATCTCGGCAGCCTATTCTGCTTGCATATGCGGGTGTGTGTGTGTGGGGGGGGGGAGGGAGGGAGGGGGATTTCAGGGCCATGGTAAAGACCAGGGGTTCGTGTGTATGGCGTTTGTCTGTCTGTCCGTCCGTCCGTTCGTCGGTTTGTCTGGCTGTCTGTCACCCTGGCTCAGGCTCTTCGGCTTTTGCAACGGGGTCCGATGTGAAGCCATTGAGGGTTACGAGGGAGGCTGCTTGTGTATTTTTAAGCAGTGAGTGGCAGAGAAGAAGAACATGATCGAGCGTGCAAATCGCCAGGCTTTGCTCGGTTTCCCGCTGCATTGTGAACCAGTGGTGCAGGTGAACTTGGCTTCTCTACGAAACAATGGCCAATCTCTTCTTGTGTCATATGGCTGCGGCGAGCCCGGCGGCATCTAATCATCCGCACTGTACCCGCGACATGCATGAATCCGATCATTCATTATGTGATTCGTTCGTTCACCATCGTAGAGAGCGTTCGATGTAATTCTGGCCTAACGGAACGGGAACGATGGGTTCGCGCTAACTAACTCGGTTCGCTCCAATCTTTCGGAATCCAGGATCGACCTTTTCGAATTGTCAACTTTTACTCAATCCAAATCGCCACCAGAGGGTGTTTCAGAAACGCGTGCTTTCCGAACTCGGGGTGCGGAAACAGAGCTCGGGGTTCTAATCAAGGAGATCCGTTGTGTCGTCACTTCTTATCAGCTCCTCTTGTTTAATATTGAAGTGGTCCTTGATTTAATGTTATTAAAGCACTGCGCAAATATTTCCTTCCTTTCGTTTCGATGGCAGATGGTTTGTTGTGTCGCTCACTACTTCGTTGGGTTGGTGGGCGGCAGGCTGACTGGTTGGGTTGGGTTGGGCGCTTGCTTGGAGAACAGTTGCGTTGCGGGGGAGGACGAAGGGGTGACAAAGGGTTTCAACTCGAGGGACAAACCTTTGCTGTCAGTGCATTGCCAAAGAACTCGGTTCGAGAGTTTGGAACGACAACCTTGGCGAATGTCGAACCATCTCAGGAGTCTCGCTCCTGAGGATGCTCTTATCAGCATTTTTCTCTATTCGAGGCGCAAAATTGAGCGCAGTGAAACGCGTTGCGTGTTATGAATGAGGTGCTCCCACACTCAAGAACTCAACTCTCTGCTCAACAGGTTCTCCAAACTCGCTGTTCCGTGACCTAACTGCCGTCGGTGTGCAAGTGTTGATCGTGTGCGGTGCGGCAGTTGTTCGAAGACCACACCAACAACTCTGACACAGCCGGTCGTCGCTTTGTATTCATAAAGTTCGCCGCTGTCTCCTCTTTAAGCCTCATCTACTTGCAATGGAAGCTTGCAGAAAGCCCGTGCTTTACGATATCTCTGCTCGCCGCTTGGTTCAGTGCGGCGCCTCAGGGTCCCTTCCCCCCCCCCCGCTCCCCGTTAGCCGGCCACATCGACAACGAACACTTCGGATTGGTCCTCTGGGGCAAGGGGCATCGAAGCGATCTCAAGATATAGCTCGAGAAAGCCGAGAGGAATTTTCGTATTAACTCGAACGCCACCGCCGAGCCTTCACTGTTGTAGTTGTTGTTGTTGTTGTCCCGGGAGCGCGATGTCCCCCTGGAACAGGATCACCTCTTCTTTACCTCTCGCGCTCTCCCGACTATATCTCCATCACGATCCCTCTATCTCCTCCATTTTGCTTTGTCGTTCAGTCTTCTATTGGTGCAAAGTGCGAGCAAGCCGGCCTTAGGTGACAGCTGGCAGGGGATTTAGTTTTTCATTCGGTTGGCTATTGTGTGCGCATGAGGGGTCGAGTGGGCGTTTTTTTTTTGGAACAATTTTGTAACAATTGGCATCGTCCTTGGCGGCAATAATGGTTTGAATGAATTCATCCGACGCTCAGAGGATTTGTCGCACAAGTTGCCTTTAAAAACTCTCTTTCTCCTGAACTGTAATCGTCACCCGAGCGAAATCGGTCTGCGCGAGACTCTGGTAAGACGATTGCGGATTTGTATTTCTCCGTGCTGGTCTCATTTCATATGAATCAAAGCGTTCAACTAAGCGACAATAGGAAAAAACCGAATTCTTAAGAAACACGCCGAGGGCGCTGGCCCGTGGTAGTGAACAACAGAACGCCGGCGCCGCGCCGCCTGTTCTGTCGTGAGCACGCGACGAATCCTGAAAATTGTCAACGAGGCGCGGATGAATCTTTAAACAAGAGCACGATCAACAACGTCTCTTAATCGCTTAAGCGGTTTTTGGTTGAAGCTCTAGTACACTATGTACGCGAGAGTTTCTCGTTCCGCTTTGCGGATTCTAAGCCGCTGCTCAAATCGGGTTTCGTAAAAACACGCGAACCCTGTTCAGACGTCGCAGGCTTTGTTTGGAAGTGTAACGAAGTAATGTATTAATTAACTTTGAGCTAACGACGTCATGTCGCATTGAAGGGTATGAAGTGCCAACCTCCGGCGTATTATCTGGGCTCGGTCGCCCCTAATCGATTCACCTCGCGAGGCTTAGTTTAATTATCTCGCAATAGCTTTTACGAAGCATCAGTATGATTTTTTTTGCTCCTCTCTTTGCTTTTCACCAGACGGTGGCGTCGTCCGAAACATCCACGTCAGATCAAATCACTTCCGACATTCAATAAAAGATCCAGGACACCGAGCCAAAAGGTTGCGGTGCTTCGGAAGGTTTCGGACT
The DNA here is from genome assembly GCA_021527715.1 of Neoseiulus cucumeris. Taxonomy (NCBI): domain Eukaryota; kingdom Metazoa; phylum Arthropoda; class Arachnida; order Mesostigmata; family Phytoseiidae; genus Neoseiulus; species Neoseiulus cucumeris. Next base: position 1,810,465 of record JAJSRV010000006.1, on the reverse strand, counting down.
TTTCTTTATCATGTCAATTATTCACTTCTGATGATGCTGCTGCGCCGCCACAGGAACCCGCCGCGCCGGTGCAGGACCATTTCAACTCAAATCATTCCATATGTGCTTGATCACTCTCTCTCTCTCCTCAGGACGTACATTCGCTTCTCCGAGCTTTGATAACGTTACGCACTCACATACTATAAGCACGCTCATTCGACTCTCTGAATTGAAGTTGTTCGTTCGAGCGAGAGAGCGAGCGAGCGAACGGGAAACGAAAAGAGAGTGAATTAGGAGAAGTTCGAGAAGCCCAAACTGAAAACCACTGATTTCTGAAGACTTGGCCTTTCGAGACGGCTCCGAGCGTCGAACAAATCTCGCGGTTTACTCAATGGGCCGCGAAGTCGATGACTTCGGATAAAAATTCTCGAGCGAACACGTCGGGGACGCTGGCTGGATCTGAGAGAGCGAGCGAGTGTGTGTGTGTGTGGGTGCGCGAACGCAAAAATTCTAAGATGAAGTCATCGAGGAAGTGTCATGTTCCTTCTTCAGATTCCCAACGGCTGCGCGAACAATGCCGAAGGGCTTCATTTTGTGGAGCTCCAACCTTCGAAAGCTTTAACGAGACTTTCCTGTTTCGGGAGCGACGATCGACTTCGAAAGGGAGAGAATACATGGCTCCTAAGACTTGTTCAGCGATACCGAATCGAATCGAGTCCGACGTATTTAGGTTCGATTCTTTCATGGAGTAACCTTATCGCTTCTTTCTTCTGGTCCGATCTATTTCTCGAGTTCTTGTCTTCCGCCCATCGGTTCACGCTCGCGGAGAAAGTGAATCTTTGAAATTAGGGTCTTGGAAACTTCGCCACAACATCGTCTTGGATTTTGAAAACTTTGCTCTGGATGCAAAATACCCCTTACGGAGCACCGGACGGTTTTGGCCAACTCTCGTAACGAGGAAATTGGAGTTCCGTTTTCAGGAGAATATTTGATCATGTTATCATTCACTTTTCTCTTCAGAGCAGAGGTCGCCAGACACAAGAATGAAAGTCTTGTTTCGACGAGACTCACGAACGAGATATTTTCTCATTAGGACTCCATTGGAAAGATTCGTTTTGTCTCTCCGGTGCTCCGATTCCGGAAGGAAAAAGTGACCTCGCTTTGATTTATGAAGTTTCGAGGACCTAATATCCCCGGTAGACCTCAGTTTCAGACTGTCGAATCTTGGAAATGAATCACCGAAATCTCTTTTCGTTTCGAGAGGGCGCACTTCACCGTTTCATATTAGTTTCTGGATCGCAATTTGTGTCCGGAGTGGAGGTGCTTGCAACAGATGCAAATGATTGCGACTTAATTGTCGTTGAACTGGGCCTGTCCCTCATTGGAAAAGTTTTGTCTTCCCATCCATGATTAAAATCCACCAACCAGGGCTCCAGGGCTTTAACGTTCCAGGCCGCAGCTTTGGTCGGCAGGTTGCCTGACTGGGACCTCGTCTGCTTGTTTGCTCGTGTGGCAAACCAGCGTCTGTCAGGGAAACCTTTGAGAGATTCTCCTCTAAGAACCGATTGGGTTTTCCATGATCCTAACTGATTGAAGGTTGCTCTCGGCCGCCAGGGCTACGTGCGCTTCCCCTCCGGATCGGGGTGTACATCGACAAGCCGATTGATCATCGTGCTCCTTGGAGAATCATAATCTGAATTGAGTTTCCCGAATATTAAAAGAGCCGAGAGGGAACGGATTGAGAAACCAAGCCGTGTCCGACATTGTGATCGGATTAGACGGTCTTCTCGGTTTCTCGATTGGAAAATCCCCCGGAAACACCGAGACGAAAGCGAGATCTTCCCAACAAGGAGATTTCAAACAGTCAGTGAATTCCTCTTTAACTGAAACTCTGATGAGATGAAGACTTACTGCGTCGAAATGGAAATCTCCGAAGCAATCTTCACGCGCTAACCAAAAGCTTGTGGCTGGGGGTGTGGTGAGGATGGGTGCATTTCAAGATGCGCTGGAGTTTTGGCTTCGAGGGTGGGTTGAGCTTCGGTAACTCAAAAGTTGGGGGAAGGGGAAATCGAAGAAAGGCAAAGCGGCGGAAGGATTATACGAAGAGTTGCTGGTGCTTTTGGGGAAGCGAACCGCCACGGGCAAGCAGTTAAACACTTGCTGGACCAGCTGCGCACTTCCCACTTTTGTTTAACCAACTCCCTCCTCTCATCTCTTTGCTCCTCAACAACTCGAATTCGTTCCGCTTGAACCTTGGACGCTTGGTCAAAGTCTGGACCTTCACTAGGTAAACGAAGCAATGTTTGGAACAAACTACCAAACTCCGATTGAACAGAAACATTCCCGAGTCTGTCAGGCTGATCACTAATACGACGAAGTCGAATCATGCGGGTGGTCGTCGTCAACTTGGAGGATCAGAAGAGAAAAACTTCAGAGAAGTAACAAAAGACGGCCTTATTCAAAATTCAGCGATTGTTGCTTCGACGACGTCCACGCGTTGTAAAAGAAAAAAACCTATAACCAAGTGATTTCGCTTATTTGACGTCAGCGGTGGCGGTGGCAATAAATTCCGTAAACTGGCGACGCTGACGACAGATTCTGTGAAGTCTTCCACTTTGTCAGAATTTGAAAATATTCGGATTTTCCGGATCTGAATCGCCATGATAACACCCTGTTGATCGGGAAAAAGTTCAAGAAAAGAAGAATCAGAGAAGGGCTCTTCCGTACGACACACGAACGGAGTGGGAAATCATCGGAAGCGCAAGGATGACACGGTACCGCGAAGCTGGCGGAGTTTGTTTTGTGTAAAATCTGACAGCTCCTCGTCGAGCGCAGTAGAGAAGACTCCACCCTGTTTGTGGGAAAAGCTCGTGGCATCTTCTGCCGTAGCTCAATCGTGGTCTCGACTTTGTTCGTTCTCCTCCTCGAGTCGCGATCCTTGGTCCGAGGTTTTAGCTCGCTCGTCCGCCCGAAACTCAAACTTGACTGGATCACAGAGTGAGTGAGGAAGCATTATGTCGATCATCTGTGAGACAGCGCCCTAGGTAAAAGTTGGCTGAGTGGCAGCAGACTCTCGTCGGAAAAGCGACCCCAAACGGCTACGAGTAGTAAGTGAGATTAATGGCTATTTGTTGGGAATAGGAGGTGTCCCTTGTCTACAGCGGCGTTCCCTCACAGATTAGGACATCGGGGGTAAACACTGGGCCGCCCCGATAAGCTCTTCGAGGGCCAGCGAGGGGGACCGAGTGGACTGGGTGGACTCAGGGAGGACGCTTTGCCGCCCCCCGTAGCTCGAAAGGCCGTTTGGTTTCTTGATGAGGAGCTGCTGCAGCGCGAGGACTCGACTCCGTGAAGGAACGAGCAGCGCGAGTTGCGTCGGGAGACGGCGATGCAAAACGTTCGATTCTCCCTGGAGTCTCATCATCAACAAATGCGCCCGACTTTGGCGAAGTTGACCCTGGCACACTGACGACGTCTTTCGGTATGTTGTCGAAGGAAACTCCCATCGATGATCCCACATGAATGTTACGAGGGCTCGACTCACTCCGCGATAAGGTCGCAACATCCTCTTCAAAGTCGTTCGATCCGCGGAAAGACATGCGGTTCCGACACGGGTTAGCACTCACAGTTACGCGAGGAAGGAGTTGCAAGCGAGGGAGATGTTCCGAAAGGATCGTTTGCATTCGATTGGAGGAAACGGGTTATCCTCCAATGAGAGCGTCTCGACTTTCGAGAATAACCTCCGCGACAATGAGGAATGAGAACACCGTGATCGATTCAAATGTCGCAAATCGAGTGAACGTGCATTCTTCGAGACGAACCGGGAGGACGATGATGAAAATGCCGACGAGAATACCTTCGAGGACTTTGTTCCGTCTGGTTTCGGCGGTCGTTTGGTCTGGAAAACGTAGAGGTGAGAATCCACGAGTTGAACGGGCTCCTGAACTGGAATCTGAGGCTTCGAAACAGCGTCAGAACATCGATTTATTGATGTTGAATATTGGCAATTCCCGTCGCTCTCTCGGTGTCTTTCACTTGCTTCCTGGCAATCGGTCGGACACCACACGACCTCGGGTTCTTTTCAAAGTCCGAACAGCTTTCGAGGACAATGTTGTGTTTGCTCAAATGAACTTCGGAACCCGTGCCATCGACCACAACAGCTCCAAAATCGTCGCCCGCCCGATGAAAGTTCAACAACGATTGGATGATGGAGGCGACAAACTCGCTCGCTCGCTCGCTCGGATCCGTCTGCGTTTGCCAACAGCAGATCTTCGTCCAAGTTTTCGTTTCGGTCTCCTTGAACGAGCGGGAACGGAGCATGCAGCGACTAGAGGACTAAATCCAAATAAGAAACTTTGATTCATCATCGCAGTTCATGATTTCTTCGAGTCGTGCTTGTTTAGGGTGGATTCGATGAGCGTCTTTTGTACTCGTGTCGTTGAAGGTCCTTTGTTGCTTCCTTCCAGGAATCCTTTAGACATCGGACCCTGATTGATTGATTGATCGATTGATTGATTGACTGATGGACCGTTTGACTGGCGGGGACGGTCGACTGTCTTTAGTTTGTGTAAATGTGCGTGTCAAAAATACCAGAGGCTCTTTTTCTCGGCCCGATCCTATGCCATCCCAAAGACCGTTCTGGCAGCTCGCTGTTTAGGAAACTCTGGTGCGGTGCGTGGTAACTGTTTAGATCAAAGGCAGCTTGTCATTTTTTCTTCTCCGAATTTTGACGCGACCGGAGGCAACGAGAAACTCTCGTCGTCGTTCTTTCCTTCCTGCATCGCTTTCGTCGTTTTCCGCTTCTCCTTTCATCCTATGTCTCATTTTGCTCTTCGTGCGCGGAGGAAAGAAATTCTTCATCACTACCGGTCTTACTGTCGGCGGTGGACAGTTGAGCAGCGGTTTTTGCTCTTCTCCCATGATTCACTGAGAAACGTCGGAAAACAGAATGGAATGAGTCTCATAAGTTGACTATGAAAATCCGAAATCACTGACCGAGAGTGGAAACGGGAGAAAGTTAAGAGCGTCGAGAGTTCTAGAGGATGTTCCCCTGGTGAAACGAATCATACGAGGAGGAAATTTCGGATCGGGGAAGACAAGATCGGAGCAGTTACGATGACGATGAATTCGTAGAAGCTGCTCCCGAACAATTTCATGCCATTCGTTTGATTGACGAAGCCTCGGCGGTGTCCGCGGTACACGTTTTATGATTCCACCGGGTGTTATTCCTTCGTAAACTTTGGTTCCTGTTCTTGTGATGGGCACGGCCTTCCTTACCGGAGACCTTTTCGAAGACCCTTACGGAGAGCCGAAGTCAGAGCTTATGGAGGAAGGACAAATCGAAAAGTTTCTTGGGAAAACTCTTCCCTCGTACTATTCATCCCGATCTAACGATAAAGAATAGGGCGCTCGAATGGCCGCCATCAAAGTGTGCATGACTTGACTAGATTCCAGGTGCACTCAGTCGCTCACTCACTCACTCAGACACATTCACGTGGATCGGAGACTTGAGGAACCGGTCGCTCGGTCAGCAGGCTCTTTCTGCCGGTCATTTCTCAAAAGAACGATTCGTCATTGGCTTCGTCTGCTCTCTACTTTCTCGTTCAGTTTTTCTTCCCTTTCGGGCAAGAGAGTTCCTCAGGGAGAACTTCGTTTTTTCTTCTGCCTTCCTCCGATTGGATGGCGTCCCTAATTGGGTAACTCGAACTCGAGCGTTGGTTCCCTGGTTGGTTTGCTTACTCACTTCCAGCCCTGTGTGCTTGTTTGAGTCTTTGGTGAAAGGGAACCAGTGGTCTTACGTCAACGATTCGATGAGGATCGAGCTCCGGGACCGGGGCCCCCACCGTATCTCACCAAATCCGCTGCCTCGACCACGATCGTAGTTTGATCCCAACTGACCGTCGGGGAAATGCGTCTAAGTTTCAGATTGTCACGAGGATTTGATGCCTCAAAGTCCACAGTTTCGATTTGAAGCGAGATCTCTTTGAAAACTTTTCTCAAATCTCGTGCTTCATCCGTTGGGAGCGAAGCGACGCCAACAAAGTCTCAGGCTGTCACAAAATCTGGTATCGACGTTCGCAGGGAATTCAAAAACACAAATGAGCGTGTTTTTCTGTAGTCACGCACACGTGCTCAGAAGCTACGAATTCGGAGGAACAGGAAAGCCGTCAAGAAGTCTAATGGGCTGTCCTCATTGGCAGCATGTGCTGTTCGCATGTCTTGAACGGGAGCTGGAGGAGAATATTCGCTTCGTGTGCATTTCCGGGAACGTCCTGTTCTCCGAACTACTGTCACCCACTCAACGCTTCCAGAAATCGTCGACGAAACATCGGAACCTTCGATCCTGAGGAGACCCGACTTCCCAATCGAGAGGATCTAGTGATCCGATTCCTTGCAATTAATCGATAACTAAACGAGGAACACATCATTGACCAATCGGTACTTGCAGACCATTACTTGATGCCATTTCCCATGTCGGGTTTGATCTTTGAGGAAAACAGGGGAGTCATGACTTCTTGATCAAAGTTCTCCCCGACGCGAGGAGGAGTTTTCTGGAAATTTCCGCCCCGTTCCGTCACATGTATTCGGTTTCCTTGGAAATCAGAGAAAAAGAAAAGCCGGAAAGTGGCCAGAGGGGGCGATACAATCATGGAGAAACAGAGCGAGGGAGTGAAAAAGAGCCAACAGTGAGCGAGCGAGCGATTTCGAGGAAAACGAGGGAAAAAGATGTACGACCCCAATGTAATCACCCACAGCACCAAACCCTGGCCAAACAACAAAACGGTTGTAAACGCTTGTAACAACTGGCGATAAAATTAATTCTCCTCGTTTTCTTCCTGCGCTGTCCCCTTCCCTGTGTGAATATGTCTTCGCGTCCGGTCGGAGGGTGGGTTTTACGGTGGAGCGGCCGGCGCGCGCGCGCGTGCCGGTGCCTCTCTCGGTAAACACCCGAGACGAGATTCTCATTCGTCGAGATAAATTTTTCGCTTTCCGCTCATCTCCTAAGACAACACGGCCTTCTATCCTTCACCGCACAAAAAGCACATCAGAGAACGAACAAACATTCGAAAAGTCAACGAGTATCGCATCAACACTTGCTCCGTGAGACGATCCCGCAACAGTTCGCTCTTCCTTGACCTCTGATACCGAAACTCTACTTGATGTTGACCGAGTTTCAATCATCGATTCAGTCGTCATTCTCATTAACTGATGGATGATGCCTGTACATACATACTTCCAAGTTGTAATCATGATTTTCTTGGATCAACCGTCTTCTCCGATCATATCCATCGGACTCGGGATCGTCCGTTACGCTCGTTCGACCGATTCAGAGTTTCGTTTGAGGAAAAGTGGCCCGATTCCTCTGAAGGGGCCTTCTTCACGCTCTTCACGCGGAACTCCATCGAAAAAATGATACGCGGCTCAGACAGGACGCTAAAAAGCTCCGAATCTGAAGAATGTCCACATCCGCTCAGAAGGCAAGAAGGAGAAATTGAAAAGAGACACCACTGTTGAAACAGGGCTAAAACTGCGAAAAGCCCTCGCGGAAGCGTTCAAACTCGAGAAACACTAACCCCGAGTCCATGAAATCGGAGCAAAAACTCAAAGCAAGAAAATCGACAAATATTCTCCGTCATTGAGGCCGGGCAAGCATCATCTCAGAATGGCGTGCCCGCGACGATCACAAAGCATTCCGATGCTTCTTTTTCTGCTTTTCACGGCGTTTTCACCGTGAATGATGTAACCCTTGACGTTATCAGAACCATCATCGTCGGAACTTCACGCTAGGAACAGCTCACAGGGCGAGTCAATGAGGAATCATTTAAAGTCGATGTTCCTGTATCCACGATCACCGGATCCTTTGTTCGAACACGATCTCTGCGGAACGAGCATTCAGACAAATTTTCGGTCTTCTCGATGAGCAGAAACGACAGTGTTGCGTTCTGAAAGATAACTGAGACTCGGGTTACACAGGAAGAGTACGAGAAGCATAATATACGAGTCAAGAATTCGGTCAATATAGTTCCTGAGTAGAGTCTGACCTGAGCAAACAAATGAGTTATTGTACGCGGTATCTCTTGGGTTCGCCCTCACAATAGTCAGTATGCCTCTGGCTCAATGAGACACTCAGTCAACAATCCAACCAGATTTTGACGAACAGGTGCGCCGCCGAGAAGCCGGTCGGGGCAGCGAAGCCGCCGCGCCGCGGAACCGATGCGACGCGCCGTGCAGATGGACCCTTGAAGAGATATCCGACAAGACAGGCAAGCAGCTCCGCAGACAGGCACGATCGGTCGCTTGTGTAAATATTTACCTTGTTCACTCAACAGGGCGATAACAACACGACACGTTTTTGACTCGATACAGCCACCCAGGTAGCGGGTCCGCGGCCATTCAGCTCTCCAGTGGTTTCGAGCTGTCGTCGTCATCAGCGTTATTTTCATGGAATTCAAAGATCGATCGAAAATCCAATGAACACCCTCTCCTGAAGTTTCCCACTTTCTAATGCAGAAAGCAAAAACCGACTTTCAAACATTCCACAGTGCAACCGCCACGAAAAACGAAACAACATCAAAACACTTTCGAAACGAAAAAAGTTCTGTGACTGAATCCACCTTTCGTTGATGAGAACCTAGCGCGAGCCTCCGAACTTGAGGGTCGCCTTCGTGACCTTTTGCTTTTTCGTGATTGTTGCATCTCGCCCTTGAGGAGCTTCTCGTCGTCCTCATAGTTACGGCAAAGAGGACCGTTTCTTCTGTTGGCAGAGCCGTTTCGGAGGGCCATTTCCGTCGTGCATTCCTTCTTCGGTCGCCAAAAGGAAAAAACCCACCCCGTTCGTCCGTTCATTCATTCATCTGCTTTGAGTTTTTTTCTCAGCGGAAAAAAACTCAGGTCATGAACGTCACACCGCTTGCTTGTTCGCTACGTTTCTTTCCAATGACAACAACAACCTCAACGAAGACTGCAGCAACAACGAGAGCAATAACGACGATAACGACAACAGCGGAGTGATAATAAAAAAGTTTCGGAAGCGTCTTTCCTTCCATTTGCCGCTGTCTGGTTGAGATGGTTTTTAGATTGACTGCTTGCTTGCTTGCTTGCTGCATTCTCCTCAGGAGTCACCTCCTTCCTATGTTTTCCCTCGACTTGTTCGCCCTTTTCCGAATTCTTGATTTTCCCTTTTAGGCCTCCTTCCTCCGCACTCTGAGGTGTCATCATGCTCAACAGACTTTCGATTAACCTTGTCTGACCTGACCTTGTCTGCCCTGAGTACATATCTTTCACCTCGTTTCACGATTTCCCTCCGGCGGCGTTCGTTTTCGTTCAGGTGTCTTGGCGCTTGAGGTCACTCTTTTCTGTCCCGATGTGTCTTCGCGTAGAAAATGTTGTTTAGAGAGTGCCTGGAATGCACTCAGGGACCGCAACTCGAGAAAACAGACCCTGCGATGATGTTCAAGATCATGTCGATCGCGATGAAGTTGATTCTGCTGACTACGACGACGACGGCGGCGGCGGCGGTGGCGGCAGCGATCGTCGAGCTGAGGATGACAATCGAGATGAGAGAGAAACCACTCGAAAGTAACCTGAATCATCGAGCGCGCTGCTGGCTCAGCGACTCTTGAGAATCTTCTTAGCCGTCCATTGAATTTTCAACAACACGAAGCCGCGCCCGTCAAAATCAGAACCGATTCATGGTTCGAGCGGTTTAGATGGAATGTTGGAAATTCCGGAAGAATCTCGAACCCTTTGAGTTCGGATTTCTCCGGCCGCGCGTGACATGGCCATCGTTGTGTTGTCAACAGTCAGTCAGTCAGTCGAACGGCGAAGCAGCGAGAAACAGATAGATGTGGACGAGCGAAGAATGGCGGGAGAAGGTCGAGTCAGTCAGTCAGTCAGTCTATCTGTCAGTGTTTCTACCAGTCCGTCTGTCTCTGAGCGAGCGAGTGAGTGAGTGAGTGAGTGAGTTAGTCAAAGGCTTTCAACTAACGGTGCATTGTTCTGTTTTTGGCCATTCTTAATGCAGCTGCCGCCGCTCTGACCTGAGAGCGCTTTCTGATCCTGGCGATCCTGACTGCGCAGGAACTATCGGCCAGCGGTGGAGGCATCGACGACCGACGCGGCGGTTTCTTCCATCAATTCACCTCTACTACGTTTGTTCGCTGGTCGCTTCGTTTGTGGTTCACTCAGTTAGTCGTGAGGAAGAGCGGCGGGGCTTTGCCTTCGCTAATAGTTCGTCTTTTGATGCTGCCACTGCCACCGTTTCTTCCACGAGCAGCTCGGGTCTCCGGGACCATTTTTGGTCGAGTTTACCCTAAAACGTCGACGAACTACACAGCACCTCTGACAAGAGTAGTTCCGGAGCACGGCCGATGACAATGACGACACGAACTGTGTGGTTCGAGGAAGGTAGTAAACGACAGCTCGACGACGAAAATTAGAGACGGAAGGAGAAAGCTCAGTAAAATATTAAAGAACTTTCTTCTCCACACTTTCCACCCCGTTTGTTAACTAACCCTGCTTCGAGTCGAACGGCGACAAAAGCTAATGTCTAGTCGAGAGCGGAGAACAGAAGCGATGATACTTACTACTTGGACGACATTCCAAAAGCGTGAAAAACTCCTCGTCTCCCTTTGCCGCTTTCAGTTGCTACACTGTTCTTCTTTTCCTCGAGCACTCGACTCAGGGTCGTTGTATTCTCTTTCTGAAACAGTCAAGGTGCGAAACCTACGAGTTTTCCGTTGGAATATCGGAGCAACTACCACCCGAGGAACTCCGGGAGTGCACGGGTAGGTTCATCGTTGTGTTCAACTTATCGATGGTCACGGAAAGCCTCGAAGAATACCTTAAGAGGAGACGTATTCTTCTTCGATTCAAAATCCCATGATAATGAGGATCTTTAGAGAAGCACACTGCTGAGCCTCGAATGGAAAAGCCGAGCCGTTCCATTTCGTTGAGTTTTTCTCCACGCGAACACCCTACAACCGAAACTATCGAACAGTGGGAGACATTCTAGATTTTCCAATTTTGAGGCTTTGGCCAGCGGAAACCTCGGAATCTATTCGTACCTATTAGCAGCGTGAAATCCCGAGTCGGAGAAACATTTGAGAGGAGCGACAAATTTCCAATCCAAGGAGACAATATCGCAGTCGTCTGTAAAGGCGGAGGACAGTTAAGATCAAAAAATATCTCAAGGAGCGGAACAGTATGTTCGCCATCAATAATCACCTCATGTTATTTAAAACCTCTCGAAATGAGTGGGCGGCGAGAGCAAAAATGCCCAGTTGTTTCGAATGAATTATTCATGAGGAAGATGCGCTGCGAACTCAATGGGCGGTTTTGTGAATTTCTTTGATGAAATCAAATTCATTGGACACAGGTATTCGTGGCAGAGAAGCAGAGAATGTTTTCGGGGTTCGAGCGTTTAAGGGAGAACCCTGTTCTGAGATTGGACTCCGCTCTCGGTTCTGTTGATGTTAAGCCATTTACGCTGCTCGAGTAAACCATCGTGAAAGATGCCACGAGAGAAAGATTGATGTTTTCTCACGTTTGATACTTGATTCTACAAAAAGAGAAAAATGACCAAGCAAGCAATTCATCTGTTTCACTTCAATAACGATCAGCTGGACCCTTCCGCGAGCTTCACTCTGTTGCGCTTTCTCTAGAACCGACCGTTTACGAGTGATTTACATTGCCATTGCTCTGAGTTCTCCGAAAGAGCTGCAAGATCAAATACTCCTTTCACCAAAAGGCTTGGAAAAAAATCCTAGTTGGGAGACCGACCGAGTTTATTGCTCGGACTGCTCTTTGCGATCCACGGTGATATCGATATTATTGTCGGCTGGACAGTCACCAAACTAGGTGCCTTTCACGGCAAAATTCTCATGTCGTCTCTGGCCGTGTGGTGAGAAAGCTCTCGGAGAATTCTCTGTTCGATCCTCGAGCAAGTGTTCCATAATCGCAGCTCGACGTTTCTCTCATTCGAGTCAGCGATCGAGGAGAGATGACGATTGATTGTTATCGACGTCCACGCAGCTGGTTAACCGATCCTCGCTCTTCCAAAGATGAAGTCGTTCTGGCTAGAAGTGTCGATTGAGGTTAATAAGGGATCGCGGTGAATGGTCAGAATGATTTGCATACTTGATCATGAATACCTTCGATAGTATTCAAGAGAAGACAGAAAGAAGAAAAGAAGAAACCATAGTCATCAGAATCTTTTCAATCGCGACAGGTGGCTCATTAGCATCAGTGTGCGATCCTCCATCGGACAAAGCTTTCCGATGATACAGTCGGAGCTAATTTCGCAAAAGATGAGAAGATCGCACGTGATTGGTATGGATGAAACACAAACGGAATCTCGACTCCGAAAGAAAATTAAAACTCTGTCCTAATGAGGTCGAAATTCGCGATGTCGGTGCTGATTCGTGGCCCGTCAGCTGTGGAATTCTCTTTTGAAGTTTTCTTCTGGATTCCGAGAGTTTCTTCGTTGGTCTGTGAGGGAGTGATACGACGAGATGAGATTCTTCGGAGATGAAATTCATTATCTCGAGGAAGTTCCAAAACTAATCTTGGAAAGACAGAAAAAATCTCGCCGACGAGGATGGGATTCGAACCCACGCGGGCAGAGCCCATTGGATTAGCAGTCCAACGCCTTAACCACTCGGCCACCTCGTCGCGTCTCACCCCGGAACACCACCAGGGACCAATCGCGACGACCTCCAAATCTCCAACCGGAGTTATTTTCGGAGATTCATTCCTGAAAGTGTGATTTTCCGAACTTTCATTCTGGCGTTTGTCTCCGACAGCGCTTGGAGCCGGCTAGTCAGTCACTCGGTCGTTGAGACGCTGTTGTCGTTTGTCGCTGAATGATTTGTTTGGACTCAAACGATCATTGCTTTCGTCGACGTCGTAGCTGCTGTCGCTGTTCGAGAACGAGAAAGCCAGAAAGGTACGACGAGAGCGATCATCAGAGTATGGGACATCGTCTGGTAAGTCGAAGCAATCTATAGGGCAGAGACTGACAGACGAACTGCCAAACGGACAAACACAAACACGCCCCAAGAGGCCCGTGCCACAGCAGCGGCTGCTTCGACAGGAAGGACGAGCACCGGTCACAATGTCGGCGTGGATCTGTGAAATCGGAGGATTCATCCCTCGTGTAAGGCTTGGACGAATCCGCGCATTCACGAATCGAAATCGCTCGATCAAGTCTCTGACTCGTTTCTGTTTTTCGAAATATCGATCCCAAAAATGAAAAACCGTTCGATGACTTCGTCTAGAACTTCCTCGGCATGAAAGAACCCCGATTCGTTTGATCATCGTTCACGAAGAAATTCGTTTGTTCGAGAGAAAGAAAGAAAGAGTTCTGAATCTGAATGATAATATGGGAACCTGTGTGTGGGTTTGACAGCGATCAGAAGCTGTCGAACTCTTCCCTCGAAGCAGTGCCCGGTCCCCTCGAACAAGAAACACACAAGAAGAAAGGAATCCAGAGGGGTTCGGTCGAGTGAGTCTGACCACTCGATCATGTGAGGAAGCGCTGTCGGCGGACAAACTCTGCATGGAACCGGTGCATCGTGCACATTAATGATTCACGATTTCATCGAGGACATCGGACAGGTCGTCTCCGATCGAGCTTACCGAACAGCGTTTAGCCACTCACGAATTCACCTCTGATCGAAACGAACCTTCCTTTCTCCCCCTCTCCCCGAGGACAGACGAGGAGTCAGTCCAGTTCATCAGTTCTTGTGTTTCCTCGCCATCAAAGGAGACAGACTGCGGTTAGTTCGATCGGAAACTTCCACCCCGACGAAGTACTCGATAAATATCGAACACGATGGGAAGACCCGTGCATTGCATGGAGTCCCGTTGTGTTGTGCACGTTTGAAAATTCGCCCTGAAATCCAACTTGAACTTCACTTGTGCTCCTGACATGGGGGCGGCACCGATCCGGACAGATTTTTGATGTCGAGCCAATTTAAGAATCAAGATGCGCTATGAAACTAAATTGATTACTCCCTAAACTATCTCTTGCAGAAGTACCTGCGGGATTCCCCGTTGTTTGAGATTTTTTCTCTCGAAATTCGTTCTCGCTTCTCCGAATTTCAGAGGGAACACGAAAATAAATCAGACTCCGTTCTCTCTCGCTCAAAGATGTTCATTTCCCGACCCAGACTTTCTTCCCGAGACAGATTTGTCACTGGCGACAGCGCGAGCCAATTAGCGGTATTGCCAACAGTCCTAAAAGCATTGAAAGTGCACGCACTGAACAAATTCTAGGATCGATCCGAGAGCGGGAGGAAAGGCGATATCTCGTTCAGTCCCATCCGCCTCTTATTGGATTTCATGAAGCGCAAATAGAGATGTGCAAATTTCTAGATTGACAACCACGATGGGCACGAAGAGCAACGCGGTGAAAGTCCTCCGCGTGGTGGCGCGGCTCGATCTCGTGGTGGGGTGTTTTGTCCTGTCGCGGAACTCCGCTCGCTCGCTCTCTGTTTCTCTGTATCCCTCGCTAAAAATGTATCGCTCGAATCGTAACCCAAGCTCGTTGTAATTTGAAGCATCGTTCATCAGAGGCGGTGGCACAAAAATCTCGCGTCTCCATCAGCGATGTGTCTGGCTCGTCTGCTTCGCTCGCTCGCTCGCTCGCTCGTGCGCTCGAATGCTCGTGCATTGAAAACCCCGTGAGGACTCGATGAAGACACACTCATCTGAGGACACACATTAGTTAAGTCGGAAAGAAGAGGCATATTTTGGCTCCCACCGAAACAAGAAAAATCAGATATTTGGCGGACCGGGAGCAGAATTTTTGGTGAAAATCTTGTTTTTTCTTTGCGATTTCAGCCCAAGCTTCAAGAATGTTCGATAGAGCGAAAGCTAAGAATGGCATTTTTTGGGAATGCTCGGTGAAAGATGTAGAAAAGTGTGACTGAGTGAGCGCGTGTCGCTGTCTGTCAAAAAAAGTCTTTATTAATCACCGGCTGTAATCCACTCGGTTGAAGTCTTTCCCCGTCCGTCGTCTTACTCTGGCGTTGGGATCAGGCCGAACTAACCTACAACCCTCCCGAGTGATCAACTCACAGCTGGACTCGCTCGACTTTCCGCCGCCATACTGCGGTGACCTACCCACAAAACTGGAAAGAGGAAAATATCCAAACAAACTATTGAGGAATTATTGTGCAATATTCACGATTTTAAACTTCTGATTCCGGAGCAGAATTCGGGACGAGAAGAAGGTTCTATGTTGATCTTTTTCTGTGATCCGTCATCCTCTCTTCAATCCATTCATCGCGAAAAAAAAAAAACATTTCGATCTTCTCTCGGTGTCGCGTCGATCGTTGCGATCAGGCTCCCAATGACTTCACTCAGATCACGCAACGAGACAAAGAGGAGAAATCCGCGCCGACCAATCGTCACCAGAGAGCACTCGGAGACAGAGGGACCGACCGGCCGGCTGTCTGGGAGGAAATCGGGGAGGCGAGGCTCGGGGAGGGTCGATTGGTCACCTATGTCTGATGCTAATTGGCTATTGTTGGACATAAACTCTGCAGCTCGTTTCTTTCAGCGGCGTTTGACAGACGTCGGTCGTCAGCGAAAGAGTACGACGAGTCGAGATCTGACCTCTAGCAACTCCGCGTCCGCCTTTTGAACTCGACTCCAAGCCCAAATCAAACCGGAACAAAGAGGTGTGAACACTCAATTGATGAGAAGTTCTTTTCGTGTCCGTCGAACCAGTCCGAGATATCGCTTTTGAGGATCTGGATTTGATGTCCGATGTCGACCTCAATGTAAATATGTTGATGCGGAATCGATCGTTAGACAAATCGTTTCTCAAAAGTTGGTCTTCATTACCGCCACGAGACTCCAATAATTCCGAGAGCAGCGGACGTAACTTGAGGAAATTTTCTTAGAAGGTGTAAAACATTACTTTTAATGAACCTCTTCCCTGGGGTGATTAACAAGCTTGAACGTGCTCACCTCGAAGCCGGTGATTAATATCGGCTCGAAGGAATCGAAAAATTACGCTAATTATAACGGCTCATATAAAAACTCGACATCATCAGTTTAGTGGCGAGAAAGTTTCCCAATAGAGACCTCGCACGGTGTTGTGGTTGCGCAAGAGAATATGAGGAAATAAGTGCGAGCAGAGAACGGTTCTAGTCCCTCGTATGTGAGACCTCGAGTGGCCGATTCCAATTCGAAATAGCGCGGAAGACTCGAGTTGATTCAGAGACGCACAGTTTCAAGCCTGATCACTCCTGTAGAGAAATCCGGAAATGAATGCGAATCGAAATTTCTAGAAAATTTCTCCCTCATCGATCAGGAATTCTCTGAAACTTCCGAAGGGGTTGTTGGGACAGACTTTGTGTGGAAAACAAGTATTATATGAAAGTGAGTTTTTCTCTGTGGTGATTTCGCTCTCGAACAGTTGCTTCCGACCAAGGAGCCTCCAATACATGTCATGTCGTAGTTTTCCCGTTCGGATCGAGCGGCGTCATGACATGACATCAATGCATGCGGACAGAATGACGAAATGAATTCAAATCAATTGCGAGCCACGATGTTTTATCATCAACGACAGGGACGAGCAGCTGTCTGTATCGTATTTATTGTTTGTTGATGCGTACTTGTCATGCCGATCGACGGAGGAAGTATGCACGCACGCACGCAGCACGAGCATAGGGAAGCATCTCATCGACGAATTAAGCTGTCAATGTCGATTAAGTTCGATGTCATCCTCTTTTCTTGGTGTGCCTCGATGAGCGCAATGTCTGTTGGTTCCGTTCCGCCCACTCCGGCGGCTTGTGGCGACCGGGGCCGCGAAGATGAGGCTGATGATTCCGCTCCCGCTGCTGTCGGCATCCGAGCTGATATCTAGTTTTCTCCGATGTTTGTGACTTCAACTAGCTAGGCCGCATGATTTATCTCTTCCTGCAGCAACACTACTTTGTAGCTATTTCGAGAGCGAACGGGAGGGTTCAGCAACAGTAACTTTGCAAGCAACGATTAGAATCAAAATCAGAGATCATCAGGCCTATCTCGAGGAGGCCCTTTGAATTAACTGTGTTGTTGCTTTTCTTCTTTCAGGAAATTTGAATGAGGTGTAGTTGAAACCCGCTGTCGTACTCCTGGCCAGGTGAGTTACTCTGCACTCGAATGTCAAATCCACAGAATAAGAGTTGAGTCGTAAACTCAGATTCTCATATCTCGCTCGGATAGCGGTGTTTCGATTCGAGTTTGTGTTCTGAAATCCCGAGACCGGGACGTTCAGGGAAATTAGACGTAACTGGGCGCTCCCTTGCTCCCAGTTCAAGGCGGGCAGCGCGGGGTTTGGGTCTGCCGTAGCTCTCAACCGCAAATGGTGAACGGTTGAATATTGCCATAAATAGCGGAAGAAACTCTTTTCATGATCCATCACGTCTCCGAGCTTTTCATTCAGCGCGTTGCCCCATAGATTGAGGGCAGCACACCCGAGTTTTAATTCGACCGCGGGAGAAATCGGGTCTTTGGCCGCCGCGAATATGTCAATACCGAGATGTCACGAGTCTCCGCCGAGATGTCTTCCCGTCGTCAAACTATCGATAGAATCCAGGAATCGAATTCTGAATTGAAAACCATCATTGAACAGCAATTTGCTTTTCCACAAGACCTCGCTCTTTTCAACTTTGCGCTCTTTGAAAACTCGCACTTTGGAACTCGCTTCACAAGTTCTCAGCCAATTTCCGTTTCGTATCTGGGATGGATCCCATGAGCTTTTGAATTAGAAACCTCGGAATCTATGAATTGGCTCAAAATGCGAACCCCGGACCAGAAAGAAAACGACCGATGGCAATCCAGAGGGAAATTTCATGCGCGGCGCTGTGTTCTTATCGATGATAAGTTCCTCTTCCGAAGGTTCTGTCGTTTCAGTAGGCGCAGGCAGTTCAAGAAACCGAGCGATTTGAAAGCTGAACGTGGTTCTGACTCATGCCAGGATCTGAGCAGTGACCTCGATTTTGATTCGGGGGCTTTTTTTCCTCCTGAAACAGAGGTAGCAAGACAACCTTCTATTCTAAACGAACCACCCTCATCACCCGTAGACGACTTCTCCTCTGCGACTAGTTGAGATAGCGCTGTGATCGATGAAAGCTACACGTGATACTCTATTAAGCGATAGGCTCGGGTGGATTCGAGACTTCACGGAACCATGTTGAATCAAATCAACGCCTAATCTGGCTTCTTCTTAAATGACCGCTTAAACCTAAAACGAGTTCCTGATTCCTCAAAAAAAAAACGATACCGGGGATTTTTCAAACTGTCTTCGATCTCATGTAACGGACGGGGAAAGACGACGACTCGAAGCCAGCGTGAGACGTTGAAACGGCTCTCATCGGATCTCGCGGTGTTCGTGCATCAGTCCGTCAGTCAGTCAGTCAGCAGGACGGGCAGTTTAGTACGAGTGGCAGGAAAAGGACAGGGAGGGGTACTCGCAGCGCGGAGCTCAGAGTGCCCCGGATAGTGATAGCAACGGAGAGAAGCGGTGACAAAGATCCACTTGCTTCTCATATAACCCGTATTTTCTCCTCGAAGTGTCAATCGGCGCTATCTCTCTTTCCTCCTCCGGTCCGTCATTTTCTCCCGCTCGCTCGGAGAAGACCCTCTGGAACTCAACACCGCCGACGACGACGTCAACCCACTTTGCCCTGTACGACCCTGTTCTCCGTAGTTCCCTACAAGAGCCCTCTGATCATCCCTCGCGAGACCCTAGCCAGGGGTCCCTCGGCTCCCATTCAGTTCCCTCGCTCCCGTCTCACAATTGGCGTTTGTCGAGTTGCGTTCCGTTTGTTCGCGGGTTGGTGGCTCCATTCTGTGGATCCGATCCCGTCTCAGAGGGAACTCCATCAATGTTTTGAGGACTCCTCGCGCTCGCTCATGTTCCCCATCGTTTTCGGCGCTCGCAGAACGAAGAGAAAAGAACGACGACGATTGCCGCGTTTCGCTCATTTGTCCTTCGCTCCATTTTTCCTTGATCTCGGACCCGAAGCCGTCACACTCCACCCCGATGCCATCGACGCGGGCGCGTTACTCACCCGCCACCCCACCCGACCCGTCGAGGCGACCAACCAACCAACCAACCGATCGAGTGAGCGAACGAACGAGTGACAGACCACGGCTGTCTGCAACAATCTCTGCGCACTTTTTCATGAAGATGAACATCTCGCTGATGATGATGTGAGAAGCGCAACAAAAGTCATCATCGACACCAACGGCAATTGATTGTCTGGGATGCTCTCCGAGTCCGGGAAGAGGAGCTCCTTCGAAACGGCGCGTCGTTTCCCGAGCCTTTTCTTTTTCGCTTAAGAGCGCGCGGTTCCTTTCGTCGAATCTCTCCGTTTCACTGCTACTCTTGTTCGCAGAAGTTTCCCACGTCTTTCTCTCGTTATGCTTGTTATTGTTATCAAGTCTGCAAACTCTAAAAGCGTCTCTCCCCAATTCACTTTATAATTTCGCAACCTCCCACTCGAGAGCTTCTGCCACCACCGCTATCAACACATGCTAGGACCCATTCGAGTTGAGGGAACACACACTCTCTCTCTCTCTCTCTCTCTCTGCTCCCCTCCATTGCGGCAATCGGCTTCCGCTTGCGAAAATGCTCAACTTCCGGAACGCGTGTACTTTTCAAAATTAGCGTCATCTACGTTGGCTCGTTCACTTCCTCTGCTCACTCCTCATCGTCACTCCTCTACTGCCACCATCATTCTTATCTTCATAGTCATCAACAGAGTCACTCCATGAATTCAACAGAGGAATCAGGAATTCCAAAAAAAAACTCGAAAGGCACACGTGTGAAGAGCTGCAACACTCGATGATTGAGGAAATCATTCGTAGAAGCGATCGAGGATAATAATGAGCATGTATGTCGATGATTCAAGAGAACCCCAACCGAGCTAACACGGTAGAACGGTCGTGATGGGTTCGAATCGTCGATTGCCGGTATAAGAGACTCACAGCTCCGGCTTCGATAAGTTCGTCACGAGGAGGCATCACCGCACGTTATTGCATAACTACTGAATATATATTTGAGGAAACATCTCGTCGCTGTTATTATTGACATCATCAATACATGTAGTTGGCTGGTACTCGTTACCGGAGGAACTCATTCGAGTTGAACAAACCAATTGCTATGACATTGGCCAACAAGGACAGTGCACGGTATGACCACAAAAAGAGGACGATGACCACCAAGAACGGGAGGGAGGTGATAATTTGGCGGGAAACAAGATTGCCTAATTGGCATCACGCCGTCGATTAAACCATCCGGTCTGTAGGACTGCCGTTGTAGCACTGTACTATGTGGTAGTAGTATTACCAAGGGGAGGAAGATGGAGGGAGGGAGGAGTGACTTACTCGACGGTTGCCACACGTATGCATTACTTCATCGCCATCATCATCAGTGTCGTCGCCATGATCAAGAGTAGCTCCACGGTCCGCCTTCGCGAAGATTGCCATCAGCACGACGATATCGTCGTCATCATCACAATCATGATTATCTATGCGATTATCTACTTCATCAATATGCTCGGGTGTCATCAAAACTTGCCTCTCCGGACCGCGGACTCCGAAACGTGTCGCGTGCTGCCATTCGCGCCTTAGGCGACTGTCGCGGTGTTCGTGGCGGAAAAAAATAAGAAAGCGGTCTATCGCGTTCGGTGATTCGTTACTTCATTCTTGTTGTCGGTCTCTCCCACGATCCCCGAAGTGGGCCGTGGCGGCCACTCCGTGTTCCCTTCTGTTCTCAAAGTTGTTCGCCTTCTCTTCCGAACGGATTTGGGGTGCGTTGAATCGTCGGCTTTGAGAATATTCTTCACAATTCTCGAAATGGACCACAACAAAAGTGATAAAGATGCTAATGGTGCTAACGACGATGAAGGCCCAGTTCATCAGCGACTGGACAACGTGAGCGCGACGGCAACAAACGTCCGCTCATTGTTGCGGGTGCGCTTCCTTGCCTTTGACTCTTGATTGTGGCTCGGTTCATCCCGCGGATCGCCGCTGATATCGTGCAGCCCGCAGAGGGCGAGACTCATGATGGTGATTTCTGAAGTCGACTATCCTTTTGGTTTCGGCGCTCCGAATTCGCATCCGGCTCGAACGACCATCGGGAAGGAAATACGTAGAAACAGGGTCCACAGGAACAGCATGGTAAGCTCCTGCATCGTTGGCACCTTCGTTGTATGAATGCATCCTTGCTCGAAGCCGATCGGTCGTTGTCAGCTGTGTTAGTGATTGTAGTGGTGCCAGGAGCAACCGCAGCGTGTCAACATGTCAAGTGCAGTGAACCCAATGGCTCAATTGCTTGATCTATCGACTTCTCTTCCGCGAGAATTCCTCCTTGACACCCGTTCTCCCTCTGAAGTCGCCTCGATTCCTTCTCCTGAATGTTTCATCAAGCGATACCGGTAGTTGCTCCGCTCGTGGTATCGCCGCGAACTCCAACGCATGAAAGAAACTTCGGAACTTTCGCGGCGAATCAGAGCGTCGAGCGCTAGCCTTGAAGCTTCGAACGAGAACCTTGACTTCTGTATTCTTCCCACCAGATCTGGACGTTTCCAGGAAAATCGTTGTCCCTGAGCTTCTCAGCAAGCGATGTTGAACGATCCGATTCCGTACGAGGGTTTGCAGTGCATTTGTTTTGTCGAGAGAGTCGCTTCCTCTGAGGAGTCCCGCTGAGGGAACTGGGAGCAAGCAACAGCATTTTGTGTTCTGTCTCTCTGCCCTCGATTCGATGCTGTTGGGTTTGAACCCTCCCGGAGGCTGTTGAGGAATCAGCTCCCCTCCTCACGACGATCCCTGAGGAAAATCGCCGAGAAACTTCGGGGCAGTTCCACGTTGTAGTGTCGTTCAGATACGCGCTATGATTTTTTTTGCCAGTCGAAGTATGCGCGATTATTTTCTCCCGGAGATGTTTGCTGGTGCGACGCCGACGGGTGTCCATGACTCGTTCCGCGCTGAGAATAGTCTCAGTCTGTGAGAGTGTAATCAGGCCTAATTTTGATGCAGCTTCGTGTCCAATTAGACGTCGATGGATGTATCCAACCAACCGTCGAGCTCTATTTCTCGAACTCTTTGTCAAAAGTCAGTCTTGGTTCAATATGCATCGGAAGTCATCTCAAACCTCAAGATGAGGGAATTGTGGGTTACGACCACGATGCGTACTCAAAACACCGATCCTCCATCACATAACTGCCGTGCGAATTCAAAAACTCTCGTGAATGGAGTTTCCGATCTCTAGAGGTTCAGCAGAGTTAATGAATTCCGAGGAAAACACCTCAGGGAACAGGGCCCCTATCGGTTAGGCCTCGGGTTCATCTTGAAATTTGTGCTTGTTCGCTGTTGTTGCCTCTGTCCCCGCTGTTTGAACGCAAAATCGTCCTCCAGGACAGGCCACGTCGAATCAGCGGACCGTTAAAATTCAGAGAGAGATAAAAGTTGCCGTTGTCGCTACCTTTCAGACGTTTATTCAGCGTGTCGGATGGTGGACGTCGCCTATCGACGTATTATCATCGGGCACCTCACCCAGACACGGACATGCTTTCACTTTCCATATGTGTTAATCTATTCAAGAAAATAGGGGATGTTGTTGGAGGGAGGAACAGTTCTCCCGAATAGCGAGAAAATCCGTGGACGAGCTCGTCTTGTGCTTTCAAGTTCAATCGAGAATCGCCCGCCAGAGAACTCTCATTTCCATGGGGAACGGGAGCTTGCAACATCACTGTGTTTTCAATGCGAGCCACAGCTTCTTCAGCTCCTCCGTCTCAATGTTTTTCGTCCGCTCCGTCTCCGGGACGAAGAGTGAAGGAACCCATATCGAACAGCTGCTGATGCACTCGTCCTCTGACTTGACAACTACGAATGACTAACAGCCAAACGCGGACGACTTCTGGCATCCACGCTTTCCTGCCCAACAATCGGATCTTTTCTTTTCATCCAGGAAAATTGGACAAATACAAAACATCCCTTCTTTGTCATGTAGTCGTGCTTCAGCCCTCTTCTTGAACTTCATTCTGGAGATAATCTCCGGTTTATCGAGAACGATGCGAGATCACTCCAACTTCTATAAAAAGTGAATCTCCTTTCGATTTGAGAGTTTCATCGCCCCGAAAGGTTGGCTGCTGTCAGCGGAGTCCGCGTCGTAACGGTGGCAAAGAGGGGTATTCGTGCCTCGGGCCTTACCGTAGACTATGAGCGCTCGCAATGACGACCGTGTTCGATTGACTCTGACGGAGAGTCGACTTCAATCAAACTGAGGACAGAAATAATGAAAGAATGTAACAGGGAGTGAGATGATGGTTTTGGAGAAGTTTTTGATGGCTGCCTGCCTGTCGGTTCTCTTCCGCTTCCGCAAACGGAATTCCACCGACGAAACCCTCGTTCACTCTCAAATGCCTCTCCTCTTGACCTTCTGCTCATGCCTCTTCGTCCTGACGTTTCCTGAAAGGACGAGCGAATCGTTTTGTGGCCAAATTTCAGGCTCGCGAGCAAGCAACTCGACTTGCGGTCTTTCTTCCTTTCTGAAATGAAAAATGGAGTCGATCCCTTTCGTTGGTTTTCTTGCTCTTCTCACTCAACGGTTCACCATATTATATTTCATTTGCTCGGCCAGACCGTTGACTTCCCGTCCTCGTGGCGCTCTTGACTCGCTGACAGTCTGCTCGACGTCCTTCGTCCCAAGGGTTCGGATCGCGCAGGCTTCGCCTCGGTCCGTTTGTTGGATTGCCAGCCAGACAATACTATCTTAAGGGTTCTGATTAGTGAAGAGGGCACTTAACTGAGCGAAGCGCCAAAAACAAAAAAAAAAGACAGATACTTCGCCCATATTTCTCGAATGGTCCCGGCAAGAAGTTCTCTCTTCCCTCCACCCTAATTCCGTACTTCTGTTTTCCTCACCGCTCTTGCTTCCTCGGTCGAAGTAATTGGACGACCGACCGACGCCTTGGAGAACTTGGCTGCGAACTTCTGCTGATGCTGAGTGAGCACTTCACTCACCCCTTCGGAACTCCTGAGCTCCTTTATTTCATAAATGAGAAAGTTCAAGTCCTTAGCATCATCAACGTTCACGTCAGATGCAACTGTTTCGCGCGTCGCCTCTTTTCGTTTCGAAGAAGATCGCTCTCGTCCTGTTGACTCGCTACGCTCGCGGCATCGAAAGGAGGGAGGAACACCGTTCCGAGCTGTCAAATTCGAAACGCCGCCGAGTGCGCACGAGCTCAAATGTTGCGCTACACAACATCCAACGAACGAAGAGCTGCCGAGGCTGGAGGACCTTAGAATAGAACCAATGGAATCGAAAGTCAAGCCGAGATTTGAATCCGATTTGCGTTCGGAACTCGCATCGAACAACTCCTTCAAACACGAAACGTCTCACTCAGGGATTATTGATCGTTGGAAGGTGCAACATTGTATCTTTTTCCTTCGCTCGGTCCGGCCGCGTGTCTGACAATGAGAAAGCGTTGAGAGCTGGCAAAGTGCTTCCGTTTGCCGAGTGGCTTCCGATGGTGCAAATGCGATTCATCCGCGGTGTAATCTTTATGGAAATCCACGCGAGACAGTGATGGAGTCTCAGTAGAATTGTATTAACATATCCAACCGTAAAGTGGTCGCATCTGACGCAGTAGGTCTACAGCCGTTACTTTCGACGGACGATGTTAATATCCGAATAGGGAAAGCTGATTACGGCGAACCACGGGGGGAAATCGAGCTCGAACATCAAACTTTTGAGCTTTTCTTCGCTGATAGACTTCCACAAAGTACTACATCGGAGCAACAGCGAGTATGAGCGGTTTTCGGTAAAATATGAATGGAGGAATTAGCTGAATCTGTACTTCTTCCGTTCAGCAATAAAACAAAAAGGCTTCGAAGCGCTGAGGGTGCACCTCGTCAAAAAGTTGAGAGAATTCCCATTTTTCAAAGGAATAGACGCGGGGAGGCTTCGTAGCTCTCTTTTCCCGTCCTTTCTCCTTTTCACCCGTCTCGACGTCCATAACAAAATGATCCCGATGGCGCGTCCTTGCCACTGGCCTAATGCATCGAAAACGCCAAATGGACAGAAAGGAACGAATGGATGGATGGATGGATACAATGTACGATTCTACGATGTGGCATATTTCGCTCCTTTCACTTGGTTTTATTCAAAGAAGATGGAGTCGTACGCATTGTTTCTTCTCCATGAATCGACTCACTCATTTGTCAAAGTTGAGGCGTAATTTTCGACAGAGAACGGAGAACTTTGTCTCTGTATTCGACGACGCGACGTGACTTCCATCTCGGCCCTTCGCGAATCCGTCTCGAGCGAGAACTGTCGAGGGAAACGAGATTGGCAGTGTCACCAGGGACGCAGCTCTCCCTCTTGCGACAACAAACGCAATCCATTTGGCCGAGAATACTGACCAAACGGTCGACTATATTTTGATGCTCGCTCATTTGAACTTTACGAGGGACAACGCGGACTTCGGCCTCGTCCCAGTGATGAGACGCAAAAACGTCGAGAACGAGGACGCTCGTTCCGAGAGCTGCATGAACGCACAGACGACTGGTCGAGTGTAAACTTTGCGACCAAAAAGGATGCAACAGTCAAACGCCCAAAAATAAGTTGTCTTTGAAGTTTGTTCTGAGCCTGAATCGAATGTTCTGCGCCAGAAGCCGGTGGATATGTTGACGACCCTCTCGATCCGACTCGCGGCATTCAATTCCGTGAAGTTCTCAGTCTGACTCAACCAAGGATACGAGAGCAAACATTCCGAGGCTGTGTCCACGTTTGAACTCCGACCAGCGGATAGCATTTGAGACTTTGCGCTAGGGGTCGGAATCAATTTGGAGATTGTTGTGGCCAAGGCTGAACGAAACAGGATTTGCAAGGAGTCACCTCGACCTAAACAATCAACCAGAGTCCAGTTCCGCGTGTTCCAGGGAAAGAGTCGTCAACACGTTTCGAGCTCTTCCCAAAGCAGATCCTGATGGTTGGTGTCGTGACCTGGATTTCAGGGAGCTGGAAATAATTGCGAAACCCTTGGGGTCAGTGAGTTTTTGAACTAAACCGCTTGTAAAGAGGTAGTGAACGTTTTGAACGCTCCCAGCCTCCTTATTTGTTGCGTCCGAGTGGACAGTGGACGTTGACGACCGATCTTTGGAGAAGTCTCAAGAGAGGAACATCGATACTAATGGATCTAATGAGAAAGAGAGAAGAGGAAAAGAAGACCGCAATTGATTCGTGATCATGACCAAGAAGAATGTTGGTTTGTCTGTTGTTCTTCGTTTACATTCCCGGGCGCTCTCAAAAAAACAGCTGCGAGCGGAGCCAGAGCTCAGATCTCAAGTCCAACGAACGAACTCGGAGCTCAGATTCCTTCAGGGATTCAAAATTATCGCCTCCTGCTCCTTTTACATCTGGAATATCTCTCGGCATCCAAGGTTGCGAGGGTTCCGAACGCCGGACGGAACAGCTTCGGATTGTTCCTCTAATTGCCAGCATGCCTACAGACTTCCCTTCGCGCTCGCTTGTTTGCTATGCAACGCAAACGAGCGAGTGAAAGGATTCTCGTGAGATGTCTTCGTCGCAGGAGGCGTTGAACCATTTGTTCTTCCGCATTTACAGTCGGCGTGCAATGTTTTGTGCTGCGGCACGCTCCTCTTCCCTCTTCCAGTTGTATTCGTCGTCGCCGTTGTTGTTGGTGTCGTTCATTACGCTGAGTCGCTCGCATTGTCCATCTCCCGAGTTCACTTTCCGTTCCTTCTCCGCTCGTGTTCCTCAACTGGTGCGCAACATTGTTCCGCGGGAGACAGACGTACGCCACCTCCTCCCCCAAACAAGTTCTGGTGGAATGTACGAACGTGCGTAGAGGCCGGAGACGCGTCCAACAAACCGGCTTTTTGCCGCCGACTCCGAGGAGCGAGGGATTCCTCTGTCTCCTCCTATTAGAACCTCTCTGACGGTAACACTTTGACACGACATCAAATCGGACGAACGAACAGACGGCCCGGCGGTCGAGTGAAGAAACCAACTCACTCGATTTGATCAAACACTAATCGCGACGATTTGCCGTCCGGGAAGGAACTGTTTCGATTGAAAACAACGGCGGATGCCAATGGACTAGAAGTTGGAAGGCGACGCGATCCCTTGATAAGGGATACACGCGAGCAAGCTGAGCAGCGGGCGAGCAAGCGACTCAAGAAAAGGGTTTGGGAAGGCGTAGAAATTGAATCAGTTTATCTCTTTTCTGACGGATTGAGACGGATAAGACGCTTTTAAAAGCACACTCCATGTGCAATAACTGCCGCGTTGTCAACGGTTCCGTTTTGCGTCAGCTCAACGAAACCGTTGAGAATCAACGAAAGCGTCGCTCGTAGCAGCATCAAGATCCAGTAAGCCTTCCTAACCCTATGGCTGAGTATCTCCAACGCAGTTTCAGGAAAGCTTCCCCCAGAAAAAAAAAGGGTTTTTCAGTTGACGCTTCATTTCGGGGAGGAGAACTTTTGACAAATCTTCCCGTCAGAATTCCAAAGTGGCGCGAAGCTTTCTCGGCAAGACTCGCCACAGCTGTGAAACTATGCAGGAACGTCCACTCTGGATAAAAAAGTAGTCTAGCGGCTTCTGAACATTATCTCTGACGAGAAGCCTCCGACGAGATCACGAATCTCGCGTCGTTTCCTCGGATCACCGAGGGGCGTCGAGATGTAGTTCGACGCAATTAGTCGGAGACGTTTTTAACTTCAGGGCAGCAACTTCAGTGACCGAGGGAGCGTTCTTTTGGCCCCGTACTCGAGAAGAGAAGGCTTCTCGCACCGAGGGTCGAAGGGAACAACGCCAGCAGGGTTCGTTATTAGTGGAATTGTTTTTTGGGGTTGTTGGCCGCCCTGCAGACTGACTGACTGACTGACTGACTGCTCGTGGATTGTTGGAGCTCTCTGTCCGCCCCAAGACGACGGGTTACTCTGAGCGATGGTGTTAAAAAAAATCTGCGCACAGCCGCGTCAGCGCCGAGCGAGAACACAGAGGGCGAGGGAAAAAAGGAAAACCCGAGAGTCCACTTCATGCGGAAATTTTGATTGACAACCGAACATGACGAGCAACAGTTACGAGACAGCCATGAATTTTAATTCTTCAAGAAACACAACGCAATTCTCGGGTATTTCGAGCGAACGGAAATTCTCATCGACCGAGTTGTTAGTTTGACCAAAGTTGAGAGTTTGCTCCTGAAAACTGACAAACGGGAAATTTTCGTTTCAGGAGTCGTGCCCCAGCGTCTCGGGGGACCGAGATGCGGCGATGGGAACCGTGGGCCCGACCGGGTGCCCCCCTGTTGCATCCCCTCGTGATCCTATTGCTCCTTCAATCGTATGCACCACCTGTCGTGTCGTCGCATTGGGCCTTATCGCACGTGTCCGATTACCAACCCTACCACGCCAATCCGTAAGTGAATCGATTTATCTCTCATTTCCCAGGCTGATCGACGTAATCGTGATGAGAGTGGCGAATCCAATCGCTGCGCACGTCATCGGCGTTTATGTTGTCTTCATTTGAGGGGATGAACAACGAGAATCCTCCCCCGTCCCCTCCCGTCGATAACGGCAGCTTCACTGTTTGCCGCTTGTCGATCTGTTCCCATTGGGGACTTCGAACTCTGACGGAAGGAACTGAAGGCTCCATTGTTCCTTTGACTGCGAATCGGGGCGCGCGTGGAAAAAAGCAAACGCTCTGTTGTGTCGAAAGCTTTTCCGACGCCAAGTCCGAAATGTTATTCGTGCCTCCCAGTCGACTCCCTCATATTTTCCCACTCATAGACAAACAGACGAGGAGGAATCGTCACTTGGTCGACTTGGGAATCTACTGCGTTCGATACTTGTCCAAAGTTTTTCCCATACGGGAATCTCGTTCGCGTGCAACGTATCATCCTTCTCTCGGTTCGCATGAAAAAATCGAGATTCACATCGTATGCACCCTCGCGACGAAAGGTCTGACCTGAGTGGGACGACAACCACGACGGAACTCTGCAGTAGATACCGTTGCCGTGCACTTCTAGCTCCGCGAGTTTCTTGATCGATTTGAACAACTTTATCTCCGTCGTGTTCTCGAAGAAGAAAACAGAGAAGTCGAGACATGCGAGCTCTACGGTGACGATGACCTCATCGACTTTCTGGCGGAAAACTAAAAATTTGCTAGACTTATTCGAATCCGCCTGACTGTCTCCTCGGCGTCCCGGATTGGTTCAATTGCACCTCTTTCGTCGAGATAGTGGTTCAAGAGCAATGAATAGCTCATCCCTCTCGTTTGTCCTGTGTGCGTTCTTGTTGGGGGGTATAAAAAGACTTTCTTAAGCGGACACGGGGTTCAGAAACTGGGAGCGGATGAAATCTGGCGAAAGCGGCAAGCCGATAAGATTCTCTGCCGACCCCGGTGCCGTGCGCTGGACGGAGTTTTCTCACCGAGCGATGATACAGGATTGCCTTTGCTTACGGAATCCCTCGTCTTTTCAGCGAAAGCCGCTGGTCTGCCCGCCAGTGAGTTTCCGACGAAATGAAGGGATTTTCGTTGTTCCTATTCAAACCGATAGTCTGATGAGAGAATCCGAAACTTTCTGGAACCTTGATTAATACCTTCGCCAGCGTTCAAGTTCGTGGCACAGGATAGCTCCTGGAATTCATCTAGGGTTCTGGAGACTTGTTCGAACGCGTCGTCGCATCGCCGCTTTCTCCCCGAGTGAGATTTCATCTGTGTCAAAGTGTTTCTCATGATGTGCGCGGAGGAAAATCTTAAGGATATGGATGAAAGAGGGAACAAGCTCGAAGTGAGAGTAGTTGAAGGAGAATGGAGATTCGAGGAATAACTATAGATCGTAAACGATGATATTCTTCTTTCCTGTCACTGCTGCCGATTCTGGCTGAAAGCTCCCTCGAGGAAACATTGATGGCCTGCATGTTGTGCACGCTTGCCAACATACTTCAAGCCCGATCTCTCCTCCTGAGTTGCACCTCAAACTTTTCCTTCAAAGCTGCTCCTCAACTTCCAACGAGACTGTTCAGGATACGCCGTCAGTTCTCGCGACTATTTCCGCCCATTTCCGGACTCGCCCTCGTTGCCTTCGCCAAGCAGCTCGCGATAATGAATTGATTGGTTGATTGGTAAATTCGGCGGACGAAAGTTAAATCTGGAAGTCACATATTTTCTTCATCCGACCAAATCCGAAGGGAAGAGAACTAGGCGTTAGAATGTTTAAGAGATACGGTTGTTCGATAGCTGAAAAACGCATGACTGAAATCATCCTCTCACTTTCAGGACTCACCTGGTGCTTTGCCCTAGATACATCCGACAGGGCCAACCATATCGATTCTTGATTTCATTGTTCCAATTGTCAAGGCCAGTCTCAGTCACCGCAACCATTCATAGGGATAGTGTTGAAATCGCGAAACATGAACGCGAATTGTCTTCCGAGGGAGTGCCAGAGCTCATTACGCTACAGGTGAGTGCCGATACAACTGTTGGCTTGGATCGATTCCGCGTCTCTCCTTCTCGAGACTTCGTTCAGATTCGAGGAGGAGTTCGTTACTCAATTTAACATCGCCGAGCAGCAGATTGACGAGCGAGTCATGATTCGGAGTGCTCGGTCAGATGATGTTCAGACATGGAACAACAGGAGATGTTGTGATGTCATGCTCGTTGACATAATGTCTAAACGACGACGAGGCAATCAGGAAGTGTCAGTGTGTAGCTTGGATTGTTGCGTGATGTTCACGACATTTTGTTTCTCGAAAGAAAGAAAGAAAGAGAGCGAGAGAATCAACAAAATTCGGGTGGAGCTCGTAGGCCGTCGACCGCAACCAGTTCCTCTGGTGTGTCTGTTTCGACTGAATTCCCCGCTTACCACACACAAGTCATCTCCGTAATTACCGCCGGGCTCGAGGACGGTAGGGAGAAGAAAAGCTTCTGCAGCCCACCACCATTACCACAAGCGCCATCGTGGATTCCTCGCTCCAATTCTATGGAAACTCAAATCTGTTGGTCGGCTAAACGAGGTTGTGACGCTAACCTGACGTTTGCCGGGTCCCAACTCCTTCGCGCCAGATTACGATGACTTTCTCCACCGAACATTCGGAACTGGCATCTCGATGCTGCCAAGACGTTCTTGTTTGTCGGCAGCGTACCACGGAGGCCTCCTGCCAAGGCGCTTCGCGTGGAGAGGAATTACGGGGGGTGTCCCAGTTCTACAAAGACATTCGTTTCGACCATTTTCAGTTGCCTGCAAGTTTGTCCCAGGGACGATATCGTCTTTCGGTGGAGGGTTCGATGAACGACTATAATGGAGGAATTGCCTTCAAAAACGAAACTCGACTCATTCTGCTACAAAGGTCTCTCACCATCATCGTGCAAACGGATCGGCCCCTCTATCGACAAGCGCAAACAGGTAAACGACCTCAAGTGAACGTCGATTTCGCATTCACACTTCGAGAGATTCTGACTTGCGTTGTCCTCGGTTCCAGTGAAATTCCGAGTGATTCCAGTCACCACGGAGTTTGAGGGCTATCAGGAGGCGTTAGATGTTGTTATGCTCAATCCCGGAAACATTGAGATGAAAAGATGGCTTTCCCGGAGAACCATCGGAGGATGGTTGGCCCTAGAATACGCTCTGTCCGATGTCACTCAGTTCGGCCGGTGGACGATACGCGTGAAGGCCAACGGTTATTCACATGAAGAGCATTTCTACGTGAAGGAGTACCGTGAGTTCGATAGTTCCACCGCCTCCATTGCGACATTGAAATCCCATGATAGTTCCTGAACTCGGTTTGAAAGTGATTCCTGGAGTTAACGAAACTAAACGTTGCCGCAGATGCTCCTCCCTTCGAGGTCCGTGTTTATAGTCCGTCTTTCATCGTTTCGTCGGATCAATTTCTTCGAGGGACCGTCCACGCCAAGTGAGTTGAAACCCCGGAATCGAGGAGATCCGACTCCGTCTCATTGTTCACTTGTTTTGTGCAAATCAGCTGAAGTTCTCTTCCGTTTTCAGTTATTCTAGCGGAGCACCCGTCAGCGGAAACATCTCCGTAGTGGCTGTGATGGAGGCTGTACACGATGAGGATTCGAGGGAAAGCCGCGGTTATGAGATGAGTCTCGATTCTGTGAGTACATCTGACGACTCCGAAAAACCGACATTCCATTCGAGATCAGCATTCCAAAACTAGACAAGCCGCATATTCCAAACGCTGAAACGAATCGTTGTAATCTGACGTCACGCGCGGACCCCTAGAGTACGGGTTCGGGCTTTTGATGCAATGGGCTGTCGGCAGAGCGTCGCGAATGGGGACAAGTAAATAACCCTCTTCCTCTACGTTCTGGCTAGAAGCACTTCAAGTGCTCGACATAAACGTGCGAAGTGACCGAAATGAATCACGCATAGCTGCTGCTCCTTTCTCTTGAGTGTCTTTAAGCTGTCAAATGGGTGCGTGCCAGATTTACAGAGGCTCGTTACTAACAAGCTTGAAGCGTAATTAGAACAACGTGTCTTTGAGGAATTCCACTCTGGACCAGGACCAGCATCGTTTATTTCGGCTAATTATTCGGTTTCAAAGCACGAATCATTTTGGGTTTTTCCTTCGATTTTCCTCAGCTTGTGGCAATGCCAATGAGGGCCGCGAGTGGATCTCGAACTCAACCGGCTCGCGAAGTCACTTTGTTTTACACCGAGAATCCGGACGTCGTTATTTTGCGACTCCACAAAGAATAGAGAATGAACTCTCGAAAACACTGTTGGAAGGGCAAAACAGCTCCCGTGGCTTTGTGACAGGAGGTGTCGGTACGTGTTCAAGTCTCAAATGAAGTCTGTAGTGATTCCACTTTCGAGAACTCCATTCCCGGGGCGGAGCCGGGTAAGTTGTTTCCCGGTTTTGCTCTCTGTTTGTTTCCCTCCAACAACTACACCCTGAAAGATCCCTTGGGAAGCTTCCTGTTTGCTAATTCGACATTTCCGTTTCCCGTTTTCTTGCGCAATCTCCCTCGGTATCATTATTCGGAAATCGAATACTCTCTCACGTATGCTCGGCACGAGTTTTCCAAACGCGTTCCGTAAGTCGGAACCGTGATTTTCTGATTATGACTTCTGTTTTTCCAACACCTGCCACCACTTCCTGGAGCTCTGCCTCCGGCTCTTCAACTTTCGACCGTAACTTCTTCAAACAGCCGCTTCCGACTGCTTGAAAGTAAACGAAAACCCGCTACAGCGGCGGACGGAGACTTTCCCACTTGAGCGTCTTCTGAAGTTCACGCCGACCGCTTTCAAAACCTACGAATCAGCGCCAAAGGCGCGACACGACGCCGTTTAGGGCTCATTCATTGTGGAATTGATGTGGAAACGATTGCAGGCTGATTTACATAGCGCCCTCGAGCCGGAACCACCGCCGATCGATTATCGATGAACATATTTTGCAGTTTTACGGCATCTGGGATTTCGAGTTTCCCATAGGAGACCTTCTGCGATCGACCAACAACGTGCAAAGGTACAAACTGGTTGTTAAAGCAAAAGTAATGGATGTTCGCACCTCGCTCGTCCGCAAAGGATACTCGGAGTCGCTCATCTTCAAAAAGTCGTACACGTTACGCTTCGAAGGACCCGCCAAACAAGTTTTCAAACCGGGGCTGCCCTTCAGAGCCCGAGTAAGTACCCTCGTCGTTTGCCTTCGCGTTCGCGCTCGTCTCCCTCGCCGACGTTCATTGACGTTGCATGTTGCTTGCCTCCGTGCGTCGGTTGTTGACGTTGATGCTATGTCAGTGACGGAAGAGGACGAGCAGCTAGCGGACGTAAACGAGACATTGATTTCAGATCGAGTTGCGCTATCAGGACGGGACTCCGGTCGAACAAGAGTGGTTCCGGGGACGACCCGTTTCACACTACCTGCGTGCATCAGTCTTCGTAACGGGTCTAGCCGCACAACCGAAACTACAGCACCCGAGAATTTTTGCCCTGGGAAACACTCGGTGGGAGGTCCAGATCGACGCAACACCCAACTGGTCGAACTCATCTCGACCCATCTTCCTCGAGGTTCGTTCACAATGCCGGCCGCTATCTGAGATTTTTTAGTGGATTTTCCCAGAAGCCACCCGTCGACTACAGCAGACCATACGCCGATCATGTCGCTTGATCGGAGCAGCTCGATGGTGGTATAGCGAGAATAAACCTCGAGAACTAGAGTTCGAATCACGGAGTTTTCGTTGTATATTCATAGAGTTCGAGTTCGCGGAAGTTGACTGGAATTCCTCTTTGCAGGCACATCTGTTCGACGAATATTTCGGGGTCGAACGTTCGAGACTCGTTCTTCTTCCCGAGTTTTCGGAGAACTCTCATCATCTCTCGATATCGACCAGCACCAGAAACGCCAAAGTGGGCGAGTATATCATCTTCCACGTTCGAGCCAACTACTACGTCGAGTCTTTCCAATATTTGGTGAGTTTCTCGTCGTCCCTGTCATCGATGTCCGTGAAATCATCGGTAGTTTGTCGCTGGTGGTGGAGAGGAAGCTTCCTATTTTCTTGCCTTTTCTTCCTTCATTCTTATTCCTCGGACGACGGAGCTGCTTTTCTCTTCATTCCTAATAGATGGCTTGTCCAGTGGACTGCTACGGGCTTCCAAGCACGTCGTTATCTACCACCACTGGAGTTAGTCGGTCGGGTGGGCGTCCGAACGAACGGCGGCTCGCTCGGTTGTCGCTCATATGATGTCTCTATTGTTGCGCCGATCATCCCTGCCGGCTGTTCCCTATCCCGAGCCTCTTGCGCATATTCCTCATTGTTTCCCGTTGCGGTGTTCGACCATTATTCCGATGTGGACGCGACACGGGGTCGTTCTGCTAGCTGTGCTTTATTTCCGAGTAAGACTTTCCCATCGCCCTCCGCTCAACACAAGTATTTGTTGTTACGGCTTGCAGATTATGGCGAAGGGCGTTATCATCAAATCAAGTGTTGAGTCCATGACATCATCAATCCGGACATTCGCCGTGACCTTGACGAAGCAAATGGCTCCCAAGGCTCTGATCATCGTGTACGATCTCACGGCGGACGATAAACTTCTCGCAGACAGCCTCGAGTTTTCCGTGGACGCAATCGCGACCACAGAGGTGAGTACAAACCGATAATAATTCGCCAGAAATAGAACCCCGTCATCTATGGGTGAGGTTCGGACAAATCGGAGGTTTCAGGGCAGGTTTACTCGAAAAGTTCACGACTTCGGTGATTTCAGATGAGCATCCGCACCGAGGTGAAAGATCGATCCGGAGCGAACATCGAGTTGAGTGTAAGCGGCGATGTCGGATCGTTCGTGGGAGTGTCGTCCTTGCCTCTGGACGTTCTCGCGAGCTTTATCCACCATCCGATCTCGAATAAAAAGGTGTGTGCCGTCCGTTTGCTCTGCTGCTTGTATCGACTGTCGACGTCCTTAGTGACGCGCGTCCGGTAGGCTCAGCATCGACCTTGATGCTATCATTTGCAAACTGCTGAACGATTAGGCCTCGGGGGCGATTAGCTCAAGTGTCCGAAAGCTTTCACTAACTAAGTGGGTTACATCAAAGTGAACATCAGACAGAAGGACAGACATACTGGTGGGGGTCTATGAGAGCCTGTCTCGTGTCCGAGAGAGTGCTACGTATCTATCATGTTGGCAAGATACACACTGCTGTAAACAATCGTTGTGAGAGCTTTGCGGTTTTGGAGTTGTTGACGCTCGCTGCCCACAAGGAGACTAACGTGTCGAGATACGCTCCATGATACAGAGGAGAGGCAGTACGTGATATAGAAGCTCATGTAACACGATCCTGGTCGAGCTCCGCCTGCCATCCAAGAAAAGGGTCAGGGAGAAGATATGCACGTACCGCATTTTGGTGTAAGAAGACCGAGAAGCGAGAAAACATCGACTGAGAGCAGTGTCAGCGATTTTTGTTCGAGAAACACCGACCCTCTGCGACGCTTCTGAAGAAAACCGAAACGAGGGATCCATCCAACTTGACTTGAGGCTCGACAGGCGTTTCCAGCCCGACCTCGAAGCTGGAACAGGTTTTTTCCTCGGAATCTGGTCCAAATTTTTCTTTATCCGAGGTATTCCGCGCCGGAAGATCGCAATACTGCGCTCACAGGCTCGTAAGCGATTATTCTTTGTCGAGTTCTCCGTAAAGTTCACCCGTTTTCCATTCGGGAATTCTCGTGAAAATACGGATTCGTCTTCGTCGCTCAACTTTTGGAGTGCGAGCGCGGAAACTCGGGATCTCACGGACACGTTAGAGTTCTTCCTCCGGCTTGCTACGGCGAGTCTTACAGCGATATTACCCTCGAAGATTTCGTCCCGCGGCGTAAGAATCTCTGAACAGCGGTATGTCGACGCACGCAACAGGCGGATCAGGTCACGGATGACTCGGAGCACGGGAAGGAAGAGATACTCAGCTCCAAGTGATGAGTTCAGAATAAAATACGCGAGGACGAGGAAGATTCCCTTTTTTCGATGCAAATATGAGAATATGTATCTCCATTGCTTACAATGACTATGAAAGAGGGAGGTACCGGCGGAAATACCTTTGTGGGTACGAGTTGAATGTCGGCCTTTCCGCGCGAGGTCAGAACCCACAGAAGCCTAATCATCGGTTACACCTCCCATCGCCGGACACTTGCGCCCACAGACCCAAAGTCATGCATCCGCTGCTCAGGGCCATAAAAGCCATAAACGACTGCCGAGAGTCCGGGACCTACATACATTCCCACACACATCTGACATACTGGTCTACGTTGGTTGTGCCTGTTTGCGTTTGTTTTGGTCGGATCGCTCTGAATGGATGAACGAGTAAACGTCCCGTTATCTTCATGTCGCGAGCATAAGGAACTGAAGTTTTGTTCGTCCCGACCAAAGTTGAGTAGGGAGCTCGACCGGCTTTACGAACCCTACATCTGCATAAACAGTCATATGGAGAAAGATGCATGCAAGGAGCCGGTTTAGCGGAGTTTTGTTCACTCTGTTGAAGACACTCCCTTAATTAGGAGCCAACCAGCAGTGTAACCATTCCAGTAAGCCAACCAGTCAGTCAGTTGGGGCTGTTCGCTCTCTGAGAATAGGAATAAGGAGCCGAAATGCCGACGGAACAACATCAGAATTGTTTCGAGTGTTTTTCTCCCCGAATGCAGGGGATGGCAGCGCGCCTGTTTCATATCCTGGCTCACATTTTCGGAATATATTCCTTTCTTTCTGCCAGCTTAAGGGTTATGGTGCTCCGAGCAGATCACTGGTCTTGTTGCCGTTTGGAATCCGAAACAATCCTCTGGCTCCAAGTTGCGGATCCGGCCTCTGACCACCTTGAGTGCGGCGGCGGCGGTTCCGCGGAGTATCGAGATTTTATGAAAAGATGCTCACTTTATTCGTCTTCAAATAACTCAGTGCTCCGAACTACGGTTCTGGTCGTAATTCGTAATTCAAGCCTCGTTGTGGAGGTGAACGGAGGTCGCGCGGCAGATGTGTTAGGCTTCACGA
This sequence comes from Neoseiulus cucumeris, assembly GCA_021527715.1. Taxonomy (NCBI): domain Eukaryota; kingdom Metazoa; phylum Arthropoda; class Arachnida; order Mesostigmata; family Phytoseiidae; genus Neoseiulus; species Neoseiulus cucumeris. The sequence goes on along the minus strand of JAJSRV010000006.1, from coordinate 1,772,960 downwards.
GTCGTAAACAGGACAGGTATTCATCGACTGCGCAGTTTCGTTGGAGTCGGCTAAAGACTCACCGGCACGAATTACCCGCAGGGAGCACAGGACGCACTCCCGAGGGACCGCAATTGTTTCGCTTTACGATGCCTTTACTGCCTGCTTGCGTAACTCGCCGCGACAAACGAGCTTAGGTGATTTTCGGTGCGCGCGCGCGGTGACCCGCCGCCGCCGCCACCGCTCGTTTTTGTGTGTGCTCTTTCAAGCTGCTTCAGGACCTTTATGTCAAAACGGTATCGGTGGATCGGTCTCGATGCGTTCACAAACCACCGGAAAGACATGCAGGCTGTTGCGAGCGTTTTTGCAATTCAACTTCGTGGGCCCTCGAGCGTATCCTGAGCAGCAGGAGCCTCGTGCGTCGTTCGTTGTGTCTGTCTGGCCATCAGTCACACGCTTCTGGAGCAACAGAGCTTGAAAAGAATTCTTTGCGGATGGAACTTGTTCGTTCTCAGGATTGAAATTTTTGCTTTCTCGCGGAAGAAAAGGACAGAGAGGGAGAGAGAGAGAGAGTCAGTTGTGCGATGTCGGGAATAATCGTTCAATTTCCTCGACTTTTCATCCATCCAGTATACATATAACTCGCTTTTCCGATCAGTTCAAGAATCTCACGCTCCAGGTTCTCACTTTCGTAGTCGGATCGCCTTTCCATTTCTTGAGGTCTGAGGCTGAGGGACGTAGAAAGAGATCCACTACACAAGGCCGTGGATGAAGGCCACGGAGATCTGAGTTTTCCCGTCTGTCCATTAGATATTATATATATAGCCCGTTTTCCGGCCGATTCGATCAGCTCTCAAACCGACAAGTTGGCGGTACTCGACCCACTGGCTGCTCGGCTTCATATATCGCTGGCTCACCGCCGTTTGAGGGGATTATCTAAGCACGACCGCAGCTTACTGATTCCCGAAAGCGGCTGAAGCAGCCGCAAATCTTCCCTGGAGATTTGTTCAACGGCCCAGCGAACCGAGAGAGCAAAAAAATCTTTGAGCTTCTTCCCGAGTTGTCGAATGTCGAATTCCACTTGGAGGATTCGTCTAATGCGACGGCAGATTACTTTTCCGGGTCGGAGATGTCTTAATCAGATGTTCCGAACACCTCCGGGGCCGACAAACAATGGCGAATACTTGTTTTATTAACGAAAAGAAAAAAAACACGCCAGACATGGAAAGCTCTCTGCATTTGTAAAGAGTGATCATCAACAGTCAGTCGGATAGTCGACTCTAGTTCTAGCGTGAGGGGGCGGTCGGTCGTTCTGCGTGGGCCCAGGGTATCGATCATGGGATTACTGCGATTTCCAAGTGGACGATAACATACTCTTCCTACTTTCCAGGTCGACTCGGCTTTGGAGTTTTCCGACAACAGTGTGCCACACAGCACCCAAGTTGACACTCACAGCACGTTCCAGGTAAGAACATTGCACTCTTCAAATCTGGAAACGGATTATTTTGATTGTGGGTTGCCTTGGAAGTTTCGCAACTTGATTCGGTCTCGCGGACGCATTAGATTAGCACATACCCTGAGATGCGCTGTGACGTTTCATCCAGTCAAATATTGAGTTCACAGTAGACCATGTATGTACGGAGTTTGCAAACTTGATGACTTCGAATTAACGACCCCCGTCGCCAGAAGAAAAAACAAGACGGGCTTTGCGACGCGCAAGCTCTGTGAACTTTGTAACAATGCATTTCATTCAACAAGTATCTCCACCGTCGATGTCGCTCCTTTCATGGTTATATGTACATACATCAACACGGGCGAGGCCTGCATTTTGGGAGTCCTGCATAGCGGAAGACTCAGACTTCTCACGGTTGTGGCCATACCGGAGCGGAAACGTCGGATTTCCGCTATGGCCTCAACGACTGCAGGTGCGGTCTGAACGGATGTGTATCAGTTTGGAAACAGCGCGAAGCCGTTCTGAAGCGGTTAGACTAAGTGGTCAAAAGGGTTGCCGCAGGGTGTGGCGTCGTCGTTGTCGTAGTTTCTGTCGTCTGCTTGTAGAGATGAGTTAATTGCAATCACCTTTTTCAGGCTTCCGGCTTGGCGTTGTTCAGCGATGCGTACGTGGGCCGGCGTCCTCGCGTTTGTAACGCTTCCTCCGGCTATGCCTCCTGTTTCGACGGCTCATGCTATCGCGCTTCGAAGACTTGCAACGGAGTAGATGACTGCGCAGACGGTGCCGACGAGTTTTCATGTGAGTGCCTTTAATATTTAATAATATAACAATTTAATAATAATAATAACAGCCATCATGGCAACAACAACAACAACAACAACAACAACAACAGCTAATTCACTTTGCGACAATCAAACTCCATGTTTGGATTTCATCCGAGGCTAACGTGAATAAACTTCCTCGGGATCGGAATGATCGTAAACTAGAGGAATCAGTTCGAGGAAAGAATGTTCGGATTTTTCGAGAAAAATCCGGCTGCGCGGTCGGAGCGCTTTTGGAAAGGTCGACCGCGAGCGTGAATTGATCCGATCCCATTCGTCAACCGCTCCTCATGTTATCGATTTGGATCCAGCTTTTGAGCCATGGGTTTCGGGAAGTGTTCTTGAATAGATTGGCATTGAATCGACTTCCATCGCGGGAAGCCATATGTCAAAAGAATGTTATGTTTCCTTCCTTTACTGTCGGCGATGTTCGACGTCGACGACGTCGGTGGAGCCGCTCCTACGAGCGAGCAGAGGTCGATCAAGGCGTTTCGTGTTCATCGAGAGAAAGAGCACTGCGGATAGAACCATCTGAAGTCGGCGGTTCATTTTTCCTCTCCTTCTCGTTTTATTCTCTCGAGAAAGCGATTCAGAGAGAACCGAACGTCACCAGACGAACGTGTGGGGCCTGTAGTCGGCATAGGGCTCGTCGGAGAAAGATCCGGAAGAGGGACCCTCGGAGGGTAGCCGGGACAAGTGTGCGAGGGCGCGCACTGGACGGTCCGCAGTAGGAAATGTACAACGGAGTCGAGGCCACTGGAGCACTGGGGTCAGGCTCTGGCTGTACGCCAATGATTTAATGGAACTCGGACTTAACCGTATCGTTTAGTGATGACCGTCGACTGCGTTCCCTGCATACAATTCACTGTTGGCCGAGTGCTTGGGACTCATTTCGAGATGACGTTGATTCGTTGACCCATCGAGGTTTTTTTCTTTCTGTGGACTCGAGGCATGTTATTGCGGTGGACGGACACCGCAACTGCATCTCTTGCTTCTCCAGAGACTTCGAGAACGGACTTCGGTTCGTTTCTGCTTCTCTAAAACATCTGCCCTCGAGGGACTCATATTATGAATGAAAATATGGTAGCAATCAAACTTTCGTCCTCTTCTTGAAGGTCCTCGGGCGGAGGAAATAGAGACGTTTCGAGTTGGAAACGGGGAAAATACGAGACCAGGCAGGAATCTCGAGGATGACCAGGATAGAATAGGACTACGGCAAAAAGTTCTCCCCACGGTCCAACCAACGCTGTTCTGTTCATGTCTTTCTGTCTAGCCGGTCGAGCTCTTTCTCGGGCGTCCAGATCCCAGCTTTCCGTCCTGTTCCTTCTCTAAACGAGGAACAATTTTCGTACGTTGCCGTTCCTCGGCTCGCACATGTTCTCCTGCTTGTTTCGCACTCCGAAGAACGAGTCCAGCAATGACTACTATGGACTAAAGTGGACATATTTCACCCGAATCGCCTCTCTCAGAGGAAGCCCCTAACGCTTGGAACTTCGTCCCTTGTGCGCGAGTTCCGCATCCTTCGAGGGCCTTTCGTCCGTCTGATTCTTGGCGAAGGGCTAGCGCAGTGAACTGTCGATGACTACGGGCAGGACGGAGATTCAATCAAATCTTATGACAATCTGCGATCGGATCCGTGTTCGAAACTGTAAATTCCGTGCTCTCAACGTATTCCGTTCGCATTTTGCAGGTCATCACCGGCATGCCGTCGATTGGGAGAAATTCCGGAGGACTCGACGGAACCTCGTCAGCTCTGATTTCGAAGGAACCTGGTTGTGGAAAGATTTGACTGTCAGGTACGAGAAAGTCCGCTCTCACCAAGAACACACTTTTCGATCGAAATAATTAAGACGTCGGGCCGCTCCATAATCCGCCAGTGATTTGTTTTTGAAAAAAATACTTTGAACTTCGAGAATGACCTCATCTCTACATCTAGCAGCACGGGTCGCAATACCATCACCGTTCCCACTCCGACGTCCCCGATGCCGTGGGCCCTCTCAGCAATCGGCATTTCTCCTTTTCGTGGTGTTTACACTCTCCCCAACCCAGAGATGGTGAGTTGGAAATCCTTGAATAATATCCGTCCATAGTTCTTCATTGTCTTTGGATCCGTTGGTTGCCCGATATCTAACAATGCGCGTCGTGATATCCCGCGCACTCCACTGAGATTCCTCACGAAACTGCGGCTCCAGCATCCGACCACCGGATCTTTGGCAACAGTAGTTGCTTCAACTCGAACGGTTGCAGCGATTGAAGCGAACGAATGAAGCAATCGCAGCCTGAAGCAGCGATTCCTCTTCCTTGTAATTGATTCAGTCTCAATGAACGTTGTCATCAGTTAGCTTCACAGCCTTTGCCGGACTCGGCGACGTCACAATCGCTTTCCAGGCCAACGAGACCCGCTGGATATCTGTGACACAACATCTGTATTTTTTCGCCTTCCTCTTCTCTCCAGCTTGCCGGCGGATTGAGCTCCTCGTTGCTGTCGTTACTGCTGTTGCTGTTCTTCTTGTTGTCGTTGTTGCAATTGTTGATGATCGAGTGGGGATTACAACACAACAAGTGTGATTCACGAGAGAGGGAAAAGAAACTCAATCTCAATGCGTTTAACGGATTCCCGTCCGTTTTCGTGGGTTCGTAGCGGCCTTCATTGTTGTTCGCGCGCGCCTGTTGCCTTTCGAGCGGTCCACCGATCAATGAATCGACTGGAAGATGGATACACTCACGTTTCAAAAAAGAAATCGAACGGCGTTCCTATTGTCGCCTAATCGTTGACGGGGTTGTGGTCTCGACCGGGACGACGAATGCAGTTTTAACCGACGGCTGTTTGTATGTTTTGCGTCACCGTCTGTTGCGCCGCCATCAACCGTAAAGGAACGAAGGAGAACGAGAAAAGGAGCTCGGAACGCGAAAGACCGGGTTAAGGGGTCTCGCGGAACGAGCTCCTTACTCGCACCTCCTCGCTCGCCGTCCGGCCTCCCGCGCGTCCGACTGCAAGATCGGGAACAACGGGGTTGTCGGCGTTGTTGGTGACGTCGGCGACGAAGCGAGCATGACCATGTCGACGGGAGCGAGGAAGCCGGCGACTCCTTGGACGAACGAAAGAACGCGCACAGTGAAATATGGTGTCCCCTCGAGGCATCGTGGAAAAAGCAACGACAAATCGCCGCCACCCTTCTCTTGCTTGCCTCCGTTCTGCTACAACGGCGACGGCGGCAACGGCAACGGCGACAGCGACTATAGTGACACCAGTGAAAGAAGACCAGAGGGTCCGTTCGATGGAGGCATGCTGCTCTCCGTCGAGAATGACACAGAGCGACTGGATCGAGAAAGCCGATCATTTGTCATCGAGCGTCTTGCGCGCTCGTGTCTAACTTCGCTCTCCTGTTGTTGAGATCCTGGTTTACGTAGTGAGAGAGAGAGAGAGAGAGAGCGCAGCACTCGGACATCACCGACGGAACGAACGGTCCGTTCGGCGTTTGTGTAACCTTCGCTCCGCGCAGTCCAGGTAGTGGAGACAGTTAGTCGGGTCGGACGAAGAAAGCTGTCGAGCGGTCCCTCCGAGCGAGCTAATGCGCAAAGTCGTTTGCAGACAAACTAGAATTAATAGAAGAGAGCTGGAGGGAGCTAATGCCGACATCGAGGCCGGCCTGAATCGGTTCGATACATTATAGATACTTCAGACTAGCAGATCGACAGCTAGTCTAGAAAGGAGCCGTAAGCAGGGAGTTCAGATAACCGGTCTCGGTCGGAAGGCGGTAGTTAGCGCCGGCCGTGCTCAAAACGACGATCCCGGGATTCCCCCCGGGGTAGCAAGGAATGGAATGTGTCTTATTACTTTGTTCTATCCGCAGGTGACGTCTCCACGTTTCTTTTTTATGACCGTAGATAGCCCCGAAGTAGCTCGTCTCGGGGAACAATTCTCGGTCCGTGTGGCCCTTTTCAACCTCGGCCAGACGAAGCTCGAGGTGTTGGTGACTCTGGCTAACAGCCTAGACTACAAATTCGTCTACGTAAACGCTTTAGAAAGAGACAATAATGACAGGTCGCTTCAGCCCATCACCATGTTTGGGGAACACCAGCATCTTGTGTTTGTGAGTACGCAATTTATTTTGTACATCCTGCGGAAGTCGTTATTTTTCGGGAGCTTGTTATTTCGCCCTGAGCGGTGGTTCCTTTTTCCGACGAACACGCATTGGAAGCCATCGTTTGTTTCGAAAAATTCTCTCACAAAGATCAGTCGATCGATTCGAGCGGGAAGTTTGAATAATGAGCGAAACTTCTCCCTTTTCAGCTTTGGCCACAACGTCCAGTCGTTCTCCTGTTTCCGATCGTTGGTATTCGGCCTGGAAATACTAATCTGACGGTCGCTGCGAAGACCCAAACGGGTAAAACATCAATCTCCAAAACAATTCGATTACAGGTGAGAGAAGCTTCGTTCTGATGCAATTTGCACGTTCCGCGAGTGTGGTTTTGTGTGAGAAATGATTCGGTATTCCGCTCGAGAAGGGTGAATCTCACGGAGTATGCTGAGAGGGTTCGAGGTGATGAATCGAAGTCGATCCGAGCTCGTTGGTGTTCGCTCCTTCGGAATGCAAAAGAGCGTCGAACAATTTGCTCAACTTTTAACGTTTTTGGTCAGCTTTCATTGAATTCGAGACAACAATCCGAAAAAGTGAATGAGAAACTCTTCTTCGAACAGATTAGGTTGATGGCGCTTCTGCGCTTTCCCCGGAGCCTTGCTCCAATATCCGCGGCCGCGCCAGTAGTTCTGACTGCACGTCTTGGCAACGACTTGTGCCGTTCGCATAAACGCCACCTGTCAACAAAAGCCTTGAAATAGGCTACAGATGGTTCTATGTCTTTCTATGCCTATGTCTTTTCCCACTTCACCTTCGCTTTTGGCGGTCCTCGCTTCTTTTCCTGCCTTCTATTATTCCTTCTCCGGAAAAACGAACGGCGAAAATTACCTTCCTGGGAGAACTCCCCGCTTCGTTCCCTCTCGAGCTGAATACTACGGAGTGAATGGCTGAGGGATCGATTGACGCATGCTTGCGGAAGAGGATGAATTGATAGAACGAAAGAGATTTGCTCAAGTGATAATGAGACAATCGAAGGACGCATAAATGAGCACCGAACGGTCCATTGATCCCGCCAGGGCACCGGCAGCCGCCTGGACTGTGTGTGTGTGTGTGTGTGTGTGTGTGTGTATGTAAACAGTCGGTTCGAAGAGAAAGTCGACGAGTGCCGCCGTTCGTGACTTCGCGAAACTGTTTGCTCATGATCTCGTTCGTATGGGTTTCTTTTCCTTAGCCTCTCGTTTCGTCATTGCAGCCCGAAGGCTTCACGTGGTCGTCGTGGGCCTCGATGTTGGTGGATATTCCACGAGGCGCCTACGTCATGAAGCAACTCGACACCGGGGTTTCAACCCTCCACGAACCTCCGTTGGCTTTAGCGGCTGGCCAAAGCCCAGGGGATTACAACAGTGCTGTGATAACAGTTGCCGGTTAGTAAATTTGTTCGGTCACCACGGTCGCTTTGAGACTTAACGACGACGACAACTCCCGAGTGGTGGAGTTGAGAAGCGACGAGCAGTACGACTGTCGACGCTCATCAACCGCCACGCTCGATCGGTCGGTCGGTGGGTCAGCCGCGTGTCGTCTCAATTCGTTGCTTGCCTTTCTCTCCTAAATCTAACAATCACACGCAACGACCTCGATCTCGTTATCCTAACGCGAACCTTTCTCGGTGGATAGGAAGCGCGTTCGGTCCTCCGTTCCCGGTGTCGCCACTGACCGTCGAGACCGTGTTTGGACTTCCTGGAGGAACAGCCGAGGCAAATATGTTCTCTTTCGCGTCCAATCTTCTCTCGTTGCAGCTGATACAGTCGAACAAGAACCTCGTTCGCAAGCACAGACAGGTCTTCAACCACTTGTACATTACCTACCAGAAGCAACTGAGTTTCCAGCGAGAAAACGGAGGTTTCGCGATGTTCACCCACGGGGAAGTTCCAGCTAGCGTCTGGTGAGTCCGGTTTTGTTTTTTCGTCGCGGGAACATTTTCCTTCTGCCACACCAGGAATGTTTCTCTTCTCATCTCCAATTTTTCATGGTGATTTACTTTGTGTGCTGCGGCATGGGCCTTCACAGCGAGGGTGTGTGTACCCGCGGAAGATTCGACTCAAATTCGTTCTTTTCAATCTCTTCCGAGTGATTCCAAAGTGGTTTTCCGCTGTCTTCATACTTCACAAAACGCGTACAACGATGGGCTCAAACGATTTCAAGGTTTTCGAGTTCCTGAAGCATTCAGCAATGTCGTGCTGCGCGCTCGTTTCTCCGCGGAATTCTTTTCGCTCCGAGTGTTGCTACAAAAAGACAGCAGCCTTGACGGCAGCAGCGGCAACAACGTTTACAACAACAACAATAACAACAAGAGGAACATCAAAAACAACAAGCAGGACCATCGTGGGAACGACTTGTCGGAAGTAACTGTTCCAGAACACGGTCATTCGATGTTCAAATTGTTAACAAGAGAAGAATTGAACGAAAACAGCGTCGGTCGTTTGTGAAATCGAACTCAATGTTCGCTTGTTGCGACGGAACTCGATGTGCCAACGAGACGAACGAGGTGGCCACTCACGAAACGCCTGGTCAGCTTGCCACGAAACCGTAGACCGCTTAACTAGTCTATTGGGTCGGATCACTTGGAGCGATTACGAAAACAGAGGGAAAAAAACGACCTAGACGGTCCTCGTCCACGTTGAGCTGCAGCTCCTGAAGGAGAAACAAAGGAGTAGGCACAGCGAAGGAGTAACAATACTAAAAGAAGGAGTCCGCTGGAAGACGGAAGGGAGGTGCCAAGGAGAAGGAGGAGGAGGAGGTCGTCGGAGGAAGAAGCTGCGTTGTTCGGAGCATTTGTCAAAGATAATTCTAGCCTTGCCAATTCTCTCGCGCTCTCGCATCGTTCTGCACCCTCCGCTCGCCCGCTGCGTCCCCAGGATAGCGGAGAAACGGACGAAGCCGGCGGCAGAGGAGGGTCGGTGGTCGGCCTTCGTAATCCACTACCGCGAACTACGCCATTGCGAACACCGACGAATCATGAACCGACACAGCTTTCGCGTTTCTTCGGTCAAGAAATGGAAGAGACGAAGAACAACAAAAAGGAGGAAGACCGCGCTACATCATATATCTCATGAAACGGTTGCAACGTCAGCGACGATCGTTGGATAGGGACGCCAGAGGAAAGAGCGGATGAGAGTTCAGCAATGATCCAACCAGCGATGACCGCTCGGAGCTTGTAACCGAATTACGGAACGTCGCCGGGTGGTGAAGTTGATGGCCCGCGGGGAGTACATTGTTTTGTGCCCTGGGCTAATCTTCGGATGCAAACACGCTCCCACCACTCTTTTCTGCGTACTCCATCATGATGCTCGCTCGCCGTTTAATGTTGCTTTTCACCAAATGGTTGCGAGAAGGAATCAAGTCCACCTCACGATGAGATCTGAAGTCGAACGAGAGGAGGAATTTCAGCGCATTCAGATTCTGAAACTTCGATGGAAGCCATAACCGCGGCAGTCTCCGGAATGCAGTCGCGCAGAAGAGCAGAAGACGAGTTTATTCGCCCGAGGCTCAGCGGGCGGAAGTTTCAGATGGGACTCCGTAGAGAATTTCAATGTTTCGAAATTTCGGCTACTCGGAATACATATATCGTCAGTATCGTTGGGGCTACATCGTCCTAGCCGGCTGACTCTCTTGAAGGGCAACAGCCGTCATGCTGAATCGGCCTTCGAACGGGATTCCGACCGAGTTTCAGGAAGTGCTGCTCTCCCGTATAAAACTGCACTTCCTGCCTACTGTCGTAGCTGTGCGCTTGTCCATAAATCGTACGCGGAGTCTGAGGACAGTTTGCGATGTTCTGACGATGTTCTTCTGCCACTCTGTCTTCATTCCTTCGCTCACTCTTTTCTGCTTTTAGGTTGACGGCTTTCACCGCTCGCTATTTCCACAAAGCCAATCGTCTCTTTCCCGAGTGGAAGAACTTCGTGCATATCGATCACAAAGTACTCGAGCGGTCGTTGGCGTTCCTGTTGGCGACCCAGGCCAAGTCCGGATCGTTCCATGACCATGACGGATACTTCACCTACGACCGAAAGATGGCACTGAAGGTAGGTTCTCGCTGTGACATACGATTACGATTCATAAAATAAAAAGAGCTCGGTAGTCATCCGAGCGTCCACCTCTCTCGAAACGAGCGGAACGACTGTTCCCGATCAATTCACCACGGTGCCAATTGTTGAAGAAAATCTCGGTGGATGGTTTCGAGGGGGCGAGTCGAGATAAAGCAATCCGAAAGTGTCTTCCGAAGCACTTGATTACTACTCATTGGAACGCTACGAGCCGGTAGGACGACCGGCTGGAGCGATTCGATTGGCTCTTTGCCGAGTGTAGATAGAGTTTGCCGAACGTTTGTGAGAAGATACCCTCAGGTCGAAATGGAGTGTGTCGCTCTAGAGTTAACGCAGAGGAAGAGAGAGAGCGAGCTAGCGCTGGTCACTCACTCACTCACTCAGTCAAGCAGCTAGGCCAATATCTTTCCGACTGACCAATTCGAGACGATCTAACCAGCGAACTTGTATTGGCCTCGATTACTCCAATTGTAGAGAACTAGCTTTCGTGGCCACGGGCAAACGCCGCGCCGCTCCGAATTCGGGGCCTCGTCTCGCAAACCGGTTAAGCTCTTCTACTCCGTTCATCCGATGTCTACTTTCGCGGAACGAAATCGCGAAACGGATTTTGCGACCGATTCTCTCTCATAGCCTCCTTCCTCTTTGGCTCATCGGCTCGTTTCGCTTCGGCCGTCGGTTAACGCGATGAATCGCAGCGTCAGTAACACGTCTGATGGTCCTTCGGCTTCTGCTGATGAGTCTGTTGCTGTCGTCAATGATGAGCTCGAGCGAACAAAAAAAAGAGAGAGAACGCTGAAGCACCGACGGAGATAAGTGGGAAACGTTCCCAAATCGACTAATCTAACTAGCGATTGTTGTCATCCTGTTGCCGCTTCTATCTTCGGGAGCTGTTTGTGTCGACGTGTACGTGCTCCGCAGCTGCTCGTTTGAGTTCTATCTCTGGATTTCGGGCTTCCGAGCCTCGAGTCGAGTTCTTTCACCATTTACCGAGATCTGACACCGGAACGCGTCTCGACTGTCGTTCACTGATGATTCGTGCATTTTGTGTAGAAGGTAAACACTTCCGAGCTGTTCTAAAAAGAAAATGATTTCATCGATGTGACGAGGCTTCCGTTTTTGCAGGGTGCCGATGACAGTCACAAGGTCGCCAATGTCTCCCTGACAGCGTTTGTAGTGATCACCCTCCACGAGCTGCGAAATCTCGATGGGGTAAGTTGTGCTACCTCGGATTCGATTCGATTCGGTGTCGCGCCATTTATTCCTCTAAACGACTGCCTCTTTCCCTCCGGTAGCCGTTGACCATCAAAATACCGCCGGCGATCGACTTGGCTCAGAACTATCTCGAGATGAGTCTCCGATACATCGACAAAGACGACGATCCCTACCAATTGGCAATCACCGCGTATACCCTGCGTCTGATCGGCAGTTCTGAGGCCGAATACGCGTTCACCTTGCTCGATCGAAAATACGTTCAGGACGGTGAGTCTGGTTACAACAGTGAAGCGTGTCTTTGCATGCGATCGACCTCTCTAGGCCCTCTGCTGTATGATTCCTCAGCATGAGAAGCAGCCGATGTGATGAGCAATCCTCGAGAGGCTCCGGCCCTGGTCCTGACAGTACGAGGAAAACAATGAATAGCTTCATGGTCGCGTCGGAGAAATCCCCTGACGCACAGTTTTAATATGAGCGTCGAAAGCGCAGAACGAGCTCCGAACTCTGTCAACTCATGGGTCGGAACCATGTCGCTCGTCTTGGAATCTATCAATATCTGGTTAGGCCCAAAGATTCTCTTGTTGCTTCACCGCATGAGATTCGCCGACGCAAATAGGCAGACGAGCGGGCGTTCCAATTTTCCGTTTTTATGTCTCCCGGCGGAGCCCACCTGGTTTCCTTCAACGTTACTCCTATATCTCGTCGACGTGCTCACAAACAGTGCTCCTGCGCTTGCCACCGGTATCGATTTCGACGGCTTCCGATTTCTCCAGATGTTTCACTCTTTAGATCTCTCCGAGATTCCTCTGCCCGACTTCAGATTCCACGAATTCAGTTGAAACAAATCCTAACAGCTATAACTGAGTGCGTGTAACTTGCCTAGTTCCTCTTTGATTTAGCGCTGAATCTAAAGTATGGAAGATCGAGTCTGGCGGGAGGGTCAGATCGATGCCTGTAGTTCATTGCCCGTGAAGGGACGTGAACCTCGACGATTCGTTGTAAACGCATTTACCCGAACTCCTGGAATGCCATCCGAGACACCCAAGAAATTTTCGCAGGTGATTTGAGATTCTGGTCGAAACGACGGTACCCATCAGAGCCTGGAGGCGTGCCTCCGTTCTCCCTTCATCCCTCGCAGACGCCCCAGGTAGGGCCACTTGCCCGGAGCGACCTGCATGCCCTCGACGTCGAAACTACGTCGTACGCCTTACTCGCTTACCTTCATGGAAAGGCAATCCTAGTCAAGCCGATAGTAGAATGGATCAACCACCAGCGGAACAACGAAGGTGGATGGGCTTCTACGCAGGATACTGTAGTGGCCATGGAGGCTCTTCTCGAGTATGAGAAAAGGTTTGTGTCCTCCACATATGTATGTACATGCATATGTTCCCCACTTCTAGGCATCCTTCCAGCCAAGAGTTGAGTTTCATTGACACTTCCCTCGGTCCTGTAGCCAAATCGCTGGATTCCTGACCTGTCAGAGACAAAACGTGTTCTGTTTGTTCCCGCATGTCCGGGAGAACTGCGGCACTCATTGGGTGGACGGTGCTGTTCTTGTTTTCCTCTTTTCCTTTCTGTGAGCGGGGTAGATGATCTGAACAGCGGGTCGTTAGGGTGGTAAACCCTTGGCTCGGTGGGGTCGATACAGTCAGGGATATATGGCAAGTATCATCTCAGTCTGCCTCGAGTAGAGCCCGGTCACATAATCCACTGACCATAAAATGGAGAGCAGCTCGGGGACCAACAGCAGCATTCGAAGCTGCAACAGCAACAACGGAAAGGTTTCTCTCTCTCTCTCTCTCTCTCTCTCTCTCTCTCGAGCGAGCGAGTTAGCGGAAGCCAAAGAATAGACTCGAACAGCGAAATGCCTCAGGCTTTTGATATGACGCCAAGCGAACAGCGACCGCGTTAGATAGTTGAGCTCAGCGTGCCCGAGTCGCAAACTAAAATGATTTTCCTATTCCAGAACTTTTGGGAGCGATGCCGATGAACGTGAACTATCAATGACCCTAACCCTGGAAGCTCCCTGTCTGCCGGGTATATCAAAACAGTTCCACGTCTGTGAGTATCCCAGAGAACTTCGTTCGTCGGTTTGATTGCGTTTTCTTCGAGAGAATTTTCGGTCGGAGTTTCGTAATCCCTGATTGCGAGATCCGTCCACGAGTTGACAATCCCCGACTCGGAAAGGAAATGAATAGCTCCTACCTGTTGTGTGGTGGTTGGAGCCGGAGCTTCATTGTAAAGCAAACATTCATGAAACCGTGATTCATGGGTCAGATTACTCAGTGGCGAGTCGTGAGAGACACGGACAACTATGCGATGTGATTGCGTCTCGAGCGAGTGGTATGCACTGGAAATTCTTACCACGACGATGTGACGGAACGGTCACAAAACGCGAACGCATTTCGAGCGTCGGCGGAGTGAGGTCGTAGTTGCGAATGTGGTGGTGGCGACGACGATAAGCTATCGAGCTCCCAATCTCTCAGTGGGTCGAGTTGGTTTGCCTGGTTGCCTGGTTGGTCGGCTCGGTAGCCTCAGCTGACTGGTCGTTTCTGCTTCATAGCGCCCCATTAAGTTCAGCTGTGTGGCAACCACGACGATGGCGACAACAATAGTGGCAACCAGACTTCATCGTCGGAGAGCTAAACTTGGATGTTCTACGGAAATCTCTATTTTCGATTGGATGTTTCTTGTCACTGCAGCCAATGGCGCGGCGGCGCTCGCTCATGCTGTGACCGAAAACAAATTCTCCGAGAGAGAACACAGCTGGGGCAGATAGATTGGGAGCAGGTTTTGTACCGCATTATCGGAAAAACATTCTCAAGAATATGCACAAAGTGCTCCGTCAACTCTTCTTGTTCTATTTCCCTGCTGTCAGTGATTATTATGACGAACGTATGCCGGCTACCCGTAGGGGAAACCGAAACAAGTCCCTTATTGGGCTGCCTGAGAAAACTTGAGTATTCTTTACTTTATTTAGTCCTCAACGGTATCGATGAAACACTCACTCGAGTTCAGATGGCGCTTAGAGAGTTATGGCATCTTGAAGTAATAGTCGGCCAGGATAATAACGAAGGCGTTCAGCTTTTTGTCTTGGCGTGACTACGGGTGTACTTGTCGTTACCGACCTGCTCCCGCTGTCACAGCGTTGGAAACGAGGCGGCTTGTTGCTGCTGTACAGTAATTTGCTCCCCAGTTGCTAAGAACACCTCTGAGCTCGTTCATATTCAGCCCAGTCGCTATAACGTTTTTCCCTTTGAATCTTTCATGGCAGTTTTTTCGCCCTTGCTATATCATATTCCCTCTCATTCTCCCAGGAGAAAGAAGAGCCCAGACCGGAGTCGTTCTTGTTAGATCAGGTTCTCCTGCTCCGTGTAGGAGTATGACCAGGAGAGTCTCAGGGAACGCAGGGGCTTCGCTCGGGGCGAAACTTTCCAACAGCACTACGCAATTGACAAGCAGTCTTCCAGCTTCGCCCGCCTGTTTCTGCTTTTGCTCCATCCAAAGTAATCAATAGCGACGTTTAGGAAGTTTGTCTGCTTCCTGTCGACTCGAAGCATCTTCCCGCCATGGGATGAATCCTTACATCAATAGGCCCGGCAGTCGTTGCGTCAATGAACTTCCGATTGCCGCATTGCTATTTCTGTGAAGTGGATCTGCTACGGATTCCCGACGCGGCGGTGACGAATCAGGAGCAGCGAATCGTTGCGCAACTTTGCGGGCTGAGGAACCGGAGATCCCGAACTGATCATTCACTGAATCATCCACGGAAGACTTGGGAACTTTTCTCTTTTTGAGGATTTTCCAAAAGAACATGAGGATTTCGAGGCTTCCTCGTCGATGATGACTTGATGATGCTCCCCTGCGGCGCACTCCGAAGTGTGACATTAGTTTCGATTCAGGATGTAAACACATGTTCTAATGAAAAGTCTCAATTTCGTTACAGCTTTCGCCAATCGATACCAAGTTCAAAGGTTCCGTATTCCTAACGCATGGGGTTCAATAATGGTGCGAGCTCGAGGAGTCGGCGTATCTCTTCTCCAGATGCATTTGCAGTCGCAACACCGATCGCCCGCTCCGCCCGTAAGCTCTTCTCTGTCGTTGAACGTCAAGGTTTTCTCATCGGGACGGAATCATTCTCGGCTGCATTTTCGTTCGTGCCAAAGTTGGATCGCTGAACGAGAGAGTCTCATTAGTGGACTCGTAGTACTCGAAGCTCAGCTGCCCACCGGCTACCAGGTTGATCGAGATACACTGTTACATTATGTTCACACTGCCACGTCGAGAAATTTACGGCATGCACACGCCGATCAAAGCAAGGCCACCTTCTACTTCGACTATGTGAGTTCGCTTCTTCCGTAGCTTCGCACTTTTCCGAACTTCGTGCTTGTTAGATTAGTGAGTCGCGATAATTGGGCTCACTGTGAGCAGAATCCTCGTTGAACGTTTAATGAGCACGGAAACTTTTTGCTCGCAGCTGGACTCATCGCCAATCTGCATCAATTTCACCGCTCTGAGACTCTTACCCACCGCCGTGGCCAACCGAGAGTCACTCGTGAAAGTGTACGAATACCACGAACCAGGTGCGCAAGATAAACCGACCCCGTCTTTTCTCAAGTTTCCCTTTCGAGTTCTCCCAACCTTTCGGTTGCTGACTTCTGCTTTCTTCCGATCTTGTCAGTTTTCCGAACTAATTCTATCAATGCTTCCGTTCACCACAAAAGTAGCGTACCTTCTTCAGTTGAGGAACGAGGAGAGATCTGCTCCGACATTGGGCTGCTCATCTAAATTCGTTCCCCTTGATGTTTTTCAGAGCGTTACAACCAGACCTTGGTGGATCTCTCGTTCCTGCACGATCTACAGGTGTGCGACGTATGCGGATCGTATCAATGCCTGGAGTGTCCTTCGTACAATACGGCGTCGTCTACGGCCGGATCTGTTTTCCTTCTCGTGTTTCTTAGCATTGTGTGGGTCTTCTTATAGAGAGCGAACTGTACATAAGGCAAACGCAGTAACAACTGGAAAACCAGCGAAACCATCTGTACATACTATACAATAAGGAGAAACTTTCCGACGAGTTTATTACACTGAGCCGTAGCGAGAAAGGACGCGCATCAATCGGAACGAGGAGTCCAACTTGTAAATAGAGCAGAGGAGAGTGCGAGGGAAAGAAAGTATCAAGCAATAAGGTGTTCTTTAATTTATTGATCCACGCTCCGTTCCTAGATAAAGTTGACACCGGAATAAAGATGCTTTATTTACTTTTTCCAACTGTGCCGTCTATGTGTCTGCCTGGCTCGGAGTTGGGCTTTTGGGAGAGCAGGTCGCATAACTAGCAGGTATCGTCCCTAGAACTTGAAAGCAACTCCCAAATACATCTTGTTTGGTCAGAAATTACTCGCGTAGGGGATTCTTCGGAAGAGAACTCCGATTTGAGAGTTCGGGAAGCTCACCATAATAGACTAGAGCCACTCTTTAGGTCCGCGAGGCGGCGCGACCACGCCACTTCGACTTGTTCCAATCCGGCTAATGCTGTTTCAACTCTTTGTCATCTTTATCTTATCGGACGTACCCGTCCTCACCTCCTGCGCTCGACTCTTCTGGTTCATATTCTTGTCCCAAGGGACGCGACGGCCACATGCGACCACGCGAAGGACATCTCGATTATTGTGGGTTCGCTCTCGCAGGTTATAAGGTCTTTGTTTTTATTTCATTTTGCCGAGCTCCGGCGTTCATCTCGAGCAAACGGGATGGCGGGAAAGAAGTCCCGTTCACTCAGATCAAAACTCAATGAATCCTATCGAGATTAGGAGGTCACTGCGTCCTAAAAATGTTGTCCTTGGCGCTTAAAACGCACTTCCAGGTTTTCTTTGCTTCGAAATACATCTGTGGGAGCAACGATAGAGGGGATCCGGGATCCTTGTATCCTGGGATTCTCGAATAGTTGAGCGGTTCCATCCTCCACAATGGTGAATTTCCTTCCCTGGCGACAGAAACTCTACTGCGACACGAACGAAATTGAATGAAACGCCTAAATCTCAGAGAGCAAGATGTTAGATTCGACGTAAACGTCAATAGGCCGATAGCTTCTCCCACGATAGGATTTCGCATAGAACGAAGCATCGAGACGAGCGAAAAATATGGCTTTCCCTCCTATTCGGTCGTCGAAGTCGTCCGTATGCTCAACGCATCGGGAAAAAAGAGCGTTTCTTTCGACTCAGAAAAAAACGCGGCTCTGAGGAGGGAATTGAAATTTCTTTGATGTTCTTCAGACCAGCGGATAGTGGGCTTGATCTCCTAGATGTGCTTTCAGAGGCATGAGCACGTTTCTCACTTGGAGCCAATTTCGCAAGATTTGAGAGAAGAAATCACTGAATAGCTTCAAGCGCGGACATTCGAAGTCTCGCTCCAGATTCGATGAAAACAGATCCTCATTCCAAGACACCATATTCTACTTGAAAACATGTGACTCCTCATCGCTTTCGAATCTGAGATATTAGCTCCGGCTTTTGGGCCGGACTCAGACTCCACGTTTGAGAGAACTATCATAACCTCGAGCGTTACTCTCAGAAGACTCCCCGAAGAGATGAATAGACGCCGTCATGCGACGCGTTGCAGGAAACAACAGCCGAATTCCCGGGATGGCTTTTCAGCAGTACTTTGGATTCCATCCTCTTGTTGTCAATCCGATGAATAGGCTCTAAACAAGGGAACAACAAATGATTGTGAAACAAGGCTCTCTCTTGAGAGGAATAGGCGGAGGTTATTCCCCTTGCTCGGAAGCCGCCGACGGCCAACGGCTATAACTCAATTCCGTTTTTCGGGCTGAAATTCTGAAATTGACTTCGTCACGGGTGCAGCCGAAGCGGAGACAGTCGCAGCAAACACGATAAGGCGGGACCGAGGCCGAGTATTCCAAATTCTTAGTCCCTTTGGAGAACTTACATGCGTTTTGAATTCTTCTCTACCGAGCTCGAAGAAGGCACTTTTTATTCCTCGTTTTTTTCAGTATGCGCTTTGTTTCTCTTCATCTGCCATTCAAAACGGAGAAATAACGAGACCTCGGCCTGACCGCTCGAATCTTCCGCTCTCTGCGAGCCGGGTGGATCCGAGCTGGAGGCTGTCGCTTCTCTTCCTGAAAGAGCAATACTCGCGAATTGGCCGCCGGTTTCGCTCAACAAAGCTAAGCCGTTGCATCGTTGAAACTGGAGAGATGTTGGAGGATATGGAAAGAACAGGGTTTCCCTGTCGCATTTGTCCACGGGCTTGCGTCCAAGCAATTTATTCGCTGCACGTAGTTCACATGACATAGCTGATCAAGGTCGGCAGGGTGGACCAATGGGCGGCTTGACTTGCAGCCGGACAAACTAACCAGCTTGCAAGCCGGCTGCCCGGGGGACGCCACCACATAGAAAGAAGGCAATGAATATCCAAACTGTGGCCATTAAGTGGCCGTCCACTCGGTCGGTCGGTCTTTCGTCCCGCCCGCCCGTCCGTCCGCTGGCAAGGCAGCCGATCCCATCAAGAAGAGGACGACATGAGAGGGCTGCTGAGCCTGATTTGGTTTTGCACCGGATCCAATTGAAAAGTGGTCAGCTGCGAGCCACCAAGTATTCCCGCTCGGCCGAAGAATGATCATCAATTGCAAATTGTCTCCCTCCGGAGCAGCTCGCGCGCGAGGTCACGTTAAGATGACCTAAGCCTTCACATTCTACTGAACGGAACCTTCGATATCACCCGAACAGAGCCATCAAGAGCTTGAGCATCAGAAACGATACTTTGGTCAAAGATAGGTATCAAGAAGATTTTCACCTCGGATGCAAGCGGCTCTCACTTCACTCTTCTGATGTGCATGATTCCCAGCTTTCACGAACCTGACTTACGGAATCTGCTGAATCTCCACGAAATGATTTCAGTGTCGGGCGAGTTTCGACCCGAGTTTGTCTGTTAGAAGCGAGAGTCGGTGCAACACAAGGAGGAAAAGAAGAAACTTATTGAGAGAGTGCACTCGAACTTTGTCAGTCGACGGTGCTGCAGGTGTCGAGGACAGTTTAAGGCAGGACGCAAAAAGCGCAAACATTTTAACCCTTGGTCCGCGTGTTTTCGAATGTTCTGTGATCTGGGTGCAGATGTCGCGCTCCTTCAGAGCAGCTCATTTTTATGGACTCGCTGCCGGAACTTTGGACGCTCCGTTTTGTGACAGGAGTTTCAATCACCTGCTGAGCTCTTCCGGAGCGTTTCCGTTGTTTATTCAGCGCCGGCAACACCTGCAAGCTGCCGCGTTGCCTTGTTACGCCACGGTATTTGCTTTCTTCCCTCCGCTCGTCGTCGTGCCTCCTTGTCTGCGTCGCGAATCTTCCAACTCTGCTTTTTACGCTCGACCATGTGCAAAATGTGCACGAGCGCAATTCGTTCCGGAGTGTTGAAAGCCTCTCGGAAAGCATTTGCAATCCTCGAACGGAATGTCGATCCGACATCTTATAGATCGATCGTCTTACATGTCGACGCCTCACGGTTCACTTGGGAATTGTAGCGCGCCTTCTCAGCAGGGGAACTAGTCTTGATTGCGGCTCAAATCACGAGGGGTTTGCTTTGTAACAATTAGTGGTTGCTGAACGATGATTACACCTTCCTGCTTCCGAGCCCGACCGAATCACGAGCGTTGCAGAATACGAACGATTTGCTACATTGAATTCTCGAGTGCATGCGGTTTCGCTTACGATTTTCATTCACATCGGGGCCAAACGCGAATGCCATCGGCAATATCGTGAGCGCTGTTTCGTTAGTTGAGTAGAATTCCCCCTTTCTCGAAATAGGCCAGACCTCGATTATTGGTGTCTTGTTGTGGGCCTCGGACCCGGAGCGGAAAGGAGAGCGAACGCAGTCGATAACAGACCTAGATATGGAAACGGCCCCGAGCAAGGGCGGGCTCTTCAACAAAGATGTGGTAACCGCGCGGAAGTTCACCTTGACCAAATGCTACACCGACCCCTGTTGCCTCGCCCTATCGTCCCAGAGATAATCCCGAACTTTCGCGGAACCTCCGAGCCTCCTGATATCGAGTTTGGCGCAACTTGGCTCGTTATCCGCACGGGCGCCGCCGCCTCTGCCTGACATTCAAAAGTTTCGCTGAGAGTGAGTTCATATCCAATAGCAGGCTTTCGGATTTGAATCTGCGCCCTCGCGTTTCGAAATTCACAATCGTCTGTTGCGTTCCGCAAAGTTTTGAATTCGAATCAGCGTCGAACTTGCGGTTCGATCGTGTCCCCTCGGACCGATGAGGACATTCACCGTGATTCAGTCGGGGTGAACTCCTCCCGGTGTTCTCCATTGAGCAACCTCAATCGATGTCTTCGTCTGTGTCTTTCCGGCGGTGTCTCCCAACACGGTCTGTTTTTTCTTTTCCCATCACACGAAACAAGCGACGGGAGCGATGGTTGTCGCTGGCGGATGGGGAAGAATGGCCCGGCTCCGATGTTTTAAAATGATGATTATTGGAAACAACATCGGAAATGATCTCTGCTGGCTAAGCAAAGAGAGCGAGTGCGTGAGCGGGCTTGCAGGCGGCGCGGCGGGACCTAGCGCCTGCTCGATAAGTGGTGATAAATGTATTGAGTCGAACCTTCTTTTCTCTCTGTTCCCCATTCGACAGCGGCGGTGGCGGCGGCGGCGGCAGTGAACGCCATACGCTTGCCGCTACGTCGCTTCGAGCAAATAGAGAACAACACGTGACACAACTGAGTCCGTGGCTTCGCATGAATTGAATCGAACTCGAACGTTTCCGGCTAATTGGTATGGAGGATTGGGAAATAGCGGTTTTTTTAGCTCAGGACCTCCTCTCGTCGCGAAAACGACATTGTCTATTTCTTCAATGAGTTATCGCTCAGCAGCAAGTCCTTCATTTCTGTAAATCTCAGAAAATAATGTTCTGAACAAGAAAAGATCGTCCGGAGGCTTTATGTAACAACGTTCTTTATTGCATCTCGGAGTTAACGCTCACTTTTGCGGATCTACTTTCGATATTCGCGGGAAAATATAAGTTGTTCTCTCCGGATCCACGTCTCTCACTGAGTCCTGATCCTTTGAGAGGAATAGGATCGGAGGCTTGTCACACGAGAACAAAATCATCAATCCATTGATCAATCATTCAGTCAATCGACCGACTGATCCACTTTTGATTGACTGCTCCAGACGTATGGGCACAATATTATTCGATTGCATTATCCCTATTGCACGTCATTTTGTTTTAGGAAAGCTTCGAATCGAACCAAATAATAAATACTCTCGGCGAGAACGAATCTCGTTTTCTTTCGTGGAGCTTAGCAAACTCGTCTCTGAGGTCCTTCTTCATTGGTTGACATCTCATGTCATTCCTTCTAAGCGTGGCTTCAGCTTTTGGTGGCGTGGATACATTTTTTACAGTTCTGATGCCGATCGGAGCGTTTTGTCAGCGTCGAGCTTGTGGCGTCGGTCGGCTTCTGTACGCTCGTGGTAATCTTCCCGGTGCGGACGTTATATACATTGTAGCACTCGATCTCCTCCGAAAGCTTTCGAATTCGACCCGCCGACTGACTCCGCGCCTTCGGTGGTGTCGAGACAACGATGCCTGCAAGGTTGAATGAGTATTTCAATTAGTTTAGAGACGATCGGTCATGATTCACGGGGAACCATGGAGCAAGGAATAAAGTTTTCGTTTTCGACCCTGAACTCGGATCCGCAGTTCTTCTTAACTGACCTTCATCCACCGAATCGGAGGAATCGCTTTTCTTGGTTTGGTTTCGCCGGCGTATGATGTTATCTGAACTCTTAGTTCGGACGTTTTTCTTGACTGGCGAAGGTCTTCGGTCGCTGCTTCCGCAGAGAACTTCGGAGCGGCTACGCGAGTGAACGGATTCGGTTGATATCACAGTTGGTTTAACAGGTTCGCCAGTGACTTCGATTCGAGTTACCATCGGACTTTTCGGAGGCACTGTAGGCGGAACAACATCTCCGGACACTCGGAGTTTGTGAAGATCCGTCGCTAGACAAGGAATCGACGGAAACGATTCCTCGCTTGAAATGGAATTGGTATCCGTGTGTTTCTGACCTCCTCGATATGACATCGCGGTGCCAGGTCTCGAACGATGACGACGCGGAGGAAGCGGAGGAGGAGATTCCGATTGATCTGAATTCCCTTTGCCTGCAATTGACAACGTTGAGGTCGGTTGACGTTGATTCCGGACGATCAAATCGATTGGGATGAGGAACATATGACGAAACTTCGACGCTCGTATCAAAGATTTTGTAACAAATCACATCCGGACACATTCGCTCATTCTCGAAAGGAAATTCCGACTTAGCTTCGTTACTCTGAGATTTTGAACCTCTTATGAAACAGGGAGTCAATATTTCCTATTGATCTGATATCAGTTACATATTCGATGATATTCGATGTATGATATCCAGTCTCAGTATTGATATCAATATTTGATAAAATTCTATACAGAATATATCCAACATCAATATTGATATCAATATTTGATGATATTCTATTTATAATATCCAGTTTCAATCTTGATATCAATATTTGATGATATTTACTGTATAATATCCAGTATCAATATTGATATCAATATTATATGATATTATACAGATATATGATATTCAATATCAGTATTGATATCGCTGTCAATATTTGACTATCGCGACGGAGTTCAGCGGAGGAGATATGGATTTTTACGAGTGCGTTTGCTTCTTTTCTGGTGAATGCCGTATCGAGAGAACGTATCAATGATGTGACAATAATTGTGTACTCATGGAGCAAAGGAAGGATATCCTCTCAATAAGCCGCGTTGATCCCTAACCCAAGTCATGTCCGTGTTTGATTCCCGCTTCTCTCACCTTCGTCCTCGGAGGAAAACGTGAGTGCCGCCGTGCTATCACTGATGTTTTGTTCCTTTCCTTGTTGGAACAGTTTCGAGATGCGGAGACCTTTCGGACCTCGCATACTTCGCGTTCGTGAGAACTTGAAGTTGTCTGCTGGGGTTTCGTCATCGCCAACCTCCGTGCTCCGAATCGAGGGGAGCGTCGTGGTGCTCGTGATGTTGGACCTATGCAGGAGAGAAATCGAGACTCAGGAATAATGTGGGATCATCACGAGCCGAAATTGTAAACACATCGGGTCCGATGACACATCGGGCTATGAGCTATGAGGAGAAAATAACGTTCACGATCGAAATGCATGTGCCCCGTTATTTATCGGGACTGAATTTCTTTGTTTAGTCATTCCTCGAGCTCCAAGTGAGGTTCACGTGACTTCTTTTGGGCACAGGTGGGCGTCAGGGCCAACTTACCCCAAGCTTTGGTGAGGATTGATTCCGTCGTCGATGATGCTCACGTCAATGTGGACACTTTCTCGACTGTCTGATTTTTGCAGGATGAAAACGGCCTTCGCCGGTGTGGGTGTACTGGCAACCGAGGACGGCGTAGATTGACCGGCCTTTTGACGTCTCTCCGGAGAAATGTACCGATGTCTTGGTGGAGGGGTCACGGGTGAAAGCTTGTTTCCTCCCTGCAAACGAGCGGACGCCTGTTAGATATTGTATGATGTACGCTGTCGTTGCGAAACCTTCAAAATTTGATAACAAGTTGGCGGATGACGACTATTATATTATGTAGGTGTCGGTTGCTTGGGTTGGGTTGCTGCGGTCTGTCTTGGCCTGCTGTGACTCCGTTCGGCTTGGCCCGTCCCAAGCGAAGGCAGGGCCCGATGAGAATTCGGTGCCGAGCGCCGATGAACGATCCTGATGACTGGAATCTCACGTGGGACGCCTAAGTGGGCAGTAATTGAGCGTGGATGTCTACTTGTTGTTGTCGGACGAGTGAGAAATGGAGAGAAGTTTGGCTGCTGTATCTCCGATCGAATATCGGAGCTGTTCTCTCAATAATGGAGCAGAAGTTTGTCAGAGCTTAATCCTGACACTCGTCGAGATCGGAATTTTACTTTCCCGAATTCCTTGCGGCACATTAGAGCCTGATATTCAATCAACCGAAATAAACCATGAACTTTAGAAGAGATTGCTGATCGGCTCTCGTCGTGACCTTTCCGAATCAATACGCACGAAGAACGCAATTAACATCGGCGTCTTCTGTCAACGGTAGCCGTGAGCTTATCGTTGTTCAAATCTCGAAGATTTCAGCTACAAAGTAGGAACCGTCTGATCCTTGAGGAGGAGCGGCTGAAGAAACCTCAGGTTCCCACACAGCCTTATTTGGGGCCGAAACGTTGTAATTCCTTTCTTTTTCTCTCGGATCCCCGCAATTTTCGTTGATGCGCGCCGTCGCTGCGGGGCCGAATCTACAGATACGCCTTTTCCTCAACTTCAGTCAACATTTGACAAGAGAAAATCACTGTTCGGCGTTCGAGAAACAGAGAAGTAGGCGTGCGAATTGAAAACAACCGCAGAATTCAGCACGCCTTCAGGGACAGTTTCGGCGGCTCTACTGAGACTGTGAAAACAAAGAAATTCGAAGGATTATACACGCATCGCCCACACCGATATCAAACGATGTCCCCTTCGATTGTTGATCCTGTTTCACGAATCGCGACTTTGAGGAGAAGTCTCCGTTTCATGATGCTAGATCCACGAAGAGGATACGATTGCGTTTCAGGTACTCTCTCACTTTGAGATTCATTCAGGAATCGAAGTAGGACGAAAGCTGGCCGAGCGCATAGCATCCGGAAAGATATCGCTCGGAAGAATGTCGTCTAACTATTCTAGGTTGTGAGGAAGGCGAACAACTATCCAATTCTCACCTGATCGAATATTCCACTGGGGTTGAAACTGACGCTGCTGCTGAGGGTGTCGCTGTTCTGTCCTCGGATTTCATTCAAGAAATCTAGAGAACAGCTCGTCCGCATCTGGTTATTCCTGCAAGGGAGAAAAAACGGCACAACTATTAACACCGCAAAGTAGAACTGAAGTTTCCTGTCGAAGGAAATATTTTGGAGACTCATGCATACTTGATAAAGCGGCCCTGCATTGTCTTCCGGCGTGAAGACACCAGGTGCCGAATCTTCTCGAACAACTTCATGATGAATTCTTTCAACAAGACTCGGGTGAAACCACCGGGCACCGCGGTTCCTCGACAACTCAGAACACTGGTGAAACTGTGTACACGAATGGACAGAAGCCACCGAGCACGGGCACTTGGTTGACACGCAATCGGCAGACGACGACGGTCCGACGAGAGCCCTAGGGACACTGAACTGTACGTAAACGTCTGGAGCGAGCTGAACTCCCACCACGTGCAAGGGCAAATAGAAGAAAGAAGCCCCTATCCTACATGGGTCAATGCTAAGCAATGAGTTGCAGTGGGAGTCGGACGCAGCCCCGGTGCCGCGGTGGCGGGGGATGACGTCGCGTCGTCATCAGACTTTGCTTGTCGTCGACAGCGCTCAATAGCGTAATCATGGATTTCTCTACGGGGCGTTTCAACACATAAGAAGGGCGGGAGTGGATCTCTCTCCGAGTAGAAGAAGCTATTCACATAAGTTTGGTTTTCTGTCCGACTGACTGACTAACTGACTGACTGGACGCTTGAGCTTCCAGAACGGATGCAACAGACGACCTTTAGCCATTTGGTGGAGGCGTTCAAAGCTCCGAATCGCCCATCTAAGACCGTTTCGGCGCTTTTCTTTCAAAACCTCGATCACACGGTCCACTCCTTGCGGATTTGTTGGAAACCAGAATGACGGGAATCCGAGCTCACCGATGTCTAGTTCATGTTTTCATGAAGTTCTAGCTGTGACGAGTGAGTTTTGCTGTCGAACAGGTATTCGCTTTGGGGAAGTGCGACGACGGAAATTTTTTGGTGACGCTATAAACATCAAATAACCGCAGCCGTCCGTTGTTTCTTTCCCGACGACAATTTCCATTAACTCTGACCATCTTGTCGTGGTTGCCGCTGCTCATAAATCCCAATACGATGGATGGCCGGTCGGTCGGTCGGACGCAAGGCAAGTTGCTGTGGCGAAGCATGAAAAAATTACGAAATAAAAATAAGTCTCGGAATAAAGCGTTTCCGCGGCTTTGTCCTGGCGTCAAAACTCCAACGTGCTCGTCGATATCGTGTTTCCCGGTGATGGATCCATCTGGTTCTCGGGCAGCAAAACCGTTGCTGGAATCTCATGGGAGCTTTGCCTATATTCGCGACCATGAACTTCGGGAGCTCATCCGAAGCGGAACATAAACAACTTGAGCGTTATTGATTTGGAATCTGGGGGAATATGTAAATCATCATCGAAACGGATGCCGACTCTGGTCGAACAAATCAACGACGAGACCTCGCGCCGCCAGCGATATCTAATTGGTCAGCTTTTATGAATGATGATGATGATTTACATATCCCGCTGTCTCCGTCAGCTGCCTCCGCTCAAGGGAGCAGCATGTGATTTTCTGAGTGGGGTAAAAATTTCTCGATACCCAGATTAATTGATTGCTTCTTCTCCCCCAGAAAATTTGCAGAAGCCCGATGGAAATCCAAAAGTTCCGGATCGGACTTGGCAGGAAAACGATCAGCATGCATGACAAAACACTTTATGAGATGTACTTCGCGTTTTCGCGCCAATCTCAAGCGACCCACGACGTCCGAATCGATCACAAGAGCCATATTTCGTTCTCTGTCAGCGGTTCCACGCCGAAACTTGGAATCATATGTGAACGGACTGCCTCAGATAGTCCCGGTTTACTTTGCATAACATTCTTTTGGTCTCGTTCGGGGTCAAGACCAACCAATCAAACGAAACACCAGTTGAGAGGAACTGAAACAAGTAGAACAGAGCGTCACAACATTTGTCATCCGCGGGGACAACATTACGCCTAATGCCGTTTAGGCATTCTTCTTCACGCGAGAGACTCTGTCGTCGCGGGGAATCTGATTCATTTGATGTCGAATGGATGCAGGAACAGGAATCAAAAAAACCAAAGTTTCCGCTCGTCGCTTTCAAGCTTTGTTTCCCTCTTGCAGCCGCTGTGCTCGATCTAATTGCCGTGGAAACGACAATTACGGCTCGAGGTCTGACCTTTCTTTCATTCTCTCTCTCTCTCTCTCAACAAAAATGATATCAAATTTTCCGTATATCATTCCAGAGGGGAGTACACGAGAATCCAAAGCGCCTCATGTCGTTGGCTAATGAGGTGACAAACAATTCCGTGGATTCCGGCGTCGCGCCGCCTCAGCAATTGGCCTCATTGAACCCGACCACATCGAATGGTCTTCGTACTTCCAGATTTGCTCATGGTTCGAAGATAAATACCAGTCACAGACCCGAATACGAAGGAGTCAGAGGTCGGGTTGGCTCAGAAGGTTCGGAGCATTACCATTTCGGCTGCTTACTTTCTCTCCGAATCTTCCGCTCGCTGCTGATCAAGGAAAACAGGGAAGCGAGCAACGAACAAGCTGTCCTATTTGTTTATCGCAACAGCGAGCGAGCCACGAATCGTAAGGATAGAGCGAGACCGTTCGGGAGAAGACGCGACTGTTCAGAGACGGTGTCGCCATCTGAACGGGGACTCCGAATTAGGAGTCAGAGAATTGAGATTGAATAGAAAGTCAGATTGAATAATTCCCTCTTCCATCCAGATCACGACATTAATCATTGCATTCTTAATTTGTTTCGTAGCCGCTCTCAGTAATCAGGTCAAACATTAATGAGCTGTTCACGGGCAGATTCGTGGCATGCGACACATTTCCGCAAGATGAAGATCTTCGTTCGATTGAGATACTTTCTGATACATTTAGATCGGTTTGCTCGAGCATCAGGGAACGCGTTCGTAGTTGCTGATCTCCCAGGAAACAATCTTCCGAATTTCCGTAATTCTTGAGAAGACAATCGGGGCGAATGAACGGTAGCAGCGATCAATCCTGGAGGAACTGAGAACGAAACACGGCGAAAAACACGACAACAAGAACATCAGAACCCACGTGACTCTACCGCGTGGGCGATTCATCGCTTTCAAAAGGAAGAAAATCGCAATTTGAATTATTTCGATTGCAATCCACTGTTTATTGACTCACTTTGTCTCCGTAACATGATGCGAAACGCGGCCAACAGTAGCCATGCATAATCAACGACAACGACGACTGAACTTTGCTCAGTTGGAGCAAACTTTTCTCAGGGGCGGAAAGCAAAGACTCGTGTGACAGAGATAAAGTCGAAGCGATGACAGAAGTGTCGGCGACGCTTGAAGCGCGGCGTTCTTTCCTTCAGAGTAATTTCGTCCGATAAGCCTCGAATGTCATCGTTTTGATAACTCGTCTCATCCTCCGACTCAATCGCGGAGATCATCGAACTCCTCCTTCCTGATTTCAACTTTCCATGTTTTGAGGTTTTCGTGTTCATGCACAACCTCACTCTCTCTCTTCTTTATGTCGTGATTTTCTTCGTTCCCAACCGATTCATTGGCGGTGATATTACGGCAAAGCGACTTAGGAACTCTTATCGATGTTGAAAAAGAAAGTTGCGATGCCCCGACTTCATCCAACCGGGCAACGAGGCGAGAAGCCGCACAATTTATAACAAAGTGACAAGCGAGCTAAAAAGCTTCGACTGTAAAAGATGAAGCGGCGCTCCGAAGAAAACCAGAGGGAACACAACTTCAGAAGTCAATTTTTTTGTATCCAGCTGTTCACCGGTTATATCAGACGATGCTGTTTTCTGCCCTTTCAGATTTTCCGGTGGTTTTCGCACCCGAGCGGACCCAAGCAGCGACGAACGCTGTTTCGGATTACACGAAAGCGACAAATCTAACGATGGAACTGATTTGTCACGAGTCTCAAAATACGGAAGATCGTAATAGTCATGAGGACGGCCCGTCGGAAAACGCGTTCAAGCGGCCGACGCCGCGGGAGAAATCCATTACCTCCCGAAAGCTGCGTTGCCTTCGTTTAGAGAAAAGAGAAATCGTTGCTTGATTTGACACAATCGCGAAGAACACGAATGTTGAAGTGCGGCCGCAAAACATGGCGGCATGCAATCTGTCATCATCGCGTCCGAGACGAAAAGCGAGTTGCAACCGGAGGAACTCTCATCCGTCGAGGCTGATTGGAACGTTCAAGAGCGCATCTTGTGTTCTCTCCGCTCCGGCCGAACTCCGGCGAAGAACCTCCCGTTTCCGAACTCGAATTCATCGAGTATTCATGTGGAAATCATCCTACGTTCGAACTGGATTCCCCATCGCGAGCGACAGTGATTCTTTTTGTCGGTCCTCACTGATGATGCCTAACGTCAGCGAGTATGGTCGTGGTATTTTGAAAAGGAAGGCGTCACGTATTCGTTGGGCCAATTCGCGCCTATAGCAATTACGATGGCGCCGCGCCGTTGCCGTAAGATGCCGCTCCCTTGTGTTTCTGTTGCTCCCGCCGCTGGCCCGCTACTCAAGATCCTGGCCGAGCGACGGACGCTTCGATCCCCGAAATGCGAAGACGGTGATGATCATAAGCAGCAAGTCCGTCAAGTAATCACATAAGCATAACACCGTTAACAGCTTCGACATCAACATTGAACGAGACCGGCGAAAAAAATAGCCGCTCAGACTCAAAGTGAATCTAGCAGAGCTCTTGCCCTTGGGGGCCGCTCCGAATCGGGCAAGTAGGCGAATCTTCGTGACGGCCTCTCATCTTTACCTTGGCTCACGAGTGAGCGAATGGACGAACGGGCGTCCATCCGTCCGTCCGCGTTGTTCGCACCGTTTTATTAGTGGATCAAGAATCTCAAATGATTGGTTCGCGTTCTTGGTCTAAGCGTCGAAGTGAACACTTTGACGGTTTGCCTCGTTCGCTCCCCGAGTCCAGATCTGGAGTTGATCTCAACTTCAAAATGACACTTGACTTTAGAATTGGGAAAACTCGGCGGATCCATCGGTCGCATGCTTGGTGACAGAAAGTCGTCAGCAAACACTTCACACCCCAACGACTCGAACAGGACAACGACGACTGTATTCGAGCAAATATACGACGGCTGAGAATGTTGCGCAAAACACTTCGGTTCGAACTTTAGGTCTTGATTTCAAATCACTCATTCTGCCACCGGAGTTCAGTTCGGCGACGCGGCCGTCATCAAAATCAACATCAAAGGATCAACATTTGTGCAGCGGCGTCATCGTCCGAATTCCTCAATTCTCGTTTGGGGCCTTTCGGGGCCTTATTTTCACTCTTTGCTTTTGCTCGCGGTGACTGTCGTTATTGATGTTGTCGCCGGAGACATCGAAACCCCGCGTTCCTTAATCGTTTCAGGATTTGAGGAATCTAGAGATTAGGAAACGAAGAGGAGTGAACTTCTAGAACACAGGGAGTAAGGATCAGAAAGTTGATAACTTCAATATCATGAAGGACACTTCGAGACCGAGCTCTGATGGCCGACTGTCCGACTCATGTTCGATCTTCTCGCCGTTTGTGGTGAGATTCCAACAGATCGGTTCCGCTAAAATTCGGGCTCGTGCTCGTGACTCCTCTCAAATTTTTTTCGCCCATTATATGTATTTTCCAGTCCGATTGTATTCTGAATTCGTCTCACGATTCTCGTTTGGCGCCAAAGCGGAGTGCGTGAATTGATTCGATGAAACAATTTCGCCTGATCAACTCTTGTTCGAAAATTGGAATAAATTCGATTGAATTGCGATCACGGAAACGCTCAATTTGAAAAATGTCCTCTCAAACAGAAACTCTGGATTTTTGTCTTCAGCGACCGCTTCCGTCTTCTGATTCGAGCGCTCATTTCGATCGAACTTCGCAAAGATATTCCATCTTGTTTTGGAGCTGAAAATTCGTCCAAACTCGAATCGATATTCCGACTTCGTCAGTCCGGAACTCAAATCAGATTTTCCGACACTTGAACCTTCCTACAGTTCAGGCGACGCCGAGCGAAAGAAAAAAAACTGGGAAAACACACAGAAAACCGCCTGAGCCAACTAGCATCAGCTATCTTGCGGCTCGCACACACTCACACAAAAAACTTGTAGTTGTTTGGATACCGAAAGCGTTCACAACAACTTCATATCATCAACAAGTCAGGTGAAGAAAGCGTTCTAGATAAACGCATGCGCTGGGAGTCGTCTAGTTGCGCATACGCGACGGACATTTAGGACCAACCGCGCTCGTTACCCACCAGAAGCTCACTTTTTTTTGTATTTTTCCGAAGCTCTTTTTCGTTTTTGATTCCGTCCATAAAGTTGACTTCTATAATAGCACAAACTGTAACCAAAACAGCGGCAACCACTTGTACTACTATAACAGCTCGGATAGTGATTGGATAACCATGACCTGATTATTGTTTTACTGCCCATGAAACGGGAAGGTTCAATAGGATCTGTTTTCTATGAGTCCGTGGGAACCCGAATGCGAGAATCGATTTTGAAGTGAGGAAAGTGCAGGCTTTTCGAAAGTGGGCCTTAAACGGACTGCTTCGAGCTACTTTACGAAGTTTCCATCATAAGATTTTGAGTGGCTTCGAGGTTCCGGGATCGAAACAGCGAGGACAGAAGCGACAAGGGAGACGAGAGGTTTTGTAACATTCAATGTT
This sequence comes from Neoseiulus cucumeris, assembly GCA_021527715.1. Classification (NCBI taxonomy): domain Eukaryota; kingdom Metazoa; phylum Arthropoda; class Arachnida; order Mesostigmata; family Phytoseiidae; genus Neoseiulus; species Neoseiulus cucumeris. The sequence continues at coordinate 1,740,750 of JAJSRV010000006.1, read as the reverse complement.
TGCAGGCGCTTGTTTTTGGCACCGGTCAGAGTCACGAGAACAGCGACGCATCGTCGTGACTGACACTCTGGTTCCTCGTGATTTTTTCATTCAACAGACGGTCAAATGGGCGGACGAGCCAACGGATCAAACTTCTTGCAAGCGCATGACTCGCGATTAAAAGAATGTGGCGCTCGCTGCGAATTCTGTCCGCGATAGCGCGCGCGTCCGAAAATCGAAGACATTTCTCGACGGCACCAAATAGCTCAAGGCAAAAGAGGAGGAAAGGAAGACCCGTAACCAAAAAAGACATTGCGATGACTATCTCCCCGAGCATCTGACTAACGCCGACGTCAACGTCAGCGATTGAATAATGCAGCAATGTCACCAACAGAGAATTTTCTGTTCTGCAAAAGCCAAGGATATTCTTCGCCGCTCGAGCAAAGGTTGAGATCTCAATCGACGCTGCGCAAGACTTGCTGAATCTTGTCTCTGCGTCCGTTCATTTATTCGCTTCTCTTCAACTGGTCACAGCCTTAAGGGTAGTCTACTTATCGGCTCTGACATCCAGTAAATGTGAACGGAGGCATAAACTTTCGATGGAAAAAAAAACTCCTCCGTTTACGACGAACAACTACCAGGAATGGCAACGAGCAGAAAATCATCGAAAGAAAATGGAGACTCGCGAAACATTATCACGATACTTTAAATACATTTGCACCAAATTAAAAGATCGAGCTATGAACCATTAGATAGAGCCGAAAGGATAACCAGAGAATACAAAATGATTCTTGAATGATTCCGTGACTGCCCGGGGCAGTGGCAGCGGTCGACGCCTATTCTGCCTCAGGTTTCCAAACCGGGGTCAGAAGTGCGAACATTCCACGCGTTTCGAGGTTGGAAACGCGGTTTCAAAATACAGCTGTCCCGACGACACGAGAAACCCGAGTGGATTGAGTTCACCTCCGCCCCGGAGGAAATGTGATCACATAACTCGATTAGTTGAAAGAAAAGTAATTCATCGCGACGGTTCCATCTCATGCTGCAGACGGAGTGGATCTAAAACGTCCTCAAGGGTCTCCCCGCGGTTTCCTCAACTCAAGCTGACTAACTCGAAGTGGATGGCACTGATTTGAAAAGAATCATCGCCTTCCGAATGGTGCAATTATCGGGATGGTTTCCTCTCTGCAGAAAATCATGCGATGCATAGACTGCCGCCGTTGATGTTGATTTCGGTAGCGGAATGCGAGTCGACGGCGAGACTTCGGATTCAAACGGTCGATCGCGACTCTCATTGTCGCCAGATCCCGCAGCAACGATCAGCCGTTGGTTGGCGGAATTGGTGGCTTGTACATACAGCTCGTCATTGCCGACTACATATCGTCGTTAGTGACTGAATCAGATGGAGTCACGCGAATTTCATCAAGAGGCATCCCTTACCACAATCACGGCTTCATCGATACTCGGGTTTCGAAGCTTGTCATGTCGTCCAAGTCACGTACTTGACGGACGTCGTTCGTGATCATGGCACCGAGCGGCGTCACATGATTACTGCTCTTATTAAGTTAATAAAGGATGTAACGAACCCGTGCAGAAATCGAACATCATAATATCGGCTCGAATTCATGGAACAACGTTCGCATCGATTCCAACTGGAGGTCGGGAAACGTTCGAATGCGATCGACGAACGTTATCTTTGGAATCTCGCCGGAAACACTTCCCGAGCCTCACTTGAATTTTTCTCCCCGAGAATTCCCGATGTCGCAGATTGCGAGTCTCCTTTGGAAATCCTGTGCGCGGACGCAAAATTTTCGAAGCGAAAGACTTCCAATGAAACCGGCGGCTCCAAACTTAGATCTGGACAAAGAAATTGGCGGAACGTGGTTTGCCTTCGATGGAGAAGATTTCTGACCCAGCCTTAACCGGCAGAAAATAAGCAGCTAGCCAACACTTATTGTTAAAGTAGCGCGAAGATTATTCTGTCGTGCGCGTTATTGTTAAATGGAGATGCGTAATTGATGACTCATCGTCCGGCCGTCAGTCCGATAGACCGCGGTTTCAATGGCGAGAATGCCACGTATTAACCGGTCGTGGTCGTCGTCGTCGCCGCATCCAGTGGCTTCAAGAGCGAATCCGTTAACCAAACAGTTATTTTCCAACGAGATGCGTTGTTTGAAATCAATACCAAGAGAAAGTTGACGGGTCAGCGCGAAAGGTCATGGGGACCTCTTTAGAATGGTGAACATTTTATCCCAGGCAGAATAAACAACAAGTGTCGAACACATCGCATTGTTCGAACGATGAAAACTGATTCAATGATTGTTCAATCGTTCCATCCGTCCGTCGCTTGAAGCTGACCCTAAAACGCGTTGAAGCGACCGTGGTCGATGAATACAAGATGCGTGTTGCGCTGTCCCCGAATTCTCGTCTTCCAAAGTTCCCGTGATCTTCAATGGATATTTCTTTTCAGGTTCTACAACTCGCTTCATTAGGTTGGTGTTTCCAAGAACCGGGTCCACTTGTGAGCAGCGGACTCCGAAGAATGCGATCCTCATCGAAACCATAAAACAGATGCCAGCATATTCTGGAGCCCACCCGAGCACGTCTGCCCACAAGACCGACTCCGTTCTCGAGCGAATCACGTCCCTAAGTAAGAACAGCACGTCGATTCCGTTGTAGTGAGTGAGCCAAGGAGGCAAGAAATGAAGAGAAAAAAAATATCTAAACATGTTATATACTTGAGACACCTACGGGTCCGTGTGTAGAAATTCCCCGATTCCGTCAGTTGCATGGCCAGTTGAGATCTAGGGAATCAAATATTCTTTCTTTCTTTCTTTCTGTTGGGCGGTCGGTCGGTGGGGAATATGCACAATTCGTTCCCGGGAGAAGAACGGAAACAATAACAATAGAAGGCAAAGGAACCCTCCGCATCATAATCGGACACGTGAACATTTCACAACAATTGTGTCAAATTCAAACCGAAGTAAATCCTTGAAATTGTCAAGGAATCAACAACAGCTAGTTGCCTACCGCCGTTGAGAATCTTACAGAAAAAAAAAATCGATGACGAAACAAAACCGCCAGATATGGACACTCGTGAGAGGAAAAAAAAGTCTTTAGGCAACGAGCAAGATGCGAAACTATACTTTTCACAACTTATGCTCTACGTTCAAGGAGGTAACTTATAATCACAAGTCAAGAAAGCACGACGCTTGCATTTGCGAACAAGCGTCCGGCAAAAAACGAGAATTTTTTTTCGAGAGAACATTCCGTGAAGAGAGGATTTAGTCGATCGCTCATATCGTCTCAATGATCCACGAGACGGCGTTTCCAGAAATCGGGCTCCTCAGCATCGGGAGAACGTTCGGCCCGCGCCAAAAAAACGAAACCAGAAGTAAACAGCTGATGCGGCGTTGACAGAAACAGAAGTTTCGAAGTCGTGAGAATTAGATCGCTTTGTGAGAACAATCAGAAACCAACGCATCAGAGCAGCCTGAGATCCGTATCGTTCAAATCCGAGTTCTCTTCAATGTCATCGGGTTTCTGTCTCATCTCACGGAAAAGTCGCATTTCTCATTCACAGTCGGTTCTCCCATACACTTGGATTAGTTCATTCATTCATTCATTACTTCCTTCCTCGGGAAGGAATTGCGGCATGTTCTCAAATCACGGTCGGAAGGAACGTGGAATTTCGTTCCGCTCGCCACGTGGCTCATCTGTCAACGTTATCTGCGGGGCGAACGTGGCAAGATTTCTTTGGATCGCGTTGCCGTCCCCTGACATTGAAGCAGCATCTTTTGGCGGAATGCTATCACGATATCCCGATGAGAATCATTAACAGCACTCAGTCCGAAAGGTCAGCTAGCTCTTTGCACTTCATCTCACCGAAGGTTCGGACGTTTAGAATCAGGGATAATTATGATGTGATACGATTGGCTCGATCGATGACTGGCCAGCTCCAAAGGTTGCTTTCGGCATCCGAAAGCATCAGATTTCGAACTTTAGCGCAAGCAAGGACAGCCGACGGGATCCGGACGCGCGTTTTACAGCAGCAGCAGCAGCTTTCGGTTCCGAGCAGTGCTGGATAACGCAGTCGCTCAAAACACACAAGGCTCAAAGCTTTCACCGCCCAGTTCGTCTCTGCCCGGGTGTACGTTGTGGGATTTTATCTCATGACTTTATCTGACATCCGAGCTTTCTAAAGCAAAGCGACGTTGTAGCGATCCCTGGGAATTTCGTTCGAACAACGAAACGAGAAGCGGCTAAGCCAGTAGAATGGAAGACGATTCGGCCGAAGTTCTAGGATAGGTGGGTGGGTGGACGATTTTCGACCGTCACAGGGACACATCTCTGTGACGGACGCTATCGGAAAAATTCCAAGTTTTCGTTTCTGCTTTTCGGTCCGGCAGGCGCGAGACTTTTACGACAAGTGAAGCGTCTGATGATGAGGTGTCTGAATCATCTGGAACGATTAACAGATAGACCATCTTTGACACCGGAACGACGGGACAAATTCGAAGAGCACTCGGGAACACATCAGACGAAAATGAGAGACAAAACCACCGGAGAAGCCGATCCGCGGAAGTCGAGCATGCACTGCACGCAGTTTGATCTTTCGAGTCGAGCGGCGAGTATCTGGATCACGGTCGACTCACATCCATTTCGAACGAGACAAGTCGACGTCGACACCGGTGTGACATCGGTTCTCAAGATAAAGAACATGAGGTGTATTATCGGCGGTGGTGGCGTAAGCAGTGGCGGCAGCCGTTTCAATGTCATGTTTGATCATCTGCAGCACTCCTTGTCGTACGAGACGAAACAACACTTTTACTTTATACTCACACCCTGATCCCAGCCGCCCACGGTACACAGAGCGAAGACAAGAAGAAGACGATGAGAAACGGAGCCTCCTCATCATCACCGTCTGAAGCATTGAGGTGCCTTGGCGTGCGCCTCAATCAGACGCCGACGTGTTTTCGATCTCGGCAAACGGGAGAAAAGGCACCGCATCCCTCTGATCTCGGCTGCTGTTGTTGTTGTTGTTGTTGGTATCCGCTCCGCCACCGCCGCCGCCATCTCGGCACTGAGCGCCATTTACGGTACGGAACTATCATCGCATTCTAATCGTTGATCCGGGCCGAGCTAAGGCCATGGTTTGCGAGCATGTGAAGATGACTCAGCAAGACGTGTGGACGAAGCCACAATGAGCTTTACTGATGCGGCGCTGAATGCGATGTGTAAGTGAGGAATTTACGCGGGGCAGCACGACTCGAAGAATAGAAAGAACTCTCTGTCTGTGAGGAGGAGGTTGGGACACGATTTCGCCGCCGTGAACTTCCTCGATCGGTTGCTCTTATCGAAAATCCTTCAGTTCAAACTATGACAGCATCCTGAATCCTGGCCGGCTTGACATCGATCAAATAACGAATCGAAACGATCGTCTTCTTTCCGTCACGAAAAGAGGTAGGAAGGAAGAAACGACTAACTAACAATGGCTGTCAACGTCGTTTCCTCGATCCGAGTCCTGAGCATTTCTACTCCGAACCCCCCCCCCTGTGACTTTCTGTGCAACGCGTGGGAGTGAATGAAAAAAAGGCTCCGAGTCGAAAAGCTCAACGGGCTCAAGCGGCGGAAACGTTGACGCGTTCGACCAGAGCGCCGGTTCATTCACAAATCCTCAGAATCGAAGGATTAGCAACAATGGCATCGAAGTCGTTTCAGATTTGTGGAGATCCACGACGTGTCCGATGAAAACTGGAACAAAACCCCGGTCGCCGAGGTCTGGCGGACAAGCCGTCACCAGAAGAAAACTGGGATAGAATCCCAACACCAAGAATGGAAAATAGGAGTTCGCTCTCATCACGACGAGCGACGAACGAATCCAAACCCACTGGAAAAGCCGACCACGACGATGACCGACGAACGAAAGCAGGCGAACCAATGGACCAGCAGCGGCAACATGGGGAAAAAACTCGCAAATGACGGAAACACTTCAAGCCGTGGATGCGTATTGCCCAAGCAATTAGATAGTCGTCGATGTTTCGAGTTTGGGTTCCTAGGGACGTCGGCGACGGCGATTCACACAAACAGCAAAGGGACCGACGACGACGGCTGTCCGAGGGTCCGCAAAATGTAGTCGACGCCAGATAACGCATCTATACCATGGTACCGTGAAAAAGTAACTGGATGGGCGTTTCATCCGATCAGAGAAATAAGGATAATCAAAAATAATGCACCAATAAATTTACCTGATCGTGTTACCGACGTTGTCCCTAGGAAGTATTGCCTGACTGAGAGGAAATAGAAATTCAGATGAAAGCGGAGCGAATGCCGACACCGCAGTCCAATAAATGAGGAAAAAACAAGAATAGCCGCGAATGCGAAATGGAATCCTTGACGAGATTACAGGAACTTTGTCAACATTCATAAACCAGGGCATTGCCTACAAGCCGAACGTCATAATAGCTGTGAAAACGTCCGGCTCGATAATATTTTGCAACATTTTGGGTTTTTGGGACTTTTTTTTTAGGTCGTCCTAGTTCATGTGTTGTCCATGACTGAGACTTGTTGCCTTCTCAGTTGAGAGAGAGAAAAGCTTGGAAAACTGTTGAGAACCAACTGTTCCAAATGTCGAATCGGAAAGTTCACAATCAACACCTCGGCGTTCTGATCTGGATGATTCGAACCAATCAAAATTTTGAGTGGAAGTGAAAGGTCAACAAAACACTGTTTGATAGAAGGCTCATAATTGGACAGAAAATCATAATATCAAGGGCGAAATAAACAAACAGAGCAAAGATATCTCAGATAGTTTATCCAATTCCGAGAACGACGGCGTTGAACAGAAAAAAAAGAACAAATTCAAACAAGAAACTTAACGAGTGTACGAATTTGAAGTTGAAAATTCGAAATCAATTCTCGTGGTGACCACGGAACCATTGAGACGGTGTCAGTTCACAAATCACGCAGAGAAAAAGAGAGACTGTTTCGATTACTTTTCCGGCTCAAGTCCCGAACTTCTCGCTGAAACCGAGCCTAAACTGAAGCGACCCATTGGTGGAGGCACGATGGGGAATCATGCAGGGATGAAGTTGGCGTCATCGGCGGGTGGACGGGCGTGTGCTCGTGCTCGAGAGGAAACGAAACCTATTTCTTACGGTTGATACGAGCTTCGAATGCCCGCTGTGCAAGGTATGAGGTCCAGAACGAGACGGCGAGTGAACGACCGACCAGCCAAAAACTACTCCAATAGGAGCGACGAAATTGTTTTGGCTCGTCTAGACGTCGAATGCAATTTGTTGCTGAATTGACTCATGTATCGGCATGCGCTTGACGTCACAGCACGCGAATGAATACCTTGTTTCAAGTTGTGAAAGGGATTATGCTCGACGAGAGGAGAGCGCCTGAGTTCTTCTATGTTTTCCTCTTGGTGCTGCTGGTTGTGGTGTTTCTTTCTTCTTCATCAACTGTAGGTTCTTTCCGTTTCTTTTTCGACGGTTTGTGGCTTCTCAAACAGTTCGTGGAATCAATTTTAATACCATCGACACGAAAAGAGAAGGAAGCCGCAGTAACAGCAACAAATATGACAGAAAGTCGTACATAACAGAAAATGAAACAACCATTAATCCTTCGAACCGCCACACTGACTCCGACTCAAACTGAAAAGGAATGCGTGATTCGCCCAATGTCAGTTTCCATAAGTCTTCCGTAACGACGATACATTTGCGGATTCGCGCTCATCCATTCTTCGGTGCACTGAAATCCTCGATTTGTGTCTTTCAAGGATCCATTTTTCAAGTTCGTTTCCGGAAACCTCGCTTCTAGATCAGTACAAGGGTCAAGTCAATGGCCAGAAAAAGAACGAGGGATGAGGAAGATCGCGGCGGGTTCAGGCGTCGCGTCGGAAGTCGCTCAGTGATTCTGCTGTCAATGCTGAAAAGTGTTCAATCCTCACTCACAACAACACAAGTCGCTCTCTGGATGTGTCTGCCTGTTTACCAGATCGCCTGCATGGCTATCCGAGTAGGCCTGAACCCGAGCGTTCATAATCAAGTTACGTGCCCCGCTTGCCCTTGCGGAACCGAGGGAACGTCTTCGGTTCTGTTGCGCGAGGAAAACTTGCTCGCGTTCCCCTACGGTTGTTTGCTAACTTGCTCCCATTGGGCTTTTTTGGTTGTTTGTCCAACAGTCCGACCGACGGACCGACTGACCCAGCGAGCGAGCGAGCGAGTGATAACAACAGGCCTCAGAACATTCATGGAGATGAGGGGAGAACATCGGAATATTCTATTTCTCAACATCTTTTGGCCGATTGCTCGGTTTCGACGAATTCGTCAAAAGTCAGAGGATCGGAAGCTCAAAAAAGAACAAAGCGCACAATAGATAACGCTACCGGTCGACCGGTCGCGTTCTCTCATCAAACAAATCCCGCTCGACGGAGGCACTGATGTCTTTCCTATCTGGAGGTATATACAAGCAACAGGGCGGAATAATTAAATCTTGGTCCCTTTGTGACCGGTATCCGAGCATCTGCATACGGTAATCAGCAGAGAGTTCTGATACGGACTTGACGATATGCTCCGGAAAGGGTGATTTGGAACACAGCAGCTAAATGGTGTCCCGTGTCGTTCGAGTGCGCGGCCGACAACTGGTCGGTGGCCGGCATTCGAAATTTCCTCCCTCAACCAACCGAGAGTGAATTCCTCTCAGCCCTTCCCAACAAGCGGTTGTGCTCCAAAGAAAACCCCGGCAGATATCCTCATATCGAGTAGATGCGAAAATGCTCAAACGCGCAAGAGAAGCGAACCCACGCATAAAGGCAACACCCTTCATTAGAGGGCTTTGGCCAGCTTGGGCTACCGGTGAGCGTTTAGCCACCGTTGCTGCCGTTCACAATCAGTATTACGCGGAACCTTATGGAGTAAATTGCTCCCACTTTCGACGGGAAAGTTCCGGCTGACCACTACAACTTTGGGTGGGAGTTATCCGTAATAATAATAATGAGAATGGCTGAATGTACGTAACGGTGCGTATGCAAAGTTACCGCGTGAATCGCATCGGCATCTACCAGCAACCGTCAGCGAGTTCAGATCGTCTGTGCGACAAATAAGTTGACAGACACACAATTATCCGCCCATCGCGGTCGAGGGTTTTTCAGAGCGTGTCAACATCATCATCATCATCATCATCGGCTTAGAGTCCTCGGCCAATTTGACAGCCCGGAGAGGCGACGGTAGTTTAACACAAATCCTTGAGTGATTGTTCACCGGAATTACGTTGAAGCTCCGCCACTTTCTGTGAGCGACTTGAGATGGCTTATCGTTCCGTAATACTCACAACCGAAGAATCATCTATGGTGAAGAACACACCTTCGGATGTGCGCGTCGACGAATGCCGTGGGCAGTACAGTCGTTCACTGAATGTAGAATAGCTCTAGTGTTTCGAAATCCGTGCTTACCTGGAAACGAAAAAAAGAGGGCCATAAGTTAGGCTTGGATTGAGATCAGAAAAAAAAGCAAGCCAGTCAGACAGACAGCCGACTGAAACAAGAGAAAGATGGTCGACAGAACAAGCAGAGAGACGGGCGGGCGGGCAGCCGAGCAAACAGCAAAGAATGGAGCCATATTTTCCAGCAATTTGATCACAGATTGCCCCTCCTTCAAAAAAAAGGAAATAACATATTCTGCCTCCAAACGACCGTCTGCATAGCGACAACACTTGCAACTTCAGCGGCGACTCCGAGAGAAACATTCAAAGAAATCAAGTGGAAACACATGACGATGCAACATGGAGTATTTGTTGTCGAGTTTGTGGTCCCTCCACAGGCAGGAACGAAACGCACTCGAGGACTGCTTTCGCATTTTGGAAAACAGAGACACAAAGTCAGTTTTCGCCGCTGGGAAGATGAACGCTCAGAATGCATTGAGGTCAAACGATTACGCATTGTGATTTGATAATCATCCGGCATACGTTTTTGGCGACGCGTTTTTGAGTGGTCCGGTCAACAATACGTGCGGAAAAAAATTAAAATCCAAAGCCTCACAGGGATACGGAAACCGTGCTTATCGTATACTTTTTCCTTCGTCGAAAGAAATGAATTAGCTTCCAAGCGTCCAACGGGGGAACGCACGGAAGAAGAAACATGACATGAACCTCAAAAAATAGAAGAAACTCGGAATTAACTTCAAAAAAAAAAGCGAAAAACCGGATCCCTCTTCAGCGGTGCAGGTTTCTCAGGAAGAATTTATGCAGAGTGATTTCAGTTTTTGTTAGACGTCACAAAAATCCCTGAGTTATTCACTTATTCCATCATCCCATCCGCTGCCAGCTCGGATCACAACGATTCATCGCATTTGAATTTCGCTCTCACCATCGCTTCATGAGTCCTGAGGTTCTTCTGACTTTTAGAAACAAAATTGAAGCAAATTGGATAAATCGTAGAATTCAGCAATTGAGATGGATCACGATTCGTCCTTTGCGAAATCACTTTCTGAGTAATTCTGAGCTCTTGGCAAACACATTCGGACGTAGGCAAACCGTCACAAGATCAGACAAACACGAAGGAGGACGTCAGAATTGAATTCAGTCTCATTGCAGAATTTTCGGACAAAACAGCGTTCCGTTGTCCTTTCACTTAGGGAAAAGAAGGGGCTCGGATAAATGATGTCCAAGCGACCGGGGGTGCCCCTCCGCGCAGGCGACAACAACGACATGGCAGGAATGCCAAAACTGACGCTCGAATTAATTGACGTAAATTAGTTTTCCTCAAAAAGCATCCTCGGAGACAGAAGTCAGGAAACCCATTATCATCCTTCAGAGTTATCTCATCCTATCAATTCTCAATCCCGGTTCCGATAGGTTTAGCGTGCGGGCGACGATTACAACGACTGATCCGTTTGCCCATTGTCCTTCCAACGGTCTGGAATGGACGTCACGCCAACTGTAATTCGCCAAGTACGCGTGGAGTGTCATCAATACAGCAACCAGTGACAATGAGTGGCTGGCTGCGAACGTTGCCAGACTTCGAACGACGACGCCTGAGATGCGTCTGACGCGACGTCACCTCTGGCGCCGTCGCCAGGACCCCAACCACAGTGGCTCGTCAGTGAAATGGACGAACGCGGCGAGGAAACACTTCGACCGACCATCAACAACAACAACAAGCGAAGCGCTGGCGGCGGATGACCGGCAGTGTAGGGCCAAGATGCAGGTCTGGTAGCCGTTGGCTTTGACGGTCGGTCGCAGGTTCTATCGGTCGAGACAGTTGAGGGTGTGGTGGCATTGCCAACGAAAACGGTGGCTGGTGAGGCCGTGAAGCGAAAACGCCGTTATATAAGTGCGTGCAACACTGGAAAACACGCAACCGGCTAACCGGAATCTCGCCTGGACGCCTCCGTCACCATCATTCAAGGCTTTCACTTTCAAGTTTTTCATGAGATAAACCCCATACATAAAGAGGTTTCTCGTTCTATGAACGATGCGCATCCGTGCATGTCCACTGCGAGTTCCGGCGTCGACGCAAGCAGGAACTTGGAATGCGAAAGGAAGCTCGATGACAACAAGAAGACGGTCGGAAGTGTTCGTGCGAGCTGCGAAGCGCAGAAATTCAGGAACTCGAGAAGTGAAGTGACCATAAGTTTCCGAAAAGTGGCTCCCATAAGCCACTTGCGCCGATGATTGTTGGCAGCTTGACGCTTCTATATTTTTTTTTCCCGACGACCACGACCATGATGACTACTACTGCGAACGGCTTTATGTGAGGGCGTAAGTGAGTGGATGAATGGAGCGTCCGACCGGCAGGGCTGTGAGAATCGTTGCGCAGTTGAAATTCAATTGGACGAGTTGAAAAAAAGTATCGTTGATAGATTTTTCGAAAAGTGATCCGAAGAAATAGGCGGTAGCCGACTTGCTCGAGCAAAAGAAGTAATGGCACACCGGTAGCGGATGGAGTGGCTCTTGGTCGTCGACGTCAGCACATGGTTACAGGCTGTTTCTCTTCGATTCCGACAGATCTCTTCGATGGCCACTTGAATGGAAGTCAGCCCTTTTCGAAATATTTACTCTTTTTTCTCCCGCCAAAATAACTCGAAACAAATTCACGAATTTCCAATTTTCATAACCATCGATACGATCAAAGGAAAATGTGGATTACCATCGTCCGATCCGCGTCACGACTTCGGCTGGCACGACTTCTTTAATTTGTCAAAAAAAGCGGGAGAAAAACCGGGAATATATTTTGGCGCGGGACTTTGTTATGTCAGGAATGATTCATTGTTTTGCTCATGACTTCAATTCCCTCCAGCTTCGTCCCGCGAACCCGATTTTCGGTTCTTCAAGAAGTTACTCAGGACTCTGTCGGCAAAATCAGAACCATTTCGGTTATTTTTCAGCAAAATACCCAGCAGCCACCTTAGGTGGTCGAGGTTTTCGAAGACACTTGACCTAGTGGACTGGAGGACCTCAATTTCCGAAGGTCTTTCGAGGAACCTTTCGACGGCATGGGTGTTCATTTAACTAGAGATCGATTAGACAGACGCTCAGCCGCGGTCCGTATTAGGCAACGCTCAGCATTTGTTCGCAGCGGCGGAGGCGGCGGCGGTAGGTCCAGCGGCTGATGAGGCGCTCCGACGTGGGGCTGATCGACCTAGGTGAGGGGTTCGGCGAAGACCTAGACGAGTCGATTGAGACGTCTTCACTGTCCTATCCGCGCCAAGGAAGCAATCACCTCCTTCGTTCTCTGAGGTAACTTCAAAAACCTAGGGGCGCCGGCTCCTTCGTGAAGACGGCCTTTGGTCGTCCGTTTGTTTCCTCTTTTTTGCTTTCTTCCTTCTCACTGAGCTAGCTACCGGATCACCAAACAATTTGAAAAAGTAGGCGCCGTTGTAGGCCCCAATGTCCAGCACAGCCCCCAAGAGTTGTCCGCGCCCCCTTCGAGGGAGAGAAAAAACAGGAGGCGGAGAGAATTCGCCGCCAAATCACTTACTCGATGCCCAAGCCCCGGTTGCCCCGGATCGGAGACGCCAGTTTTCGCGTCATATCCGAAGAAGATGAGCCCATCTGACTACAACGTAAAGAAAAATAGAAAGTGCCGTGTCATTGAAAACAACGTCTACATGATACTTTCTTTTTTCTCTCTTTTCTTTTTCGACCAGAAGTGGGGTTCCCAGCAATTTCAGGGAGGCTCCGTTCGGCTTCGATTCTTCCGGCACCTTCAACTGCCAGTCACTCAAAATTTCGTCAACGTTTTCGATGTACAGACTTCTTCTCTTCCTCCGCCTCTTCTTTTGCCTCTCACCGCGGACAACAAGACAGCTAGTTACCACACCGGCTGTTTTGTGTCACCGCCAGCTCACGAACTACGTCGCGTAGAGTACGTCGATTCGACGGTCCAAGCAAACCGTTCGTTGGGATCCATGCGAGCGCTGTTTCCTGAGCTATTCGTCAAACTCAATGAAATCAGAATCAGAAACTCTGGACGGGAAGGGCTTCCGTCAGGCTTCATTTTCAAATCGCTCTCCCTGAATCAGCCGGTAGCAGCAAAACGTGAGCTGGCGGGTGTATTCAAGCGAATACGCACGCCCGTATTCGATTGCCAAGGTTGGAAATCGGGAGAGAAAAAGAAAGGATAAATGTAGGAGTGTTCGCCGTTGAAATGTGATTTTTTGAGTTGGGTGCGGATATCTACCGGACTACTTCATCTATGTGCGCTGATTAATTGAGCACCACGCTGAGATAAGAAGCGACAAGTCTCGATTCGATGACTGTTTATTGGAAGTGTTGGCGATCGAAGAACTCCAGAAATCATGACTGAACGCGTTTCCCAGGCCCTCACGTCCTTCTCGAAAATGGGAAATCCGTTGAGAATCGATACACAAAAACTCGATGAATACGAACGAAATGAAATAAACAAATTGATGGATCGGATAATATAGCCGCGTCTGCTCGGCCAACACCGGAGTACCATCCGAGACGCAAGTTGTTGAAAACTGACGGAGTGGCCGACGATTTGTCAATGCGGGGATTTTTGAGCAAGAAAGCGGAAAAGCGGAATTTCCGATTCGAGGAGCGTTTTCCATTTCGGGAGAAAGAAGATTCCATTCAATTACAATCAAACAAGTCCGCAGGCGACGACGCTGCATCATCTGCCATACAATCGTTTATATGGAGCATTTGGAAGAGCTTGAGGTTTCGAAGGTTTACGCTCGTGCAACCACGCCTCGTCAATCGGATTCAAAAACACGCGAATGCGGTGACAGGGAGAGAGGGTGCGCGGGAAAAAATGCAACAATTGTTCATGGAGATATCGAAAGACGGATGGATGGATGGATGGATTCTATCGGGAAAGACGGACCAAGTGAAAAACGTAATTGACCACTCAATCGCCGCCGTCCACCTACTGTCGCAGGCGTCGCCGCCGCGCCGTCGATGGCATCAGACGGCCGATTTTTCGACGTGACCGTCGCGTGAGAAACTGTCGAAATCTTTCAACTTGACTGAAACCGCCCGGATCGACCACACGTCGCATAGCAGAGCAAAGATTCAATGTCTTTTCATTTCTAAGTGGTAGCCCGCGGCGAATCAGCGGTCGCCGTGAGCGAAAAACACTGAGATATCATGATGAGGGAGAATGACTGAAGACAAGAATTTCATTTGGTCAAGTAGAGCACCAGGTGAAACCTCAGTTTGTTGAAGCGCCGAGTTTCGATGGACTATGACTCATCATCACAATTCTGGCGTTCTTCCGAGATTCCTAGGCGAAGGACGGCTGGAATTCTTTCGAGCGAGGGCGGAATTCTCGTGGAATGATTGTTTGTGAGTTCGCTTCGACCGTTTTGTGATTTGTCGCTCAAATAGGAAGGAAAAAATATGATCGGAGCGCGGCTCCGCCGTCTCCATCGCTGTTGTCTTCGACGTCCCATGAAAATACTTTTCTCATTACGATGCGTGGGCGTTGACACCTCCGGCACCTGGTTGAAAGTATTTCAAAATAATTTTGTCCCGGTTTCGAAGGCACGCCATCGGAGTAGAACACACACGGGTCTAGCACACGAAGCACCTCTCAACACAGCTCGGGCTAGTGCTGTTGCTGGCCGTAGCGAATTTTTGTAGAAAAATTTGGAATCAATTCGTTTCTCACATGCTGCCTGCCGCCTGTCGAAGTCGCCGGCGCGGCGGTGCTCCTTCTGCAACACCACCCTTCATTGTAGCTTGATTCATCACAAATTGCCAGCCGTCGATTTCCGTCGCTTTTCTCTCGATTCGTCGTTATCTTCCTCTTCTCCTCTATTTTCCTTTTATCAAATAGTTTGTAATCACGCTTTCTCGTTCGGACGTTTCGGCCCCTGAATTTCGTGACAATAACGATACGGACGATGTTGATCGAGGCGGAGCACAACGTCCGGAATCTGAACGACATCATCGGGAAAAAAATGATCGAGAAGACTTGAAATCACAAGATCCACACACGGTCTGAGAAGCTATGGGAACATCCTGTAGTTCAGATGTCCGCCCTCCTAATCAAAGGCAACGGAGCCGCGGGGGAACAAAGTCGAACGAACGATTTGGAAAATGTTGTCAATTCCGATTCAATCTGAGATGATAAGTGTTCCGTATTGACATAAATTATTATTATCGGATTCGCGGAGCTCACTTCATCGCAACAACGCCGGCAGCAGAATTTGTGAATCAAAATTCTCTACATCGGACACTTTTCGAAGACAAGTGCAATCGAGCAACTGATGAACCGAACCAACCAGCGATCGCTTGACGGAGGGATAAACCCACAGATAGTGAGTGAATATCGCTCCACAAACCACGGCTGTTGTCACGGCGGAGAGACAAAAAAGAAAAAAACAAGACGAGGGGAGAAGCGGTCGCGTTCCCAGATTTTAGCACCGATCGGATAGACGACAAAGTGGTTCAAGAGTGGCTTTCGTTGTGATCGGTGAACGCGTTGTAAATCGTGGACACCGGTCGGCCCGGCACGCGTTGTTATCATCGTTGAGCCGAACGTTGAAAGGGCGCACTTATCTCTCTCGTGACTATTCACGAGTACTAAACGAAAAGAAACGAGAGGATGCCAGAACCAAGTGGTTTCTTTCCCGCTTCCTTCCTTTCTTGGTCTCTTCCTTCATCGTTGTCGAGAGCTCCTTGTCTCTTCTGAAGGGTGTCGTCGTCTGAAGTCCTCGTTGTTGCTCGTCAGTATTGACTCCGTCGTCTACCTGTTTGCCACTCGTCCGCATCAATGACTCGAGGTTAAATGTCACCCAGAGCAACCGCAAAGAGTTGCTTCGAACCGAAAAGAGACGAGCGACTCTCGCTTAGAAAAGCCAAATCCGTCGAAGCCGTAATTAGGGAAGGAAGCATTCCACCGGTGTGCCTCGAATACTTTGCCGGGTCAGACAAAGCAGAGCCCTTGTTGCCTCATCGTGGGTGAACGACTTAATGGCTTGATCATCGATGACTTCGTGATTTTCCTTCACATTCTTCGTAACACCAAGAGCTCCCACCTGTTCTCAGATCAAAAGGTTCCCTCGCACTGACTCCAAAGTGCTTCACCAACGAGATATCCTACCGTCAGGACCTGAGTCAAGCAAGAACGGATCACCATCAGGGAGGCTTTCGACTTTCGACGGGATTCCGAGCGTTCAACGGCTCGGTTTTTCCGTGAAGACGAATTTCGTTCCCATAACTTCTTAGAGACCACCGAACTCAAATCGATGAAGGCTCTTGTCTTATTAGCGGAGAGGTCGGATTCCGGTTTTTCAGTCGCGAAAGATTCCGGGACTGGGAAGTTTCTGCTTCCAGATCTGATATCAGAGGCGTAGTATCGCGGATCGTTCGTTTGATAAAAACCATCAATATCTGTCATCCCGAGAATCTAATGGGTCGTAGCCGAGAGTTACCGAGTTCCAAAATCTCACATTTTCCGAACCATGATAGTTGAGACACCCTTGCGACAGTCATTGTCAATAGATCAACGGCGCAAATCCCGCATGCTGCGCCCGCATGTTTAATGATTGGCAAACGCGCCTTCAACACAAACGCCCAAATTGTCTGGCGCAGCCAGCACCAGTTCCAAACCGACACCAAACCAAAATACAGCGGAGATGTGTCGATAGACGTGGACACACACCAGCGACGATAACAACAGGGTATCTCATAGAAACAACGAAGACTCCGGAGACGATTTTGGTGCTGACCTTGACTCGATGCGATCAAGTTAGGTTTCAGCGTGGTGGTCGGTCAGCATTGTTACGTGGGCAGCCACACCGGCAACTGACGATCATCAACCGTCGACTTCGACATGTACAGTACTGTTACGGCGACGACGACAATCTTCCAAAGAAGAAGAGCTTCCATTGTGACCACTCTCGCTAACATTGACCTTTTTATCGACGTCGATAACCCGTTCTATTCGTATGTCTTCATTTGCGACTGCAGCTTCTCGCCATGAGTATGGAAATTAACTTTGTTTACGCTGCACAAAAACTCGATAAAAATTAACATGATTCGTGTTGCACAAGCTAGCTGTGATTCATCACGATTCTTCCTCATGAGACCGCGATTAAAATCAAAATCACTCCAAACAAGGGTCACATGAAGTGCGACATAACCATCGTTCCCGGGGAGAAAAGATCTAAGCGTGTGAAACAAAAAATGCTTTGGAAATGTGCACCTCCGGAAGGAAACTCTCCTCAGCTCGGCGGATAGAGAAGACCACACACCAGAACCGGTCTGGAAAAACAAAAAATAAGAGAATCTATGGAGCGCATATCGACACCTGCTATTACGACTGGACGCTATAGATACCATCAGCTGTCCAGGGGAGTTTTTTTTTCGGCTTTTTTCCTCGTTTTTATCGAACGGAAACCCAAAATACGTACGCGCGACAATCTAGACGGCTGCCGAGCGATTGGCTGGCTGGCGGGCGGGCGGCGATGTGTATGTCGGTTTGTTTGCGGATAGATGCCGAGGATTGAGTTCATATCGGACGATAGTTATCCTATAAGAAGCGGATGAGAAGAACCATAAAAAGCAAGATGTGTGCTGCGTTGACGTTTCCTGTGTAGCTGGTAACAAGCTTCTACAGAAAAATCAGTGGACAGTCCATGACGCGATAATCTCGTGGATCGATTTCAATTCGTACTCGATGTCATCGCCGAGTATCTGAAGATAGAACTCCGTGTCGTTTCTGAGTACTAGTTGCTTTCTAAAAAGGAAGCGTGACAGCGGATTCGTCGAAACCAGCGACATCAACTCGTACGTCATGTGGTAGATGATCATCATCTACTTTCACTTCAGTCTCGCGGTTGTCATCATCGAACTCAAACCGATGATCAGCGAGATGACAAAAATCAGAAATGTACCATCCGGGAACAGGCCTGGTCGACGTCCTGTGCCGCAGTACGATCCGTTGAGTGTTCTTCCAGAATGGTTGCGGCGGATGACCACCATCACGACCGCAAGTACCGCGTAATTTCGACATCTGGCTCTATTGTGAAGAAGGCGAGCGGGAAACTCATATTTCTTTCTTATGCAATGTTTCAATATCGCGGGAATCGGCTTCGTTGATTCGGATTTTTTTTCTTGTTGATACTGTCGGCGGCGGAAACCGCATCCACTATTCCAGCCAATCTCACTTCATTTTCTTCCCAAAGTCCCGAAGGTCCAGACCAACAAATCTAGGTCACGGAAGACTATTTCTCGCCCTGAATATACGACGGTACCCGGATTAAACACCGCCAACGAGACAGTATCTGCATTCAAAATTTTAGCGAACCATTGACCACGCTTCAAACGTTCTTTCTACTTCTTTTCGTTCTTCCGCTCCAATCGTCAGAATCTGGTGCCGTCATGCCGATAACTCAACATGAGCGAACATTCACGCGCCGGCGAAAATTCAGTCGAGCCATCTCCTCGTTTATGCAGCGCTTGGATGCTGACCCCACGGAATATAAGGTCGTCGCGGAACACCGGGATAAAACTACCAGACGTTGGGAACCGCATCTGTCAATTACGCCAAGCTTCTCGTGTTTATCCCGTCAGTTTGTCCGCTGCGCTTCCTCGCCTCCTACTCCTGCCGACGATCGAATTCAGATCCTAGCCCGAATGAAAATACAAAAACGTCAACATCCTCCGTGAGGTTATCGTCTCACCGATCCAAAACATTGCGCACCGGAAACTCGAACGCGTATCTCGTACAGCCACTAGTCGTTTGCTGGTCTTCAGTGACGCCGATCGATGACAGTCGGCGTTGGGTTTCCGCGGACACTGGCGGATGACGTGGCGAACGATGAGGTAACAAGCCATTCCCAGTTGTCCGCTCCCCCAGACTGAACACATCGTGCATAGACAGGAATACGAGAGGAGCTGAACGAAGATCGGGAGACCGCAGGGCGTTCCGGACCCATCCATCGCTCAGCCAGGCACTTTGAGAGTCGCAGCGAACCCTCTCGGTGTCTTCAGTTTTGATAGATTTAGCTTATTTGTTATGCTTTGCACGCATGCTGTGACCACACATCGCGGTACTTCACGATGCGACGAAGATGCATCGAACGAAACGGCCTGCTTGCTTGCTTGCTTGCCTGCCTGCCCGACTGCCAACCAACCGTCCAGCCTACGAACGTACCAAACAGCGACCGATCGCTGACGCGAAAATGCTCCGCCAACGTTTTTCCGCCGGCTTTCTGTTATTAACGCTCGCATAGCAAGTTCCCAATGCAAAGACGCACCCGGTGGAAATTTGGCGCCGATCGGAAACGCTCGACCGAGAGAATTACAAAGACAGTGAAGCCGCTGCCTACGAGTCTTCAGCGTTCATTCCTTCCTTTTTGGTGTTCCGTGAGCCTCGGTCCGAACTCTCCGCGGTTCTCGCCGGTTTCCGTCAAACTACCCCGGCAAGGCCTCAGAGAAAGTCAAGCAGGGAAGTGTACAGCGAAACTACGGGACAACGTTTTAGGTCGAAAGTCGGAAGAAGACTTTTTCAATCGAACATCGCCCCTCGTTGGCACCCATGAACTTCTCACATCCGGAGCCGCGGTTCGCCGTAGATAAGCTTTGGATAGTCGCAAAGCTTCCCGATCTTCGTTAGATCCCTTTATCTGTCGGTTTTTTATGTTCTATCTGCGTAGTCGTACAACGAGCTTTCATCAGAAAACCTGAACGATAAGCTGCTCTACCAAGAGGCCTTCTGGATTCGGTAGCGCACGGAAAACGCAGCGCAGGAGACGCCGCGCGTTTATTCTGTGGGAATCTTCCCGTGCTCTGAGGTGTTGCAGTGAGCCACGATCGACGTAATCGGATCGATCGATCGATCGATCTGGAGATTCTGATCTGATTCAGTAAATCCGAGAGAAGGGAAAGAAGCTGCGGAGACGGGATTTTATGCTCCACGCCGCCCGGTCACCGCTACGGTTTGGGAATCACCGGTGCGAATGACCTCCATCAGTCCTCGCGTCAGTCAACCAGACCAGGGATCGAAGAGAGAATTCTGCCGACTGATTGAGTGACTGACTGAGTGCGATCGAAGAAGACTCCGAAACAGCTTAACGGCTCTGCACCGGAACAAGACGACATCAACGAAATTCCGTCGGTGCCGGTCCTCGAACAGGTGGTTACACACTGACTCGTTCTCTCGGTAGCTCATTACACGACGACTCGTTCTGGTATTCTGGACAATGGCCTCTTGTTGTCGGCTAACGGGACGAAGTCAACTCGGTGACGCACGTTTCAGGTACCTAAACACGGTCATCTTAGTTGTTCTGTTCCAGAACGGGTTATCTATGGAGCTTGCCGATGCGCTTCTGGGAAGTTCTTGCCTCGCAATCCGCAACCGCGATTCTTAATCGGCGGATGGTTCTTTACCTGCTCGTTAGTTTCGAGCGACGAATCATTGATGACGATCATTGTGAACGGTACGGTGAAGACTAAACTGATGCTGATGATCAAAGTGCTCGTTGAACTCAATCCAGAAAGAAAACAGAACCCAGCACGAATGATTTGCGATCGTTTTGTTCCACGATCTCCACGTCAATGCATTCGTGTTCGCATCGCCATTCTCGTTTCGTTTCTTCCGAAGTCTCATCAAAACCGTTTCGCGTTTCTTGGTGCGGAGCGAGATCTGCAGATCATGCTCAGTGGAACTCAGTGGAACTCAATGGATTTGAATCGAGAACTTCAAGCCGAAGTTCTTTTGATGTTTCCAGTGCCGATGAAATGTTGGCTTTTAGGTTGTCAACAACAACCTGATGACGACTCGCGAGAGCGACGCTGAGGACGCTTTCTCCTCAAAGCCATTAGCGGCGCGGACAAAAATGCAGCGCCTGATGCAAAAACTTCAATCAGATCTTGTGGCGCCTCCTCCAGACGACAGAAGCCGAATTCGGCGTTCGCGGCGACCTCTAATGTGAACACAACGGTTTTTTTTTCATTCGAAAGATAAATGAATGAATGGAAACAGGGAAGAGCAGAGCGAGAGAAGTGCACTGCTGGTTGCAGAAAATTAATGTGAGAAACGAACATCTGGAACGCTTTCTAAAGCAGACCTTTAACACCAACACTGCAGTTGCCCGCCGACGTTACGAAGTCGATCGTGAAAGAGAAACAGAAATGGACGAAATGAAATAGCGGCGGGGCTGCGAAAATAATACAGTAAACAAATCGACACAAAGTGTGCCGCTCGAGAATGAATTGAGAGGAAAAAATGATCGATGATCATCTGTCAAATCGTCGCACAGTATCTCGAGGCGAGCGAGCCCTGGAATCAAACGAGCCACCAACACCAACCGATCCTCCCAGGGCTACGGCCAACGACGACGAATAACCGAATTGAGAGCTCGGCTCCATCAGATCACCTCGCATGGAAGCCCATCACATCATAATCAAGCAACACTCTCTCATTTTTTTTTCACCTTCCGCCATTCTCTCCTCTCATTCTTTGAAATTTCCGTCGATCCTCGGCTTCGGAGTTGATATCTGCTCCAGATTTGTAAATTTTGTTTGAGTTTACATTTGTTGCCGTCGTTCTGTCTTCTCAGCGTTTGCCGAACAAACTGCAGGTAGGCAGACGAATCGATAGACAGGCAGGCAGAAGAAAAAAGAATTGTCATCTTCGATGCTCGTCAAAACATCCCCTACAGCCGGTGACCAGTGGGCGCTGCTGCAGCCACCGGCGACGCTCGGACGCGACGGGAAAAAGGGAAACACAAATGTGCAGAAGCCGGTTGTCGCCTTTTTGTCGATCAAAGTCGCAGAAGTTTCTGTCGATTGATTCTGTGTTTCGTGCTCGTTGTTGTCCGGCACTCAGCTGATGGAACGTTTTGTAACTCTTGGCATGACTACAGATCGCCGCCTTCCATGATGTCGTTTTCACTGACGTTTCTGGCAAGGGAGTCACCGTTGATCGAGTTTGATGTTTGTGAGGTCGTTTCAGCTGCTAGTGATCAGCACGTAGAAATAATGTTCATCGCGGAGCGAACTGTCAAACTGAGCGAAACCGTGCCAAGACAAAATCCGCCAAAAAATCTGACAAACTAAAATGAATCTGTCAAAAAATGCAGTGCCTGTCGTGACGTCGCCTCAGAGCCGCGAGTTTTTACTCGGTATCGGACCCTCGAACCGATGCTGGAACACCTTCGAATCTACGACTGTCGTGATCGTCGCCATTAAGTTCTTGTTGCTATTCTATTTTTCTCCCTCGTCGACGGTGTTGTTGTTGTCGTTGTTGCTACAATCAACGTTGTTTCCGTCGTCGATTTGGGTGTTTTGAAGTCATTTTTGACAGCTCTTGGAGCATTGTACAGCCCACTAGGAATGTTTCCTTGACAGGACTTATCATGTTATTGAGTGGAGACATTTTCGACGAGTTATCCGATATGCCAAAACTACGGCATGAATATCGCAGCTGCACCACCACTGTTCATCAACGTGAATGGCGTTTCGCAGCGGGAGCCGCAGGAACTGGAGCACTCTTCCCTCAGTTCACCCATCCATACGAGCGTCCGTCCGTTGGCCAGAAAGACGAAACAACAACAAAACTGTCACTGATATTACGAATATCATTCATTAGATGCGATAGCCGTCGCATTCAGCTAAATTCAGGAAGTCGTTCGTTGTCAGTTTTGAGCTTGCTTTTCCTTTTGATTCCATCGATACACCCGACCAGTCATCCAAGCAGACAACCTGCCCTCCCGCCCGCCTGCCTGCTTGCCAGCACCCGTTTCCGAACGCAGCCAACGAGGAGCAGTCAGATCACGTCATCTCATGAATCCTAAATCATGAACGAAAAGTGAGCAGCAGCGTTTTTCAATGTTGACACAGACTTGTACAAGAGCGGCAGCTGGGAAGAGTGGTGAAAAGAAATCTTCTGGCGAGACCGAACTTTTCCTCCAACGCCGTGGTCGTCGTTGTCGTAGTCAACATCATCATCATCATCATCACAAACATCAAGAACGCAGTCAACGAGCTCCGTCTTTTTCTTTACTCGTAGCAAATATTGGTACCTCTATCCATGAAGACTGTGATGTGAACGATGTAGACGACGATGCTGTATTTCACTCAGGTCACGTTGTTTACATCTCTGTTCAGAGCTGTCACGTTGAACACACTCAGCGTGGATTGACAGGACGACATCGCGACTTTCGAATCTACATTGGCCGTAATGATGACCTACGTTGATGATAGCGGATGCAGGTATTCAGATCGAATACTGGAAACACCTTTCGCGCACGACGAGCAATCGATTATCGCCTCTGAATGAGCTCTGAGTTGTGACGTAGACGATACCCCGTCTTTACAAACTTTGAATTTCGCAGGATTACGTAAAGACGACATTGTGTAGTCATCAAAGGAGCGAATGGTGAAAGGGAGTTCGGTGTTTTCCTCAAATCACCACGGAGTTCGAGGCGGAAAGATTCTCGATGGATTCTTCCCGAAAGTTGAGTGAAGTCAGTGAAGAGATTTGAAGATTTGTAAGGCCTTTAGTTTCACCTCAGTTCATCAGGAAGTCAATGGGTAGTTTGAGGTCACAGTTGACAGTCACATATCTTGCTGTCGATCGCCGACAGTCTGGAACGCGATGCCAGGAACGAAGGAATGGATACCGCGCGGATATGCGGCCTTTGGAGATGATCTCAACTATATCCTCTAGAGGGAGCCGTTTCTGTTATGTTCTACTTTTCAGATTTCATGAATGATTGAGACGATACTCCACGGATTTGTGGTGGACGAATTACGATCACGACGGTTCTTTGGGAGCTAAACCTTTTCTCTAGATCGAGCTTCTCCACAATCGAGCTTGTTTCTCTTTTTCTCAGATTCTTCGATTCGATTGTAGCCCTTCTTTCTCAAAACTCACCTTTCATCATCGTGGAGATCATTCTCGGTTTCGGGTCTCATTGATTGCTTCGAATGAGTTTTCGCTTGAACTCTCCATTTCATCATCTTGAAGCTCTTCTTGATGTGGTCAAGTCGACCACAAATTGAATGGAAACTTCACCAGCACGTATTCCAGGGATTTCACCTCACAGAAATATCGCAGTTCGTATGAAACCGTAGATTCTTCACTTTACCACACGTCAGAGCTCCGAGTTTGAAGTCTTCGAGTTTCTCTTTCGACCTGGTCATCACATCAGTGACCTGCGGGTCTTCAACATCTTCTCCAGAAGAGAAGACGCGGACCGGGTGCGGTCAGAAACACAATACACTTGTAGCACAACTCGTACACTCGAAATTTCGATGAACTCGTCACAAAGTGGAGGACTGTTGTTCGAGCGCAGAGATGGAGCGCTTCTTGTTTGGCGCGAGCACTCGTGGACTTGATGACTGCGGAGCTAAGCACACGCACGCCCGTTCGCCAGAGCGGCTGATTCGATCTGAAACGGGACGGTTTCCGCGGCGAACCGCGCGGCGCTACAGCGTTCGCCGGTCGCGTGTAGTTCTCTCTTCGACCACTTCTGGCGCTTCGGTAGAGCTGCTCAACGGTATATCGCTGTCCTGTGGATCCGATACCGGTCGTTTCAGTTCGAGCGAAGCGGGGGTGCGAGATCCGAGCTCCGAGATTCCTCTGAAGATCAAAGCAGCGGAAGCCTCAGAGGTTCGTGAGTCACCGGAGTCGTGGAGGTGTGAATGGAATGAAGATACTGTCGACGATTCACCTCCCGTCCTACAACGACGAGCTCTACAGCCGCGGTGAAGAACTGATCGTAAACAAAACAACGTTTTCTTAGAAATGTCTTCACTTCGTACGTTTGTCCTTATTGTACTCCTTTCCGTCCTCGTTTCAACTGAGCGCGTCGGCCGCTCGAGCAGCTCACTGAGTGGCACATGAGAAGAAAACCGCGAGCTGTAGAAAAATTCAACGACACATGAAAACAGCGAAGGAAAACCGAACAAAGGCCATGAACATCACAAAAATCACGAAAACCACCCGCGGCTCTCAGGGTGGGAGGTTGTCGCGGCTACGAGTTTGTACGAATGACAAAGTCGGCCGTAAAATACGTGTTCACAGTGCGGGCGAACCTTTCTGCGCTGCTCGTTGATCTGTCGGTCGGTCGGTCGATCGCTGACGCTTCTGTGCCGTCGGTAGCGCTCTGTCCGCCGGTCGGTCGAACAAACAGCGGATGGATTCGCTGTTCTATCACACAACCTAACCTTTCACTACAGATGGTCTTTCCGCATGCCGCTTCAGAGCTCTGAAAAGACACCAGTTGCGTAATTCCCTTTCGGACTGAGTCATCAACTCTCTTGAGCAGCACCACTGCAAGTCGGATTGCGGATCATGCCTCGAGTCACATGCTTGCGGCTATTGACACCATTTCTTAGAGACTCGCGACTGTGGAACATGAAAAACGAGTTATTATTTAACTCCGAGCGTGATTTTCCTGTCCTCAACAGGAAAATCGATGAGGTTCCGCGAGGTTAGCTTTTTCTCTTCGCGCCGATCAACGCGCGGTTACCTTGCTGTGTTTGAGTCTAACTGTTCGATGTTTGAGGACGCCCAACTTTCGCGCTATGCTCAGCTGTTTTCGCATCAGGGTTGGGTTGGTTTCACCTATGTAAATCAAATACCCTGCGGGAAATGAGTAAATGAGACATTTCAAAACTTGGTGTGGAGCAAAACAAGTGTGATTCGGCGGAATTCTGCTCTGACGCAGAGCTGAGCAATCAGATTATTGTCAGAGATAGCAAGTGTCGGTGGACCGGCTCTGGAAATCTGGAATTTTCGACGTTGGAACACATGATTTGCACCGCGAAATTCCACATAAGGGGCCAGAGGCTTCCTTTTCGTCTCGATTCTGCAATACATTTCGAACAGCGAGAGTGTGCGAACACAGAAGGAGAAGGCGGAACGATTATGTCATCGATGTTTCATGTCTCGCCCAGTTTCACTTGTTCGAGCTACACTCTCCTGCCGTAAAGTAATCTCGAAGTGAGAGCGTAAGCGGTAGGGATCGAACGTTACGCTTGCGCTCTGACCTTCCGCTCGAGATGGCGCCGATTTGGATTTGCAAATTCATGACCGTCACAGGTACAGAGTGCGTTGACCATCCAGCGTCTTGGTCTCAGCTGCCACACTCGCGCGCCAACAGAACGCCGTGACATCATTTCGCATCGACTGAATACTCGTGCACGCGTCCGGTTCCGACGCTGAAGCATTCTCAATCTCCTTGACTTCAATCGCTGGGATTGCCGATGCGCCTAGAGCAGGGCTGGCCACGCAGTCAGAGGAATGCATGCGCTACATTGTGACTGTTCTAACGGCAACAGCGATGTCGGCGGTGGTGGCGGCCTGCGGAGAAGAAGCCAAAGGAGAGGAAGAATGAGAAACTCGAAAATTCCTCTAGGCTCGAAGCGAATGAACAGACAGATCCTGCTGCACCCGGCAAATCAGAGTAGCGGCCGAACGAGCTGGCGAGCGACGGCGAGTCGAATCGTGGGAGTGGCGTCATTGAACAAACGACGAAGAGATAGCCGGCTGGCTGAGCGCTCATCGACTAACTTACAAGTGACCACCGCTCGGTGAAGGTCTGCTGACGTAAACGTCGACGTAGTGGACGACGCCTCTGCTCTCGACGCTGAAGAAACCAGAGCGTGGATATATCGTGTATTCTCGTCCTTTCGCCGGTCGCTTGGTCGGTTCGTTCGGATAGATTTATAGGCAAAACCGATCTCACCGAGCTTGAGAGGCTCTCAGCTAACCCTCTGGACGTCAGCTCGAGCGGATTTGTTCGTTGGATTTGCTTGGACAGTTGAACAGCAGGTGGGCCCCAGTTTGCTCAGCTGCGGTTGTTACAAACGACAGAGGAACGTTATGCAACTCGTCCCTTCGTTGATTCGATCACTAACAACCATTCACTCATCACACCTTTCTCAGTTTTCGAGCATTCTTCTTCGAAACTATTCCATGACATCGGCGCGGCGGCTCAACAGGTGATCATTGGGAACTTAAACCCCCTGTGACACCTCAGAATACACCTGCGATTGGAATTTTTGGAAAATGAGTGTGAAGGGGTGTGATGAACGTTTTCTTGAGTGAGTTTTGGATCGGAAGATTCTGACTTTCAGGAGCATTCCAAGTGACTTGTAAGTTACCATTGGAGGTAATCTACGACAGTGCTCTGAGAGAATCCCCGCCTGAGGATCACATGAGCAGAGGTTCAGAAAAGTGCGAAATCTTCGCGATCTTCTGTTTCAATCTTCTCGGGTACTTCTTCCATACTGCACCTATTGAAATAATTGCGCGACAAATGGCCGATAATGACTCACTCCGGTACCACTGAACGTCGCGCAGATCGTAGACATGTGTTAATTACAGTCACACTGCGCTCCTGAAACTTTCGTTTCCTGACGACGGAAGTTTCTCGATGGGTCGCAGTTTTCTTCTCGCTGGAAGCGAATTCAAAAAAGTCACGAACAAGTTAATGGGCCGCTCCGGAATCGTTCGCACGAAATTACCTGCAATTAACTGATGTCTTGGAAGGTGACAGAAAACAAAAATCTGTCGTTGACTACACAGAATAAATGTATGCAGAGATATCGTTTCTGTTATTCGAAAACACAAATAGTTTTGTTTGGCATCGAGGTATTGAAGTTATCCCGCAAACGAGTCGTCGACAAAGGGTGCTCATGAACATAACGAAGCTTTTTCTGTCGGAGGAAGAATCGTCTTCCGAAAGTGTCGTCCATCGTCATTGTCTGTCTCCTCGGTTACTAAAGTTGAGAGTTTCTGAGAAGAAAATTTCCGAAAATTCCGCTCCTGGTCACTCGGCGAGACAAAACTTGAGGAGGAATGAGTAAAACGAACGATTGGTTGCGCGAAAGCATGAGCTCATGTAGCGAACACAATAATTGTGCCACTGGCCTACGGGAAATCGTAACGGATGTTCACGCCAGGGATTTGCACGGATGAGTTGCTAATATGTGACTACACGTAGCAGACAGCTGACTCAGAAACCTAATGATATACCAAGGCTGCGTTCATCGTAGCGGCTGATTGCCCCTCCATAATAACGCATCTTTTTGTAGTTTTGTAGTCGTTTCCTCTTCTTCCGACAAGAATTTACGTCTTTTGTGTTTGTGTGTGTGTGATTTTTGTGTTTTCTGCCACCGACAATCAAAATTCGATTCTTGCAAAAAAAACTTCTAACCTTGTTCACGAGGTTCTGGACACTTCTTCTGGCATCCATCACGGAACCGCCCGACTCGAGTGATGGCTTGTCGGTGCTTCACTATCATATCAGAACATTGTGCTGTTTGTTGGCTTGTATCAGTTTTTAATTACGGTACTTTGCTGTAGAATTTATTGAAAGTTCCGCGCGAAGTTCCGAGAGATTGATGACGAGAGAACGAGAGCCACGCATGATCATTGATCGCTCTAAATTCGACATCCAAGGGAAAGCCAAAGTAAAAAGTCCTTAATTTCTTGACTAGACCCGTCTCGCAGAAGCGGACAACGAGCTATATCCGCTTTGGGTGGTCACCGTTGATTTTTTTCTCTATCGAAGAGATAAATTGATTACGGGATGAGTCGATCCTCGCCGGGACTGAATGGGCACATTAGCGATCTATTGGGTGATTGTGCACTAGCATAAAAGGGTCGATTGATTCTTGAAGCCTGGATGGGTCGCGAGAGCATAAATTGTTGGGTTACGGACGGAACTGTTAGATGGATAGGTAAGTGGGTTGACAAATGAATGTTAGAATGGACGGATGGATCGCATAGTTTAGACGCCCTCGATGGTGGCCTCTCGGAGGTGTGGTGGATAAGATCGGTACTTCGAATTGTTTTCTCTCTTCTGGCTCCATTGAATAGCACCATCATGAGCCAAAGGACCGCACCGCTTCTACGCACTTCTAACTTCAAATGAGGCGAGAGAATCGTTATTGTGGTTTCGCTGTGGATATCCATAGCGACGATTCTCTTCGGCGAATTCCATGCGCCTCAGTGGTGGGTTTTCGTGATTGTCAAAATACAGAATCTCGCAAAGGAGAAATATGAGTCGAGATGTCACTTTTAGAATCAGAGAAGATTCTGGGGAGTCCGGTGGACCTCGGGCCTGATCAAGGGAAGAATCGAGTCACAAGTTCGAATGACGAGAAGCTGACCCGGAATTCCACGAACTTTGGAAAGTGAAATCGAAAACAAACATTGGAGCCGTGGAAAACGGAACCCGAACGCTCACTTGTCTCAGTACTGGTTGCTGTTATTTACTCTGACACCGAGTTTTATCGGCTCCGACCGGGTTCTGTCTTGCTGAACAGAAGAACCGATGTTTTTGTCGACGAGCTTCACAAAAACCATTAAAAGAGGTTGTCCGTTCCTCCCTACGTTCGGCCATGTATCCATCTGAACGTCCAACGGAGCGACAGACCGGTCGACCGACCGACCATCCATCCTCCGTTCCAAAGGCTCGTTCTTGGCTTTCAGGTAGATTTACAGCACCGACAGAAAAAAAAACAACAAAAAACTACATGAGTAATAAAATGGAGCGTTCGATCTCGCCAGCGCAGTATTTAAAAGCCCGTTTCGAGCGGCTCACTAACTAGCTGGACATGTCTTGGGGAGAAATGAAAGAACTGAATGTACGTCACAATGTACGGCAAGTTGTGGAAGCATTGTCGATGGCACTATTTGGTCCGGATGGCTGAGTCATCGTAAGGTCGCTTCAGTTTTGGTGAGAAGAATGAATTGAATAAAAGCCCTTGAAATCACCCACCTTTACACGAACGACTGTCTTCTGTGCTGTCGAGATCCGGGCGCTTCATAGGAGGTTTCGTTTTCGTTTTATGCCCTCGCGGACCGTGGGAAGACCACCAGTGCCGAGGAAACAGCGCCAGTCTAATCTTCGAGGCAAGAGGGGTTAAGTTTGATTAGACGATTTTACTGTCGGAAATCAGATCAAAGTAAAGACAGAATCGAGGACTTGAGGGAAGGTACTCCTCGCTTTTAGGTTTCTCTCGAATTTCGAGTTTTCCCCTTCAGACGCTACTATCTCTAGATTACGACGCGGAATCGTTCCAAGATTTCGGATGATTTTGTCTCATGTCCAGTTTTCGATACATAAATCAGTTCCTGTTCTGACATTCTAATCTTGTTTTTTTTTCCAATGTCGAATTCGCGTTTATCGGCCATCTTTCCGGAATGGTCGCACGGCTGCCGGGTCGTTTACAGTGAGATCCAAGAGCGTCAATGTATTTTGGTGTTTGTATTCACCGTTTTGATTGAAATAAGCTCGTTTTTCCGGTGGTCGAATGTAAAGTTTCCTCTGTTTGTCGCCCAAAATACAACAAACAGCGTCTTCCTGGCCGATGTCTTTGGGTGTTGTTGCCTTCCTTCATCCCTAGACCCAAACAGACGTCCACGCGAGCCACGCTGGACCGAGGAGTCAACCTGATAATCAGAAGTGATTGACTGACAGGAGACAACGCGAAACTTATCACTGGTTCGTATTTCCTGCAGCAGAATCATTCGGTGTTGGAAGCACTGTAATAAGCTGGAGAAATCTTCTCGAGCCACCAATCAATGGGTATTTACGGTCGCCGCTCCGTGAATCGATTTACTGCTTTTTAATAGAAAATAAATCATTGTCAACTTCTCTGCTGTTAGCGAAGATTGTCTTCGAAGCCTTTGGAATCGATGAAATCTGCGGCTGAGCAAAGCGCATCCTGGCTTTTCGGAGTCGAGATTTCTTGGATTGAATTCGCCCTGTATTTCCTTCGGACACAGAACTTCTCCTAAAGACATTAAAAGATAACGGCTCGCACTGCACATAGTTGAACATCTGATCCTCCCCTAATTATTGAATCTTGGCTTCGCGTCATGAGCTGAGGCATGATAACCGCAGAGATGGATACAATCCGCAGCATCTCCTCAAGCGTCGTCTTTGCTCTGATCCAGAACGCGGACCCTGTCGCCCTGAGTTATATCCTGGTGCTCCTGAGGTTGAATCCGCACCAAGAAAAGAATCATCGTCAATATCATTGATTTTTTCGAATACAACAATATGAGTCGCCATGGATCCACGAGATTCCCCGGAATCTCGGGGATCGGTATGATACCGCGGGTCTTTGGAGGTTTTGGTTTTGGATTTTTGATGAAGAGACTACGAATACGCATGCTCGGCTCCGACCAGCGACGTTTTGGGTCATGTCGTGGCACAAGTCCATTTTCCGACTTCCATCGTGTTTCCGTTTTTCCTTCAGCCTCGTGAGCCGAGGTTCGAGCGTGGTTTGTTTCGCAGATTCGAGGAAGCAAGAAGACTTTCCATCATTGTCGTCAGGTCCCTTGAATCCTCGAAACTATTCCAGCTGACGCCTGATCCAAGGAAACTCAGGGAGCTTCTGGGTCATTCGTTCTGCGTAGAGAAATGCCTTCATTAGATTTCCGATGAAGAGCTTCCATAAAATTCGTTCGATAGCTAAGCTTCTTCACGCTTCTCAAAACTCGATCATACTCTGTGGATTCACAATCACGTCCTCACGTTTGGCCTTTTTAGAGTCGATCGAGCAGCTTTTTGACCGAACGGTTTCCTGGCCAGCGGCTAGTTTGGTGTTTGGAGCTGGTAAGGGTAGCTGGAGGTGGTCCGAGATATGGGGGAAGAAATCCCAGATATGGGCTTTGCTCCGGGTGCTTGGGAACCGAAACTCTAGAGAGAGGCAGAGAGAACCGTCGGTGACAGATTCGGCGAATGTCTCTTCGTTCAGCTCGTTCGAGGTAGGATGGGAGTTTGATAAAGAACTTTTTGATCCCTCGGTGGTGAAATTTTTTTTCTCGGGAACAAGCCATGGTCGCAACCACCGGAGTTTGTCGTTGTCGGTGTGGTCCGGCAGCGTGAGAGTATCTCTTCAGCGTTATCCTCCCTTCCGAAATTTCTCTGTTCGTTTACCCGAGAGCAAGAATCTCGCCCAGCGAGATCTGCTGACGACTCGACGACGCTTTTTGATATCCCTCGTCTTACTTCTCTTCCCGCAGCAAGACGGCGCGACGGCTCAAAGCGCGGCAGCTTTTCCCATTGGTAATCGCTCTACAAAATGGCTTTTTAGGCCTTCATGATTAACTGTCAGACAGACCCATCCGAATGCCCGCAAACCGTGTCACATCGACAACCGGCACTTTGTCGAGCACATTGTCCGCAGGGTATGTGGTGTGCGCGCTCGAAACTCAGTCCGTTGCTCACCGAGAGAGAGAGCGTTGTTGAAAGGTTTGAATCAAGAAAATAGCAAGGCCGGCGAACAAAAAGCAGACGCAGAGCGTTGCTGTGTAGTGGAGGAGGGAAGGAATGCATTATAAATATTTTATTTCGAGATGAGCCGTTTTTGATCGAGGGGCCGCCTCGAAGGCAGAATACATTATCCTGATTGTAGCCATGTCTTTATGAGCACGCCAACGATAGAAGCGCAATCCTTCGAACACATTTTTTGTCTACCCCGTTCCTTGCTCCAGGACTGTGAAGGACGCAGTTATGTCCCTTATCCGGGACCCTCGATGGCCATCACGGAAGACCACGAATTCGGTGATCAAGTCCTCAATCATTCAAATCATCCAGTTTCTTACCAAATTGTAGATGTCCGTAATGTACCGCTCGAATTCAGTTCGTGATTTCTTTGAGTCGCTGCGCTAAAATAGGCGAGGGTTTGCCAAACTGGTCGAGAATTTTTCCTCTGCTGGCAGCCATCAGAACTGGAGTATGGGTCTAGGGTGTAGGCAGTTCCGTCGAGTGTCAAAAAGTCGAGCGGTCGTTGCGTGTTCCCTCTCTACGACTCGGCAATCGCTTCTGTGACTGAGTAAGTGAGCGAACGGCTCACAAAGTACTCGGGCATTTCTGGCCCTCCCGCTCGCGGTCCGCAATCCAGGTGGCGCAGACGACGACGACTACCACGATAAACTGCGCTCGACCAACTGGTTGCTATCAACAGCGTTTCGATAGCCAATATTTCATCGAGATCGGACCGTTCCGAAACGCGTTTCCGATAGAAATGCAATACCCATGAGGGTGTGCTTACGGGGAAGTGAAAGACAGACGGGAAGGAATCGGCACAAACTGAAAGGGTCACCGCACTCTCGTCCAGGTCAAGCAGTCGTCGTGAACGTCGAGAGTCATTTCGGCCGTGCGCGGCAAAGTCAGAAAGGTCGCGGTGAATAGCCTGACGGCATAGCAGGAAGGAACGTTTATCGGCCCGGCCCGGACCGGAGAAGGAATAACTCTTGATTTCTGACCTTCGAGTGTTCGAATGCCCTTGCGGCTGCGGATCGGAGATCAACGGTTTCCACGGAACTGACCAAAGGTTTTCCGGGCCTGCTTCAATCGTTACATGACTGACTTGATTGGTGGAATTAGGATGTTCGCGACTGAGCATCGATGCGACGTACTTTCGTTTTCTGTTAAATCACCCCCTATCGGTATGAGCTCGAATGGCATCGGCTCCCCTCGACCGTATTCCAGAAAAGGCTGATACGTGGGCGCATCGATGACCGAAAATGTTTTGGGGGTCGTGGATCTCTCCAGATACATAGGTAAGGGGGGAGAGATGGAAAACGGGGGAATGAATTTCCCATTGGTCGCTTCTTCAGCCTCCCTTCCAGCTTGAAACTGATTGTAGGCGCTCTTTCAGCACGGGATCGAGAGAGCCATTTCGCTGCAGTCGAACGGATCGGACATCTCGACAAAGTTATTAGAGCGGAATCGAAAGTTTAAACTTTGTGGCATTTAGTCACCGCTCAGCGTAGGTGAAGGAAACGGCGAATCGATCGATACAAGATTCCGATAATGGAATTTTTCTCCGTAGCTGCTGTGAACAGACTTCTTGAGGTCAAGCTACCGAGAACTCTCCTCTGGGACTCACTGGAATTCCGTCCTTTATGGTCGCTTATTTCTTTTCCAACAACCATGATTTCTCCTTTCTTCAATCCGTCTCGGCCTGACACTCCGCAGAGAGAGTTCTTCCACTGATCACGACTATAGGTCCTGAGTTTCGAGGAAAAATTTGAAAATGAAGGGTTCTCATCCGGAAGTCTTGAAGGAAAAGCCAATAATAATATTTCGGATCTGACTCCGAACGAGATGGATTCACCCATTTCAGTTCCAATAACGATTCCAGATGGTTTGAAAAATTTCAGAAGTCCTCGAGCGATACTCTCGAACAACACGTGGCATTCCAATCTCGATGGAATCGGCTTCCCGACCAGAGGTCCAGTCGAAATGAATTTCTCCTGAAAGTCCTCTCATTTCTTCCGACCACTCGAAATTATGAACGTGATAAATCATTCTAATGACCCACGACTCGGTATTCGTGGGCACGAGGCCACTTTGCCTATCGGTTTTTGTTTCATTCCAGAGTCCAATACATTGTCGTAGAAATAGCCATCGGAACGGTCGCTTTCCCGATTTTTCCTTCTGACCAGATTCATCGACTCGGGAGGCTTTGAGGTCAGAGTCGACCGGGAAGCCTTGAGAGAGAACGTTCGAAGGGAAATTCTTGCGACTGGAGGTCGCAGCCAGCCACGTAATGATCGGGGATGGAAGGCGGGTGGCAAAAAGAACTATAATTTGGAAAGAACCGAGGAACGAGCAAGAAACTTCGGCCAGGGGACACGATATCGGTTTTATCTTTCCACAAGCGAACTCTCTCTCTCGATTTTCTTGCTTGTCTGCTTCTCCTCCGAACGCGGCGGCCTCTGCCTTCGGAAGACCCCCACGAGAGACCTAACGGGGACCCCATACTCCGTCAGAGTCCTTCTTCGGTCCCCGCCAGACAAACTCATCTACTCCTTTCCCTCCGATCGGGCCCCATAGAGGTTACATAATTATTAAGTGATCTCTCCCGATTCGCGCTTGGTGTGCTCCTGAACTGGAGTGATGACGAAAAAATGCGATAAATTCTCTCTTTGGTTCCCCGGTTTCTCTCTCGGGGTCCCCCGGTTTCCTCGGACCTACTCCATGAGGTTCGCAGCGAGGAGCGATAAAGATGAAGAGGATGACAAGGATTCGGAAAGATAGGAGAGTCATAGAGAGCGGCTGCTGGAGGGAGAACTGACCATTCCGTCGCAATCATCATCTTGTCGTTAGATTCCGATCGTATGACTTCTAGTGCTCTCGTCGAATTTTTTTCTTGACGACAGGAAAACGGATTCTTTTCGAAGAGCGATGCTGTGAAGGCGGTTTCCGAGAATCGAAAGTGAATCTTGGAATGGCGTCAAAATTCTTTCCGATTGTGAATTTTTACGATTCCCTGTGGTGTTCGCTCGAAAATTGATTCGTTCCCTGTCAATTCAACTAACGAAGAATCTTTTATTCTTATTTGAGATTCAAGATCGATGACTAGATCTCTTAGGGGTTCATTTTGAACATGAATTAATGATATCCCCCATGATGACCATGATCTCCATGATGACCTCGGTGTCCCTCGCCGTATCCGTGGTGTCCGTGTCCTCCGTGATGACCTCCGTGGTGTCTTCCTCCGTGACCGCCGTGATGTCCGTGATGGCCGTGGTGTTCGTCGCCGTGATGACTTCCATGACGTCCACCGTAATGTCTGCTGCCCCCTCGGTGTCCGTAGTGCTTGTGGTGCTCCCCGTGTCCTCCTCTATCGTGGTGCTCTCGGTGATGTCTGTCCCATCCCCATTTCCTCTCCTCTCCCCATCCTCGGTCCCTATGATGTCGGCCTCCCCGATTCCAATGCCCGTGGCGTCCATGATGACCCCCGTAGTGGCCGTGGTGACGATGTCCTCCGTGATGCGATCCGTGTCTGCTACCGTGATGCCTTCCGCCATGGTGTCCGTGGCCACCGTGATGGCCGTGGTGCTCTCCGCCGTAGTGTCGTCCATGGTGTCCATGTCCGCCTTGTCCGTGGCGGTGCCCTTCATGTCCGCCGTAGTGACCATGTCCTCCATGTCCAGATTCCGCAACTTCCATAACCTCTTGATCGGATTTGGCCAATTCACTTTCAACTGAGGGAATGTCCATAGCTGTGACATTCAGTTTCGTCGTCGGTTCTTTGTTGGAAGCTTTCTCGGTGCTGACTCGGCCGAGATCGCAAAGAGCGACACCGAGCAACAGCCAGAGCACTTTGTGACGGTTCATGTTCGTTACTCGCTGGGAGCTCGATAGTTCGGTGTCGAGCGTTGCCCGTTTTAAGCACTCCAATAGTTTTCTCCTCTCCCATTCTAGAAATGCTGACTGTCCTTCAACTCGAGCGGTGCACAGAAGAACGAAAAGACCTCGTGAACGCCGGCACAGAGTAACCTGTTATGTAATTTTAGTTCAGACAAGAGTCCCGACCTTTGGAAAAATCCAAAGGTTTTTAGTTGCTCCACTTCTGGAGGGTGCTCAAGCGTTTAATCGTACCGCGGCTTTTCTCCCAGCTCTCAGAACAGGGGAAGAGCCGGCGCTGCTCAGGGATCTTTCCTCTTGTAGTAGAAGTCAGTCTCTTTTCAAAAGCGAGGAATCGAATGATGGAATGCTATGTGGTTCCTCTTTCATCAGAATCCATAATCTCTTTATCACATGTCAATTTATATTTGGAGATATACTCATTGTTAGTTCCCCTCATTTGACCTTGAGACCTCATTCGGATAACTCACAGTCAGGTAGTTTTTTAGGCAGAGACGTGAGTTTGATTCTTGTGTTATCTAATTCATCTTGAGTTCATCCTATCAAAACTCATCGCACGATAGCGCGTGCCACAATCCGCGTATTTAGCACGTTCTCTAAAAATTCAACGATACGATGGACGCAACGTGCTCGTATTTCATGATCAGTGGTTCTCGAACACCCAAGTGATTGGGGACCCCTTCCAGACCATGAATGGATCCAATGAACTCCCATGACTGTTCACCTGGAAGCTTCGTCACCACATCAGCGGGAGCTCAGGTATGCGAATTCATTCGTTCGCTGTAGTGAATTGGAGAATCAATGCCCTGATTGGCCTAATGAAATATAAACTTGCTATAATGAGTATAGAGGAGCATTTACGAGCTGCAAGAGAAGTACGGGAACTACACATGTCGATCGACCGACCCATGGGCGTTTCGACGTGTTTCAAACTGCGAGAACAGAAGGAGAGGTGAATTTGAGTCTCGCCATTTCTCCTAATTTCCAATGCTTTGACTTACCAGGGAAATGTCAAACGCTAGGTCGGAGTTTCAGAGCGAAATTTTCAGGATGAATTCGTACGATTCGTGCCAACTCCACCCTCTTAGGACGAACGCATTACTCCTGGAGCAATGCCCACTCCTTCTGGGTCCCGGATCTGAGTTCCCACCAACGTTTTGGACATGTAATTAGACCATAATCAGTTTTTTAAAGAAATCCTCTTCAATTTTATTACATCCTCAAGAACTATCGGTTCTCTAGACTAGTTTCAAACTCATGCGCATGCAGCGGAGATTCAATGATAACCTCCATGATGACCGTGGTCGCCATGATGGCCGCGGTGTCCCTCGCCGTAACCATGATGTCCATGTCCGCCGTAGTGATCACCATGATGTCTGTTGCCATGTCCTCCATAATGTCTGTGACCTCCATGATGTTCACCTCCGTGATGGCTTCCATGTCGTCCGCCGTAATGTTTGCTGCCACCATGATGTCCGTAGTGCTTGTGGTGCTCTCCGTGTCCTCCTCTATCATGATGCTCTCTATGGTGTCTGTCCCAACCCCATTTCCTTTCTTCACCCCATCCTCGATCCCTGTGATGTCGCCCACCGCGATTCCAGTGCCCGTGTCGTCCATGGTGTCCTCCATGATGACCGTAATGGCGATGTCCTCCATGATGAGATCCGTGTCTGCTCCCGTGATGGCGTCCCCCGTAATGTCTGTGACCACCATGATGACCGTGATGTTCTCGGCCGTGATGACCACCGTGATGTCCGTGATCGCCATGACCATGCCGATGTCCTTCGTGTCCTCCGTAGTGACCGTGTCCACCATGGCCCGATTCTGCGACTTCCATCGGGTCACTCTGGTTCAGGTGACCTGAAGATTCGAGCTTCGGGACGCCATTGGGACTCCCTTTGCGGGACTCGACAGCGACAATGGTGTTCTGCGACTCCAAATCTTGGCGTTGGTTGTCAGCCTCCACATAGCGAAGAACCAACGCGCTGAAGACGAACAATGCGAGACTGAGTTTGCTCCGACCCATGCTCAACTGTTCGGTTCAAACTGCAAGAGTGAGTAAGGATGGGGAATCGATTGGCTTAAATACGTCACGCGTTGGAAAGATTTCCCTTTGACCATACAAACGGGTTCTCTCCTCTTCGTCGCAAGAAACCAACCCTGACCGCGGTAGCGCAACCGGCTATGTAATTTTGGGTCGACGGAAGGTCACAGAAAAACTGTGGCAGAATCTCGTGAAAACGAAATCCGTTGAAAGCTGCTAGAATTCTTTCTGACAAAGAAGTTGTGTTGGACGTTTTTCCATCTGCTCCCTGTTTTCGTGCTCCGATTCCTCCGGCCACTAGGCGGCGAAAAGCCCCGAAGAGCTTGATCTCCGTTGTGGATACACGAAGTACGGGGCACTTCTCATCAGCGCCCGGTCTTGAAAGTTGACGCGTTCTCATTCAAAATCCGTCTTTTCCCTCCCAACATTGGGCCTTCAGTGCCCTTGACATTTTGACTGATCAGCGAGGTCTTCGTCGAGTTCAAAACACATTTCGTGCCACTCAGAGATCGGTCCTAAGGCCTTCTACCGCGGTTCTGGGACTGGTGCTTATTGTAGCGTTGAAGTCCTAGGGAGAGCGTCCTGAGAGAGGGAGTTCGGGGAGCATTGGTCTGGTAGATAATACCATGTAACTAGAATGAGGGAGCGTACTCGGCGATCGGCGGCTCGGCTAGCGCAGTGATGGGAACGGAC
Organism: Neoseiulus cucumeris; assembly: GCA_021527715.1. Classification (NCBI taxonomy): domain Eukaryota; kingdom Metazoa; phylum Arthropoda; class Arachnida; order Mesostigmata; family Phytoseiidae; genus Neoseiulus; species Neoseiulus cucumeris. Next base: position 1,701,426 of record JAJSRV010000006.1, on the reverse strand, counting down.
TAGTTCTACTCCATCAAACAGCTTTTCTATTTCCCCTCCGTAGCCTCACACGATCTCGGTCTGGTGGGCCCTCAAACGGTCTCGGGAGCCCGAAAGTCGCTCTGATGTTAAACTTTCCAGTGGATGAGAAACCTTCTAGTCGGAGAAACTCAAGCGGAGATTCTCACGATCGAATTCATGCAGATCGAGAGTGATTTCCTGGGACAGTTCGAAACTGCCTTTTCAGTAAATTCTACTGTCACTCTACTGAAGTGTATAACGAAACTCTGAACTCGTCTGACTTGGAAGCAAGAAATTCCGTTCCTTAATGATGAAAAGCCGTTCATGGTCGCCATTATTTCTATGATGTCCCATGTTCGCCTCCATAAACACCGTGTCGTGTGGGATTTCAGTGACAATGACGTCCACCGTGGCTCTATTGGATCCGCCCCAATGTCCGTTTTGCGTGTGCTTTCCACTGCAATGACTGTCCCGTCCCCGTTGCGTATGTTGTGCCCGACTTCGATTCTATCGTTGTCAGTGTCGTCGACCGTGTTTCCAGTGCTCTTCCACGCTGTCTTCTACGGGGTCCGTGCTGACTAGGTTCTCGATTATGACTATTATTCAGGTGTCATTCAGACCTTTACCTTGATGGCGCTCACGGGACTGGTCATATTATTTTGGTTCAAGGACGGGGTCAGAGCAGAAGATTCTGATTATTTAATGGAGTTGGTACCTGTACACAGACTAGAAGAGTAACAAATTCCAATTCCTTTATCAAGTCGTGTTTATTTGACTAGATTCGAAACAGCGACCGAATCAATGGTAGCCGCCGTGATGACCGTGGCCTTCGTGATGCCCGCGATGTCCTTCGCCATATCCGTGGTGGCCGTGGTGACCGTGGTGACCGCCGTGATGTCTTCCTCCGTGTCCTCCGTAATGCCTGTGACCGCCATGATGCTCGCGACCATGGTGGCTTCCATGGTGTCCACCGTGATGCCCGCTGTGATCGTGGTGTCCATGGTGTTTGTGATGCTCTCCATGGCCTCCCCTGTCGTGATGTTCTCGATGGTGTCGATCCCAACCCCACTTCCTCTCGTGGCCCCATCCTCTGTCTCTGTGGTAGCGGCCGTGTCGATTCCAATGGCCATGTCTGCCATGATGTCCACCGTGGTGTTCGTGGTGACGATGACCTCCATGGTGTGAGCCATGATGGCCACCATGATGTCTGCCGCCGTGATGCCGATGCGCACCGTGATGTCCATGATGTTCTCCACCGTGATGACGCCCGTGGTGGCCGTGTCCCTCATGACCGTGGCGATGCCCTTCGTGACCGCCGTAATGCCCGTGTCCCCCATGGCCGGACTCGGCTACCTCCATCGACTCCTGGGCGTCCGAACTCTGGAGAGATTTGTCGGCATCTGGAGTAGCTCTCGCGAATTCTATCACAGCAGAAATATTCCGAGGTCCTCTACCATGCTCAATCACCTCGGCTTTGATGATTTGCTGAGCAGAAACGAGGAATGCAACGAGCAGCCAACTCAGCAGTTTGAGCTTTGCCATCATAGCCGAGCTGGAAGTTTCTGTGAGTCCACCGGTGTCAACCTCTGGCTTAAGTAGCTTCTCCTCGCCCCTTCAGTGACTTCGAACAACCTGTTCTGCAGTGACAGAACTTTTCTTGTCACAACCTGTTCGAAGACTATCACGGTTTGGTTCTCAGAAGTTCTTTTCAGAAGCTCGTTGTTGCTGTTTGGAATGTTCAAACTTCAAACCGACAAGATTCATTGAGAAATCTCGCTCATATTCGATCGTTTCGAGATGGGTTCATATGATGCACCGTGCAAGAGTCTCTGCTGTAGTAAAAGACGGACTTATTTTTAAGGTGTGCTCTCAACCTGACTCTCCGAATCAGGGACTCAAATGCGTTGGATGCTGAGTGATACTGAATTCCTTGATATTTCGATCGAAACCCTCTCCAAAATGTTCTGAGCGTGTCAACAGGAGAAAAGTCTGACCTGGTATTTTTAAATATTCAATATCAGATCAGCTGCGAAATTCCCGTGAACACGACCGTTCCGAAAGTGCTCCGTCGTAAAAATGGAGCAGTCGCAAACACGTATAGCGCTGTCCCGTTGCACTCCCCCCTGGGTGGCTCGAATAATCGGCTAATTCTTCAGACCGAACGACCAACGAAGAGTAAATTGCGGCTTCGTAATCTCTTCCTGGGAAAAAATCCGCAAACGCATTGTATCCGTGCTCATATATTTATGAGAAACTCGAGAACGCGAGTCCACTCTCAGAGCGCTCTATCTAATTGCTTGATTCACTCGGTAAACAATTCGTAATAGGATACAGTATTTTCAAACGAAACTATTCCGTCTCCGACCATCTTCTATTGAAGCTAACTCGATAACCGTGAGATCTTCCTGAGACATCATTCACGCATAAACTCCGAAACGACCTTTCCAGACGAATTCGTCGCTTGCGATCCGAATCAGTGCTCCCCATCGATATTCTGAGACATTGGCGAAACCACAAAGTTTTTGGTGACACAGAATTTGTCACGCAACGGTTACATAAAACTTCTCTCAGTCATGGCCGTTCCAGCCCTGGGCAGAAACCCGCGGCTTGACACGACTTCTGGAAATAACCCGGTGGAAAAACTCGTTCTCCTTCTCTCGAACAGGGGAGTGCAGTTCTATTTAAAATCGGCGTACAACATCCGAATCGACAGCTAAAGCTCAAGCAGCTCAAGTATGGCTAAAGTGAAAGTGAAGCCACACCTTGTCCTCCTCCTGACTGCACTCTGCGTGCTGAGGACTGCACAGAGTGCGAACGTCACTACGACAGATGTTCAAGAAATCGACTCGAGTGTTGAGCAAGCGGTGCTAGCGGATGCGAAGCTCTCTCGAAGCGATGTAGACCCCATGGAAGTCGCAGAATCCGGTTATGGAGGCTATGGTCATCACGGTGATCACGGTGGCCACCGGCACGGATACGGAGGCCACGGGCATCATGGTGGTCATCACGGAGGTGAACATCACAAACACTACGGAGGTCACGGACACCACGGAGGACGGCATCACGGATCTCATCACGGATCTCATCACGGAGGTCACAGACATCATGGATCCCATGGAAGTCACCACGGAAGACACGGCCATTGGAACAGACATGGAAGGTATCACAGAGACAAGGGTTGGGGTCATGAGTGGAAATGGGGCTGGGATAGACATGGTGGAGAACATCATGACCGAGGAGGTCATGGAGAACATCACGGACACCACAGGCACCACGATAACAGCGGACACCATGGGGGGCACCATGGAAGTCACCATGGAGGTGAGCACCACGGGGGCCACGGGCATCATGGCGGACACCATGGAAGACATTACGGCGGTCACCACGGGGGCTACGGTCATCATAAGCACGGAGAAGGTCATCATGGACACCATGGACATCACGGACATTACCATAAGTAGATATTATCCATTTAAATTTGTTTCAATAAAGTTACCGAGTAATTGGGTACTTCACCAAGATTTGTTCCAAAGTTTCATTCTTCATTCTTCATGGCAATGTGTGCTGTTCGCGGCTTACGTTTGGGCTGCCAGGCTTCCAGATGAGACCCATCGTTTTCGAAATTCCTCTCGTCTCAACGAAATCTAATCAGACGGAATGTGACTTCGCCCAGGTTGCGAGAAGAATAATCATGTAGGAATAATGATCCATATCTTCTTCACCACGCGGCGTGAGGTTCATAAAATCTGCGGAACAGATACCGGAGCTCAGTTTGCACCACATGTTTGTGTGTGGGAGTTTCAAATGTCCTTCCGATTACGAAGTCGCTTGTCGCCGAGGTGGCCAAACGGTCAGCGCGGTTCATGGCTCATGAGTTCACTCGCATCAACGCTCCTTCTTGGGTGGGAAGTCGCCTCGTGCGCAGGTTCGAGTCGCCTCACACCGGAAAACATCCCTTTTTCGCATGAGTCAGCCGATAATTCTTGTTGAAAAAAATTAAAAGAATTCGCTGTATTGGAAACACTCCCAGGCATTCTATCTGTGCTATTTCTTCTGTTCTCCCACGTTTTGAATCTCGCTGAGGCCACAGAATGATTCAAATTTCAAGGGAAACTTTTCCTGGTCTCACTTTCTCAACGGAGCCGGCGAGTCCGTCTTGGCCACTTCTCGTGGCAAGGTCTTGAACTATCTTGCTATGCCTAAACTCGGGAATATTTCATCCAATGTATCGGGAAACCCAACTGATTGTTTGAAACTGCCGGAGAAGTCTGTCAGAGATAACATCGAATCTCTTCGATCATGGAAATCCGCGAGAGGCTCCATCTTGAATTTGGTAAGGACCAAGCCCTAGCGGTCCTTGGTCTCAAAGGCAGAGCCCATTCAGTATGATTTGGATAAATTCATGCAGCAGACTCGACACTAACGCCCCATGCCTTCTATATTTTCTGGATGGGGCTGCCGACTATTTTGGGCTTTGCTCTGGCAAGCAAAAACACTCACGTCGATTTTACGGCGCGGAAACACGTTGGAAAGGCCGTGGGGTCGACTCTGCTCGAATGAGGTCCGCTCGTAACGGCTCGATTGCATTCGTGGCTGAGGTCCAATCTACCAGGGACAGACTGGACAAATATCGTTTCACGATGATGAATATCGAACACGTACCCAATGAAATATTTGGATGGTTTACTGGCGGATGTCTGGCAGACGTCCAATGAAAATCAACGGAGTCTTTATTCATATTGGACATCCTTCCATATCGCAAGGCATATTCCGTCGGAATAGCAAGGCTTACGCTCGTGGAATTCATTCACCCTGGACAGGACGAATGGAAAATACGACGTCCCCAAGTTGACTTAAACAGGATCAATTTGTTCTGGTTCCCATAGGACATTCGGTGCAAAGAGGGTGAGAGTCTCAACTTTGGTCTACGTTGTATGTAGTAGCTCATACCGCACCGTGGCTGTGAGTCTGATTAAAGACATAAGAATGATGTTTCCTGATACACCTCGGATGTCTCTCACCGCAGGCAAATAGTACTGCCGTACTATGACTTTGTCTCGTTAAGAGACGACGTCGTAGCTTGATGTTCGGAAATCCTAAAGAGTTCACAGCTGAACGCTCTCGCGGTGAAGTTGACGTGTGAGGCCGGAGCCCCTCGGATAAGTTTCGATAACAAAACGTACGATTACTCATCTGAGTCGGATTGGAGATTCCGAGACTCTTTATTTTCCAAGTGAAAATGTGCTCATCAACAGAAAGATTTTGTATTTACTCCTCGATGTGATCACTCCGTAAAATGTTCGCCTTGATTGTTTTCGAGCATGTTGGTCTCTTCTTCCACAATTGAGCTCTCAATGGCGACTCCCGCCAATTCTGTAGCTTCCCTGTTGTCCGTATTGTCCCCTTCGGCCATCGCTGCCGCCTCCGTATCGGCGTCCTCGACGATACGATCCTCCATAGCCTCCGTGCCGACCGCCCTCACCGTAATGGCTATCACCGTACCGATTGCAATACCGACCATCTTCAAGGGAAGCGAATTTCGTTGAGAACTGAGCTTTCCCGGAGGAAAACAATCAAGTCAGAAAACAATGACTCTGCAAGCTCGGAATTCGTCAGGAAATGTAATCTTCCGAGCAGTGAAGCTCTCGAATATTTTGTTGTCTTCTTCCGGGACTCGGCTAGGGCTGAAAAGCACAGATCACTGGACATGGTGGTTTGGTTGGTTTTTGACACCTAAGTCGATCTGCAGATGAGTAATCCAGCGAGCGTAGACCTCGGTGACTTCGGAGAAATCTTATTTTTCTCATTGACGTACACTAGGTCGCCACGGTGACAGGAACCGGGCCTCCTCCGGAATGCTCCAGTCTCCTGTCTGGGCAACAACTCATCAGATTGATTTCGGAAGCCTTGAAGTAAGACTCGATAACACTCATAGGAAAATCACTCTCCGGATAATTTTGCATAATTTTTCAAGACCGTTATGTCCGCTTACCCAGTCCTCTCAACTCATCACGCCACGCTGATTTCCAAAAAGTACTTGCGTACGCGAAACAATCCGAAACAAACTTGCCATGGCGAGGCTGCATTTCGTTCTTTTCCGAGTTCGACTTCGGAAGTATGTAAGAATGGTAACAGATCGGGAACACGCTTGAGAGAGACGCTCTCGGAAAGAGAGAGTGTGAGAGAACTCGGGAGAGAGAATAAATACTGAAAGTATATTCCACGGTTTTATTCTTCGTCGGAGGAGTTCCTCTTCTTTTGATAAAAACTCTCAACGAGCGCATTGGAAATATGCATTTCCGTCATCGTTCTAAAAACAGTGCAAAGTGGAAACTTAAGACCGCCGTCTTCTCTCCTTCTGCGACTCTTCAATTATTTACATGTGTACTTCCAAGTGGGAGGAGAATCGCCTCGCTTCCCAATGTTAGAAGGGGGGGGGAAGGGGGGTCGAGTAACGCAATGCAAGCTTTCGGCATCTGTCGCGACAGAGTTCGAACCGGGTCGCGGGTAGTGGCGGCGTGTCGTTAGAGGCAATCACTTTATTTTCGAAGAGCGAATTCTCCAGTTCGCGATATTCGAGTAGGTGTGAGACCCTAAATCAAGCGCAGGCGGATAACGAGCAAGCAAGCGCGCGAGTTGTTGGCGGAGGGAGTGACTCTCGAGGCCTACCATCTTAGTTAGAACTTTTGTCCGAAGAGCGAAGCTTTCGCTGAACGCTCTACTTTCGTTTGGCCTGCTGGGGTAGTTTGTCGAAACGACGTGTTTTCTCCACAGTGGCGGCGGTCGTGGTCGTCATGGTGGCATCCATGGTGACGGTCGGCCGCGAGCTCGGTTTCTCCGCAGCCAAAAACCGGTCGTCGTATTCTTCTTCTCGTCTTCTTGCCCGTCTCGCCGCCACCGCCGCCGACAAAGAGCAGACAGTCTGAGCAGCGGCGAAAAGGGCGGCCGCAGTGCTTGCCGTCCCCGGATCCATCCGTCTGTCCGTTGGTTCGTTCTCAGAGTCCTTTCCGGAAACGGGAGTAATATTTTTCAATATAAATGCCTGTTTCCCTTTTGGCCAGGCTGAGAGAGAGAGCGCGCGCGCCTCTATCGCGGAGGCTTCTGCGGCAGCTGCTCGACAACTACCGCCAACTTACTACTGATGCCAACTTCCCCGTCGTTGTCGATGTCACCGTATTCTTGAATGGCAAAAGACCCCTTTGTGACACTCCGCAAAACTCTCCGAGAAAGTTCCCACGGATCCCCAAGAAACCCTGTCGGCCCGCCAAAAACTCCTCTCGGTCTCGGGCCCTCAGCGAGTGTGCTCTCGCGATGCGTACGAGAGTCCGCAGAGCGGGGTGCGGGGTCCGCAGTTGGGGGAGTCATATCAAAGGAGAGGAACGCTAAATCTCCAAGGAGAAGTTAGGTGGTTAGTGAAGACGATGGGTTCAAATGGAGAGGAGGAGTCTTGGAGAAGGAACAAGGGGAGGAAGAAGAGAAAGATCGTTCACCCCCGCAAACGTCATCAGCGACGATTTGGACCATTGGTGTTTGCATCCGGAAGTGCTTGTATCCATGTCACTTCCAACAACGATTTCGTCTCATCACACATCTTCTACTGCGAACACCTATTTGCTCCATCAAGCCAGAAGGACGGGAGTTCTAGTCCTCGAAAATCCTTCATCTCTCCAGCGTTTCATCCACGATTCTTTTGCGCGTCAGTTTTTCGTGTTTTTTTGGCGCTCTTGTCGTCGGTTGAAATGAACTTCACTGCAAGCCATATGACAAAAGTGGTCAACCGTGAAAAGTTCAGTTCGTGAGATTGCAGCGACGAATCGTGTGGGTGACCGAAGTCTCAAATGTTCGACTGCTCGAAAGCCGAGGCAGTTTCTCGGAGAGCGGGTTATATTCGTCGGGTGGCAGCCGGGAACGCCGAACAATCGACAAGACCCATGAAATATGAACGACGATAGCTGAAAGTCTCGCTGTCCTGCGGCAAATGTTCTGGCAATTTGGTCACCGGATTGCTGTCGACTTTCATTCGTCCCTTTTGAAGAACACGGCGTAACTGGCTGAACATTTAAAGGTTATCGATACAATCATTAGGCTGAGATTGCACAATCGGCTATAATGGTTGTCAAGGCTGGTGTTTGCTCGGAGGAGAAGACTGCGACAGCATGAGCACTAATATTGGGGAGGGGGTCCGAAGGTCAAGCGAAACACTGCAGTAACCGGCAAAGTTCTCTCTGGATTGAGGCGAAACTTCTGAGTCGATTTGAAAGTCTGAAATCTAGTACTACCTCCGTCCCATAATACTGGTAACACTTGAGCGCAAAATTTTGTCCCGAATCAGTAATATTACACTTGCCGATTTGCATGTTTCGATCGTTTTTCTCTGAAACAGCTCACACTGGAATGATTGAAACGGAGCACAGGCCCCCAAATGTCGGAGGAGAGACAGGGAGTGGAATTTTTTGAAACACCAACCATTCCGCTTATTGATCTAGAAAACTCGAGGATCATTCGAAAGCTTCAGTGCTACAATGGATGGAGCTGGAGATTTCGTTCCCCTCCTCATCGGCTCCATGGGGCGGGACGCTAGAGCTCCATAGAGTTTGGCTCGGGAGTCCTGCGACAGTTGACATCTTGCTCCTCAGGGCTATGCGCGGCGAATGGATCTTTGTTTGATTATTTCAGAGGTGGATGTTCCAAATGTGACTACTTTGGGAAAAAGTTCAGGCGCATCTTTTGTAATGCAAAAATATGTTCCCAAACTCGTGCTGATATGAAATCTTTTTCTTGTCGCATGGACTCTTAGCATGCTCTCCAGAGCAAGATATTTGCGATCATGTTTCGAAATTCGGAAAAATGTACTGACTTTTTGTTAATTTTGGCACTCAATGTCAAATGTTACCAGTATTATGGGACAGAGGTTGTATTTCAAAATTCCGCGTATGACCCCGTCCAGGTTAGGTATCTACGTGGATAGAGTCTGAGCTTTCTAGGCCGGTCTGGGCATCCTTCTGGAAAACTCTCATCCATGGAGTTTTCGGAGTCTTCTCGACGTACCTCCGGCAAAGTTGTACATTATTCCAGAGTCTGGCGACATCTTCGGAAATGATTGACCACAATTCTTCGATCGTTTCGGTCGAGGTCGTTTCGAATATACTCCGGAAAGGATAACCAAACTTCTGGAATGGAGAATGCTTTCGAAAACGTGTGACAAACCTTTCGGGGTCGAACATTCTCAGGAATAAAAGTTGAAACGATTCTTTAGTTCTTATTCAATTTCGGACATGAAATTCATCCGGAGTCCCGACCGCAAAAATCACGTCGCGAAATTTCGTTCGAAATTCTCTGAAACATTTTGAAGGAGGGCACAAAACTCTCCAGTGACTTCCGAGCCCGGAAATCAGGAACAGCGAGGTATGTCCTGGCCGTCTTGCCTCGAAGTTGGAGCGCTGAAGTGGAGTTCGTTCCGTTCAATTTGTCTTTGATTCATTGGGCGAGGAAAAATTGACTTTCCGCGGAGTAAAATCGATGAACAACTGAGAACGCTTTCGCATCTGCCGAAACGATTTCGGTTCGACGTACTCTCTCGGTGACTGTCGGCTGCCCGAAAAAGTCAGCAAGGTGTAGGAAAGGGACGCGTCACAAAACAAGGGATGTGACAATCGCATTAGGGTTAAATGAGGGATAAAATTGGGACCACAGTGCTTTGCATAGCGATTCGTTGTGCGACTTGTGAGAGAACAACGCCCTGTTTCTGTTCGGTCGGCTGTTTCAGGTTTCCTGTTCTCTGTGTTGAGAACAAGCCGCCGCCGAAGAGACGGAGTGTCTCCACAGATTCCAGTTCGTGTGTACATCACTCTCGCAATAGCTCGTGCCACACGGCCATACAGGATCATGTAATCCATGCTGGTGAACATGGGTGCCTCCTCGGGAGCACGGGTTACCATGAGGAGCAGTTGTTCATTGCTCAAAATTTCAGATCACATTTGATGATAACTCGCATCGCAGCAAAATCAAGCGACTAACACAGCAGTGAGTTGTGAGGAAACAGGGTTTGCGGCTCCTAGTAGACAGAGTGCATTTTGAGATTGGGAATCGCAAATGCGGAGGAAGAACAAACTCGGGTATCGCACTGCGACAAGAACGTCCGGATTGTCTCGGCTCTTATCGGGTTACACCAACCCATTCGCTTGATCGTGTCCGCGAATCCGTCGTCGATGGCGCCATGTCGTAGACGGTGGTTAGTATCGACTGACGTCAGTACATAGTTGTTGCAAAAACTTCGTCCACTCCGACGGAACGAAATCTCATCCATCCCCTCTCTCGAGGCGAGAATTCCGCCCGTCCATGAACGGGAAGGGATGCACACGCACAGATGAATGCACGTAGATTCTAATGCCTTTCGGGACTACATTTTGATTCGCGTTTGGGGCTCCTGTTCATAGAGTTCATTTTTTTCGCGTCCAACCAAGGTTGGTTCGAACATCTCTGACCTCCCTTGGCCGTTGAGCTTGGATTGTTGGGGTTTCGCTCGAAGCTAAAGGTCAAGAGGAATCGACATCGAGACTACAACCGTGACCGCGCATACATCACACGTTGGATGAAAGAGGGTAGAACTTTTATCCCTTCCGCGTTTTACGACTGGACCTAAATCGAGCAGCTCGCTGCCGCGGCTGCCCATAGACTTGTTCTGAGATCCGTGATGTGTCGATGTGTCGCATCATCAGTGCGCCGGAGTTGTAGGTGATTCAGGCCATCTAATACGATGTTAACTAATGAAAACATTGCAAGAACGGCGATTGAAATACGTAATGGAATCTAACATTGAGATTTACGGAATGCATCAGAAAGGATTGTGCTATGAATCTTTGATTCATTGCTTCCACAATTCTCGAATTTTTGTCGGGGTTCGAAATCCAGGCGGGAACCACTTCAGCCTGGAGTGGCGTCAAACAACTATCCATAATTCAATCCTATCCGAAATCAACAAGTGGGCATGCACGGTCGAATTCTACTGCTTCGAGCATCCCACAAGAAGCTCAAGTTATTGAGATAACCCGTTGACGCTCGGCATCGAATTCTCACTTGGCCCAGCCTCCGCTAGGAGCGGGCCGCGGTGAGCCGCGAAAATCCGACGGTCGATTGAATTTCCACCTCGACGTCGGCATCAGAGATCGCGGAATCAACTCTCATCAAACTTGGGATAAGTCGACTTTCTGTGGAGCTCACTGCGGCCCGGACAACGTTTCCTCAACGTCAACAAACCTCAGCGCCCCACATTAGTTGAACACTGTTTCCATCAAACTAGAGAGCTGAATAGGTTCGCCATACTGAATGACTATGGAACTGAAAAAATGGACATCGCTTCCCGTGAAACGATCCAGAGGCGTGCCTTCTTCCAGGATCCTAAGATTCAACTTCGGCAGAATTTGCAGGAGCCGTTTTCTTTTGCAAACATTAATTCGCTTTTCAGTGGAAACTTCGCTCGGCACGGTAACGAGGTAGCATCCACTTGGTTCGAGGCCAAGCCTGAAATATGGCTCGGCTTCAAGGATGGTGCGGACGTTCTTTACCGAAGACCCGCGAAAAGTCCTGTGAACATATTATGGGCGCAACGAGGATACTTGAAGAAGTTCAAATCCGGAACGCCTTCTCCTCTCGGCATCACTTCCCGGAACAGCAACTCACCGTTTTGGAAGTATCCTGAAACAATGAAACTGCGGTACTTACCACTTACGAAAAATCGTTCCTGAGCCCTGTTCAATCTCTTGTCTCCATCGAGGCACAATCCACTCTGCTCGACCCAATTTTCTTCCGGGAGAAAGCCTACATGGAGACATACTCCAGTAAGCTAGTGATGAAGTTCTCAAGTTGGCTGGTGGTCAAGATCGCTGCCAAAGTATCTTCTGTTCTAAGGTATTATACAACAATGCTCGGCCGAGCTGCGTAGTGGTGCTCCCGAGGTGATGTTATGCGCGAAAATCACCGGGGATTCGAAGTATTCCACGGCAAAATGCCACAAGCATCGAGAACAATCATGTTCCCTCGCTGATTAGAGGAATTATTTCTTATTTCGGTGAATTCAAAGTCATTTGGGTATCGAAGTACGGATTGCTGAATTTCGACTTCCATCTTTTCCCGTACTCCAGTTGACGACGTAAAGCTGAAATCTGGCCGTATTTAGCTTTCCGGATGAGGAAGAAAAAGAACAGAAACAGGCGCCAAATGACAAGAAAAATCCTCAAAATCCGCGTCTTCCTTCACTGCAACATTTTTCTGAAGCCTAGTTGCAAGTTTGGAGCGCGCGAAGAATCGGGAAACAAGTTGCGCTCATTGAGCCGGAATAACCGAACAATCCTTCGCCATTCCCATCTTTCAAAGAGGTCAGACTGTTGGAGATAGATCTCGTTGTCTTGGCCTAGATGCCGTTCTTGAGCGTTTAGGTCCGACCACCGGGTTATTTTCGGCCCAAAAGTTTCGGGATCCGCGTTTCCATCTGGAAAGCCGGCTAGTCCCACAATCCGGTGGTTCCGTTCGGCGGAATCAATGGCACTTGTTTCCGGATGCTGCCTGGACGTCGACTTTGCGCGAATGAGTTACATTTAGAGGACCTTGATTGCATTCCTGGCTGAGATCGAATCTGCCGGGTACAGAAGACTGGACTACTACCGTTTCACGATGGTGAGCATCGCGCACGCGTCCAATAATCTTTGGATTCACTGGCGGGCGTGTGGAAGAGGTCCAAAAGAAGTCAACGGAGTCTGTTCCCACATTGAACATCTGTTCATGTGAGAGGGCGGATTGGGTCGGTATTCTTCGTGTTCGACACAAAGCTTGGGCTTAAGGAATTCACTCTCAGTAGAATGCACGCATGAAGAAAGTTATGTTTGTCGAGTTGAACAAACTGGAATCAAGGCTCAAGACCAACCGTCCGTGGTCCTCACTGGGAATCATGAGTCATGAAAAAAACTCGGACCCTTCCCTACTTTTCTCACTTTGTTTTGTTGTTCGTTGAGGGGAAAAGCGGTCCGTGATCGGTTGAACGGAGCGAACCGTTTCGTTCCATCAACAGTCGTCGACAATCATTCTAAGTGCGTCTCTGCAGCTCGAACGGCCGCTAGGTGTTCGTGTTGAAGTCATGGTCCCCCTGCGGTACTCAAGGACCAGTTTTGCGGTGAAGGTTTTGGTGCTTCTCATCGTTGTTTTCTTCAGTGCGTCCTGTTCTGCAGTCAACGATTCAACCGAGAACTCAACTGACAACGAGCGTCTCGTGAATTGCTGCACACATTCCCGAGAGACGGCTTTCCACCTGAACCGACTCTGACATGAAGTTCATGCTTGAGACCAGCCCTCTCTGATAACTCAAGAATCCGAAATCCGCCGATTACTCATCTGAGTCGAATTGGAGATTCTGAGACTCCAAGATTTCCAAGTGAAAATAAGCTCATCAATAAATATATTTTGTATTTACTTCTAGGTGAGATCTTTTTGTACAGTATTCGTCCTGGTTGTTTTCGGACACGTTGGTTTTTTCTCCTGAGATTGAGCTCTCAATAGCGGCTCCCGCCATTTCTGTAATTTCCTTGATGTCCATGATGTCCCCTTCGACCATCGCTGCCGCCTCCGTATCGGCGTCCTTGTCTGTGTCCTCGACGATACGATCCTCCATAGCCTCCTTGCCTACCGCCCTGACCGTAGTGGCTGTCACCGTACCGATTGCCATATCGACCACCTTCAAGAAAAGCGGACTCCAATTAAAACCGAGTTTTTCAGGGAAAAAAATCGAGTCCGGTTCATCCTCGAGTGATAGATTGTCGGAAGTGACGAAACAATTTGGATGCCTTAGACTCACCGTAACGGTCTCCGTCTCCGTAACGACGACGTTGATTGTATTGTGATCTACGTTGTCCTCTGTCATAGCGGTGGCCCCCATGACGATGACGACCGTAGCGAGCTTCTAAACCATGTCCTTGGTCCCTCCAGTACCTGATTGCGATTCACAAAGGAATTCATTCATGATCAACATTAAGGACAATAAGTCTCAGGATGGGGAATTGAACAGATTTCTGTCACGAGAAGACATTCTCGGTGCAAAGATTTGAACTCAATTGAGATCTTTTGTCGTTCCGCACCTTCTTCCGCGATCGAAATGCCCTTGGTAGCCTCCATAGTTTCCATAACTTCTCTGTTGCCGACTGGTACGATGATGATTCCCGTAGTGATCCCTGTAGTGGCGGGTCCCTCCTCTGCCGTGACCCCCGCCGCCTCTGTGATGTCCCCCTTGAATTATGAAAATCACAAACTAAATTCGCATGTCTCTCGACGATATGGACGGGTTATCAGTCACAAGGCAAGAGCACCAAGATTACGGCGATTCCGCGAAAAGTGAATGTCGTGTGGATGGCGTACGGGTGGCAATGTTTTCGAAGATTGAAGTTCCCCACAAAACCTCTCGATCGATCATCCATATCGATGTGCGTTTCGGTTCGGTCAGAAAAGGATGTCATCGGTTGGGAGGATTTCAGGCACGAATTCCAACACGTTATCTCATGAACATATCGTGACTTACCGCCGTAATGGCTGCCGTGATGTCCGTGGCCACCTCCACCGGCGTCGTATCGACTTTCCAATGCAACGAGGTCCTCAGAGAGCACGAGGCCGAAAAAGTGGCTTACAGCGACAATGGCTCCAAGCAGACACCACCACCACCGCATGATTGAAACCCTGTTCGAACTTCACCGGGGATATACCCTTGGCGAGGGTCGTCGGACGCATGTTGCAAGACCGAAAGGGGTCTTGTCTTGATGCAATCCAACCACAATGAAGTTGTCCTGACGAAATTTCTATTGAGTTTTGAATCCGAAAGGACAAGCACCAATTAGCACAAAGACAGTGTTCAAACTGGACAAAAATTCCCTTCGAGTGCGAGTTCCTCACTACATCGGGTCCGCACGAAAGTCCGTTCTGGAGCTTCCGTTAAGGTGTCCCGACCTGGAGTCGTGTCCAGTTGAAAGTAGAAGAATAAGACAGGCACAAGCTGAAGAAATATCGACCAAGATTTCGTGCAGACAATCATCTAGATCCGAATCTATCACTCTTAGCCGTACCGTCAGCCGTCCTAAGGAACAGCTCTTGTTTAAACTTCTGAGCAACTCAAAAAAGTGGTTCTGTCGGTCGCGCTGCTGGTCATTCGATGAGCCCGTGGAGCAGAACTAGCCGCGGTTCTTTTTCTCCATGGCACAGTCACAGCTTATTCTCTGAACTCAGAAGTGAAGAAGGTTCAGCTTCAGTGAACTCTTTTCGTTCGTCGAACACCCCGGAATCAATCATTCGGGAACTCGATCGCTTATGTCCGTGAAGTCATCAATGATCAGCGGATGCTTCCGATGGTCCGATTAATGAACGGATTCGACTTTTTCATTCGGGTCTGATTTCCGTGACTCTGATGAAAATCAGTCATTCAGGATGGATTTTGTTTTTTCTTCAAAGGACGCGAGCAGAAATCATGTTTCTCTTTCACGGAAAGGAATTCTGATCTGACCGACGCATCATAGAGGCAACCGATCATGGATAGCATCCGGGAAAATCTATCGGATACCCTAAGTCGGTTCACAAATACAAATACGAGGAGCCGGAATGAACCTTCTTACGTCGAAACTTCATGAGAGACAGATCTGAGGAAATCATGTGATTCTATGGCCACGGATTTCGGCTCGAAAAAGACGAAATGGTCGCTCGACTCGGAAAATCAATCCGCGAACCTAGTCGATACTGCCAAGGGAATGAGAGAAGAGCCCCCAATCAGGTCGACACAAAGACCAGTTGTTGGATTTCAAGACCGATCATCAGTTCGCGACGATCTCCAACCGAAACAGGACAGAACAGAATAATGAAAAGTTTTTCATGCATACTGACTAGATTTATTCACGAAGTTCGAGGAAAGTTGAGGAAAAAATAAACCCTCTTTGATAAAGAACGCTTCGCATTCAAAGCCATCAATGATAGCCGCCGTGGTGTCCGTGGTGGCCGTGGCGGTTATGATGTCCACGATGTCCCCCTCCGTGGTGATGATGTCTATGGCCGCCGTGATGTCCTCTGTGGTGCCGACTTCCGTGGTGACCATGGTGCCCGTGACTGCCGTGATGGCTTCCGCCGTGTCGCCCACCATAGTAGCGTCCTTCGAACAAAAAAATATGTATAAGAATTTTGGAATTTCTCAAAAAATAGATAGCGTACGACGAGGCGGACCGATCTGAGGGATAGAACAGATAAGCAGAAGAGTACAGGAACTCACCGTGTCGTCCTTCTTGTCCATGATGTCTGTGGTGCCCGTGGTAACTGCGGTGGCCTCCACGATCGTGGTGTGCCCCTCCTCTTCGGTCCCAGCCCCATCGTCTCTCGGCACCGTATCCGCGATCGCCGTGGTGTCTTCGAACAAACGAGCGTTTAATTTAAGATTCCGATGATTTGGAAAAAAATCTTTGACGGAGGAGATTTCCGTGTCTTACCGCGCTCCTCGACTCCAGTGATTGTGACGTCTTCCATGCCTGTTGTAGCCTCCGTGATGGCGGTGTCCGCCGTGGTGAGATCCGTGTCGACCACCGTAGTGTCTCCTTCCGTGATGACCGTGGTGGCCATGATGTCCGTGCCGACTTCCTCCGTGGCGCCCGCCGTAATGCCGATGCCCCCCATGATGATGTCGGTGCCCACCGTGGCCGCCATGGTGACGATGGCTTCGATGACCGTATCGGGACTCAGCTACTGCGAGATCATCGTCTGACTCCAGAGAAGACTCTTGCAGCAACGTCGAGTTTTCATTCCCGACAGCTGATTCGAGCGCGACAGCTCGGATGTGATCATTGTTTTTCGAGTTGTGAAGTCCAACTGCGGAAACTTGAGTACTAAGTAAATTCCAATTCAGAGTTAAAGACACGGCGCAGAGGACCCCTATGCCTTTGACAGTCGCCATGTTACTGTGAACTTTGTTCCCCTCATTGCGGGTTATATAGTGAAGAGAGAAAGAATTCGGGATAACCGGAAACATGGTGCAACTGTCGACAAGGAATTCCTGTATTCAGTAGGAGAACGACTCTTGAAAAAAAGTTTCTAGTCGGAAGGTACAAGGCCGCAAGTTCACGCGTGAAAACGGATCAGCTCCTCACAGAACACTGGCCTCGACGAATTCGATCAGCCGGACAGAAAATGCCACTGACCCACATCCAAAAACGCTAACAATGCAGATGACAATAAAAGGGTGAACAACTGAAGCTGGCGGAAGGGGAAAAATGCCCCCACAATGTGTTTTTTTGCGGAAAAGCGCTTCTTCTTGTTCTCGTTCATTATCATATCAGGATACATAGAATCGAAATCATATGAATCTATTCATTGTCCCGTATGATCATTCACATACGTTGGACCGGTTCGGCAAACGTCCTATGGAAGCCGTATTAGGTATAACAACAGAAATTCTCCAACTCGAGGTCGGATTATTGCTGATTATCAGGATTGTAAATACTATGAGACCGAAGCTCCGAAATTCTTCCACTCTCCAAGATATACAGGAGAACCCCGTTAACTCCAAGGACGAGGCTACGTTAGCCACCATCGTGTGCATACGAAAATCCGCAATGTTCTTATGCAGCAACATACTTTGACAGCGTATGCAAGAGCGTGATACATTCCGGACGGTGCACGGAAACCGCCGCAACGTATTCACGGCGGTGATTGTACATATCAGCGAATAACGTTACGAGGCACTATTTATCGACTGGGTCTGGGGGACGGTTCGCCTTTTGGAAGTTGCAACCGTGTCGATTAGCCAGGAGCAAGACAGAAGCCAAGCAATCGAATCATTCCGTTGTGAACGAGTTTCCGTGATGTCCGGTATGTCAGAAGCGGCTCGCATGCGCTCCCGTTGAGGATCGCGTGAAATCCCCAACCCGAAAACCCTGCTTCAAAACCACGTGCCCGATCCGATTCTGCTTTTTCGCTGATTTTTCCTCATACATTTAGATTCCTGTGCTGTTCCCGTACTTGCACACGCTCCTCACACAAATTGAGAAGCTTGAGCTCCCCGGTGTGGCAACCACTGCGCTGGAATGAGCGACTCAGAAGCTGAATAATGGCGTCTATTGAAAAAGGAGGGGATGTATTGGAGCATCCACGGTAGATGACACCGGCTATACATATAATCATTCGGGTATCCGATCTATCCTTCAGGGTTCCTAAGATGGGGGTTGAGCGAGAGACAGTCCAAGGTCGGGAGGGATCATACGATCATCAGAAAGGAAAGTTAATTTCGTTGCATTTCTGACCACAATCGTCATCAATCAGTATGGTTGAAATCGGAATCTACTGAACTTTCGATCAGAACGTACTCTTTTGCACGGATAGATTCACTTTCTTTGTATTTACAACTCGGTTTCCCAGTATGTACAATAGAAGCTTCCGTCTAATATGGATGGTAGATGGTGTACACCGGTGAACGAAGCTCTCGAGAATTAATGGTAACCTCCATGATGACCGTGATGTCTGTGGCCCTGGTGGTGCCCGTGGTGGCGATCGCCGTATCCGTGATGTCGGTGTCCTCCGTGATGATCTCCATAATGTCTGCCGCCATGATGCCTGTGATGGCCATGGTGTCCGTGGTGTGATCCTCCATGCCGCGAACCGTGATGTCGTCCTGTTATTTGAAGAATGAATCGAAGCAATCAAATTTCCGTCCTCTATGGGAAAACTACATATATCCGAACAATCCATGCTCCGACATCCTTGGCCTTCTCTCTATGAATTGCAATCGGGAACTTCCACTCACTGTGATGTCCCTCGTGTCCGTGATGCCTGTGATGACCGCGATGGCTTCGATGACCTCCTCTGTCGTAGTGAGAGCCTCCATGACGGTCCCAGCCCCATTTGCGCTCGTGACCGTAACCTCGATCCCCGTGGTGCCTGTTTGTTATACAAGATGGGTTTTGATATGCTCTTGGAGCAATAGTTCCCTCATGGAGGAATCTTACCTGTGGCCGCGATTCCAATGTCCGTGTCTTCCCCCGTGTCTGTGATGCCCCTCGTGATGTCTGTGACCTCCGTGATGTGAGCCGTGATGTCCCCCATGGTGTCTTCGAGCGTGGTGTCCGTGATGCCCATGATGGCCGTGTCGTTGACCCCCATGATGTCCGCCGTAATGGCGGTGTCCGTGATGCCCGTGTCTGTGCCCCCCGTGTCCTCCGTAGTGACCGTGTTGCCCATGTCCTCCGTATCTGGACTCGGCAACCGCCAAGTCTTCAACAGGTCTCAGAGACAGATCTGACTTCGCGGTTTGGTTCAATGTTAAAGATACCACCTGAGGACTTCCACCGAGGCACGGTGCTCCGACTCCTTTGCAGGCTCCTGAAAACGTCCATTGCAAACTCCACACAACAGCTGCGAGCCAAACTTCTCGGAACCACTTCATCGTTGATTGAGTATCTCGGCGTTGCACAGAATATATATCCGAAAGTGGGAGCTTCCCTCCCCCAGAACAATGATTCTCGTTCCCTGAAAACTCTTCTGGAGGTCCTTCAAATCGGCCACCTTGTTTGAGCGCAGCCGCGATTTGAGACGGTTCGCATGACTAGCGGAAGCGGTCACCAAGATTCGGGCTCCGGTCTTCTGGTCAAGTCAAACTGCTCGAGCAAGGGTTAAGCTCTGGGAGCGAAACCTTCAGTGAATGCCCGATTCTGAGCAAGTTATACAACTCCAAGGCAGAAGTTGACAGCGTTACGCAACAAGGAACTGGCTGTGAACACGTTTTTGTGAACTTTCCTCACGAGCCATTGAACTCAAAGGATGAGTTCGTTCCGAGGTCGTTTAATTTGTACTCCACAATATTACTTCTTGATCGGTATGACTGTTTGATTGTCCTCGGGCAAGAAGAGTTCTGCAGGTCTAAGGAGTACGATGAACCTCGATTCTTCTCTGTCTGTGACAGCACATCCAGATCACCAGGCCGAGCGTCTGGCGTGGCAATACAACAAAATGACAAACAAATACCTTCGTCTCATTAGATTCATCCGTTGTCGGTTACCGACTCATTGAATTCGAACCGGATCACGTCAATATGTATTTGAATTACGCGAACAGAGATTGGAAGTCAGCCATGACGTAGGGTTTTGAAGTAGATTCAGGTTGGCTCCTCTGAAATTATTGATCAAGTCACGAAACCAATCGATGGAAATCGTATGAACTCTGACTGATTCCGCCGTCACAGCGTAAGGATCACCGTGGACCTAGGTGAAACGCCGACACCGTGTTGGGCAGCTCCGTTCTGTTCGGACTTGAGGGGAGAGTTGGACCGATGCAGTCATTCGCCTTTAAACCCTTGTCCTCTGTCTAGCTATTCGGTGAATATTCAATTGCCAGACTTCGAAAACTCACTTCGAGCGAATTCTTCGTCCTGGCAGCCAGAGTTCACCCCGTTTTGGATTAACTTCCGATGCCGACTGTCTTATCCGCCGGATCGGAACCTTTTATTCTCTCTCGGAAACTCGTCTTTCATCTCTCTCTATCTACCTCTGACTTGTAGCGGAATGCCGAGCTTTTTGCTCGACGTAATGACTTGGTGAGAGAACCTCATGGATTTCGATAGGAAAAACATGTTCTTTCTCGTTTTTCAAATGATTCGGTTGTTCTCCGTCTCTTGTCACTTGAATCTACTCGATTCATGATTCTTTAGGCGCCGATTCTTCAATCAATTCAAAGAACGCATTGTATAGATTTGCAGAAGCGCTATTTACACTTGCGTGTTTTTATTTACATCCTTTTTTTACACTTTGGGATCTCTATGTGCGATTTAGTGGTAGCCTCCGTGATGGCCGTGTCTTCCGTGGCCTCCGTAGTGTCGCCTGTGGCCTCCGTGGTGTCCATGGTGACCGTGTTGACCATGATGTCCGCCGTGATGTCTCGAACCGTGACCTCCGTGATGTCTGTGCCCTCCGTGGTGGGATCCTCCGTGATGGCTCCCGTGACGGCCGCCTTCGATGAAAACGAAACGATGAAATCATTTGAACCGAAATGATAACCTACTCTGATAGTGAAAGAAACACCCGAAAAGACGGAATATGGGGAATTTACCGTGATGTCTGGATCCTCCGTGGTGTCCGTAATGTCTGTGATGCGATCCTCGGCTTCCACTGTCGTGATGCTGTCTCCCGTGACGGTCATGACCCCATCTGCGTTCGTGACCCCAACCTCGATCTCCGTGATACCTGAAGTTTTAGAGTGATAGTTGTTTCTCCCGAGATTTTGTAGCGAAACCATGAGAACGTAGACGTCAACCGATGGCTTTACCTTCCGTGCCGGTTCCAGTGCCCGTGTCTTCCGTGATGTCCTCCGTGTCGACCGTGGTGTCTATGACTTCCATGATGAGAGCCATGGTGGCTTCCATGACGTCTCCCTCCGTACCGACGATGTCCACCGTGGTGGCCGTGACGACTGCCTAGATTTCAAATGAGCTGAGTTCCTCGAGAAATCAAATTCACCTGGATGGTTTTCAATTTTGTCGCTTCCATGCCTTGAACCCACCTCCGTATCGGCTGCCGCGGTGACCGTGGCTACCGTGTCCGTGACGATGTCCTCCGTGCCCTCCATAATGACCATGGCCCCCATGACTTCCATGACCTCCTCCACCATGTCCGTACCGACTCTCCGCTACAGCTAGGTCTTGATCGACTGTCACAGCGAGCGAAGCGAGCCCAACGTTCCCTTGTCTTGGACTCAAGCCATGCTCTTTGTGCTCCACTTCCTCAAGAGACTTCTGGCATTGGGAGCTGGAAACTCCGTGAGCGCATTTCCCGACGGCTTTTTCCACGAGGAACAGCACCACCGGTACTATCTGTCGGAGACGCATGTTTGCCTCTGGCTTGACGGACCCGGGCTGCCCGGTGTATATCTCGTCGACGCGGCTTCGACCTTGCTATTCGTCAACACAAGCGTTGCGGATGATGTAACAGTCCTGTTCTTTCGGAAGGAAGCCGGATGGGTTCACTGAACCAATTCCGGATAAAAACGTTCACAGAAATTTGACGGACAGCCTTTGACCTGGTTCTAAATGACAATAGATCAGGATAGATCAGTGCGTTCACGAGGGAAGGAGGACTGGCTCTTAGAACAGGTTTGCTCTCGGGAGTTGAATTAACACGAACGAATGCTAGATCATAACCACAACGTGGAAATCCGGAAAAAAACTTCCGGATCGGGGACACAAACCTCATCGTTTTCTCAGCGGACGAGACTCTTCCCAGACTCATCGTGTTCGTCGCTCGTTCCGTAATCGCTCGTGTTTCTGAGGAGAACAACGAACTTCCATTCGGCTTCAGTGGATCGTTTCTTTTCTCCGTCCATTTGCGCCGGACTCGATGAAGAAAATATCCTTCCTACTAGACTGAATTCCGGAAACGACTCGGGAAGTTCCTCTCTCAGAATGCCTGTTCCATTCTTTCAGAAAAGCCAACAGAAGTTTCGTTGGACTTGAGATAACAGCGCAGGGAAAAATGGTCCAAGTCGGAACCGTGCTGCTCCCTCACCTAGTCCTCCTTTCACTCTGATTGTTATGGAGTGCGAGCCTACGCGAAAGAATCCGGAATAACTTTGCCACGGTGAGACTCCATTTTGAACGCAAGGTCTTCCGTGTGAAGACAGCACACTGCGAAGGAAAATCACAGAATTAGGCACGCGGGCCGCTGGGGAAGTCGCATGAAGAGTCCGAGATGAGGAGCCGTGTATCAGGAAAGGTCCGCTGTGAAAACTCTCAAATGTTCAAATATCCGCGTGAACATTCAGTATCGGGGGAAGTTACTTGACAACTGTGAGATGTTCACCAGGTCGCACCCGGCAATTATGGGCGATGGACGAGAATAGTGAAAAACAAAATTACAAAAATACAGCGAATCCTTGTTTGAGCGACCATTCATGAGGTAGGATGTTGGAAGAGAACATGAAAAACAATGAGGGATCGAGTATGTTCAGATACCCAATGAAACGTTTTCGCTCGACTTGCAAATTCTCATTAAATTTTGGGCATCACATTAGACGGTCGTTATAACGAACCCTGCTGGAATGGCGATATCTGTTCGTTGCACCTGGACTTCTTTATTGCGGGGGTCTACCAACATCCTGCCCCATGACAGGTTGGCCGGACGAAAATTCATTTTCGGTTCGTTCCATCGGAAATTCCTTCCAAGGGTGTTAGTTGTAACGGGCTTTTATTTCACTTCCATCCGGAGACGCAGCCAGAACCACAGAACTAGCGACGTCCCTATTTGTCCCTTCTGTAGAGCATCTCGAGCGAGGGCACCGAGCCCTCCAATGGTTCCTAAGCGTCAAAATAGAGGACAGCGAGAGGTTCGTCGTGGCTATCTTGGCTCGAAGTTTTTATTCGAGAACGGAGCGCGGACTTGGTCATCGTTCCGTTCAGTTCGTCTTCGATTCGTTGAGCCGAGAAAAATTGACTTTTTACGTAATAAAATCGATGAATAACTGAGAACTCTTTCGCGTCTGCTGAAATGGTTTCGGCTCAACGTAGTCTCTCCGTGGCTGTCAGCTACCTAGAAAGCCGGCAAGGTGTCGGGAAGTATCGTGACGCAAAATGAAGGGAGCGACGATCTCATTAAGGTTAAATGAGGGATGATATTGCAACAACACTGCTTTACATAGCGATTCGTTCAGACTTGTGAGAGAGCAGACGCTCTGTTTTCCTCACCGTCGATCGCTGCAGGTTCCGTGTGTTCTGAGTTGAGGACAAGTTGCTGCCGGACAGCTGTCTACGCTGGAACGCCATACAATGGGGGGCTGGATCATCCCTGGTTGGAATGGAGGAATTTTGAATGGGAGCTCGTCGAAGCCCTAGTTGTGAGAGAATAAATCCAAAATCTTCGACCAGAACCGCGAAAATACAGAAGTTCATTCTGAGGCATACAAATGTTCATTCTGGGAAACATTATCGGAAGGAACCGAAACAAGATGAGGGAAAGGGAGACGCTGGAAGAGGTGAATCGAGCTGCTTACTCGGCAAAGTTCGGTTGGAAAGAAAAGCAGCGATGAGTTCAGGAGTATGCGGTTTACATGGACATACAGCATTCCGAAATCAGGAATCGCAACTGCGGAGGAAGACAAACTCGGATGGCGTAGTGCGACGCGAACGTCCGGAGGCTCAGGAGCTCATACTCCTATGGGAGGATGCTTTGGGCGGTATTGCGCGAGATTGCCGTAGAATACTTCATTGAGCCGTGATTGGTGGTTGTGTACTCATGAGTGGAACAGACCGCTACCTCGCGACGCGTCGAGGTTCATCGAGGCTGAGGAAACTTTTTTCGAAGGCTCATGAAGTAGGAAGGCTTCAGTAATAATTATACTGCAACCGGAGCTCTTGAGTCATCCGCAGCGCAGTCCCGGCAGCACGCTCCATGCGTAGGCAAAGACACGAAGAGCCCATACAGACCGCTGTCTATTCATGTGCGGAGCACAACGAGTGCGTGCGGGAACGTGGGAAGTGAAGCTGTCCCTCGCCGTTTTGTTCCCCCAGTTTTTCCTCAAATTTGCGCTCTGCTTGAAGATCGAGAATTTGCCCGGCAATCTAATCTCACAAAGACAAACTCAACGGATCAGTTGATCGGCTCATCAATATGTGAAGGATTTTAAGCCGATCTGTGCCACTGAATTTCACCCCAGTTGCAGAGAAGAGTACCTGATACGAAAATCCTACATGGTATCGATTCGCGGTTTTGGATTCTCGGCTGCCGGTTTTGCGTGTTGCGTCATATTCAGGAAATCTGCCCAATACCCGTGAACACGAAGGGTCGAATGTTTATGCTCGGCCATTATTCGGGAGCCGATATCGTACAGACGAATTTTCGCTGTGAAAAAAATCGAGTGGGTTGCAGGTCTTCAACGAAACTGAAAAGCTACACCAGAAATTGTCGATACGCTCTTTTGAGGACGAGTTATGAGATGCGTCTTCCGGAGGCCTAATGGTAAGTTCGGGTGGGAAGTTTAGCCAAATCCATGTCAAGGGGACTCACAAGAGCACCGATTGCGTCGAAGCGGATGATCGAGAAGGTTGAACGTTTCCCCCAACTGACCTGCCGAAAGTCTTCGTCCTCTGCCGATCCGAGCGACTTTCTGAATCTTTTAAAACCGCCAGACCAGCCTTTACATGACTTGCATTTGAAAAAGGAACGACAGTACCTAATGATCCTCCTCCAGCGTCCTCAATAAATTCTGCAATCAAACAATTTTGAGAACAAAAACCCATATTCTCTGTTGCAAATTCGTAGCAACCGCGAAAGCAGAGTTTGTAATGAGTTCTTAACAGCAATCTCCCTATTGAGTACTTCTTCATTGCCCCAACAAGTATTGACGACTCTCGGTGATGACGTCACACACAAACAGAGCTTCCAAAGACAGTAATTCGCGTCTTTTCTCGAAGTTTCCAAACA
Organism: Neoseiulus cucumeris; assembly: GCA_021527715.1. Classification (NCBI taxonomy): domain Eukaryota; kingdom Metazoa; phylum Arthropoda; class Arachnida; order Mesostigmata; family Phytoseiidae; genus Neoseiulus; species Neoseiulus cucumeris. The sequence goes on along the minus strand of JAJSRV010000006.1, from coordinate 1,675,963 downwards.
AATGACACTGAGGCTGGGGATGGTCAGATCTATGTATGGCTGACAGTGGTGTCTCATCTTGGTGACAGTGGGACTCGCTCTTCGGATTGACGATTCTGGACTTATAGGTCAAGAAACCTGAAAACTTATTAGCCGCAAAACTGATTGATCTCATTGACACTTGAAGAGTGAGGTTTGTCTCACTCAAACTTCGTTGAAGTCATGTCGGGGCATTTAACTTCTCCTTTTCCAAACTGTAATCAGTGAGGATAAACACTTCAACTTCTTTTTCTCTGCCATGTATTCAGAGCGAAAATCAGACGAGGCGGAAGCGATTTGGAAAACACATCCTTATAAGGTTCCCGCAATGACGGTGCTAGAACTCCGCGCTATTTTCGAGGCTGAGTAGGATCGACTCATGACGACACTCTTTAGCTCGATCGAAACTCCCGTGACGCGACTGCCAACACGGCCGAGTTCGGTACTTTCCGGAAAAATAAAAAATGTTTTCGTCTCTGAGTTTAGCGAGAGAACCACAAGCCCTTCAAATAGGCTTCGCTGAGTCGTCCCGGTGTCGGAATATAATGTCGAGAATTTTGTTCCCGCGGACGAAACGATATTGGAGCCTTACTTCGTGGTCTTGCGCATGTACTAGAAAGGAAAAAAAACGAAACGAAGACGAATGAAGGCGACAAATGATAAGAAGAGAATGATGATAAATACGGAGGAGGATGAGAAGCAAACAAGCAGATTGCCTCGCCGATCAAAGAAGAGAAAAAAGAAGATAGGACTCTGAAATCTTCGCTAATTGAATTTTTACGACAGTCTGTCCACCTACGGCCATGGAAACGTATGGCATGCGGCAGCCGGCGACAGAGACTCATCAACAGTCGAGCCACACAATGCAGCGAATAAACCGAGTCAGCGCGTAACCCGCTGTGAAGCCGAGTGTGGAAGCGCCGGCGAACCATGCAACTCATCGATTTCAACAGTCGCCAAACTGTATCGATTATCATTTGTACTTTTTGAGTTCAGACACCTCGTTGGCGGAAATTGATGTTGAGCACAGTCTGAGAACAGGGCGAATTTGCAGTTGCTCACTATTTGAGGGTTAAATTCAATCTATCGAATGGAATGAAGTTCGACTGCAAGCGAAAGTACCGCACCGAGAGGAAGAATGTCTTTCAGCTCGGGCAAGGGCACCTGCGAGATAGAATCGGATGATGATTTCATGACTAGATCAATTAACAGATGAGAAGACGCGTAGCCAACACCTGATCTTTAAGGATGACGACACACAGGCGCTTTATCAAAAACATAAAACCCAACTAGGTAATTATCATCGATACCGATAACAACGCCCCAGATAAGGATTCCCGTCGAAGACGCGCGAGAGTAAATAGGCGCCTTACCAGGTAACAGCCCTTAGCGCATTTGCAGTGCCTCATATCACCCGAATGAAAGGGATCTACAATTTGCTACATTTCGCCACCGGCATTCACTGTATTGTCGCAAATGTAACAAAAGCTCTTTTGCCGATATCCTTCCGATGTTTGACGCGATTCGTAACAAGAAGAAGCCGCGGCCTCCACTTTCCCGGGACGAGTATTCTCACCCAAGACGTTCATTTAACTGCTGCTATCGTTCCGAGGAGTGAAGTCATTGTTTTTATCATAGCGATCGATAACACTTTGATTCGTCGGACGCCGGATGGACCAAATCTAGTCATAAAATTAGTCTCTTATCGTTTTGGCGCCACTTTGTTCAGATTTCGGTCGGCTGTATGTATCGAATCCGCGAAATTCAGCTGTGTTCGATCCCGAACGAATTCGGCATTGTTGTTGGAATGGAAGTTCCGATCGAGTTTATGAGAACAGGAATGAGTTTCACGATAGATCAGTTGAACTCCGGCTTCCATTCCTCGGTTCGAAATGAGCTGATTGAGAATATTTCACTCATTCACGGCGATCTTCAGTCAAAACAACGAAAGCCCCAGAGTTCCACGAACGGGTTGAAAATAGCTTCAGGGTAATGAGAAACGCCCGCGGATCGGAATCAGGCCTGCCGCCAACAGCTTCGACGATCATTTGACTTGAATGGTCGACGCGCGCTAAAGACCCGTTTATTGTCTGCTAGTGTACTCGCTTTCTCTCTTTCTCGCGCGCCCCACACGGGACTTCCTATGTAGTTGAGACGGCTGAGCTACCAAAGCGGGGAATACGTTGCGTGCGCTGAACGCTTTGATGCGATGATCTCATCTTTTAGATAACAACAATTTTGAAATAAGAGCACGCTGAAGAGAGGAAGTCATGACAAATTGAAGAAAACGGGGAAAAACGAACGTTCCAGGAAGTGATTACCACCGTGATCAATCCTGTTTAGTTATGATAAATGAACTGTTTGAAACATGAGTCCTGTTTTGAATGTGGGCTCCTGTTCCTTCATTAGGAAACCCGTAGACCCAGTCAGTGTTCACAAACAAGTTCAGCGAAAGAATCCAGTCTTTTTGCCTCTATTTCTCTGTTTTCCACTCTCTGTTTCTATACTCCATCTTGAACATTCGTCTATCTCACTTCCCTGCTATGGTTTCTGGCGTCGTTACACTGGATTTCTCTTTTTTTTGGCCACTCAGCTTCCTCGGCCTCCGATCCCAACTGTCCGCTCATGGAGTCATTCGCTCCTTAATTCGTCGGTCACGAATTCGTCCACCCACGACAGCTGTCATAGAAAATGAGAATCACCCAAATGTTCGAAGCTGACGAAGCACAGGAATCCCAGAGGTGAATCGACGGGGGAGAGAATCACGCAATAATCGGACCTCGATAAGGGTCTCAAGAACAAATAGAGGCGCACCGTCGAGTCTTGACGGTCATTATATCAGTCGCTAAACGTCACGGTAGAGAGGGACAAAGAAGAAATGCCGAGAAAACAAACGAATTCGCGTCTAGATCGTTGACTCGGCTGGCGATTTCTGTAGCTAACAACGTTGGAAGTTCATCGAACATTCATCTCAGAAATTCCTCAATAAATGATGTTGTCAACTCTGAGCACGCTGCTGAAGGACTCACTATAGAGTCAATCTCTTGCATTCGTCACCACACCGAAATTTCCACGAGATGGTCTGGAAGTATTCCTGCGCTCTGAATGCCGAAATCAACTTCGTTGACCTCCCGTGTTTGTTTTCCATTCAATGTTTCCACCTTCCGAATTTGAACTCCACAAAGGAAATTTCTCGATTCTCGAGGTTTGTTCACTTCCGCTTTCGGGAGAGACTTTTCTGGCGCGCCGGAAACGTCAGACGGAGGAATCCAATGACCTCTCCTGCGGACTGAAGAGGGCAACGGGGCCTTGAAGCTAGGGTCACAAAAATCGAACGAACAGTCCTCTAGTTCCTGGTTGAGCGATGATTGTTAGACACCTCGGATGCTTTCGTTCGTCGTGTCCATTCGTGTCGCTGGTGGTTTTGCTTTCAGGGCAGCTATGTCGTGAGCTGTTCATTGCTCCTCCCACAAATATCAGATAATTTATTATCTCACCAACAGCGATCGGATTTAATCGAACTGAGACAGGGTTTCGATTACATTAAAATTTTCTCTCGCTTTCTATTAGCGTTGCTGCATGAGCCACCTCATATCCATCTTTCTCTCGCTCGCTCACACACGGACTCACTTACTAATATATCAGGAGAACATTTCTGGCCGCATTGAAATGTATCTTCTGCCACTTGATTGCTCCGAGCAGCCAATACAAAGCGTGACCAGAAGAGAAATTTGAGGTTCTTTCCTTTCGACAGCTCCGGTGTTTTTCTCTCTCGGTTACCAGGCGCTTGACACGAGGTTCGACGGCGGGCTGGTTCGCTGTTTTCACTAACCGTTTGAAGGGACCGACGTCTAACAAGGTGACGACATTTGAGATAAAATCAGCCGAGTGTTTTGCGGCTCACGGATGTGTGGATTGCCTCCGCTTCCCTAATTGAACTCTCCTAGTTAAAGTCGAATCATCCGCTACGATCCGACGGCCACTGTCTGGGTGTGAGGCGGAGAATTCGCTATATGCGCTGTTCTCCTCCATGATGTCGGGGCACGTACTTCTCGTGCCTGTTAGGACGTTGTGGACAACATGATGGAACAGCTCCTTAACCTGAGAATCAATTAAGACTTCTCTACAGTCATGAATACTCCCGAGCTCTTTGGAGTTTCGACGTCTCTCCGGAGTTGGTGTTTATTGGACACCGGCCAAGTTTTCGGAGCATCAAACTGACTACTCCCTCCGTTCCGAAAAAGTAGTCCCATTTGACTTGAAGGACCTGTTTTGAGGGAACTATGCTGAACTCCACCTCGCTCGACTCATGTTCTCATAGACCACTATCTGGAGCGCCGAGGATTCGAATATGAACTCGATCGGACACTTGCCAAACATCGAAAGACCACCAGTTTCGTAGCCGTTTCGCGGAAGTCGAAGACTGCTCTTCAATTCCGTTCCGAAATAGTTGTCCCATTTGAGTGTTTTTATTCGGGGATTTGTGACACTAGGTGATAGTCTCCACAATCTTCAAGCCATGTTCGTGAAAATGACACTCAGGGGCAGGTTCCTTAGCACAGGAAGCAGACTAATCAGTCGTCGGAGAACAGACTCCTGAGTCACAGTTTCGTTTACTGTCGTTAGTAATAGTACATGATTACTACCGTTATCGCCTGTACGATTTCAATTTTAAAGAACCTCACCCCTATTTCTGATCATCTTATCCCTCCTTCATTCCCCTGTGAAAGTGTGGCGAACCTGAATATTGAAACTAGCTAATGGCACAATTAATTCGGAACACGATTCCGCGCCCAAAGGGGACTACTATTTCGGACGAGAGGGAGTGTTTGTCTGACGAGTTTTCGATCTTTCGAAAATCTCACCTGTAAAAGTTTTTACAGAGAATCGCAGGTTGAATAAACTAGGAGCTATCGTCAAATGATTCCCTTCAGAATGTTGCTATTCATGGACCAGGCGGACGGAGCCGCGCAATTTTTCCGGTATAAGCATCGCTTCTAGGGATGAACGCGGAGAACGGGTTCCTGACCATTAAACTGAAAACTCGCAACAAGACTCAGCAGTCGATGACCACCATGCGATGGCCGGTCTCTTAATGATTTTCTAAAGCGGCATGACTTATCGATGTCTAAGCCCCACGATGAAACTGTGACATTAATGAAATTCGAAAACTGACCGAATCTTCCGCCAAACGGCTCCGATTTCGGACACGTAGGCGACGCTGCAGTCGTCGATGTAAATCTTTTTCTTCGTGGATGATGGATTTTTCATGGTTTTCGTTTTCCTAAAACACGTCTGCGCGGAACCAGCACTGACTCGAACAAGAATATCGGGACGCGACAGCTCGGATCAAATTTGTCGAATGAATGAATGAATGAATGAATGCGACGAGTTCATTGGTGCGAAGGTTCGGAGTCTCGTGGCTCAAAGCTCTCCGTTCCTGTTCATGCACAAACCTCGAAAGCCACTCTGGCGGCCGCTTGTCGTATGCCTTCCGTATGACATGGCACGCCTCATCGGGCAGAACGTTACAATTTCAGCGAGAAACGTACGATCGACATGCTTGCTGTCTGCCTGACGATCGTCCGGTCGACCGTATCGCGATAATGATCGCGGTCTTGAAATTTTCCTCTGAAATCACGCAATCCGCTTTTCACACTCAGAGACTGAACTTGTTGATTTGGAGGCTTGTTGCCTTGTACGCACCACCGCTGACGTTCCGCCGTGCGGTTCAGAGCTCTCGTTCCGAACTCAGCCGCTACATTCTACACACAGCACGAGACGCAGCAGAGTTTTGAATCTTCAACTCCGAATTTGCGTGTTGTCACGCCTGCTCACAACCACGTAATATGAGCAAAACCCCTGAGTGTTGTCCTACGTGTGGCATCTGAGATTGTCGAAAATGTCGAGGGCCAAGAACGCCCATCTGAATTTTTAGTTTACATATTCGTTGTTCGAATTTTCTCTCCCATGCGTCCTCCCGAGGTGAATGAGATGACGAGGAGACATAGAATCAGACGGACGGCCGCTGTCGTCGAGGTTGAAATCGCCTGCATAGTTGCTCGGTAGTAACAGTAATCATATTGTGCTTTCAAAAGAATCAGATGTCTACAAACGGTCGAGAATTTGATCAAGAAAGACGCGTTCCAGAACTTCCGAGAGAGAATCGAGCGGGAAACTGGGCAATCATCGAAGCCCCTACCTCGAGCAGCGCTCGCCTGAACTTGCCTTATCGCATGGATGACGTGCATTGTCCAGCTGAGAGCGTAGGCGAAAGACTGTTCGAAGGGAGGAGCGATCAGAGACGGTCAGCACTAGCGGTAGATCGTGGTGAAGATCTTCTAGCCGACTACAGCCAGCTCGTATGTCACTACCTCACTCACATAGATTCACACACGGTCCCACGACGTTGGAAAATCTTTCTCGGGTTTTGCTCACTTCGATATTCTAGCAAGCCTTGTTCTCCATTCTAAAATGCCACAATGTCGGCAAGAAGAGGACACTCTGACCCACAAATGGTGAAAGAAAACCTCTTCCTTAAAGGATTCTATGCAAAAGGTCTTCATCAGATAAGTTCCTCACACGCCATTATTTATGGAAGTTCTCGCGAGATCGGAGCAGGAGGTCAGAGTGGAATTCAAAGCTTTTCAGGAGGAATCCAAACTAGAGGGCCGAGGGTGTGTGCATTGAACATGTCGGCGACTCTTTGCATGATTGTCTTGGATGAAGATTTTGGTTCCGTCGTGTTTTCAGCGTTTCCTCAAGTTTCTCAGTGAACAGATGGAGGGGGATAGAAGTTCTCGCGAGACCGAGGAGACTCCGCTTCATCGATTCATAACATAGGGACGGGATCGGAACCCAAAGGAACTCGAGGGCTCGGCAGAAAGCTGTGAGAAGAACATCTTGACTGTTTTGGAAACAACACATTTCCGGTACCGGCTCGATTTTCTTGATTTCATGTCGGGCTGTCGTAATACCCGCTGTATGTGTAAGCTAATAGTCGGAGAAGAGAGACGAAACGAAAAATAAGTACATTTCTATATCCGCTGTTTCAGTTCATTTTTATATTTCGCCGATCGATCTCTCTCGTTTTTCTTCGGTTCGCTCTCTCGCAGCTTCCCTCTCGTGACTGGGGGCTCAGCGAGCGGCGATTTGACAAATGGTTTTTAAATGAATGAAATAAGGCATTAAACGGAATGAGAACGCACGAGAAAAACGAACGAATGAGCGTGCGTCTCTTTCTCGCGTTCGCAGAGACACTCACACACACGTAAAGTCGGCGACTAGCGGCGCAATTTGGTCAACCACAGCGGGTGACTTTTGAATTTCCCGCCTGCCTCCCGCCTGTCGCGTCGCCGTAGAAACTCCTCCTTCTCTGTTTCTTCTGACTGTTCGTCCGCGCATCCGTCGATGAATTCTCTGCCTCTGTTCATACACACTTCGTCTGAACACCCGTCCTTTTATGTGAGCGAGCGAGCGAGCGAGCGCTGTTCTCAGTGGTTGCGATTTGCCATTTTTCATTTTTTTCGCATCACACCGCAAAGAACAACCAAGAATGGACATTATAGCCACTACGCGGCTACGGTTTTCTTTTTCAGTGAGATTTTTTTTCTTTCTATAAATTCTCGCCGAGGAAGGACCGCAGAGCAAAAACTTGAATGACTCGTGGCTGGAATCATCGTCGGGATTGTCGTTCATCCTCTCTTGACCACATCAAGTGCACGAGGCGCCCGCTGCAAGTTCAACACACGCACAGAGAGAAAGCTTCTCGAGTGCGTTTTCCGGGTGTGGACCCTGGGAAAGATTTGGTTGTTGTGAATTTCATTGGCAACTGATCGAGACCCTACCAGGAGATGCGTAGGCTCCATAGGATAACATCGAGAGAATCCATTCGTGTTCGTCATTCACTTTGTCCACCCGATGTGATCGAAGAAACGATATTTTTTTCTTCGGAGCTTGACAGCATTTTCAATTTATCCCCGATGTGCGGGAATTCGATATTTCATAGATTCTTGACATGTACATATAAATAAATAGGTTTGGTGCGCCGCGGCGGAGTGTTTTCGTTTCATTGAAGCTCGTTCTGACATTTTTGTGTGCCGTATTGGTCGAGCATCAGCAGCAGCAGCATTGTGGCCCGACAGTCTAATAATTCTCCATCCATCTTTCCGTACTGAGCTAATTGTTGAATTTTCTGTTCAAAAACAAATTAAATCTCTCTCTGCCACGGCGGCGGCTCGCGCGGAGAAAAAAAAGGTTGGGTTCGTGTGGTGGCCGATTGCCCCAGCTTTCAGTCAGTTCGGAACCACCCAGTCCGAAGAGTTAATTTGGTTTTCCTTGATCACTTCGGATTCGCGCACAGGGCTTGAGCTCCGAGTTCGAATTTGAATATTTCGTGAAATTAAAATTCCTCATCTAGTCCTATATTAATCTCAGATATTATCAGAGTAACATCGAGTTTCCGAATGTTGCTGAAGTCAACAAGCTCATGGAACGTGGGATCAGTTTTGATATGATCGGCTCGAACGATATTGAGTTTATTTGCCGAGCTTGATATATCGACTGTAAGAAGCAGGGCAGACGAGGGTAATGATCGATTCTTCGGCACCCGTTGTTCGAATACGGGCAAGACACGTTTAAACAAATTACGATGTCCGTCCACATCGTCCGAGCTGTCGACGCCGCGCCGCTCGCGAACCCCTGTAATGACCGGTTTGTGTCAAGTGACCTAATCTTCGCGATACCGATCGAAGAGTTCAGCTGACAAGCCGACTGCCATTGTACGCCGGTTCGTTTGCACAAACATATAATCTTCCAATAAGTGTTCCGAATACGTGTTTCCCATTAAGATCGAATGAATGCCAACCCAATATGGACTGAAAAGGATCATCGTGATTCGGCATTCGGAAATTCATCTCGTTTTTCATTGATCTCAGTGCGGCCCGATCAAAAATGGGGGTTTTCTAATTTTCCCGAATTCCTTTGGTTGCGATGCTTTCCCTTTCCGAGCTCAAGATTCAGAGGGAGGTGAGAAAGATGACGGAGAACTCGTGAATTAACAGCGAAAAGTGATTTTCGGAGTAACTCACGGGTCAGTCGAGAGTGACGAACCGAATCTGACCCAGTTCTAGGAGTCACAGTGAAATTAGCGAAACGAACGCCCTCGTTGACGTGGAATACAGCTGTCGATTCCCGTGACCAGCGCTACGTGTTAAGGCGATAATCACGATTCGCGAACTTCATTCTTTCTTATTTCTGCTGAAGTAGATTGAGGCTGAAGAGAAGAAAAGAAAAGAAAAAGAGAGGAGAAAGCATGCATTGTCAAAAACCGCTGCTTTCGTCGATAAAGTCCGCGGGAATTTTTCGTCGTTCGGTGCTATTTAGGGTCGATAATGCGCCGTAATTGAAGCAACCCTTGACCCCGATTGTTCTTCGTGCATCAAACAGCACAGCAGATTTCCAGTTTTGTAACAAAAGATCAAAACTTCGGATCGGCGCTCGACCCTCTCATCCTTTGGGCCGACAAAGCTTCGAATTCCTCGACTTCCGCTCACTTTGCTCCTGCTTTTCTGAAAGTTCTTACTTTTCCCGAGCTAAACAGAATCAGGTTCGTCTTCGGAATCCCAGTATTAAAACGCTCCTTCGTAAAAACTCTCATCGCCGCTCTCCATAACCACGACCGCTTCGATTGATTACAGCCGAACGTATCGGCACCGGCTCCAGGAGTCACCTCGTGTGGTTGATTCACCGGCATCAGCCAGTACTCACCGGTACTCAATCGAAAAGCAATTTGAACATCATTGTGATAGATCGCCTCTGTGTCGTTAATGATGCTCTTTCAGTTTGAGCCACAGCAGCAACAAATTAATTTTATTTATTCGCTATTTCATATCTGTCTACCTGACTGGATTGTTCCCCTCCCCCGTTGTTTGGTGCTTTAATTAGCAATCACCTCGTGTCGCTTTCCTCCAATCTCTCGCTATCCATCACTCGTTCCTTCGCCGTGATGCTCTGCTGACCGTGTTCCGGATTAGAATCCTTTCCTCACAACAAACCGAGAGTGCCTCCTCAGCCTCGGAGAAAATTTGCCTTCGGCCTGGAGTTGCTCATCATGACACTGCTTGGAGCTGCTCCGGAAAATTCCGCCGAAAAGTTCAACCTTGACTCGGGAGTCTCCTTCCCGAATCTGACGGATTGTCAACGAAGAAGCGAAATGTTTTTCGAAACGGAGCATTGTCGATTGAGGGAGCAGAGAAGAGGAGAACGGCGGCGCGGCGTACCAATGTAAATCAAGCAAAACGAAGAAAAACGACGATGACGATCTATTTCTAATAGATTCGTTTCTGTCTTGAACGGGGCCGCTTGTTTGTGTTTGTGTGGTCCGCGAAGATTTGTTTCTTCACGTTTGGAGAGGTAATTGAATTCTCCAATTCGTTCTGTCCAACTAAGACGTCCGTGATTTTTTCGCGGATTCGGAGGGAGACAGATGAACTGAACTGAATTGGTTGCTCCTGAGCACAAACATACAAACCCACATCGAAGAATGAATCTGTCGAGTTCTTCAAGTGAAAAGGAAGCCGTCAGACACGCACAGGTATCTTGGGCACTCGACGAGGGAAGACCGCCTCAGATCACTAACACTGAACCTCCCAGGAAGTTGTTCTGACATGAAATTCGTCAAAAAGTTGATTTTTCCACCTCTTCAGCCCGAGCAAATAAACATGGGCCGCTACCTTCGATCGAGGAATCGTCCACGAGGTGAGACGAACTGAGACGTTCAACCCAGAGCATACGATCGGAGCTAGAAAACTACGCTGGAGCGATCGAGTTTCTTCAAAACGCCTCGCGATCGTGCGTCAAAATCCATGCTCCAAGATGTCGCCTTCATCCGTGACTCGTGAAGGTACCACTTCACCCGGTGAGCTCTCAACCAGCTCTCGCAGACGTACGTTCAGTTGGGAAAAACAATGAGTGATCGCAAGAGCGCGGAGAAAATTAATTAGCTTTTGATTCTCGCGCGATTCCCTCTCACTTCCTTGAGTTCTTCAGGACGAGAAGAGGTTAAATGGGAAAATGATTGAACATTTCTATGATGATGATGATGATGATAAGCAAAGTTCTTTCCACTGAATTTTCATCAAATATGTACACCGTGATCAGGCCGCCTCGCCGACCACAGGCAGACAAGATGGCAGACAGAACGGCGTGTGATGTCGGCATTCAACCGCCACCGCCGCCGCTGTATAAACTGATCGACTGGTTCACAAGCTGGCTCATTGATGGACGGACTAACTGACTGACTGACTGACTGAATATCTATCTACCTCCTCCTTTTATTCTCACCAAAGCCCATTCCATCATTTGATTGTTTCTTTCATTAATAATATACAAAACCTAATCAAGTCACGATCCCCATCAAACGTAGCAGCCCCAGCCAAGCATCGAGTCGTTGCGTCCATCAGGTAGGACGATTGGCCGGGCGGCCGGTTTGCCAGACGCAGCACCAAATTTCACCATCAACGTGAGATGGCCAACGAGGCGGAGGCGAAACTTTATTTTATTAGCGGCTGCGCTCGGCAAGAATTAACGAGAAACGCGACTAATTCTCGAGCGGAGAATCTTTAGGGACAATAACGGTCTGAGGGCTGGAGCGACTTTGGTGAATCAAGTCCGTGGTTCATTCCTGTTGATTCCGCACTGACTTCTCTGCTGGTCTCCTTCGAGGAGACCGATGAAGACTTGAAGCCGGACTGCCTACATCTACAAAACCATGTCGACAAATAGTCCCTCGGAGCCACGTCTTGTGTAGCTTCCACGTTGGTGGTCAAAAAAATATGCACTAAATGAGCATTAATGCTCAGGAAAGATTGCATCAGGAGAACAGTTTATGCACCCTCTCCAAATCTCCGATGGGCGCTCTCATCCAACACCCCAAGCACAACAACATCGGTATTTTGGTGTCCGATAGTATTCTAGATCTTCATCCTTCGTTCTTGACTGAAGATTCATTCATTTATTGTGGTACAAATTCTAGATATGATTTTAACAGAACAGATCGGTGATAACTAAGGCTGGAGGTTTGTCGAGGCGAAAAACTGCCAAAATCGCGGAATGCTCTTGCCGCCATAGATCCTCTATGAAAATTGGTTTTGGAAATTCCGCGAAAGTTGCGGAAAAGTCGCAGTCCGCTACGAATCTCTAGCCCTAGTAATAATTCTAGAGCCCAACTCCGTCATTCCCTGTTCTTGATTTTTAAGTTTCAACCCGACTCGAAGGCTCAAGATGAGGTGTCCGGAGATCTTCACCAAAGAAGACGGAGCGATGAGGAGAGGCAGATTGGAGAATGGCCAACCTGCTTCTGATGGTGACATGTCGAGGAAACGAATAACTTACAGACCAACCCATCTCCTGAACACCTCAAACAAGAAAGTTGAGACAATGGAAAACCCAAAGGTGCGAAGAATGAGCGAGCGAAGCTTTAGCCGTTGATGACGATCTTGCAGACTTTCAGTCAAACCTCAAGAGAGGCGAGGTGACGATGATGGCAGTCGAATGAGTCGTGGAGAGAGTCTCAATAACAGAGAAAAACTTGGAAAATCCGTGCATGCCTCTCAGGACGATTTCACTCGACAAACAGTGGAACGAGAATATCGAGAAAAACGACCAATATAAAAGAAATGGTTCCGGCAGGAAGAAGAGCTTGGATAACTACTTCAACCTAATGATCCTGCTGCGGGTTCAAGTAGCTTTCGCTGTCAATGCGAACTCGTGCGTGGAACAGTTGACATTCCCTCGCGAACAAGTGAGTGAGCGAACGGAATTCTCCAAATACCTAGATCGCATCTCTCTCAGCTCTGATAACAAACAGATTCTAAGCCTCCATCAAGCAGCCGTTGTACCAACGGCAGTGAGAGGGAAAAGAAGAAGCGAAAATACGCGCTAATTGAGTGTAACATCGTGAGTATGAAAGCGATCTGAAGGGCAGTTGAACACTTGGATCCAGCCATCATAACAGAGCGCGGACCATCAGAACATGGAAGCTCATAGGAACTCATGAGTGGGGTGGTTGGCCAGCCGCCATTTGGCTGGCTGGCTGATGGACTATTCTGAGTAGAAGCTTCGCACATCATGATTCCCTCTCCAACAGCCCCTATGCTTCTACTGGAGGGGTCCGTCTTAGGTGCGACGACACATCATTCATCTTCATTGAGATAGCTCGAGGATTGTTACAAGACAAATCCGAAACGACAGCATATTGCTGTCTAAAAAGCTAATGAGCGAAGCTCGCTTAGATTTGACTTCTGTGAACCTGATGCTCATATCTGATTCCAGATCCTGATGGTATCGTTGAAGCTTGTTCGATAGAGTAAACTGCTCTCTCTTGTAAATACATACTTCAGCAGAACGTCTACGACCTAATTGTTGGGATGATACCAGAAATGCTTAGGTCTAGGGATGACCTCTAAGATGGTCTCTAGGGAGCGTGGGAGGATGATTCGAGGAGAATAGAGACGTAGGCTCAGAGGACCACGACGCGACCGTCGATTTCGGAAATTTCGGTAGAAAGATCTCGTAGTCAGCCTGGGTTATCGCGTCCCGGCGCAATCAACTTCGCTTCGGCCAGCTGACACTGGCCAAGAATGTGTTCATCATTTTTGTTCACGACTATCGACGGTAGTGTAAATTCAATCAAATCTAATCGAGTCTCGCGGCGGAATTCATTCTCGGGAAATCATCCGGCTGCGGTCGGTCGAGCCAATCTTACACTTCTCCTGTTGGACGAAGAGTCGAGTTTGGCGCTTCCACGACGATCACCAACTCGATTACTGCCGCGGTGATTGTTGTTGTTGTCCCTCATTCACTTTTCTTCAATTTCTCTCGCTACCTCCTAAAATCACGAAGGCATCACTTTATACGTAACGAGATACCAAGCTCCGTTGCAGTAAACTTCTCTTTCTCGTGATGCTCGTGAGAGGTTCCGCTCAAAGGGACGCTCGCGGTGGCCGTAGTGCTAATCTCCACACTGACGACGGAGAAATTAAGAGCGAAAATAAATTAGAAAATTACGCTCCTGAAGCAACAGAATCAATTTGGCATGACTTCAGCGCACTAGCGTCCCTACCGTTTGAATCAATTTCCCCTAGAACAGTGACACCAGGACGAGCAGACGCGGTGATTAATTATTTCAAGTTTCTGCCTTCTTCATGCTTGGTACAGTCCTTGATTCGGAAGAGCGAAGGCAAAGGCATCCCGTTTGCAGCATCAGGAGCTCGAAGCTCAGCGGACTGCATGTAACCATCTCCGGAGCCTTCAATGATGTTCTCATCGGAATCATCATGAGCTCAAGAAGCATCAATCAGGCTCCCAGTTTGACTCACTTAAGGGGATTCAGTTGAGCTCCTCCAAACAATTCTCACAACTGTGACGTTTGACGTTGAATCACTATGAAAGTTCTGAGTCTGACCGTGAATGCGCTAACAGTATTCAAAATGTTCAAGTTCGCCTCGACATTCCAGAAATGAGTAGACTATCAGCATTCTGGAGCCCGCACATGACCCGACCTCATCCCCAGTTCTAGCCATCAAAATATGTGCGATACTTCAAGCGTATGAGATGATCATGGTTTCAGGGTTCACTGTCGCAAAACTACGGTTTACTGTTGGAGCCCCGGAGTGTAAATAGTTTTCTTCGATGGAATGATCGCATTCCCAAGATTGGAACAGATTAAGGGCTTCGCGAGAACGGGAATATAGGACCTGGGTTCAAGACTTTGAAGTGGTGTTTTGTCTAGTTCGCACCATATGGTGAAGTAATCGCTTCGCAAGGATCAGGATGGACTTCAGCGGGAGATTTGTTGCCCAAGGGACGCACACTTTTTCGAAACTAGCGCGGGAAGGCTCACAACAATATCTATCTGTCTCGGAACAATGACCAGGTCCGCGCTTGTAACGTCCCACCATGAGTTGTCACAACGGATGGATCAAAGGAATGAATAACAGGCCGTCCCGACTCCAAGGAATTCTAAATGATCAACGACATCAATAATTTGTTTTCAATGACGTTTCTTTATTGGTCCAGAAATGGCCTGAGCTATGTCTCTCTGCATCTTCGCTTCATTTTTGTTCCCGAGATCGGTTCCGATTATGCAGCGAGAAAAACTAAGATTTCCATCTGAAGTAACTATTGGGATCAACATCGATGAAATCGATTCGTTCACACTAAAAAATCGTTCTTATGTTTGGAACAATATTTACAATAATATAATTCATCTAATGCATCACCAGGTCCACAGAAATATCTTCATTGGCCTCATTGGCATGAAGGATCTAATCTTTATACAGGAGTTTGATCTCCGAAATTCTTCTCGAGAACTTTGGTAGTTCTCATCTGGATGCTCTGATGATTTTGATTCGTTTTGTTCTGGATATTGAGCCAGCTCAGTATGTCACATTTATTATTCTATTGAGTCACTTGGCATCCTCTTCGGGTGCTCTCTCCTCCTGGGCGCCATTGTCTTGACTAGAAATCGGCGACTGCGATCTGAGCGGTGAAGTGGAAGGCTGAGCATGAGGTGAGCTGAGGTTCTCTTGCTTTTGCTGGCCGCGATCCACTTGGCTCTTGAAGGGAGAAGCCGTCTGCATCGCTTGGAACCAGGACTGGAGGCTCGAATTGCTGTACAAACTCGAAAGGGCTGGCGGTAGGAACGGGTTGAAGGTCGGAAGTGCATGGATGAACGGGTTTGCCATCAGAGGCGATGGCATCGGAGTCACCGGAAGACAGGGCGGTCTCAGATACGGCCTGAAAATCAGATCTTTCGAGCGGTCTGGCATCGGTCCGCTGAGGTTGCCGGTGGGCGTTTGGGTTGGTCGGGTAAAGATCGGGCTCGGGGGTAGAGACGGGCCCGTGGGCGCTAGACTCTGAGCCGAGCTGAAATCCCCGCTTGTCGGAGACGATGTTTTCTCTTGTTTCCGCCACTTTGCGCGGCGGTTCTGGAACCAAACTTGTACCCGAGCCTCGGTGAGGTCCACACGCACAGCCAATTCTTCCCTGAAATCCCAAAATGTCATTGAGAACGTGTAATACAGAGAGAGATGGTCACCTAAACCTACAAGACGGAACAAAATCCGTGCCAATCAAATGGCCGCGATCGTCGTTTCATCAAGATTCGACGCGATAGAAACAAGCAGTCGAGCAGCAACACCTCGGCAAAAAAGGGGAGGTTTTCGTTAATGACCATATCACGATGAAGCCAGAAGAAACTGAAGCTGCTCCGTTTTCGAGAAACGAACTATTGGTAGGAGGGGGAGGAAGAGAAGCGGCTAGATGGTGATAGAGTCGGAAATTCCCGTTCGGGCGTTAAACGGCTCCAGTCATTGAAAACAATTTTTCGATCTCATTTGCCATGAACACGATACGCAAAACTGGGTTTCCATCATTTTCTGACAGCTAGTTCACGTTTACGGCTATCGCCTGTATTGATCAGTAGGTCCGCCGAGAGATCCCCGACCAACTCACCGTGTGAAGACATCCGGGTAATGTGTTCTGGAGAAGGCTTTCTCAAGTTCTTCGAGTTGGAAGCTTGTGAAAGTTGTTCGGTACCTCCGTTGCTTCCTCCGAGGATAGTCACCACCGAACTCTTGCGGGGAACTCCTTTCTTCAGGATAACTTCCTTTGGTGGATGCCGAGTCACTGCACACGTCAACTTCTTCATTCAGAACCGTTGTCGGACGCATGGGAGGGCTCGCAGACAACGGCTTGTGATCTGGAATTAGAGAGACGTTTTTTAACGGTCGTGATGTTGAAGAAAACAAAACGAGTCTGTCTCGTTGGTCTCGAGCAAGCAGAGGACTCCTCTGAACCCAGGTCGAACGACACTTGAAGGATGACGAAGGAGAATATGAGTGTTTCCCGAAAGACTTCTTGAACTGAACGCGTCCGCTACGACGGAACTGAGAACGTTGAACGAGATATTTTATTGGAATGCAAAGCTCACGCATCCCGCTGCGCAGGTATGACGCCAGTTGAGCCGAGGAGATCGATTTGAGCCGAAGCAACGATGTCTTCATCGAGTTCGTCATCATTGACAGTAGAGACTCCAAATCCTCTCTGTTTATCTGCCGAGAAGAAGCGGACAGGACGGATCAAACCGAGATGAAGATCGTCATCCATCGGCGGTGATTGCTCGACAATCTTCCCACAAGTAAAGGATCTCGGGAACGACAGAGAGCCTCTTAAAAGATTTGGACCATCTGACGACAGCGCCGCCTAGCTCTCAGAAGAAAAAAACTCCGGTAGCTTCGTCAGCAAGAGTATTCTTTAAATTTCCAATTTGTCGCTTGTTGACGGTCGGATAACAAGGTTTCTGTCTTTTTCTTTTCTTCAACATCTTCGCCGCCTTTAACTCGACTCCATACAATATAGGTATATTCGCTACCTCGTCTTCTTTCGTAGAAGCACATCTTCTAATTGAAACGCTGACGAGGTTGAGGGAATTAATCATTTCTCGAAAGCCGCAAATTTTCTCTCTCGTTGAATTTCATTCGCTCATCTCTTCTCTTGCTTTTGTTTCACTCACAGAAGAAGTCCCAGTGATGTGGACCGAGTTCCGAACGAAAAAAAAAACCATCAGCCCCAACGGGCAACGCGACAGGTGCGCTCGCTGACGCCGCCGCCGCGCTGCACGTACAAATAAATAAAAACCCTTTGTGATTCACACACCACTATCAAACACATTCAACTCGAAATCGAAGCGTTTTGGCGACCAAGACTCGTGTGACGGTTTCATTCTGCGGACCCTTGACACTACCTCCTCAGATCTCGTGCTGTATGTCATTGCACGATTATAGTCAACTATGTCATGATCAAAATTGAGTACGAATATCGACTCCTCGGGAATGCCGACGACCCCAATCTGAGAGCCTTTCTCCTTAAAGGAAAAGTCGGCCATCTTCTGACCTCTTATGTCACAAAAAGCCTACAAAACCAGGTTCCAGAGCTTTGAAGCCGACCGAAGAGTCAACATTGCCTCGACATTCGTGCGTGCTGAGAACGAATTCAGAACTACACAGACGGTCAACTTGTAATGTGCACTTCCATTTGCCGTCTCATACATGGTTTTCCACGAGCATTCAATTCAAACAAGTGTCGGGATATAAACGACTGAAGCTCGCCTGAGTTGTCGTCGAATCTCGGTAGTAGTCTATGTGTAGACTCTGAGAACAGTCGAATCCATCACAAAAACATCCAGCTACGACACCTATTAGGAATGACAGGTCTTTGAGTGCGACCGGGGCAGAGCGATGAAGCTGATCGCTGATGTGATTGGTTGGACAGCCGATTAGAGCGATTGGAGTTCGGATCAAGCCATCGTGAGTCGTGAACGCAGTCCACAGTTTCATGGTCATCATATCTCGTAGAAACGCAACCTTCCGATCGCAGTTAGGCTCTAGGTTCGTTGTCAACCTAACGTTGACATGTAAATAATATCGTAATAGCCGTGTGCCTCTAAATGGGGAGTTTATGCAAAGTTGAAAGCCATTGAGTGATCAGGACCCGTACCGGCTGACTGGTGGACTAACTGTGTCTGAATGACAAGATTCTTAGTTTTCATACCGGATGAACGTATGAATGATCCGAGTGCTGAGTGTTTTGGTCACGTCATGTAATTGATACAGTGAGTTGATTCTCTGAGGCAGCTGGCTGCAAGCGACCCTTGAGATGAAAAGCCGAAGTCGAAATTGGTCGAAACTCGAAAGAGGAAGAGGGGAGGGGAAGCCGCCGTTCCTGTCGTGGAGAGTCCGCCCACCGATTCAAAAAGTATTCATATCTTTGCATTATTCCGCTCTAACGATCCGAACAATTCGATGACATGTCCTTGCTTAAGTGAAGCCCAACCGATCTGCGACAATATCACGACGAATGCGATCTGACGACACGCGAGACAACAGAATTTCAGGAAAATGTAATTCTGATTCTTTTCACGATTTCATTGTTGTGCCAACTCCCTGTCCAGTGCGCCCTTAACCACAGTTATTATCATTGTGAATGTTCACTTGGGGTATTGTCGACAACGAACGTAACGATTGCTGTCGAGAGAGGGATGGAGATTTGCTTAGATCACATTTTTCGCTCAACTCTCTTGAAATCATGGGAGAAATCCACATTGTTTCAGTTTGCAATACTTAGAGTCGCCTGTTAGTCCTGTTCCGACTTCGACCTCTGCTCTACAGGCTCGTAATTGGACCTTTAGACTTTGCACGAGACGTGCCATCAGCAAGGCTTCACGACGACCTCTGCCTGATGGTAATCTCGAACTGAACCTACGCCACCATCATCGCAAAATGAATCTCTTTCTGGAACTCGTTATCGCGTCCTGACTGATAATGAGGCTCATGCGACCATTTGGCATTTGTCCACAGATACGAAGTCGTCTATTTTGTTCCGTCGAGTCTTCGTTTATGAATCACGTATTTACTCGAAACATCGATGATTCGATGGTTTTTCGAGCGTGGAATATCTCGGAGGATTCAAAGATCTGTTTGAAATTCATAACTCCCAAGCCGTTGTTGGCGTTGTCGTTATTATCGTGGAGCTGTCACGCACTGGCATATCAGCTAAGTAGACAACAAAAAAAAAGCAGAAAGTAACAGAAGGACGAAGGAACAAAGCACAGTCCTAAATTTGAAGCAATAAAAATCTAAATCAACTACGAGCGGCTACACGAAGAAACACTTCTAATGAGGCTCCACCTCACCGGCAGTCCGTTCGTTTTGTCGCTCGGTAGATTCTGTTGCTTGCTTCCTATGAGGCTCATCGTCTGCCCGGCCGCCCTAGGTGTTCGTCTGTCGCCTAGCGGGCATTTTTTTCTCTCGTCTAATTCACTTTTGTTCCATGAAGTTATGATTTAGGAGGCGGACAACAGTTATCGTGCGACCGACCGACCAATGAGACAAAATGCGCAGAAATTACGATTCGCACCCGGGCACCACTCGAAAGGGAATTTTACGCTCTGCTGTTTTCGTTTGTTTCTTTTCCGCCTGCGACTGCTTCGTTCGTACACACTTCAGAGTGAGTGGCTCAAAGAACGAATTAGTTTCTCCGTGCGCGGAATCAACAACGATGGCGACAGAGCTCGAATTACATGAGTTACAACGAACTCAATTAATTACTTCTTGTCTGGACGCCTTAGAATCTCCGTGATAACTCTTGCGATCCAAAGTTCGCTCATGTTTCTGTACGGAAGCGACTTTTTTGTCCGGATCGCCCTTCGGCAAGAGTAGCCATCCGTTTGGCATTCTCTCTGTCACATCGACTCTTCTCATCGAGGAGTAGGGTCCAGTGGTCGGATATCGTGGCGTGATTTCTGAACGGAGATGCCGACAAGTTGTGGAGCTGTTCCAGGATAGCATTTGCCAAATGAGACGATGAACCGAATCGAGCAATTATGAACAATTGAAAGTGCACACTATTTTTCAATTATGTAGTCGCCGTGAATGCAGATAATTTGGCATCATCCGCTGTGTGAACGGCGATCGGGCTGACTGACTGGCAGTCCTACGGAAAGCGAAGCACTGCGAAACGAAATCGAGGTTCTCAATCGTTTCGTAATTATAATTATCGGCTTTTAAGACATCGGCGATTCAATTTATAAATAGCAGAAGAAGGGGCAGTCGCTGCGGTTGGCACAGGAATGCCTTGACGGAACAAATCAGTAAATTGTTTGCGTCGTCTGCTAAACTCTTACACGGTCGGTGGAGCGTACGCCCAACATGTCGAATCACCGACATCAATGGAATTTAAAGTTCCGCGCTCCAACCCAGGGCCCAACGGAATCGGGGTGGAAACCCTTGGGTTGTCTTCTCACAGACCAGAGATGTGTTCCCTAGTGTTGTGGACGGAACCATCTTAGAGGACGAGTTCGCTGCTCATGACCGTGGGGCCACCGCGCTGGAAGCTCAAAATGAGTCGAGTTTTTGTCGGAGAAAGGGCTTGCATCAAGTTTTCTGTCGGGACGACGACTCACAGTTAAATCGTGGGGAGAATGAATCTGCTCTTGAGAGCTGCAATCTGGGCAAAATCCAGAAAATTATCAACAACGATTCGGACGCAACATTCGTAACTGCAGCCGTTGGTCGTTCCAAATTATGAAATTCTGCTCAATCGGCGCCTGATTGCCGCGTGGGCGGCGCGCTGCCGCTCTTCAAGAACACAACCAATCCCGTGAGGGCGCAAAAACCTTAAACTCCTTGGCAAGACAAGAACGAACTGAATGGAAGCCGAAAAAATTCCGATTGCTCGCTAGATCAGGTTTCAGTTTAGGGAGAACGAGCCGTGCTGGAAAGTTTTCACTGCGTACTCTCAGACTTCGCATTGTCTCGCGTATTGTCGATGATCGGATTGCGTGAGATGCGCACCAGAAAACGAATAGCCAGATCTCCCAGAAAACAATCTCGGAATTCAAAATACGGTCGCAAAATAAAAGAGTAATGTTGCGGTCGTCCTAATCAGTGAATTCGGTCTGTGCGCGAGGCGAGGAGGCGGCATAGTTGGTCGAATGATCGAGTGAAGAGATGGATAGATAGACGAACGAACCGATGGATGAATAGATGGGGGAACAAACGATTGAACCATTAACGATAGGGACACGCGGGGAAAGAAATCGTGTCCACCAACTAATGAAGTTAGCTCGTCGTTGTCGGATTCCTTCGACGAGCCAAGCAGCCAGTCGACCAGACAGCTCGCTGCCCGGCCAGTGCGGCGACGAACGAGCCAAGCGAGCACAGGAATTCTTCTCTTGCTCCTGTACATCATGTGGGCACTGTGGGCCTATTAGTCGCCGTCGCTGTAGAGAGACCAAATCGAGTCGAGTTGTTGTTCGTCGTCGTCGTCTTCAGCTGATTAATGAACTTTTAATACATGTGTCGAAAATCGACGCAACTTCTGCAGACACCGCCACCACCACTGCGCCGCCGTCCACGGCAGCGACGCCACTAACAACAACAACGACCAAGAGCGACAGCACCGGACGAAATTTTCAAATATGAACGAAGAGGCTAGTTTCTCCGTCTTTGGCGTTCTCTCGTCAGCTTCAATTAATGAGAACATGCTTCGGAGACGCAAACTTAGAGAGAGCTCACCTCTGAACTCCGGAAAGTCGAGATACAGTCTCGTGCCGTGATTTCAGAGGGTTCAACATCTTAAGCAATTCCGATCCGGTCCTCGTTTCCTCAGAGGAGTATCAGGAGAGTGAAACAGCTGAAGGATCAAAGTTCGCAGGCTGGCAACCAGGTAGGCCACAAATGAAGGAGTCATTCCGAGTGATGACAATTGGAGGTGAGGTGCGGTGGCGGCAATGACGGCTGATGTCGCTGCTGCTACTGCCGGTCAGTCATGGTCGGAGGGTGACCGGTGTAATCTTGACAATGGGATTCACAACGAGGACAATAGAAGCAAATTAAGCCCAACATTTGTAACTCTAACGATGTTTCGCATTAATTACTCGCATCACGTTGCCTCGTAATAGTCTCATCTCATATCCTGTACGACTAGGCTCGTCGTATTACATACACGGCTACTTATAGACACGTTCGTCGCAGCCCACAACTGTTCGACCCAACCGACGACGAGTTTGGCAGGTTGACACTCAACCACTGAATGCTCTAACTCGTATGTCTGCTGACGACCAGCGGGGCGAATACATGTGTTTTCGCCCAAAACGCTATTCCCCCGTTCATCAACACGATGTCATATCGGTTGAGCTTCGATGGCCCTCGGTTTAGCGCGCCCGCTCCAACTCGACAAGTTAACTAGATACTTTCCAAGAGATCCACTCTTCGATTCGCATTGAATCTGGATAGCTCGACACCGAGTACGCTGCTGATGCCGAACGGATAGTTTCGACAGAACTCCGAGTACTCAAAGTGATCAAGAATATCAGTTCAGTCAATTGACGAAAGGCTGAGCGAAGTTCGCGGACGAATTCGAAGAGTCGGCCCATGATCGACTCAGTGTCACTCACGGAAATCAACTCGAAGCGAAGTACTTGATGACTGCCCTCCAACTGCGGGATCCGAGTTGGCCGAATGATGGACAAGCTGTTTGAGTCGAAATTCAATTTGCTTCTCGCACGTTGTAATCGGGACTCATATCGTCCTGACACGGCGATCAAAAGTCACTCTGCAGCTGTCAACCTCAATCCCACCCCCGTGAGGTCTCTCACCTTCGTTACGAGCTGGCGAACATTTGGACTGGAATCAAAAGTTAGGGAAAATCCTTGAAGCACCGCTATCACGAGGATTAAGGAGTTTGCGGCAAATTTGATCGCGTACGATCGCGCGATGAGTTCCAGACCGACAGAAAATCGTTAGGCTCCGAGCGGCCGGCCGACCGGCCCCGGTTCCGCATGGCTTCGTTGAATGCTGCCGTTGTAAATTAAAGGCTGCGATACCATCGCCGCGCAAACAGAACATACGGCAGACCCCGTGTTTATTTTTTTCTTTTATCAGAATTTCCTTTCCGAGTTCACATATTCAAGACTAAGATAGCGGAAGAACTAACTTCATATCGGACAGTGTGACCGTGGCTGAGCACGTCGCGCCGGCTCGCTCTTTCATGAGAGTGCTTATGAGAGGCTGCGAGCTTTTTTCTCGAAAGCCCACTACTAACTTTTTCTTCTGAATTTCAGAGTGATTGATGTCACCAACTGATTTTACATCATTTGATGTTTAAATATATGTGTTGAATTTAGAAACACTTCGAGGAATTTCTGCCCAAAATCAGCGATTATCATATGATGATTTGGTACAATATCAGTTCTTTCTTTCAACGGAATGCTTTTCAAAAAACGATCCCAAAACAATGTTCATTCCATTCTTTGTTCGAATTCCGAATATCGGTCCATCACTTCTCTTCGAATTGTCCAATGAAGCTTCCAGTGTTCTGCCGATAAGGCGGTGGTGCGGACAGACTGGCGCTGTACGCTACTGGTAGCAAGGTTGATAAGTACCTGCGGTGACCGCGGTGGCAGCAGTGATTTTTGTCGGCGCTTTTCTTCTTCTTTTTGTTGTTTTATATGTGCGAGTCTGTGAGCGTGTGTTTAGCCCGTTGCGCGGAGGCTGGCTGGCGCTTTATCAGTGGTGGTGTTCCTTCGTTCCGTCCACTCTCATATTAGAGCTCTTCCCGAAGGTAATTTGCGTGAATGAAGAAGGGTTTCTGCTTCTGTTTTTTCTCTCCTACCGTTGCTCTCGTCGCGTACTTCATCGGCGATGGCGGCGGCGGTTGATGTGGAACCGATTAGAAAAAGGCGAAATGAAATAAGATACGGACAGTTCTTCTGTCCTTCCTTTCTGTCTGGTTAAACACTAATATTAAGAAATGATAACGATTCGACTTCTCTCTTCTCAAAAGCTTCCTCAGAGTGTTGCCGCCGTTGTCTCTGGCGCACAACATAAAACTTGAACAACTTCGAGCTTTTTTATCTCCTTTCTCGTTTTCTTCTTCTCATTAAGCCGCGTTAATTATAGTCATTCCAGACCAAACCTGGAGCGTTTCCTCGGCTTGAATCGTAAATTCAAAACCGGCAATCTGAGAGAGTTTACCTGTATGTTTGTTTCCATGGAATGATGAGGATATACGTTCGTTTGTGGTGTGTGAGTTTGTTTGTTCAATTCCATGCTGGTTTATCTGTGGCCCGAGCTGCGTTGCCAGCTCTGCGGTCGGGGAGTCGTGCTTCCGCGCAGATAAAACGTATTCTCAAGAAGAGCGATAAGTCTTCCATAAACAGAAGCTTCAACGAATGCAAATTCGCTTTGAAGTCCATCTTCCGATACATGCGGAGGCATCGATCCCGATCTTCGTCCAATCGATGGACTGACTGACTCTCAACGTGGACTCGAATTTGACGATTTCCTGATTCTTTCCCACTCGCTTGAGGTTTCTGAGCGCCTCATCACAGCTAGAATGAGACTCCAAACAGCGAATAATTAAGGAAAGAACCCAGGAACGTGTTATGGGTGGTCGTTCAGGCATTCTGGTTTCAACGTCGAGAGTTAATTGCTATTTTGTGAGCCGTGGTTGATGCTTCGAAGCTCTAGTAGCGTTTTCCGTCAATTCGCCGTCCTATTTACTCTCAATCTTTTCTTGTCTCTTCATAAAAAAACAACAATGTTAATTTATATGAGCATGGACGGGTTCGGTATCGCTGTGTGCTTTTCCACACGCCGAGTCCAGCGTTCTCCTACAGCCTGAACCCCTGGCCACGGATGTGCATCGTGTTCGAAACGAAAAGAGAGAGAGAGGGGACCAAGAATCAACGCCAAACTAGCAATTACGAGCGATTATATAATTAGAAAAGCTAATATGAAACTTGTTGTTCAGACGGCTGAAGATGAAGAGATCTGATTCTGCAGCGCCGACTTGCTTACATTTTTCAATTACTGCGATTCATCAAAAATGCATATTTACACAACCCCACACTTAGAGCATGCAAACGGGCTTGTCGCGACCGTAAGTACTCGTTCACGAGAAGTCTTATCAAACACGTGTTCTGCGTAATTGCACGCAGTGCTTGTATTGTGAGGAATTCATTTTTCATCGAAAATTCATTAAAATACTCCAACAATTCACTCTTCCGTTGTGTGAACGCGTTGTTCGGGAGGCGTCCCACGCCAAGCAGCTCACACAAATTGTGAGGGGGCAGCATGAAATTGAGTTCACGCTTGAATTGAGGTTTTGCCTTGGCGCCAAAGAGACCAGAAAAGTGAACCTCGATTCCCAGTAAGAGCCTTATCGCATTAAACCACTTGATGCGCCTTCCATGTCATTCCAGGAAACAGGGATAGGGAGTGGATGAATGTCAGAAACGGAAAGAAAACTGAGGAAAGGATGAGATTTCCGTCCATTCCCATCTAGAGCTCTCGCTCGAGGTCGTCGATTTGGATGTAATCACTGTCGTCATTGACCTCAGCCCCAATTAGAGTATAGCCTGCCTCGGATTCGATTCCCGATCACATCATCGAGTTTCGGGATCGGAGAATATTCATTCAAAAGAACCGATGCAAATATTTCGAAGTGGGACATCCATTCCAATGTTCAGGGGGGATATCCGAACCCTGAACACGGAAGCTTCATACTTTTATTACCTCAGTTACTCTGAACAATTACCCAGCGCGCACACTTGTAATGGCATGGATATAGATGTTTCGATCATGCCTACTAGGGTTACTTATCGCATATGAACATGATTCGAATCCGAGCAGAGATATTGCCAATGTCGCGGGTCGCCTGTTCTCACTTGGACTTGTTTCATCGATGGAATCTGGGCAGCACTTGACCCGACGCCTATTTCTCGATAGCGATGCGAAACAAAGTCTGATTGTTAATTTGCTCGACGGATCGCGGTCGACGAAAATGTCCAGACTGTCATCAGCGATCGGTGGTTTTAATCAGCGTCCGCCGGAGCGTCGTGGATGTTGGAGCAATTTGCCTCAACCGCTTAAACCGATCCATTATTTTCTGTTCTGTCATACAGAACTTAATAGCCCTAGATAATAATAATCAGCGTTGTCTCGGCAAACATTGGCCGCGTGGGCAGTTTGTTTGATGTTCTTCAATCCGCAAGCCGGCGTGGTTAGCTCCGTCCGGCTCAATAAATCGCTTCCCATGAAAATCAGCGCCAGCTCCGTCAACGTCGCACAACCGAATACGATCGTTGCCAAGTGTATCAACTCATAAATTTGGCTTTTCAATGAATCGTTTTTCGCGACAATTCAACATCGGGAACTCAATGTGCTAATCAATTTATGTGTCAATCTCTCAATTGCGTCGATCTCAATTAGGCAACATAATATCGAATTTCCTCAGTTATCCGTGAAGAATTGTTAAACCATGAAGTTCGCCATAAACGTAAGAAATCTCGGAACTTCCTCGCGACGATCCCAATGGAATTGTTTTGTTGCCGCGGTGGATATGTTCTTCTGAATAAGTCTCTTGATAAAGTGATAATTATACGCATTATTCGGGAGCCTGTAGATCTTCTTCAAAAGAAGAGAGGGAGCACGATTTCCGAGGATAACCCTAGTGTTCGTGTATCACACAACCCTCTCGAACAGCAAATGATGTTTCGAGATCGCACGAGTGCAGCTCTAATATCTATTCCAGTGCGTTTAGTCGATTCCTTCCCAGCCGACTCCGGATCTCAGGTTCTCATTGCTTACAGAATTCTTTCACCGACCGCGTTCATTGAAAACTATGCAATTACTCTTGTTGGCGCCCCTACTCCGGGAGACACGCGCACGGTATGAATTCCTAGCCTCTCGTAGAATTCGCTCGAACTTTCATAGACACCCGATATCCAGGGAAGTAACGCCGCGCCGACTCCGAAGATCAGGGAGACTCCATCATCATCTTGCGCTGGAACCTTTCCAGTTTATAGTGCACATAGGTGGGTTTCGATGTAAATCATGAGAAAGGAACTCTTCTCCTCTCGAATTGGAAGTTATTCCTGGACGAGAAATCGGCGTGATAGCTGACACGCAGGGTCCTAACATTTCGAAGCACCGCATTGATGCTTCTGTCTGTTCATTCGGAAAGCTTTCCGTGAACGCAAGTGTGTCAAACGATACTTCCGCAGGAATACCGATGAATGCGACGGTGTTCTTTTCTGCGACCCACAATTGAAAAAGGAATCTCCACAACTCTTCAAACTGACTGCTGTGACTTACCATCATCCAGCCACGGTCTTCGGCTAACCACCCTCTTGACTTCTTCGGCGTCTTCCGACTGAACCATCATCTCTTCGAAGAACAACTTGTTTCTAGTATGTGAGGCTATCCGCATGCGGCACGTTAGACGATTCGTTGTTGTATTTTAGGGCTATTCCTGAAAGTTTTGAGAGCACGGCAGAACAGAAGCTGAAGGCAGGGACTCACTCACGAAAAACGAACAGAACTCAGCGGCGACGCATCGCCGTGTCCGCTCCGGCGCGCACTGACTCCGCTCACTCATCAGATGGCGTCGAAGCGGCCGTGAAGTGAATGAGGCGGAGCGATCACGGTCCCGCCTGCCAACGGAAACGACCAATCACAACTGGGAGCAGTTTATCTCCAGAATTGTTTGAAAATGTAGGAAACAAAAAAAAACTACGATCTGTTGATTTGGCTTGCGGTAGCTGGCAAGCAATTATAGAGAGCGGACGACGTTTTTGAAGTCTCCGAAATCTGGCCAGCGTGCTCTCACGAACGTCTATCTGAATCCCGTCACATGGTCGAAAGGCCAATTACAGTTTGTTGAATGCTACCTCTAGGGATCGGGATATCGGGATAGATCGACTTCTGAATTCTTCTCTCACCGAGAGACGATCGAATGCGGATTCAAGACAGCGGATGAGGTTCCTGATTGACAACAAAAATAGGAGAATGCTCACTGAGCCTTCTGATAGCCGTGGTCGTCGGCAAATTTCGTCGAGAAGGAAACTTTGTATCATTTGCTCTGTTCTCGACTTCGGAAAAGTAGTCTCCTCTCTCGATGGTGTTCAGATACCGCGGTTTCCAAGCGAAGCCGTCGTTCTCGAGGCCTAAATACTTCACTCAAGAAGAAGATTCGACAGCAAGACGTTGTCGTGCTCGTTAGGCTCCCTCCGAACGGCGGACGTGTTCCTGACGACGAAAGCGCTCGTTGAGCCTAATCTCACAGTTTTGACTCAACTTTCTCTGGATACTCGCACAGCAGCTTCCTTGTTTGAACTCAATCCCTGGCTCCTACTGAAGCCGAAGTCTCTCAATCCCACGGGTCGCCCGATCGAGATCAAAGCAGTGAGATCGAAACACGTTGATAGGGCGGAAACCCATAAGCGATAAGAACAATATTTGAGCATGTAATTAACTTGTGTAAGAAAAATTAAGAACGAACATCTGTAGAGAGGCCGTCTCGGTTGGCTGTCAGCGAGGAAACCAGTAAGCCAAACGGCTAGCCAGCCAGCTCGCTCTCCACGCACCGTTAACAAGCTGCATCTGCCGCGCGATTTGAAGACTTTATTAAGCGTCGACGACGCAGCCAATCGAAGAAGGAAATCGGATTTCAGCAAACTCATCATGGATATAACGATTAAATTCTCTTGTTCATAGATCAGGCTGTTAGCGGACGATGATCCCAACGTTTCTGCATCAAGATGGAACTTATTGAGGCCGTCGCCACAAAGCTTTGAGGACGGCGCCCATCGTTGTCTCACGAACTACCGTGCCTAATCATTTGAGCGCGAGACGTAACTTTGCGCGCTGTGGAGCTCCGAGCGCATCGTGAATCTGAGCGCGACGAAGGTTTGAGCGCGGGGGCAATACAGGGTGACCGGAATATCCAATCCTTGGGCGAACGATCGTAACTCCGATGCAGAAATGGAAACATTCCTAGTCCCCCTCGAACCTTGAAGACTCTAGCCGTCTCCGATGAAGTTCGAACGCGTGGCGACAACTGGCAATTGAAAAACTATGCGACGGATCTCATTCACATGAAATGCGGCCAAGCGAATGGATCCCAATGTTATGATGATCGTATTTAATACATTGATCGGAATATGGAATCTTTCTCGCTCAGAGCCTCAGGTTGAGTACCTCTTGGAGTGGCGATAGTGGGCCACCGGAGATTCGAAGTTTCACACCCCTGATGTATGAGAAAAGGTTGTCGTCGTTGTCGTCTTCGAGGGAACCAGGTTGAAAGACTTTGGCGTCCAATCTGTCAGAGATCCTTTGAGAATAGGAGGTGAACAATGAGTCGCAATCAGCTTTGAAGACGTCAACTGCTGAATAGAACTAGCTAATTGTTAGAAGTGACTAGAATTCGTACAACCCCCTCACCTAGAAGCGGAAGAGCCTACCCCTCCACGTTCTCTGACTCGTGATCAACGAAGAAGCTCGAGAGATCTCTGCATCTTTGTTTGGAAGCTTATTTTTTGGCATATGGGTATCGCTCCCCCACAAATTCACCGTAGTTTCAG
Source organism: Neoseiulus cucumeris (assembly GCA_021527715.1). Lineage (NCBI taxonomy): Eukaryota > Metazoa > Arthropoda > Arachnida > Mesostigmata > Phytoseiidae > Neoseiulus > Neoseiulus cucumeris. The sequence continues at coordinate 1,645,959 of JAJSRV010000006.1, read as the reverse complement.
AATGGAGGACTAGCTCATCATGCCGGAAGGCTGAATTTCTTTTGTGTACCATGATCACAACTCGTGCTCTTAAACTGCGTGTCCATAATCCAAGCAAGTCTCACATAGAATACATTCGGAAACACTATCTACATAATGGGATAGATGAAGAATCATGGAAGAGCCGCTCATGAGTTAGAATGGCAGACGAAAACTTGCAACGTAAGATGGAAACAGTGGAAAACACAATGATTAGCGAGTCTTCCATCAAAGTCAACGCCACCTGAGCGGGAGCAGTTTCTGGGGACTTCCAGCCCATCGCTCAAAACAGATTTCGCTTGAAATAGAGTCCACAGAATCAGTGTTGCTCTCAAGGTGTACTTATCTCTGAGGCACGAAGAAGCGGTTGTGCAAGTACCTTAGAGGTCGTGAGAGCGCCCGGCGTCTGATGAGGAGACACGGAATCTTCAAACAGATTAAGAACTCTTCTTGAACATATGTTCACGTAGTTCTCTGCAATTTGTTTAGCGTATGTGTATAGACTACGATTCCTTACTTCTCTTGAGCTGACTACTGATTCATTTCTTGAATCACATCCGATGAACTACGATGCGTCCACTTGTGAACCCTGAGATTTCGTGAGATAAGAGCCCTTTCCTCAGGAAGTTCCTGACAGGAACTTTCCTGATCCTTGACGAGATAAGGTCGAACACGAATTACGAAGGCACTTTCACTGTTTTGGATTGGGTTCGTTTTTTGCGGGTTTTCGGGGCTTTCAGATGAGGTGCAAATCAAGTTGGAGTTTCGCTCTCCGAATCGTAGATCTCCGTGAAATTTTTCTTTTGTTTGTAAGAGGCGTCCTCGGACTGAACTCAGTGGCGTCTCCTGTTGAGAGTTGATAGAGCTATCGAAGAGTTCCCGCCGTGGGACAATCTCAGCAAGAGTAGTGCGGACGCAAGAAGTAGTGCGTTAGGAGTGAACCCCACCAGATCAATTTCGAGGTTTTGTGAGCAACCGCGGCGCGAACTTCCGTTTCAAGTCTTTCCCCGCTGCCACACTTTAATGAGCCGTGTGATCTGCGCCGAAATCGTCCGCATCGGCTTGAAGTAGTTCATTACGGTTGTTGATTACGTTTATTCATCCACGGACAGATGGCGTTGGGTCCACTCAGGTTGGGAATTCAGTTATTATTCCTCGAGGGCTCTGTCTCATTTGGTGGCTTCGGAACTTGTTTCTCAATCTTTCTCATCCGACCTTTTCCGTCATCTTGTAGACCCACTCTCTATAATTTGAGTGAAGTTAAACGGAACGATCAAAAACAACGCGGCACGTAGACAACTTAATTCACCAGAATGAGCAACACAGACGAAAAGAGTCCAAAGAATTAATAAGAGCGAACAACAAACTTGTGTGCGTTGAGAACGACGCTCGTCTGAAAATGTTTAAATTGAGTCATTCGTCTTCTAGCGGTTGACCATCGCTACAGCTAAGGCATGAGTCCGACTATCTCTGCGCTTTTCATTTGAAGTGTTGATATTCTCAAAGTGACTCCATTCCAAGATTGACTTCTCGAGGTAAAAACGCATGTGTACAAGTGAGAGAGCGAATGTGCGAAGATACGTGAGGCCGACCGGTATATCTTAGGAAGATGTCGAGCGCTAGTCGCAGACTACGAGATCCAGCTCTGGAATTGTTAGAGAAAAGTTTCGAGTTTTCTTATGACGGAAGAGAAACTTCGAGCACCTGTACCGACAGGTAGCGAGACAGACCGCTCGCCCCTGCAGGCGTCTTTGCTTGCTCGGATGATCGTCGTCTGGTCGGTCGGTCGGTCGGTCAGTCAGTCCGTTCGTCCGTCCGTCAGTCAAAGAGTCAAGCCTGTAACAAGTCGGTCAGAGTGATGACGGCGGTAATGAATTTGGGAATTTGGGATAAATTGGCCCCGAAGAATCGATTTTCATCAGAGCAACAAGTCGACAGAATTCGATTAACAAAAATAACAACAGAAAAAAACGGTGGACGCCTCAAAATTCTTGATTGTGATTTTGTTATGGCATCAAGAACGCTACATAGGCAGCTGCCAGACTTCAGCAGAGCTCAAATATATCGAATTTTCAGTCCAAGTCTCGGACTTCTGAGTTTTTCCCGTTTTTGTTCGGTACCGAAGTTTTTCTCTCCGAGATGTTCGAAGCTTTCTCCCTCCACTGATTCGAGGACTCGAGCTCTCCTTCGAGTAAATAACAGATGTTCTCCTGAGCATCTTCCGATAGATTCTCTCGTGATGGCAGTCGCAGTACAATCGTAATGAATCCGTTTCAATTGTACATACAGAGAAGCAAGGTGGTCCTCCTCATCGTCGAATCTGCCGACAGTGCGACGTCCTCGGTGAAGTCCAATCCAGGCCCACGGACAAAAAACACGGCCAGCAAGCAAGTCCAATCAGGCAGCCGAAATGAGGGTGTGGCTTCCTCTTCGTCCGTCTTCAACTTCAGCGATTTTTTCGAGACAACGGTTGTCGTCCCACCAATGGAACTTTGAGCTGATAGCGTTGGAGCTACCGTAGCATGGCTCGCCAGCAAGTGGTTGTCGCTCCGACCGGCGGAGCGGCAGCCAAATTGAATTTTCTCGCCAAGATAAACATTACCGCGTCAACTCGGGGCAAAATGGACCTTTAGCGATCTAGCGCACCATCGAACCGGTGAAGCAGAGCTCTGATAGAAATAACTCAACGAGCGCTGCTGCTGCACTGTCAATATTTAAGTCATTCAATTTACGGGCTTGTTCATCAGACAATTTCTCATCGAGTCCTGACGACGTACCGCGAACTTCGCTTGTTTGTGTGGAGCTACTTGTCATCGAATCCATTGAAAAGTCTTCAGGAAGTCGGAGTCTATCCGGAGTTAACTCAGCTCGACCCCTCTCCGAGGAGATCAGAAAGTTGAAGCAAGAGGTAATCCCGAGATCTTCCGATGCAGAGGCGACGGGCATATGACCGGGTGAAGAGAAAAGAATAGAAAATCATTTTGTCGTCCGTTGAGATCCGCGAGATTCATGTATGGCTCCGAAAACTCATGCACGGAACGTAAGCAAACAGTACCTTCATGACATCGGAGAAGTAGCCTCCAACTTCTCGCTTTCCCGAGTATGGACCTCAGTTCATTTTCGGACCAATGACTTGATTATTGAATGGATGAATCGCTGTGGAATCAAACAAATCCTGAACCAGAGGTTAGGATTGCGTCTTGTACGCGAGAAAATACGGATCCGATATATTCAAGCCAAAGCTGGGCTTTTGTGTTGTGTTTTCAATGTGACCTCACTCGAGAGGCATGGTCCAGGGTGATGACCAGGGAGTGATGAACGCGCCCCCGTGGGCATTGCATCCTCGGAGAGCAGCATCTATGGCAGGGACAGACCATCAAATGATATTAGTGCCCACATATAACAACGACGTTCTCGTAAACAACGAGGTCACGAAGTTCAGACACTCACCGAAACACTTTCAGATGTAGCTAACTTGAACTTAGTGTCTCCAATGCACAACTCCTCTCCCGAGAGTCGCTTGGAAGCCAATTCTGATGTCACGCCGAAATCAGACGAAGGGGAGCCGTCGCAGGCAGCCCCGCGGGGGTCGAAAAAGCCGGAAGAGACAAAGATCCGAGAAGTGGTCGAGGCGAGAAGCTCAGACGCATCGCTCACATGGTTTCTGACTCCGGATTCAGTTCTTAGGCCGAGCTCTCCGAACACTTCGAGTAAATCATTTAGATCATCTATAGGGGCGTCGAGAATGACTTGCGATAGAATTAAGAGGAGGGGATCCGACTACAGCATGCGGCAGAGTCTCAAAAGTGGCCCACGAAGATCCAAATCTACTCGAATTTCTAGAGATCCCACCAAGGAACAAGGCCCCGGGGCCGCGAAGAGGCAAAGTGTCGACCAGCCGCGATTCTCCGTGTCGAACGAAAAAAAAGTTCGAGCTTCAATCAAACATGTTCTGGATTTGGGTGTGGCTCATTACTGGATGTCCGTCATCGCCATTCTTGCGACCCTAGTTTGCATCGCTCTGGTTTTGTTCATTCTGTTGAATGCTCAGAACTCGAGAAAGACGACAACGTCCTCAACATTTCCCCCTTGATTTTCGAGTGAGCGATTCTCGATAATCTCTCGAAGAACATGCTCCTCGAAGCGCTCCCCTGTGGCATTCTGCAGCGAGTTTCGGAACTTGGACGAAGGTCAACTGACTTCTGCGCCGTAAGCTGAAGCGTGCATCAATGATGGCGCTTCCAGCGATCGAAAGCAGAACTCATGCAACCAATCTATCGTGAGATCCTGAGTGCCATGGGAGAGACCAGGATAGAGAACAGTGAAAAGTGAGCACCGTGCCTCATGAATCCTAGGATGTATGCGGAAATGTTACCTCGATCCTGGGGCGACATCGTTCTATTCTCGCACTCCTTTCAAAAAGTGGCTTCGACATCGTCGCTGCCAAAGCCCCGTCGCTCTTGTCAACATCCAGAACGACTCAATGTCAGCCGTCAGTCTTATTGAGCGGAAAATACTCGACTTCCGTGGATGGACTTCGAGCTCGAATCCCGAGGTTTCGGGCTTGAATTTAAAGAAGACCCAAGAGCCGGAGTTAGTTCTACCTCCCGCCCACGATGAGGTGCGTAAAGGCGGAACACTCGGAACGGAGCGTTTTCCGGAATTGGTAGAGGTGTTCAGCGGCCAGGAATCACGCGGAAATTAGCCCGAAGCGGCTGATTCCATCGTGAAAAGCGAGAATTCTGGCCGAACTCGAACTGCATGTGGCTGGCTTCGGTAATACTCCTTGTGAGATGTTTCCAATAAAAGAGTATTTGAATGGGAGAGAATTGAGCAGTCAATGAGCCAGCTTAGTTCAGCGTACATCGATGATATCAACTGTTCGGGGTGCCCAGGACATGTTCAACGAATTCGAGGAGCCGCTCTGAAACGTGGAAAATCAAGCCTGAAATCTCCCCTAAAGCCCATGGCACGGACCAGCAGCTTGTCGATCTCTATGCGAGATTCTAAAGATTTCGAGGAGCTCAATGCGATAATAAACGTCAAGATTCAGAAACATGTTTTGCAGCGAAGAAACATTGGGTTCGTTCTCTGAAAAAGCAAGCTTGAGCCCACGAAAGTCCCTTAACGCTTGTAAAGGTGACCGCACGAGGAAGAAAGAGAGAAAGAGCTGGCTGATGAAATTGAAAAATGAAAAATCTTTTCAAGTAGTACCGCCCGCCGTAATGTAGGAGCGGCCCATTAAGTAAGTGGTCGTTGCTGTGTGATCTTGGTTTCGTATCGGACTTTCTTCACAGCTAACGCCGTTGTGATGTCGTCTCCCCTGGTGTTTCTTGCTTTACAAATGCCGGCAGAAACAGCTCCAGGGGGTCGGACCTCCAGGAATTTCACGGCACGCTTGAATTGAAGTTGTACGAGTTCTTTCGCGTTCACCGCCCGTCAAAGAACATCACTCATTATCATCGAGTTCCTGAAAACAATAATCGAGTTTGATTCCTAGTGATACAATATCTGTTTCACGTTCAAAAAGTTCCGGAGTTCTCTCGCGTCTGGTTCCGTGCTTTTTAGAATTGAATGAACGCAAATTTTTCGTTCCTTGTCATTCATTCTCAGGATGTTCGCAGGAGTAGCGTCGGAGTATGGAAGAGAGAGAGCTCTTGCGCTGGAATTCTGACGGTTTGATTCAAGTCGAATGCTCGTTTATGAGGGCACTGCGATGAACTTTGATCGTGAGCGTGATTCAGTCATGGTGAGCCCAAGATATGTTATCCTCGTATAGACAGATAACTACATGGACGAATCTCCGACTATCTGGGAAAGTCTGACGAACAGCATCGTGAATCTGAGCCGAAGGGCGGGGATTTGCTACAGGAGCGAATGAAGAACGGGGCAATCAAACTCAGGAGCCCTTAAAAGATCTGTTGAATTGTGTGAGCTGCCCTAACCTGTCTATTCATGAAAAACCGTCACTGCTACCGATTCAAGAGCTTCATAACTGTAGTGAACGGTACAATATATAGCGAGGTTTCGGAAGTTTATCCCTATCATTTGGGGATGGGTGGCGACATGTTAAGGGTTACACGGTGGTTTCGGAGAGGGACCTCATTTGGGGCGCGCCGAGTCGTCAGAGCACGCAAAGTTGGCTGAAACAATTGTGGCAGGTGCCCAATGCATCTCGCACTGCCGTGAAGGAGGCCCCGGGCGAGGCCCACAGGCGGTCACAGCCGGAGTCGCTGTCGAAACCTGGAATTCTGACCCTCTTCGAGGAAACCCGATTCTCGAGACCAGGAACTTGATTCAAAAACTCTTATTCGATCCATCTGTATTCAAAACAGGCGTCAGGTACTTCGGTTTTTCATTACAGTGGAAACTCGATTACATCATATTACATCACAAGTAAATGTCATGTGATGCAATCGAGAGGTGATGCACCTTATTGAAAGAAGGATATCATCGAGGTTGAGATGATCCAGCTCGATTGAATGAAGAGCCAATATAATTGATAGATTGATATGGTCGAGGTTGACGTTATCGATTTTCAAGTATGTCGGAACCGAGTGAATGGACATCGGAAGACTTGAAACGAGTCAAGTCGTTATATTGGATTGTTTTGCATTTGCCAGAGGTTCTCAACACTCAAATGGCTTGAGGAAAGGACTCCATGCGTTGATATTCCGAAAGAAAATAGAGGTTTATTTCAGTTTGAGAAACTTAAATTCGGTGGAGATGAAGTGCACTCCAAAACTTCAAAAATGGGGATGATGATGCTGCTCTTTGACGAATGCCATTTCACCATCAAAGTTTGTTAGCATGTACAGAGGAACCGAGTTTGCTAATCGCTGAACACGGATGACGGCGTAAAGTCCGATTACTCCTGTGAAGATGAGTATCAGTTTCCGGTCGAGTCGAATATCCTCCCAGGCTCGGATGGAAAAAGTATCGAAATTCGCGAGAAACAGATCGCAGGAGTGTATGGAGGTCTTGCTCGTTATTCGGCGCGTGACCACCTGGAATGTTTGAATGTCACGCATTGAGTTGAAAATATCACCACCACACACGTAGTTTCAACTCACGAATCGGGAAGTATGTTATTGGGAACGCGAGACCATAATATTGGTAGAATGAATCTTGCGGAAAACTCTGGAAGATATTGCATCTCAAGACGGATTTTACTTGATCATATATGAGGTCGGGCATCATCTCCGAAGACGTCGAGATCCGACATGCCATCTCCACCATGGTCATCATGATGATCATCCCACTCGCGCTGTGAAGGTAAGTTGAGAGCCACATTTCATTTGAAACCTGACGGTTGAGGGTAAACAGAAGATCCAAGGTGAGGAAAATGATGGTAACGTTCATCAAGAGGATCGGAATCCCGAACAGTTTGTTCACTTGATCACTGATCAAACGACCGAGCATCGTATGCTGTTTGATCGCATGCATTGGTTTCTCTTTGGCCTGGAGTGTCACTTGATTGATGATGAAGTTCAATTGATAGAAGATGACACCCATGAACACCGCAGTGTAGTAGAGGCTCCCTTACAGAAGAAGTCCAATGAGGATGTGTTGCGTGCCGATAGCGACACTCTTGAACTCCGGAACATAAAACGTTTCCACCAGTCGCACTATGAAAGCGAGGAAAAACATTCCAAGAACGGTGATTGACACATGTCTGTAGAGGCTGCTCTTCCTTGGTGATGTTTCGTATTTCCTGACGATTTTCGAAAGATCCGTGACGAGCTTACGAATGTGCTCTATATTCCTTTCGGTGTTGAAGTAGTACGAATTGAACAATGAATTAACATGCAACATTCCCAGGACGGCTCGGTTCCACAACACGGACCCGCTCATGTCCGCCGCGTGGTCCCAAAGATCCAAGAGCCATCGAAGAAGTAACATAACATGCAGTGCACGAATGCACCACAGCCAGACCTGGAAATAACATTTCACTTTATTTCGAGTCGATTCCTATGTTCAATCTGTTTGTAATTCTCCCGGAATTTCCTCAAATTCTCGAAAAACTCAATGAAACGTTGTGGCTGATCTGTTCATTCTAAAGCTGACAAGAGTGTACCTTCTCTTTGCAGTTTTCGGATTCACATCCTGGAACGCCGAGAATGAGTCCGACGGCTTTGAGCGAGTTCAAGCTGGCTCTGAACTCTGAAAGATCTTCAACTCGAATTTCAGATTCATCGTCGTTCTCGATGAAGCCATTCAGAGACCTGAAAACGAGTGATTAGCGAATTTCCGAATAATGAAGACGGGCTCAGTCACTGGTCACGAAATTGCATCGTTGACGTCGTCCGAGCATGCAGTTGAAGTACGAGAGATACAATGTTTAATTTCCTTAACTCGATCCAAACGGAAACGGCACCAAAACTAATATCCTATTCTACCACTCCGCTCCGGAGGCGAAAGTCTCCACTCACATGACACAACTCCGAAGTAGCGTCCGGTCCTTTTGACGGCAGTGTTTTCTTCGAGTTCGGTCGCTGTTAGTTTTGGTTGGGTTGCGGCTGTTCTACCGGCTGGTTGGATGGATGGCAGGCAGTGCTAGAGCTCGCAGTGATCTCTCTCTTTCTGAACTACTCACCACTAAATGTCTGTTCTGGAAGCCACGAGGCCGCCCATAGCCCGGTGAGCGAGTGAGTTTGTTTCCCTGTGCCAGAATAGAGGCAAATCTGTGCCTGGTTCATCTTTCTCCGCGCCGAACGAACAGATGACTGTGGCTCCGGAGCAGCGCGAAATGAAGACGAAACTCGACTGCTCAACTGTTTATGTTTTTTTGAATGGGTTTGCCAGTTTTTCCTCTCACACCTCTCGAAAACGGGGATCCGGATTGAATGAGTTTCCCGTAGAGGAAATTGCGGAGGAACTCTTCTTTGCTAATCGATCTGACGTTCCTTCTTGGCATGGCTGTTTGATGCCTTTGCAGACCATCCATGATTAGCTGAGGCAGACGCACCAGCGGTAGTCTGAGCCACGGTACTCCGTGATTCTGCTCCCGTTCTTGAAGTTCCGGGCGCACGACGTTGACCCTACGGATCTTTGAACAAATAGGCGCGCACCTTCTACTATGAGGACAATTTTTGAGACGCGGCCGTAAGTCTCCACATTCCACATCCAATCTGGCATTAATTCCTCCGCACGTGAAGCAGTAGCGGTTGAAATCGCATTTGTTGATCCCAAAAAATCCACCGATTTTGATTTTACCGATACCGTCAAACTATCGGGAAATTACGAGCGATTAAAGAAATAAAAGCGCATGCTGTCCGCGGAGTGCCCGCTGATAATAGCATGCCCCGCAAATAGAGCGGTATGTAGATATACGCGACGAGGACGCAGAATCGTGAACAAACAACGATTTCTTGATGAGAACTCTCCCTGGCGATTCGGGACGCGATGCCCTTCTAACTTGACTTTGTGTAAGGTACTCTGGTTCATCGCGACTGCTTGCTGGTTCTCTAGTCTGGTGGACTCTGGAAGTGATGAGGGATTTCGGCTCTTTGGTTCTGTGTGGAGAGATGAGGGAAGTTGGCTACTTCGATTTTCATCGGTTCTAGAGCTGTTTCCTCTTAATAAGAATCTTCACTCCCAGTGTTGTCCGACCGACGACTCCAAACAATGTGATCGACAGTCACCAAGCTCTGGGATGGCGCTCCTTGTATATGTAACGGCGCTCGACCTCCCTAATTCTTGAAGAGTCCAAAAAGAAGAATGATTACATAATATCTTGCTCAAGGAGTTCGGGGGCCGACGGTTTGAAGGAACTGATGATCAGAGCATCAGTGAAAGTTTTCTCGTTTTCATCAATCCATGCAGCTTGCGACAATGTTAAGAATCTAGAAATCGATGGACCGCTTGGAAGGGGACAATTCTCCTCAAGTTACAAATCACAACCGATCAGAAATGGTTTTCGGAAAAGGAATGTACTTTGAAGCCGACGGGAGTCTTGTCCGGAGAAGCCATCGATGAAACTCCACTCATGGATTTAACTCCACTCGTTAGACAAGAACGCTGTTCACTCTTTCCAAAAAGCCCTTTCTCTCCACGACAGCGGAGCAGGCGGTACCCATCGGAGCCACTTGCACATTGTTTTTGACAACAGTGAGCAAATGGATGTTGCTGGAAGCTTCGAAAGTCATGGGGTGGTTCCTGGAGTTATCCCGGAAGCCCCTCGTCAGCTGATCAAGGTAATTTATCAGACAGGCGAAGGGACCTCTCCCAAACAATGTCATACGTAATCCCATGAAAAGACAACAGAACTTCGAATGGACGAGGAGTAAACACCTGATCTGGGCTTGAATCGTCGCGAGCTATCCCATCTCAGTTTCGGTGTGATTTTCAGATATCTTATGCAGATGGTAAAGAGGTATCTTTGGGCGCGCCGTTTACGCCCACTCAGGTGAAAGATAACCCCGTTGAGGTCATGTGGCCCGCCGAGGATGGAATTCTCTACACTCTCATCATGACCGATCCCGACGCACCCTCGAGAGAGAACCCAACTGTAGGCGAAGTCAAACATTGGCTCGTAGTCAACATTCCAGGTTCCGACCTCGAGAAGGGCGAAGAGATCGCCGCGTATCGAGGATCCGGCCCGCCGAAGGGAACGGGTCTCCACCGCTATATTTTTCTCGTCTACAAGCAGAAGGGTCAAATTCACCTTGACGAACCTCGCGTTCCCAAAACGTCGAGGGAAAATCGCCTCAATTGGAGTGCTAGACAGTTCGCTGAAAAACACTCCCTTGAACTGATCGCCGGCAATTTCTATCAAGCGGAATGGGACGAATACGTTGACACGATTCCCAGATCGTGAATGAGTTGTCATGATCGAAATAAATTCCGTTGAATCTTCATTCCATTTGAATATCATTCCTTTCCGTTGCTCAGTCACCGTACATAAAGAATCATTAGGTTTCTCGTGCCTCTTCTTCTTGTTTTTCGGAAATTCCAGTATATTCGCTTCATCCTTATATGGTACGAAGTCAGGTGATCCTGATTAAAGTGAATTTCAAATGATGCAAGTTCTAAATAGAATGTCTCAGCACTCATTGTAAGAACAGACATTGACGAGCGCTTGTCAAGGATATGTTGGGGGCTAACACGCATAGCCTCTCGCGTGGAGTTCAAGTGCCAGAGATCGGACGGCAGATCTGCGGTTGTGACGAGATCTTTACACCGTACACAAGAGCCCATACATCGTCGGTATGGGCCGGTCCAACTGAGACGCCTTGTGTGCGCATACCCTTTCTGTTGAGGATGTTCCTCATTCATTCTCCATATTGACTTCAGCCAGGACGTGGTGGCGCTTATGGGATTGTCGGTTGGAAGAGTGGCGTCCAGGAGGGTCACCAGTCTGAATACTTCAGCTGGAAAAAACTTCCTCACCTGGGAACTACTCCTATTCTGCTTTTGAGACATTCATTCAGGCGAAGAAGATTGTCGACTCGGATTCGCATCGAATGCTCCTGGAATTCCATGACGATCAATTCGAAATTAGTGCTTTTATGGTCGAAAGGAGGGAACAGCGATAATCTGCATCCGAATCATTGACGTTCGATCTCGAATCGGGATGAACGGCTGAATTTGTTCAGGACTTTCGGAAATACTGGTCGGTGACCACGATCGATACTCACGTAGCGTTGCCATCCAGCTGCCAAATTCCGAGTCAGCTTTGAATCCATACTAAAAATGAATCTCTTCCATCACGACAAATTGAAGTCCGACACTCGACGCGAAAACAAGAAACTCTCCGAGAAACCAGCGAGTGCAGGAAAAGGAGACTGAAGGCTGTCTCCGAACCTCGCTCTGTCCTCTGAAAATCTGTGCACCCCACCAGAAGGCCTTATCATCAGGCTCGAGGAAGGCTGCGGAGCGTTGACAGCTTCTCGCATCTGCAGCGGTCAATTTACATTCTGTCATGCTCTATTGAAATGACAATCTAACCAGCGTTCCATCCCATGACGATCGTAACATATGTTTCGCCGGCTAGCGCGAGTTCGCACATTGAAACGCGTCGGATCACCATGCTGAACCTTTGTTCTATCTTCTTGTTGGCTATTCTGAGTAGTGAGTTTTTTTGCCCGCTTGGGGTGTAGCCTCCTGGATTTGTTGAACCGCGCGGGACAACTCTCCCACAAGGATTTCTTCCGGAAGCCGTGCACTTTGCTCCAGTGAATCAGTGAAGGGCAACTCATCAAAGTTTGAATTTTGCAGTAGGCGCAGATGCAGATTGCGTCGACGGCGCCTACAGGGTGAACTGCCAAGAGAACGGAAGACTCTATCCCGCGGAAGGTACGCTTTGTCAAGGATTCTACCACTGCGCGTTCAACAGCGCAGTTTTGCAATGTTGTCCTGCTTATACGCACTTCCATCCGTCCTTACAAGTGAGTTGCATTTCATATTAAACACGTCTGAACGCACGTTTCACGATGACTTCCTCAAACGTGGGACTTCAAAGACATCTCGGAGCAGCTTACACGTCCGCAGGAGGATTTTCGCCGGTAAACCGATTTGTGATGTGATTATGGTGATTATACTTTGCATTCCAGGTTTGCGTCTGGCATTTCCAGTATCAATGTCCAGAAAGTTACATTGATCCACGCTCCCGACAATTATGAACGATCTCGTCTTCCTTGTTTTGATCTGTCACGCAGAGTTCGCATTCGATCCACATGCCGCAAACGATTCCGGAAGGAAACCTAAATTTTCTGTAGCTGAGTGTTCGAAAGTGTTTTCCGCACGAGTCACCTCATCGCGGAATCATTTCAATACAAGATTATTTGCGCTTCGTGCAGAGTTTTTGATTTTGAGAGATTGTGTACGGCTCCGTGAGAAAAACGAAACTGGAATTCCGAGGCGGCTCGGGTTCAATGAATATCGCGGACTCCGCACTCTGCAAGATCCAGAAAACGCTATGCTGTTAAAGCAGGAATTTCAGATTGAAATTGCTCTCGGAACTTTGCCTATCGCATCTGCATGTCCGTGCTCTTCGCCTCCGGAAAAATCTCGGATCTTTGGCATCGAGCAGTTTCCTGCTTGCCGTTACCGCTTGGGAGTGACTAAACCTACTCTGGTAAGGATGTGGGCGGGGGTGTGGCATATGGAAGAATCATCACGCTTTCTTTCTTTAAAGCGCACATTCTTCCGATAAGGTTCAGAATAACAGCTCTGTTGTTCGACTCTCGAGGAGCTCGCGTCAGATCCACCTGTTGGAATTCTGTCAGTGAGAAAACATGCCAATTTTGACGCATTTCCCTTCAGCGCCGTCAGCGTGTCCTGCCAATGATGTCAAATTTTGAAACATCTGAAGCTATATGTAGGTAGAAAGGCATCCGTGATTGCAATCGACGCATCTTCATTCGAAAGGTGTTCGCTCAATTCTGAGTCGACTAAATTCATTGAGAGTCGATCGTATTGTATTCCGCGTTGTCGATGTATTTGGATGCCGCAGCAACCCAGATTAGATGATCCGTTATGTGAATCTGAACAAAATCAGGTACCCAACCACCGCATCGCAGCTGTGCGATGCTTGAGAATGGATAGACCGCCGATGTTTTCAGCCTCATTCTATCGCCAATCGGTTGAATGATAGGGAAACCAGAAGTTTGCGAATAAGGGAGTCGTCCCCAGCTTTTGCAGACGGTGATGATTCGATGCGGACAGTCTCCTCCGGAATACCTCCAAGAGTATAGCTCTTTGGTCAAAACTGTTACATATACTGTTTTTAACTTTGAAAAAGTACAGTTTGTGTTACCATAAAAGCCACAGGGGTCAGTGCGATTGTCTTGTGTCTATCAATCGGAGACTATGGGATGCGACTTCGAGTCTGGTATTTTCAGCTATGAGTACCGTAAGTCAAGGCTCCGTTGTCTATTCGAAGAAAACCGGATTCATGAACTTCATACTACATCGACGATAGTCATTTTAGTCCTTTCAGACAAGCGATTGTTCAAGTTTCGCGGATGATTTTCAATCACGAATATATCACTCGCAAGGTCGCAGATCGATCTCTTTTCGCCATCATCTGTTCCAGAAAAGGGTCACTTCCTCAGAAAGACACCGCGCTCTACCAGCGAACCATTTATGAGTAGTTGCACGCGATCCAAGCAATGTGTCCTGATTTTTGAACAAGAGTTCACATCGGGCATTCGCGAGGTTTCCGATTTAGATACTACAGGTTGCTATACGGCGCGAGGATCAACCTGACGCTTGATCTTAAGAATCACGCTCTTGACATCTTTCTTTCCATATGGAGTGTGTTGTGCGAGGTCACAAGAACTGGTCTCGAGCTTCGCTCGTGGCGAACTGATTCTACGGACCAACCGCTTAGGTTCTCGTAACGAACGAGCTCTTTCAGTTGACTTGGACGACGCGCATCGCGCACCACAATGAAAGTTCTAACTCGCTTCAAATCCATTAGGGATTCAAATTCATATATGAATTAAAGGAACAGGCCAACAAAAGTGCTGGCAATAAGACCAACGGATGAATATTTCATTAAAGGGGTTATACAGAGATCGCTGATGCCGCGCACCGATGTTCTGATAATTTTCTCAATGAGTGCATTTCAAAACGTGATGCGCGTTCCTCGTAAGCTGCACGTTCCGCAATTTTGACCCGCTGAAATAGCTTTATGAGCGACGCGGGAAACGCGCATGATTCAGTCCGCCACGAATTTCTCACGCGCACGTACACTTGGTATCAATTTGACCAGTTTCAGCCAAAGGTGAGTTCCTTTCTCGTCATCCAATTCCTTCGAGCTAGCCAAGCGTTGATATGAAGAGATGTGCTCTATCATCGAAAGCCTATTTCGAAGCTTCCATCGCGATGGATTTCATTACGTTCCTTTGCGGGGCGTGAACTGATTTCCCGAGTTTCTCTTCATCTCATCTGATCTCCGATATAAATCACGTGTTTCCATGTCAGGAACCGAAAAATCACTGACAACATGTCATCCGCTCATAATAGTCTCAAGACGGCCTTGATCGTCGGAATCTTTCTGTCCGTGCTTTTCATCAACGGTGAGTTAACGTCCCCAGCGAGCTCGTGGATTTCTTAGCGAAGCTCCGCGCGTTCATGACTTTACTCATTTCGAATCAATTCCACAGGCGCGCAGTGCGCTTGCAGACCGGCACCACATCATCGTCTACCGTGCGCGAATAAAGGACAGAATTATGAAGCTCCCGGAACCGGATGCCAAGGATACGTGACTTGTACAGGCGACGGAGGTCCTCTCCACTGTTGTAGGAACGAACACGTCTACAAGCCTGGATCAGGTTGTGTTCCTAAAGGAAGCTACCGCTGCCAACGCCCTTAGGCGGTTTGTAGCACGGAGAGAATCGCCTCAGATGATTCATTTTTCATCGGAGATGCTCCTTCTATGAGAGTTTTAATAATGTTAAGGAAAATATTGTGCCTAAATTTGCGACGTACCGTAAGACAGCATCGTCCGAAAGGGGACGACGCCACAGTTTTCTGTCCAGGATCAAACTTGAGAACACAAAACGGAAACGAGATTGTTTGTGAAAGAATAAATTCAGAGAAAAGAAGTTTCTATCTCTTGTTTTGTTGGCTCAGTCTGTATAGTGGTGGGTCTGGAATGCGAACGCGAGTCAGCTCAAAGCTGGAGTTTGTCTGCTTTACACACCATCCGCCATAGGAATGTCTGAAGACAAAATTCGAGTTTAATACGTCTAATAGAGACGTATGAGTGTGGGTGAAAACGGAATCTTTCTCTTCATAGTCTCGGCCTTCCGACACGCTCTTAGAATTGAATGCAGTAGGAATCAGGGGTGTCTTTTCACACCGGATGAAGACTTTCTGAATGAACCGAAACGGTAGAGACTCTTCGTTTGTCCAAGAACAAGCTCCGAACCAGAAAACTGGAAGACGGGTTCTCAGTCAATGTATAATCGTCGTTGATGAGTCGTGATTCATAATCGAACAAGTTTCGCTGTCAGTTCCAATAATTTGGGCTCCGCAAATGTCTCGGAAACCGACTCCTGAGGGTTGCGAATCGGAAGTAATTCGCCGGGCTGAGTTCTTGATTGCCGGATATCGGTGCCTCACTGGAAGGGTGAAAGACCTGAGCGCCCCATCTTGGGTACATTATAAGGATGCTCATCACTTGGTGTGCCTCACTGCCTTCTTGTATCGCTTGGAATTCTTAGTGCGCCCTTCGCATCGTCAGTTATCCGACCTCCCTCGGCTTCAACTATAGAAGTGATACTCTCTGACGGTGAGTTAACTTCGGAGCGTTCGGGTCACTCGCTCGTTGAGAATCACCGGTTGTTACAATGGCTTCCACAACGAACAAGATTGTCACTGAGGTGATTGTTTGTACTTTACTTGCTGCGTTCTTCTTCAGCGGTGAGTGAAAAGGAGTCGGAAATGCTATGACAGCATTCTCATGCAATTGTCATTTTAGAAGACAAATAGGTTATGCCGAACCGTTCGGCGGTGGATGCGATGATGATTCAAAGTTCAGAATTTCAGGCGTGCGGTCCGAGTGTGAGCCCGGTCTTTTCAATCAACTAAAGTGCTCCCCGAAAGGGTATGCATATGAAGTTCCTGGAAGCGGGTGTCAAGCGTTCGTGACCTGTTATGACAACGGACTCAATATCCTATGCTGTGATGAAGGCATGGTTTTCAAACCCAGAGCACAAAAATGCGTTCCGAAAGAAAACCACCGCTGCAAGAATCCCTGAACAGCTCGCGATTCAGTTAGACCCGATGATCGCTCGATTGATGATGAAATATAATAATAGGACTGGGCCGGAGAACCCATTCCACCATTCGTTCCGATGATGTTCATGAGTGTGACCAGAACTATTCATAGCGCCGACCGGGGTAACAGATTACCGGAATCACACTAAACTGTACACTACGTATATAGGATTTCGAATAAAATGTGCATTCTATGAATCACGAGCGGCATCGTGTCCTTTGAAATGTTTTTGCGAGTTTGGCTCAATCGTGAATGTCTGATCAAGGATTGAGTGTCGAAAATTGAAAAGAGATCATCGCGAAAGGTGGTCCATTGAAAAGTGGAGGTACACACCTTCATATTCCTACGCGAAACTATATTCTCTGTGTATGAGAGACATGCACTTCATTGTCACAAATCAAAAACATTACTTCGGTCAGTGAATCGAAAGGAGAACCTCGGTGTGATCCACGGCTCTATCATCATCATCCAGAAGGTTTCGTCAACTGATCGTGGTTCCCCTATTTAGTTTTCACGTGAATAATATGAACCACATGAAGCACTTCGATGATAACACCCGGTTTTCTTTTCGATGCTATCGAATTCTGATTGATGAATCACATCTCATATAGAGCCAAGTTTGTGAGTAGCGATTCGTCATTCAGAAGAGAAATCATCAAGAAGAAACTGGTGATCTGAAAAAGAATTCGTGTTTTTTTTCACGTTCCGACACAGAATGACAGCCAAGAATCGGGAACGCTTTTTCCGTGCAGATGAAAAAGCGAAAGTAGTTTCCCTGTTTTTATAACCTGTGCGTCTTCGTTATAATCGAAGGTAAAAATTAAGCAAACTTGGCGCCAGTTCTCTCAAAGCGAACGCGGTCCGTTCAGTGGTTAGTATCAGATTCTCAAAATCGATTGCTTCCGTTTTCAGAGCAAAAACCAGAAAACCCATCGGGGTATCAGACCGTGCTGTTCCCACCCACAAGCTGTTTTCGAATTCATTGTTATGTCAGACGCTCCAAGTTTGGTGGTGCGAAGACTTGTACTAAATATTTGTCAGGTGGCAGAAGACACAAAAAGCAAATTTGGCGCCCACTCCAACTCACCCGAAAGGAAGCACTCTCTCACCACCGTAGCGAAGGACGCGTGGAGTATATAAGCGTCATGGATAGCTTTCCCTGTACAAGTATCTACAACGAACGCCTTAGCAGGATGCTCCTCAGGATCCTCACTATATGTGGTCTTCTTTGCCTGTCTCTTGGAGACCATGAGACCACTACGGCCAAAGCGAGAATGGAAGAGCACAAAGTAGTTCCCGACGTGATTTCCGTGGCGCCTCCGGCCACTGCAGAGGTAGGTAATAATAACTCGAAAACAACGCGGCTCCAACGGCGCATGATTGTGATTCCGGGCGTCAGCAAAATTGATTCACATCGTTTTGTGGGAATGACAGGAGCTCCGACAAATATCCTTTAAAACGTTTTTTTCCAGGTCGATTATGGTGATGGTAACGTGCTCCACCTCGGTAACATCCTTACTCCAACCCAAGTCAAGAGCCCACCCAAGTCGGTCTCATGGCAAGTGGAGCCTGGTGCTCTTTACACTCTCCTGATGACCGATCCTGACGCTCCATCCCGAGAGAACGCCACTTTGCGCGAAGTTAAACATTGGCTGGTCGTGAATATTCCCGGCAACGCCCTCAGTCAAGGTGAAGAAATCGCCGGCTATAGAGGCTCAGGACCTCCAAAGGGAACAGGTGAGATACGATAACTCGACTGATATCAAGCTTGCGAAATCGGAAAGCGAGGGTCAGTTTGGAAATTTTCACATCTACTTCATCACGCTGATTACCAACCGCTTTCAGGTCTGCATCGCTACGTCGTTCTGGTGTACAAACAGCCGGGTCGCATTGAAGTCACTGAGAAGAAGGTTCCGAGCTCTTCACGCGAAAATCGCTACAAGTGGAGTGCCAGCAAATTCGCCGCGCAATACAACTTGGGTGATCCCTACGCCGGAAACTTCTTCCGTGCTGAATGGGACGCTTACGTTGACACAATTCCCAAATGAAGAAGTTCGCTCTAAGCGCTGAACCTATCTGTCTTGATTGGCAATAAAATTTTCGCTTTATATCACCTCTCTAATTCGTGAATGATTTACTTCCTCGATAAAACGAAGCCTTTAGGAATTCAGAATGGCTCACAGCTTGTCGGATAAGGTACTGCAAATGTCGGAAGCAAACAACTACAAGGAGACCGGGGAGATCAATAGTACACGCGCTGCTGGGGCAAAACAGGTCCATCAAAAGTCTCCTTTAAGAAATCATGTTCGGACCCTAAGCAAATTCTGACGTGATCGACAGATTCGATTTCGTCAAACGTGATATCGGAGAACCTACTCGAGAGTCCTGAATTGAGATCGCATTGCAGCTCAGTACGGTTTTTGGCCTGAGACGAATGAAGCCGAGTCAGGGAAAGGTGCATGTACCTCGTTCGTTTTCGAGCTCTTGTTACGTCTTTACCACAGTGACGAGTAGAATCTTAGATAATGATCATGTCGCCGTCATTCGCGGTTTTACAACTTATCCGGGTGCTCTCTTTCATTGCTTGTTCACTAATATAAACTGCAATTTTCGCGATGCGTCCACTTCGAGTGTGAACACGACACGAGAGGTACACGAAAAACGACTTGCAAGGTACGTGGTCATCCGCGAGGAGTACCGAGTCTTGTCATCACTCCGATAGCAGTTTTCGGAGTCGATCGAGAATCGGAGCATCGAAATTCGCTCTGATGCTTGCCTCCAGATAATTGAAATAACCTACTTAACGAAGCTCTATTTTCCAGGACGAACGATGAAAACCTTCACTTACATTTCGGTCCTCCTTTTTCTGGGGTCCGTCCAAGGTCAATTTGGGGTCAGTGAAACTTGAGATTCTTGGAATCAATATTTCACACTGAATTTCTTCACGCTTTTATCCAATTCAATTGGACAATCGAAAACAAAGAGCCCGATGGAGATCTCTCACAGCACATACTGATCTTGGTATTCTTCTTGCAGGGCTTCTGGAACGGAGGTGCTTTCAACCCGTGGAACAACCCGAACCATCCAGCGAACCGAGGTATTGCGAATGGAATCGCCGCTCGAAACTTTTTCGCCTGGCCAGCAGCTCCATTCGTTCGGGCAGGCCCGATTCCTTCGATTATTCCCGATACTCCCGAAGTGAACATCGGTGAGCTATTTTCCACTCATTGAGGAGTCCTTGACTCCCCTATCCGAGGCAGTAAATATTCTATCTGATGGCCCTGAAACAGGTAGGCGCTGATTTCCCCAAACGATCAACGATATGGAGATTGTGTCTAATTGCGATGAATGTCCTTAGATGAGGTGTCTGACGAACGACGAGAAGCCCTCCAGGAGCTAGCTGAGCGTAATAATGAACTTGACTCAAAGATCAGAGAAGCAGCGATCGGTGGCGGCTCCATTGCCTCAAACTTTCGGCCTGCTTTCGTGAATGATCTTCTCAAAGAGCGGATGCAGCTTGTCAATGATATTCGCAGAACACAACGAGAAGCCGTCCGTGATCGTCTCGCCATGGTGGCGAAGCGGCAGGAGATCGCGAAGCAGATCGCAGAGTCGACCGAGCCAATCACCTTTGGGCTCCTCATGAAATCTCTCAACCGAGCTTACGGTCAAGAAATGGCTGCGAAGAGCATCGCACACCAGAGGTATGCACTTGGAAGCAGTGAATAATCACCGAAGTGTTTCTCAATGTGGGGCACAATGATTTTTCGGCTGGGCGGGGCGAACTCATTCCGTCAATCCAGAACTTCAGTGTTTCGTTCATTCCTGTTCCGAATCGACGTCGTTTTTAGTTTGGTCAGAATCAGGCAAATCCGTGTTTGAGGATTGGGTCTCATGATGTTTTTGCTTGGGAAACGCTGCGTCCGGTGATAATCTGTCGAAAGTACCTAAGTGGAGCCTATTCCAGGGATATCCTTCAGAAATTCGACAGACCATTCCTGCGCCCTGTTGTTTCTGTTTTCGCTCCGAAGGGACTACCCACGGGAGCCGTGGCCGAAACGAAAATTTATCAAAACTTCAAGGAACAGAAAGGAACTCTACTCAAGGACGAGGACATCTTCGTTGTCACCAAGCTCACTGGGTTTTCAGGTTACTATATATTCTCTCCTCGAACGTAGATCGATATCAGCTCCTGCGAGACTAAGCGTTCGCTTGCTTGTCGATAACTCGGAGTTTTCATTTTACAGGAGACAAGCTTCACCTTGGAGTCGACCTCCACGCGGTCAACGAAACTTCTTCCGACGCGCAAGCTCTCAGCGAAGATTTCCTTGAAACTGAATTGGAATTCCAGGACGAGATGCTCGAATCCCAAATGACTCTATCGCAGAAGTGGCTCGAACTGCAGTTGGAAAACTCTGGAGAGCAGACTGAATTCCAGGAAAAGCTTATGAGGAAACAACTGAGCAAAGCCGAGAAGATTCTGGAACTCAGAAATAAGCTCGCGGAACGGCAACGGGATCTCGAGCAGAAGCTAGCGGAGAAAGAGCAAGACCTCATCGAGAAGGAACTTGAGAGACAGCAGAAAATGGCGGAGAAACAACAAGATCTGTACGAGAAACGACTGAAAATTCACCAAAAGCAGCTCGAGAAGCAAGCTAAAGCCGAAGCAAAAGCCTTAGAACGTCAAGCAGATTTCGCTGCAAGATTCTCGGACAAGAGTTTCGTGCAGCAGCAGCTGGAGTTTGCCCGACAACAAGCCCTAATCAACAACCCCTCGTCAGAGCAGCTGCGCATTGAGAGCGGACTCGAGTTTCTCCGAAACAAAATTCGGAGTCTGCCTGGCGGGGAGGACTACATCCTCAAGAAGCAGCTCGAAGACGCGGCCAAACTAGAAAAGAAGCAGCGGAAGCTTGAACAAAAACAAATCAAAAAACAGCGGGAACTTCTGAAGAAACAAGCCGAGAAGGATAAAGAGCTTCTCAAGAAACAATTGGAGATGGAGCAAGATCTGCGTGAGAAGTTACTCGAGAAAGAGGGCAAGGCTTCTGAAAAACTGAAGGTCAAGCTGGAGAAAGAACGCGAACTCGCTCAGAAAGAGCTCGAGCGTCAAGCGGATTTGGCTGAGAAGGAAGCGGAGAAGGCCAAGAAGCAGCAAGAGAAAGAGAGAGACTTGATCGAGAAGCAGCTAGAGAAGGAGCAAAAATTGGCTGAGAAAGAGAAAGAGCACCTCCAAAAGAAGCTCGAAAAAGAGCAAGACCAGCTCGAGAAGGAGCAAGAGAAAGCAGAGAAGTTCCTCGAGAAGGAGCGAGAGAAGGCACAGAAAGAGCTAGAGAAGGAGCAGGAGAAAGCGCTCAAACAGCTGGAAAAGGATCAGAAAGCGGCGGAAAAACAGTTGGAGAAAGAGCTGAAGCAGCTCGAGAAAGACAACGATCTTGCGGAGAAGCAAGCGGAGCTAGAGCAGAAGCAACAAATTGATTCGCTCCCGATCTTCGGTGAGTAACACTGTAAGTACCCAAGAGGTGGCGTTCCAAGAACTTTTAAATATGCGAAAGTTTTCTCGGAACAATGCTCCTCTCCCTTGAGCACACGCTCGGAGCGAAAACGCTCGGAAACGCAAAACAACATCGTCGGATCCGCTACATACATCAGCAATCAATCTCTCGGTCGTTAGCCCTTCCCGGAAAAGTTCAGACTCGGTCAAATGTGTCGATCCCGGGTTCAATGGTTGCTTTACAGTTTTGTTTTGAGGTCCGACAGGATAACCGCGAAACACCTGCGAAACACACATGAGGAATGGATGCATGCGCCTCTACAATTGCGTTTAACTCATGGGAATCGTCACGCAGATCGGTTCTGATCGAAGGATAGGTGTGTTGGATCTGAATTCGTCTCCATTCCTTTCAGATATTTCTCGCGTACCCATTGCTCCTCAACAGTTCAATCCTTTTATCCCACGTTTTGGACCTCCCAACGGATTCAGATTCTAGGACGTTAGACTTTGAATGTCAATAAAATTGTAGGTTCGAAACGCACACGAGTCTTTTCAATCACGAATTCATATGGGATATCCGGAAGCAGTGAGAAACACGCCAGTTCTCTATCAGATCACCTCTCGCTGTAGGCCGATGCATAATCCTCATCTGGTACATTTGGAACTATCGTGTGTTTGTCCGAAAAGTTCGCGGATTTCAGACCTTGTCCACGGTCACATGCCTGAGATCTGATTCCTGAACCTCGCTGAAATCCGTCAGAGTTTTCATTCTGCTCCCCGTCTCTTGCAATCGAGTTCAATCTCACCACGTATACGTTGTCTCCCGTTTGGGTCTGAAAGTTTCAATTGAAGCTCATCATTTGACCTATCATGCCCTGCTATGTTGCCAAAAAGCATAGGTGGTGGAGCTGAGAATCTCGATTCTCACAGCTCCGTCTTATAACGAAGTCAGTACGACATTCCGCCTCCAGTGGTAGGCGGTCTTAAGTTGAGGCGATACCATTTGAACGACTACTTTGAAAGGTGCGATGTAGGACGGATACCGGATGTTCGATGTAGGTTGGAACTTCTCAATGGATAGAAATCGGAAAGACTGTTTACGTTGGTAGTTCCTCTTTTGTATTCTGCTGACAGACCGCGTACTATGGATCTGATGTTTGTCTTTGTTGTTACTACATAGGAAACTCACGCGTTTGTTGACTTCGTTCTAAGCCGCTTTTATTTAGAGCCAATGTTCTCGATCGCGATGTGAAACGGCTACACGCTTTCAATCCTGGCTACTCGCATCAAGGACGTTCTTTGATCGGTAGATGATTTCTTGTGCGAGCGATTGATGTCGAGAACAGGTCGTGCTCACATTCCGATTCATCCGTAAGTGTCGTCGGTTGAACCAGGCGTCCGGGAATATTTTTTTGGCAACACGTCCATACCTCCGTTTTGGAAGCTTTGCCTTCGTGTGTGAACCTTGTCATCTTTTCGAGATCGCGCGATCGACTCCCTCCGACTTCTTGCAAACGCGATAACCAGCCAAAGAGCTGTTTGTGTAGGTGTCACAGAATAATCGAAATTAATCGGAAATGTATATAATTCTTCAAGTACACTTGCTGTTATTGTATTGCCGTCGTTCAGACGCTGGAAGCAGCGCTTTTGTTGAGAGCGTCCAGAACAAAATTATTGAAATGTTCTCCTTGTTTTCCGACTCGACTCCGCCCGTCCTCATGAATCTGAATTGTGCATTGGAACACGACTTCATGAGGAAACTGGTCGCCTCACATTTGTCGCTATCAGTGTCGAATATGAATGCCGAGCCAGACATTGAGCAACAAGCTGATTACTCGCGAGTATTTTTGACGACACAGGAGAACGACCGCTTCCATTTGGGAATGTACTGCATTCTCGAAACTTCCGGACACAGTGAAGCCGCTTCTAAAGTATTTTCACCAAATCCATGGGGTCTGTTCCGAAACGTGCAAGTTCCGAGCCATAGCTTTGCGTTCATGTGGATTACAGATTATTATCGATCCTTCACCTCCGCCAGGGATCGAATGTTAGCTCCCTTCACCCAGATCTATGCTTTCTTCAATAATCGCACCGACGAGCTCATTCTGCGCACCTCGAGAAGTGCAATCAACAAGTGGTACAGCGATTTTCTCGGTCTCAGTCTCCAATTCAATCAAAATCTAGAACGTTTCGAACTCAAACGATTGAGGTTTGGGAGGTCGTCGCAGCAGAATTTTCGCGTTCGAAGAATATCGATTGAGCACTCTTCAAACCTTGCAACTGATATTGAGCTTCACAATCCGATACTCTCTAATGTTTCCTTGTTTGTCAAGATCCTCATCACTCCCACAGATTTTTCGCTTCCAAGTATCGAATCTTTCCGGATGACATCGTATCAAACCGTGATGGCTGTAGCCGTCATACCTCCTATAAGCAAGAGTACGCAAGTAGTTTTTTCGCTTCTCCAAGGTCGGATCTGGCTACTCGTTCTCGGAACCGCTTTCTTGGCGACTCTTGTTCTGAAATTCTTGAAGGAAATACCCACGTCGACGTTTTTCGGCCTTGTCCTTTGTGTGATCTTTCCACTAAGTTTCGACCTTCGCGGAAAACCAAAGCTGGTCTTCATGATCGTCGGAATTTGGATCTTCCTTCTACAAGTTGTGAGATTCGCCTTCAGGGGAGAAATCGTTGCCGCAATACAGAATTTGCCTCAAGATCGCGTGAAACGAATCGAGGAGTGCCTGCCGATAATCCTCGCCGGCTTGTCTTTTGAAAATCCTCGAAATCCTGTCGGCATCATTGACACGGAGTATCTGCCCATGTTTTTTAGCTTGGAACTCGGCATGTTCCTGAGAGGGTCCATTATCTGCAAGGACTCCACAGTCGGATTCGGCAGCAAGCGTGAAACATTATTGAGGAACATTCCGACCTATAAACTGGACTTGGAGAAAAATACTGTGCCGCGTTCTTACGCAGGCAGGTTATACCTGAGAGCCGCACGAGAAGCGGAGAAACCGATCTCGTTTACAGATTTTTTTGAGACAAGGGTTGAATTGGATACCCACGGCCTCTGTTGTTATCGACTCGCCCAGTTAGGTCTCGCTCATTCGCTATTCCAGCAACGATACATTTCTTTCTCTCAGCTTCTCCAACAAAAATATGACGACGATCTTTTCGGTACCGAATTCGATTCCGTTTTGAGCCGCTCAATATCTACGAAACACTTCACTCAAGTGTGTCTTGATGAGATAGACGAGAAAAATTGGACGTATTTCCGATGGCGTGTGCAGAAATCTTCGACCAGAGATCCGCAGCGCGGATGTTTCTTACTGAACGACCTTTACCCACACGCAAAGCACGCGATGTTCATGTATGATTTCATTCCCATCCTGCTAATTTGCGCATTCCCGCTATGGGGGAGCATCGTCTTATTAGTGGTGGAAGCCGTTCATAGAGTACTCAGCAAGAAGATGATGAAGGGAAGACCTTCTTGCCGTTCTACGGTCGGAACCCTCGCTTAAAGACCGCAGTGGCGACTCAGCGCCACAAGCCTGAGATAAACTGCGGAGATCGCAAGGACCGCAATGCCGTGAAACAAAGATAGAATAATTGCGTGCCGAGTCCTGAGGCGGCACACAATTTACACGCACCGTGCAACGTACTCAGCAACAACTTGCACAGAGCAACGATATGCACGTTCGCTGACGAAGCGCGGGATACGATCCCACCTCTTTTGACAGCTGAAGAGAGAGAGAGACAGAGAGTGGAATGGAACGACTCACCGTTAGTTCGAGTGGAGAATCCGAATCGCTGAGTGTGGTCGTGTTCAAGGAGTTTCACAAAAGTACTGTAGAGCACAGTGGCACTGAGCCGTTCCTTTCGTGTCGGGGTTCCTAAATAAATCTTTCATTAGCAACGAGGAACTGTTCGACCGCATACTCAGGAAACCTCCTAATTGCTTCCGACAACCCTCTGCAAGGACGATCGATGTCCTCGACGGTGTCTAAGTCAGTGTTTCCCGACCGGGGTTTCTCGGAACGCCTGTGCCTGCGAGTGAGCGTGCCCTTTGAGCCAGTGAGCATTGAGAAACCTGCGAGTTAGGTCTTAATAACTCCCACCAGTGTTCCCTGCCGGCAAGCCAGCTTCAAACTCCCATCTTCAACATTGTTCATCGCCCGAATTCATCCTGCACGATGACAACCTATCAACTCGTGATCACCAACCGAGATCTGATGGAGATCATCCTTTCGAACGATCACGATCTCGACCGCATCTTGGAAGAGCTCCAGAGCCGATACACGATGATTGACCGAGAAGACTTCAAAGAGTTACGGTTTCACATGAGTGGGGACATCTTGCCAAATTTCGAGAAGAGGTGGCTGAAGGTAACCCGCTCGAAAAAAAGATTTGAGGATAAATTCGGCAACTCATGGCTGAAAGAATCTTTGTGCGTGAACATCGAAGTCGGAGAGTCTCAGGAAGCTCGGACGGCAGTCATAGGAAAGCCCGGGGGGCCTCCGACGAAACCTTTCGTCAAATGTGGTGCCACATTCAGAGGGTGAAAGCGGAGCAACTCTGGCAGAAGTATCCGGATTCCTTGATTCGCGCTGCGTATGAGCTTTCGCCGGTTTTCCGAAATCAGCAACTGAACCCAACAGCGGCTTGGACTCTGTTGGTCGATACAAGATGTTCGGAACAAACCTACATTCAACATCGACTCACTGCATTGGCCTCCGGAAACATGATGTACCCAAGCTACGAGTCGGTCTTGGAGGCCTAGAAAGATTGTTATCCTGAAGGGATACAAACTGGCGAGTTAGGCGCTGGAGTGGGACTGCAGGAGCTTCTGAATCACACCATAGGCCGCCTCCTGATGCTGGCCTCAGATTTAGATACGATTTCCACTACGTCGCCGAAACTGATCCTCACATCCAAGTGGGGTTGCGATGGTGCATCGGGGCAGAGCCAGTACAGGCAGAAATTCTCGGATCCATCGCATTCCGATGCCAGCCTATTCGCAATACTACTGATAACACTGTTTATCAACTATTACTGTTATTATTTTACTTTTATCCGATAATTTTTTACCGAGGTCGTAAGCTGTTTAACATGCCGATCCGTTGAAATAAACCACTTGTAAACTCAACTCAAACTCAAAACTCAACCTCAATGGTGCCTCTCGAATTAAAGGACGCCACGACGGGAGAAATCGTCTGGAGAAATCCAAAGCCATCTTCCCTGCGACTATGCCGGCCTCTAAGGCTCATCTTCGCGAAGGAGTCGGCGGACCTGATCAAAAGCGAGGTTGCTAAGACAGAAAGCGAAATCGCGAATCTCCGTGCCTCGTACATAAGCATAGGAGAGAGGCGGTTCTGCGTCGATCTGCTCGATGATAGACGCCAAGGTTGCTAATGCTCTACTCGACAACAAAGCAACACAAATGTGCCTCATTTGTAAGGCGACGCCAAAGGAAATGAACTATTTGGCGGGAATTCGTGCGAGAACTCGCAACCCTGAGGCTCTGCGATCCGGAATTTCCCCACTCGACGCCAGGATCAATAGCATGGAGTGTTTCATCAAGATCGCAAGTCACCTGGATTTCAAATCATGGCGCTGCGACAAGACGAATGCACCAAAACGAGACGAGCGCTTGCAGGAAATGCAGGATGACTTCAGGAAAGAACTCGGTCTGCTTGTCTCTTTCGTTCGACCGGGGGGAGGCACCAGCAATGATGGCAATACCGCGCGGAAGTTCTTCAAAAATGATGCTGTGACGGCGAAGATAACCCGATTGGAGCCAGAGTTGTTGAATAGATTCCGAATCATCTTGGAGGCTATAAACTCTCGCCACCAGTTGAATAGTGCGGCGTTCGGCGAGTGCTGCTGGAACACGGCGAATATGTTCGTCACGCTTTATTGGTGGTATTACACGCCTGTGACAGTGCACAAGATCCTGTGTCACGGTCAGGAGATCGTGAAAAACAGCCAGCAGCCCGTGGTGGCTCTGAGTTAAGAAGCGCAGGAAGCTTCGAACCGTCTCCACTGGTTGGAGTCGAATCTGCAATTGCAAGGCGTGTCATTTGGGCTTTCTCAGGGTGTGAACCCGGATTGGGATCGCTCCCATGCAATACTGAGACTACATGCGATAATCAAGCTCATTGCTCGTTCATCCATCTCCACGAATAGGACAAGTGATCATGACCTACCCGTTTAAGGGCCGCTCAGTCGCTTATCTCGGCCAGAGTAGGTGGGCTTCGTCGTCTGATCATATTCGTTCACTGCACATTGTCATCTCCAAATCTGATGGAACCTAAGCATCTGAGGAGAGAACGTCGAATTAACAAAAGTTCAGATACACCCCATCAATTCGTCAGTACTACCAGCATAGGGTCGTGATGCGGGAAACCGGCATGATTTCGCTAATCGGTTGAAAGGTAATTTTTGAAGAGTCAGAAGGCATCTCCCGCCATTCACCTCCAAATTAAAATGACACTCCCTGGGGGGAATTGTGCGAGCATCAAATAAGTACGGAATCCTTTTCCAGCCAGTTTGCGACGCTTTCACACGGCCACGTCCGAACTTACTCCATGGAGCATAAGTAGGACATCAGCTCGCTTCTCCGGATACTGCCGCTGCTTCGATTTCCCTTTTTCTGCTCAGTTATCCGAGAAACGTTCGAATAGTCGATTCGACAGACGATTCAAAGTAAGGCCCGGTGATGCAGAGATTGACCGACGCTTCTGGGAAACGATGGTGAGTTTGGAAAGATGACCGTTTAAAGTGAACCAAGGGTTCATTCTTTCTCTCGCTTTGGAAAAGAAGTTTTCCTCCTCGGAGTCCTAGGAACGCTGACGCGCGGGATCTGCTGGTGTGATTCGGGCCACCTGGGTGTTCTTTTTGATTTTGACACTCCCGATAAGATGAGATTGCTTGACAGTATGATGGGGATGATTAGGGTTCTGAATAGAGTGTCAGAAAGCTCGAGCGAGATTCTCCTTCCGACGATGCGTACTGCTTCCTGGTCCAAGAAGTTTTGTACGATTGATATGAGAGAGGACTGGTCGAATTCCAAGGCTGTCTTTTCGTGGACGAGATCCCAAGCAGTCGAATGCCTTCAAGCGTATTGATCAGCGTTCTCCACATATTTGACGACACCAATTGTTAGCCGACAACGGCACACTGGTGCCGAACGCCTCTTGTCTTCTGAAAATGCGTTCATCCGCGATGGGAAGCGCCGATCATTATCCTGCTCTGATTCGAGAGAGAATTGAACGCGTTCTCATTCAGCTGTCGTCAATTCGGCTTGCCACAAGATGATAAGTGCAACATCGCGGCCTGACAATAGTACTGGAAGCGTGGACTCTTTGGAAAATCCAACTTGGCATGTTCAAGCCCTTTCTTGTTGACAATTCATGGGATCGTCTGCTTGGCAGGACGACGACCGGCTTGAACGAGCTGTGTAAGATCTCTTTTTCTCTCCGGTCGTAGCGAAGATGGCGGCACAGGGAACGCTCTACACGTGCAAGGATAATTTCCGCTCCAGGAATATCCTCATCGCCGCTGAGTATGGCAAAGCGAAACTCACTGTCAATCAAGAGCCCCCGAATTTCGTTTTCGGTGAAACCAACCGTTCGGATGCCTTCCTCTCGAAATTTCCTCTCGGTATGTATCGCATCGACGGCCACGTTGGAATCAGTTTTTCACTCATTATCGAATTCACGCTCCGCGACAACTCTCAAATATCGCTCCTTGTGATCTATGCCGGTGAAGAGTCTCGAGCTCTGAGCAATCTACGGGGGCTTTCGTCTCCGATGACTCGTGAGAGACCAACGGAGCGCTCGTAAGATTCTTCGAACGGGTCCATATTGAACCGAGTTTCTCGCCGGTGCGCTCGGTGCGGCGCTCGCAGTGACTGAATCGAAAGTGATGATAATCGTGGCTTCGGTTCAGGAATTTCGAATAACTCCTACGGTGTTCGTTGTTTGATCCTCGTCTTTCCAATTACCCAAAGTACATTGACGAAATGAAATTTGATTTTGTGTTCTTTCGTTCCCAGGCAAAGTTCCCGCGTTCGAAAGCAAGGATGGTTTGACCGTCACTGAAGCTGCTGCCATCGCGTACTACGTAGCCGGCGCTGAGCTCAAGGGGAAGAATGAAGCAGAAAAGGCGCAAATCCTGCAATGGATCTCTTTCGCTGACAACGAAATTGTTCCTCCTGCCAGCGCGTGGACCTTCCCGTGTTTAGGGATCATGGGTTTCAACAAACAAACCCAGGATAAGGCTCAAGCTGATGTGAAGAGCGTTCTCTCTTATCTGAACAAGGTTTTCCTGTCGAAAACTTTCCTTGTGGGAGAGCGAATCTCCCTCGCTGATATCTCGGTCTTCTGCGCCTTGCTCAACCTGTACACACTCGTTCTGGATCCTGCTTTCCGCAAGCCGTACGCCAATGTGAACCGATGGTTCGAAACGGTTCTGAACCAGCCCAACGTTAAAAAGGTTGTGGGACCAGTGAAGCTCTGTGAGAAGGCCGCCCAGTTCGACGCTGCCTTATTCGCCGAAATTCAAGGCAAGGGCGATTCTGGCAAGAAAACCGACAAGAAAGCAGCTAAGAAGGAAGAGAAGAAGGAATCCAATAAGGAGGAGAAGAAACAAGCTCCCCCACCTGCCGATGCCGGAGACGAGCTCCTCGCTGCTGCGCCGAAGAAAGATCCTTTTGACGCTTTCCCCAAGGGTACCTTCGTCATGGACGACTTCAAACGTTGCTACTCGAACGAAGAGACTACCGTGTCTATCCCTTACTTCTGGCAGAAGTTCGACCCTGAGAACTACTCCATCTGGTACTGCGAGTACAAGTATCCCGAAGACCTTACCCAGGTTTTCATGTCTTGTAATCTTATCTCCGGCATGATGCAGCGTCTCGACAAGATGCGCAAGCACGCCTTCGCTTCCATGTGTCTCTTCGGAGAAGACAACTGCTCCACGATCTCCGGTATCTGGGTGTGGAGGAGTCATGAGCTGGCTTTCACTCTCAGTGAAGACTGGCAGATCGACTACGAATCCTACCAGTGGAAGAAACTCGACCCCAAGGACGAAAGCACTAAAGCTTTGGTGAACGAATACCTTTCATGGGAGGGCCAGTTCGGCGGCAAAAAGTTCAATCAAGGCAAAATTTTCAAGTAGACATCTTATTCGGCGATCGGATGTCCTCCGATAACTCGCTAAATAAATATCATTGGAAATCTTGTATCCATTCTGTTTTGTATCTCGCGTCTGATTTATCAACAAAGTTTTTCGTTATTCATGCATGCCACAGAGAGCACCGCACCTCAAACCGTTCTTTGGGATCATGGATTGAGAACTGCACTGTGCCATAATTCCAATTTCAATGACTGATGTTTACCAAGAGATTGACAGATCTGAAATGATGTTGGAAATTCCGATGACCTAGGACGCTGGAGCTATAGTCAGCAATGGTTTAGACAATCTTCCGGAATAAATCACGAACTAGTTGGATCTGAGTCTCGAAAACTTGTTTTCTGCATTCCGAATTTGTAGCCAATAACTTACTTGAATCTGTCTTCTTACGTTTCAATTCGACAGATTTGCAAAAGCTATTTTCACAACTCCTCATTAATCAGCGAGTACTTCTGTCTTGATTCGTGCTCGTGGCTTGTTCTAGATTTTCTCCCATCTCGGAACTTTTCATCGAACTCAAAGGGAAACGGAACGCTTTGGATTGCGGCAAATTTTCGGGGGTTTTCAAGCGAGGCGAGGGTTCCTGTAAAATTACATTTCGAGTCCAAGACGATGTTTTCTCACTTCTGAACTTCCGACTTGTGGCGAAGAATATGACATACCGCATGGAATCGCTTTCCCATCGATGGCATACGAAGAAATCGGCACGTAGTAAGAGCAACACAGTGGGTGTCGATTCAGCACAGTGGGTGTCGATTTGTCGACTGCACCGCTTCTATGCGTTGAGATCACATGATTTTTCTTGACATATTCGACGTCTTGTGTGCGAATACGGTGAGTTTGGGAGCTAGAGTGAAACTAAATCCCCCGGCAAGCGACGTCGTTTCAGGATCGTTTCAGGCCCAGCCTCATACTCAACGTTCGTCCAACGAGAGTTTTCGACGGACCGTTGCGGTCTCGGATCTTCCTCGATCAAAGTCGGGAAGGAGACGAAAGAAGGTGTTCATCAAACTGATTTGGAAGACGAGAAGAACGCTCTTG